>OY757252.1:729187-1337900 GCA_963584085.1 Pyrausta aurata
GTATCTATTTGACTTACAATAGGCCGCAGAGGAATATCAGTCTTATGAATTTTAGGCAACCCATACAGTTTAGGCGGTTTTGCACACGTAGGTACTAATTGTTGTACATCTAGACTTAAACTTTCACTGTGTTTTTTCACTAAGCCGTAGTATAGGCGTGCGGATTAAAGAACATATAGCTGACATGAAACATAGACGGTCAACGCAATCTGCAGTATGTGAACATGCCTTGGATAAACCTAACCACTTCATACGTTTTGACCAACCTAAGGTACTCGCGAAAGAACGGCGTTTTGTTCCTCGCATGCTACGTGAGGCCATAGAAATAAGAAAATACCCTAATTTTAATAGAGAAGATGGTTGAAAGTTCCACCGGCATGGGATCCTATTCTTTTGAAGACACAACCAACATCTCATACTGCAAGATCTCAAGACACTGTAAGCTCTTTCTGCGTGGATAGGAACATCAATTAATATTAATGAGTGATGAAATCAATCCGTAAAATTGTTGTTTTATTGTAATGAGTATTCGCGTAAACTTCAGAACCAAATATGGACATTTATTATTACTGACTGAGCAGTCATCATCCTATCAATGTCAGTAGGGCGCCCAAGAGCCCAGGATGTTCTAAATATAACGTTCAAAGCTTTAAACTGTCTTGAATACATTGCCTTGACACCAAACAATGGGCACGAGTCGAAATTGCTTTGTTGTTACCCATGACTGTATGATAGTCATGATGGGTAAAACAATCCTAGGTATCAATCTACATTAAAATCCAAGCAGTCCTGTTTGTGTACCCATTTGGTTGGGTTCTTCACCAAATTTTTGAACTATAATAGACTATAATACTGCAGACAGCAATGCGCAGCGCTTACTACCAGCTCTAACATCACTCATGACCTGCGTTTGGTCTCTTCTGAGCATCAAACCCAAGCTATCCTTACTTTTTTGCTATAAAGCATTTAAAAAAACAAGTGGAGTAATCGCCCTACCCGTGTGAGTCCTATCCTAGATTAATGCTCATCATTTCACACAAGTATCATACTCACAGTACTGTGCCGCGCTGACCAGCAGCTCGTACACCTGCAGCGGCCCCTTGCCCTTGAGCACCACCTCGCACACGAACACATACACCACTCTGCTCGTCTCGAACAGGGAGTCTAGCAGCAGCCACGTCGTCAGCTGCCGCCCGCCGCTTAGCGTCGAGCTCCGGTTGAGCACTACGCACGAGTTCAGGAAGCCAACCGCGCTCGCCACCACCATGAGGCCGGCGATGAAGTAGTGGATAGCTGGGGATGGAGGAAACGCTTGGATAAACATTTCAAACTTTCCCTATTTTTACAATAAGTGATTGTTATGATCATGTATAAATACTTGATTTTGTTTACAAATTACAACTGGTTGTAAAGTGCTTAGCCCAAGCGGTGAAATAAAAAAAAACCTGGCTAAGTGCGAGTTGGACTCGTGCATTGAGTGTTCAGTGCCAACTTTAACGGAATTAGGGGTTCACTTACTTCAACTTTGCCAAAATGGCAGAATATTTTTTTTTACAGCAAAAACCACTTTGTTTTTCATAGTGTTTGTATGAAGGACAGTCATATTCGCGGTTGTAAAAAATGTGCTATATCTCAAAAACTACCGGCTCAATCTCGATCGTAGATTTTTTTTAAAGCAGACACAATTGAATAAAAAATATTGTGCCATGATATTGGGAATATTTTTTTTGTAAAGTAATGGCCACGAAATGTTTGGTTACTTAACACGCATGACATGAATGATTATGAGGTAGTGAAAGAAATATGAATTTTGTCTAGATGTAACAGTCAGTATTTTTGGCATTAAAAGTGCAAGATTTGTTTTATGCTTCAGTGTTATGTTGAAAATATTTTGTGAGCAAGTTACAAAAAGAAACATAGTTAAAAAAAATAGTTACGAATATTTTGCGATAGAAACGCATGCTGCGTATTTAGCACTAAAAAATTATTATGAAATTGGAGTGACTTATCAAAGTAATTTTCTTAATTTCCAGTAATTTTTCATCTGTTAGATATCTCTCTTTATCATATAAATAAGATAAATGCCCAACCTCACCTCCCCTCGCGCCCCTGTGCCCCACAGGCAAGGTCTCAATTACACAGTCTACCTGCATATAGTCTAGCTATAAGAATATGATTTTAATGCAATAAAACAATAGTAGATTGTTATACAAGGGGAGAAAGCGACCCATTTCACTCGAGATGTTTCTGGCCAATAATTCGAGAGTGAAATGGTGCTTTCACCCGAGTTAAACATACTATTTTTCATTTCGACTGTGCGGAAAAACATTAAATTTACAATAGTGGTTGTAGATGTCATGGTCAGGTATTATGTAGTACAGCGAGAAAGGAAAACTCAAGTTTTTGCACAAAAAGACATTTAATTTACAGTTCTCCAAACATCTAACATGATTAGAAAGAATAACGACACGAATACATGAAAACAGTACGAAAAAGCAGACGATACGAAATAATTAAAATCCTTGTAAAAAATATCGATCGAATTTTCCCCACAGATAATACTTAATTGTCAAAATTTAAAAAAGAAGGCATAGAGTTCAAAAAGAAAAAATGACACTGACAATGTAAAAAAAAGTGTCATCTTGGTATTATGGCGGGAATTCGAATATTTTAATCACAGATTAGTAAATGTATATTTTAATTAAAAATTTAATCAATTGAATATTTTTTATATCAACGATCATATTAAACATGTTTTTCAATGTATAGCTAAGCAAAATTTTTTATTATTTTTATAATATGATGTGACTCAATTATCTTTGATCCAAGCTTTGACTGCATGCCTTAACTCTATACTATGCCAATTAAAACTAAATTACTTTCCACCCTAGGGATGGATAAGCTATTTTCCACCCGGCTATCTACACAGGGAAGTGCTATTTTCCGAACAGGAGAGATGAAAACTAATTATCAATTTCACATTACAATCTTACTGCAAGACCCTAAGGTAAGGTTGTCTGGGAGATAATTCTTATAGCATAAAGTCTGTCTGCTCTTTTTAAATTTAAAATTAATCACATATTAATTAACTAAAAGTATAAAGAAATAATAACACAGTTTTTGTACTATGTATATCTTCTAGTTCTAGCAAGCATTACAGTAAACTCACCAACATCATGGCCGACCAGCGGCTCCACATAGAACAGCTCTGGGTTCAGCAGGCGCAGCAAGGCCATCACAAATGCTGTTGTTGATGAAATCTGTAGACAAAATCACCATTATCATATCATATCATTTTGAAAGATTTTGAAGGTACACTTTACAGGAAAAGAATAAGGAAGGATCACTGAGTATTTCTTTATTCTTTTTGTGAGACAGCTTTTCACTTCTATATTGATATATAAACTCATGTATTTCTTGTCTATTGATTGATGTGTTTAACATATTGTAAAATGTGACATGTGATTGTTAATTAAAAGTCTGAACGTAATAATGTTTATTTTCATTGAAATATATTATCTATAGAAAATACAATATTGGCGACGAGATGGACGCCGAACAGTTCGCGCAGTTCTTACGCGGACAACAAAAACAACAGGAACAATTAACACAATTGTTGCTACTTTTGGGATCCCAAATACAGGGTGGCCAAAACAATGGTCAAAACCCGACATCAGCTGCGGACGACAAGATAAGTTTATTTAAACATATCAATCAATAGACAAGAAATACATGAGTTTATATATCAATCATTAGACGAAGATATAGAAAAATTTATCAAGCAATGCAAAGGTTGTCAAACTAATCGACCGCATAATAAAGAACTTCCCGTTTACTCATGGTCTATACCAGAACAAGTATGGGAAAGGATTCATATTGATTTTGCTGGACCATATGAAAATTCTTATTGGCTTGTTGTTTGTGATGCCTTGTCCAAATGGGTTGAGGTTAAACAAATGAAAAGTATAACCACCAAAGATTTGTGTCTAGTCCTGGACGACATATTTGTCACGTTTGGATTACCTCAAATGATTGTTTCGGACAACGGTCCACAATTCACATCCCATGATTTTAAAAACTATTGTGAAAATTTAGGCATACACCATGTTACATCTTCACCTTATCACCCACGTACAAATGGTTTAGCTGAAAGATTTGTCCGGACTTTCAAGACCAGAATGTCGGCGAACGAGGGCACTAAATCCAAACACCACCTGATGGAATTCCTATTTACATATAGAAATACACCTCACAACACCACAGGAAAATCACCAGCCCAGATGATGTTTGGTCGTCAACTCAATTGTTTACTTTCGAATATAAGACCCAACAAAAGAAAAGAATTAACTTATATATATTAACTTATATATATTATATATATTAACTTATATATATTACTTATATATATATATGATGGACAACATCGCATCAATACCGACCCCATATTTTAATCCTGGTGAAGCAGTGTACACAAGAACAAGGGCAGAGAAAAATTGGAGGGAAGGAGTTGTGACCGCACGGAAGGGGAGGTATACATACATTATCTCCACACCTAGAGGCCAGTTAATGCGGAGGCATGCCGATCACATTCGCACTAGATCAGTCCAACCAATTATTCCCTCAACAGCATTATCACCGGGACCATCAGCAGATATGCCATCATCAACTTCACCATCGACACCATCTCCTCCACCTCAATGCTCCCCATCAACTGCACCATCGACACTATCTCCTCAAACCCCATCATTAACTGCACCATCGTTACCATCTCCTCCATCTCAATGTTCACCTTCACCTTCACCGCAGTGTTCAGATTGGATAACACCACCATCAGAGCCGGCCGTACAGACTGCTATACCTTTACGCCGTAGCCAACGTGAAGTACGTCCACCACGGCGACTGATCACCGAAATGTGAGGGGGGACGAATGATATATAAACTCATGTATTTCTTGTCTATTGATTGATGTGTTTAACATATTGTAAAATGTGACATGTGATTGTTAATTAAAAGTCTGAACGTAATAATGTTTATTTTCATTGAAATATATTATCTATAGAAAATACAATATATATAATACTTTATATTCTGTCTTTTAACACGTTCCGGGACAGTGAACGCCTACAGGCGTGAAAACAATAAAACACCTATTGTGTCTGGAATAGTATCTTCATTATTGCATATTCTTGTCAATTTATCTTATAATACATTGTTTGTCAAGAATTTAGTTTAGTACATAAATTAAAGCCATACTTTACTATCTTATTTAATAAGGCCTAGTTCAACTGTATTTGCTTTCTTAGTAAAACATATTTGTTTTCAGCACTTTGTGTGGAAGGTAAAATAAATAATCACCGTGGGGAAATTCCAGACTTATTGCTAATAATTTTGGTAAAAAGAAGTCAAATAAAACATCCTTGACTATTTTACACAGAACCGAACACTTACACTTTTACAACTACCGCCAATTTTTTTTCGTGTTACGAAGTTAAATCGTAGGTGAATGAGCCAATTAGTACATAGAAGCGGACATCATACCCGCGCTAATTACTGCTCAGTAACACCACAAACAGTGAAATCGAGCCGTGTTTACTTACAGAGAAAACAGCGGCCACCACTTTGATGTAAACTTTGAGGTCCAACATCGGCATTGTTTTGGACTGCGTAGACATTTAGGCTCAATACACGAACACTAAACACACACTTATTTAGCTGTTGCACATCGACCGTAAACAGGATTTCATTCAGCTGTTCAACACAACAAATATTAAAATCAATAAATATTCCGTATCGACGCTTGCTGTAACTTTTTAAACGCTTCGCTCGCCTGTCGCCAAATGTCAAATTGTCAATGTCAGGAATAGGATTGTCGGTAGTCTGCTGAAAACTGCGAGAAACGGAACGCTTTTGGTACACTTTCAATGAAACGGAACGTATGCATGCCATGTACGCCTGCCATCTATACTTTAATGCCGAAACTGAGCACACCGAACTACGTAGCATGTTTGATAGAGGGCGCTATATGTTCGTTTGCCGAATCGCGCCAAAAACTTTTGTTGAATCCGTGGGGTATTATAAATAGGTAGGTACCTATCTTCTATATACATATAATAAGACTGTAAAAGATCGATTTCTGTACATTGAAGATTTTTATGAAAAATTGTTACAGGGGGTCTTAATTACCGTAATAGAAGCCAAAACAACAATTTTTAAAATTTTTGTCTGTCTGTCTGTCTGTCTGTCTGTCTGTCTGTCTGTTTGTCCGGGCTAATCTCAGAATCTACTGGACCGATTTTGACGGGACTTTTTTTATTTGACTCAGTATCACCTGGAGAGTAAACTGGGATATAAATAATCACGCCGATGAACTTAGGGGGCAGGCAGGAAATTGAATCTCAGAATCTACTAAACCGATTTTAATGGGACTTTTTTTTTATTTGACTCAACATTACTTGGAAGGTAAAGAAGGATAGAAATAATCACGCCAATAGACTAAGGGGGTAGGCAGAAAATTGAATCTCGGAAACTACTGGGCCGATTTTAATGGGACTTTTTTTATTTGACTCAGCATCACTTGCAATAATCACGCCAATAGACTAAGAGGGTAGGCAGGAAATTGAATATCAGAAACTACAGGACTGAATTTGATGGGATTTTTTCATTTGATTGAGTTTTACCTAGACAGTGAAATATATAATAACTCATGCCAAGTGACTAAGTGTTAACTGGCCTAAACTTGGGATGAATTAATTAGCCTAAATAATTAAAAATTCTACCCAAAGTCACTATTCCACGCGGACGAAGTCGCGGGCACAGCTAGTTTATAATAGTTTTAAGTTTGCGGTTTTTAGTTTGTAGGAAATACTACGCATATAATCAGTCTGTAAAGAATGATATTAAAGATTTATTTCGTGTCTGCACATGAAACAAAATGCAGACCAACATTCATATATTCTCAGGACTTTTTTCGATTTGACTTTTGACTAGGAAACAATAGTGTATGTTGATAAATAATAGATAATTCGTGTTAATATAGTATACATATAAATAGGTAGTGTGTACCTGCCTGTTCTGTTTTACGGTAAAATAAGTTAGTAAATAATATGTACCCAACAAGTTCTTTTTCAACGAACACTGAATAATTGTACCTATGACAAAACTAAAATTTAGTTGTATTTGACAGTTTTATTGCGTATAATACATTCCAAAAGAATAGTTACAAAAAAATGTTTTAGAAGTTGTTTGAGGCAATTAAAAACTGTTTCTCGATTTTTTACGGCTGTCGACACGTCACTCAAAGCTCAAATGAAATTAATGTAGTTTGATCATTTGCATTGGGACAAATTACTATTGAATAAAATTAGTGCAATTCAAAAAATAAAAACTAAATGGATGGGCCATGGATTTCAAGTTTAATGTCCTTATGTAGACATGGAAAACATTGTGTAGGTAGGTACATCTACGTAAAATGGATCATAGAAAATAAATAGGACACCATTGCTTAATAAGATGATAAAATAACAAAGCCTTACCTTAATTTAAAAGAATATGGAAATAGTGTTTTTGACGCGCACAAAACTTTATTAATAATAATAAATATTGGACACCAATCAACATACATTGCTCATCCCATACTCTTACTAATCTGTGTCTGATCCCAAAGTAAGTAGCTAATGCACTTGTGCTAAGGAAATCAGACACAACGGTGGTTATTACTAATACTAAAGCACTTAATTATAAGATGCATGCAAAAAAACACGTAAGATTTAAATTTCACTGCAGCTAAACATGCCTGACTGCACAAACAAAAGAAAAGAAGAAAAACTTAATTATAATTTCGAATGGGCTAGTTTAGGGATGGGGTGTGATGATAATAGCGCGGCCACGCGCGATCATTAGCCGGCATTCATCGCGGAACCACTCGATTCGATTAACTCGATCTCGTTCCAATTAATTCGATTATAAATTTACGACATGTTGACTGTTATAAATTCTGATAAATTATCAAATGCATATCTATTATTACGAATTGCTTGATTTACTATTTGGTTACAGAAAAGATATTTATGATACAGTTTTATGATTACGAGCGGAAAATGGAGTATGTTTGAAATTTGAATTTAAATAATTAAGATATTAAAGGAATGGCTCAGATAACGGGATTATGTGCATAACTGCTTAATACTGCTAAATAATACCAAAATGATTTAAATATGTATGAAACATACTAATTTGCCATAATATCTTTGTGAATTCAAAAATGCAATAAATTGTGTAAGACCGCAACAACATGCGAATACTTAGAAAGCTTTCAATATACATATTTGCTAAGCTGTGAATTAATTATTTCTAAACCACTCCATGGTTTTATGCAAATATTTATTTGGGACTGACCATTGGCTAATCGGCTATAGTGTTGAGTTGTGCTATGAAAAATTCACCGTGTTGTCTTTACCCACTTGCTAGCCACCGGTCAGTTGGATGGTCAGTTGTTATAAATGTCACCCCAATACCCATAAACGAATGAAAAAGAGGAAATGAAACTTTATCATGACCCCCTAGGGTTTATTGTAGGTTTGCCTGCAATGGTATCCCCCATGCTCGTCACTAATAGGTAAGCAATAAAGCGATATGGTCACCTTATGGAGTGCTTGATGCAATCTACTTTATTGAATAATAATTGGATGTGTAGTGTGGTCATTGTTATTCTTATTAAGTGCGCATTTCATGTCTTCGTGTTTCCTTGTTATTTTATTGGCTTCGCTGTGAATTACGAAAAGTGAGTTATAAATATTTAAGGCATAAAAGGGGAACGTATCCATTCTCTAATATTGTAACATAAAGTAAGTGGGTACCTACTTTATTATTATTTATTTATTGAATAGGACAACATTATCCACGGCTGTGTCGTATAATTCTTACGTACCTAGAAACAACAACATCTACCTACTATTACCTGAAATTTAACAATCGCATCCTAATAAAATCTAAGTATTTTAATTACTTATGCCATTCTAATTTACATATTGAAGTATTGTATCACTTACCCACATAATTAAAATAATGATAACTATGTGACCTTTTATCAGTTGGTCCAGTTATACAGTAGTCCTGCAGATGCAAATGTCACCAATTATGTGTCGATAGCCGATATATCGCTAGCCCAGATCGCCATTATAATGGCTAGTGCATTTATAATAGCCCGCACTCAAAATGTTTGCAGACATAACTCAGAGGCAATGGGCCATGCGAGATGAAACATAAACCCAAATGTGCTGTTTGTTGCTGATAAAATAAACATATCATAAAATTATTTCCGAATAACGATTTATACTAGTAGTAATAATGTAAGTAGGTAAAAGAAAAATTAATATTACATAAGACAAATTGAAGATACATAAGTACTTTTGAAGTAGTCCAGGCCAGCCTTCTAGTAACCGGTACTATATCTAAGAACAGTTTAAAAGACACCTACCTATGTTACGACCATCCACATAATAGTTTTACTTATAAAGCTTTACTTACATCGGTAGGGAACATAACATGAGGTAGGTACTTACATATTTACTACAGAATCATGACTTACCCTTTTTAAAATTCTTTATTCACAAGTTATTGTAAATTAATAGAATAACCATCAACTTTTCAATCATCGGCACATGTTCACCTCTTCCTGTCCAATTATGATTGATGGCGCTAATCGACAGCATTCGATTATCCACTCGGCTTGCAAACAATCGGCACAATCATTTATTTAAATTGCGAATGCACATCACTAAAACTATATTATTTTTAATTTGGTTTCAAGAAATGTTTCCTGCCAGTACTTACTACTGCTGCTAATGATGTCTGTCTGCATTATGTAACGATGGTAGCTTTATTTATAATACGGTTGTAATGTAATGTAAGATCGCATAGGATAAACACCCAATTTCGCAAATGCCAATGTTCTCAGAATCATTGTTAAACAAAACAAAACACAAAAGCTCATAGAACCGTACGTAACGGATGACACGTATTGTAGAGGAAAACATTTAATTTCGAATGTTCAAACAACGGTTCCATGGTGTAATGGTTAGCACTCTGGACTCTGAATCCAGCGATCCGAGTTCAAATCTCGGTGGAACCTGTCTTTTTGTTTCGCCAGTACGAAAGCAAAGTCCTTCAGTCCTCCTCCTGTCTGTTTTGTTTTAAGTTGATTTAACAAATCTAGTCCATAATAGATTATACATTGTTTATGTATCGATATTTGAAAATAAACTTTTTACCTCACAAAATAATGTAATACTCGTAGTAGCAACAGTTTGGTTTGACTTTAGATAAGGCCTAGCATATGTGTTTACTTACATAGAAATGATAGGACATTCAAGTACATAATTAATTAAACAAACTTTTTTTAATTATTTTAACATGGTCTTTCATGTTATATTTTTGCTGCTTAATATTATTCAGTTCAGTTTTTATTATTACTGAAACCTGGAATACCTAAGAATTCATTTTATTTTATCTATTTCTTAACGTCCCTCATCCTTATCTGAACCATCAAGAAGTTCAAAGCAAATAGGTCTAACTGTGATCAATAATATTTAATTTTCATAATCCCCATAATAATTGTCCGTGTGTGTGTGTGTGTGGCGCGTGGCGGTCGCGTGTCGCGCGTGTGCGTACATATTTTCTTTTTTTGAGTAACGAGCAAAAATATTTGATTGCATTCAGCCATTGTACTAATCTGTACCTACGCACTGGGATGAAGACTGACAGACATTATTTGGAAAAGCTTAATTCGAAGCAATTTGTAAAAGCTTAGTGTAGGCGGTGAGCTTTTGTATGTAGATTCAATATTTAATAAAATTTACAAATTCATTAGACAATATAAACTGCGCTTGTAAAAAACATGTGGTTTTTACAAGTGCAATTTATATTACTCAGTTTGTATAGTGACAAAACACTATAACATAAAAATATTTTTTATGATTTTTTTTATGAAGGTTACAAAGCAACGCCAGACGCCTCCGAAAAATTTATCGTCGGTTTTGAAATAATTCAAATAAATATTATATTTAAAAAAAAAATAATGTTTTTCTTCCAACAACATCTATATAGGGTTATATGATTTCATTATTATCCAACAACAATTCTCGATAAACATGTCCCCACAACGGACTTGCCCGAACCTTCCAAAATCCCTATTTATGATTTCGCCGTAAACGGTATTGGAAAATCACGGCTATTCGGGGGAGGCGTCAATTTGGCAAAACTGTTTGCTTCGCATATTTACCCGGTCTGCTTACTACGAACATCGAAATAGATAGATTTATCGATAGGAAACAAAAGCTACGACGCAGTACCTACGCGCCGCTCGTTTGTTGGGTCCACGTTGATAGATTTAGTTTACAAACACATTTTGGGACAAAGGGGTATTTTAACCAGGTTTCCTTATTCCTTAAAACATTATTTTACCGAATAAGGAAACCTTAACATAATAATATTTTAGAACCAAAAAGGTTTCTCAACTTAGTTCGTTTCTAGAGCTTAAAATTTAGAATTAAATAGCAGCATTTGAGACTCTGACTATACCAAAGCGGAGTCGACAACACAAACAAATAATATAATTCAATTGTTTACACAAGCAGTGTCAATATTGGAGTTATCTCCTTGCGAGTTTCACCCTTAGAATTAACTGAGAGACACAACTGCGTTTAAACAATAAGTACAATACCTGCTCGTCCATGGAATGTTAGTAAAAGCCTGGATTTGTACCTATGATTTTTGTTTATTCACTTGGCTAATAAACGTTCATCTGGCTTAATATAAGTAGGTACTTACTTACTTTGGTATTCGATTCTTGTACGAGTACTCGTTCCAAAATACGTTTGCTGTCAAAAACCTCTGTGCAATGTTACCTGGCGCGGTCTTTAGGTACATATTTGGAATTTAGAGGCATCTAGTTTACGTCAAGAATGTAAGCCCACGCGATTAAGGATATCATTATAACTAGGAGCCCTCCGACTCCGATATGGATACAGATTTAATCACAACAGTTTCAAAATTATTCAAAACAAGTAGGTTGATTTGAAAAAACTGGCCGAAAATTAAGTTTAACTCGTCAAGTATGTGTGAACGAGACACACTAGAAATTCCATTATTATGCGACTCCCGGCAGTCGTTTGATACCTGACTGATTACAGCCTTGTAATAGTCGAAAAAACATCAGAAGCTAATTTACCGCTCCTTTTCTTTAATTAATTAATTAAGAGCCAGTGGTGTCCCACTGCAGGGCAAAGGCCTTCCTACCCTTTTTAGGGTTCCGTAGCCGAATGGCAAAAAACGGAACCCTTATAGTTTCGTCAAGTCTGTCTGTCTGTCTGTCTGTCTGTCGCTTATATAGACGCTTCCAAAGTGGTAAAATGGGCGTCCCCCCCCATCTAACTTTTGAACTAAGAAAGTGAAAATTTTGAAAAAAATATATGATGTAGATCTCAACAAAAACTTGCAACGAAAATTATTTTGAAGGAGATCGAACCAGTAGTTTTTGAGATATTGCACATTATTATCAACCGCAAATATAACTTTGTCTTTCATACAAACACTATGAAAAACAAAGTTATTTTTGCTGTCGCAATATATTGTGATGATTTCGTTATGTGAAAGTAAGTGGACCCTGAATTCAGTTAAGGGTGGCACGGAACCCTCAGTGCGCGGGTCCGACACGCACTTAACCGGTTTTTTCCACTTTTCACGGTTTTGTTCAGCTGTTCCTTTCCCCATGATGCATGTAGGTATTAGCAATTCATAGAAAACCTTCATCGTTTATTCGTAGCTCGCTCGAAGCGTCGTAACATTATACTACGAAAGCTGTAACTATATTATTTTAAAGAGAACGAAATCACGATATTTTAATATTTTTGGAAAAGCAATTAATACTAATTTTAAGCTCGTTTAAAACAATCGAATGGAAATTGCAACAACTGCTCTACAACTTTATAGCCAGTATTATATTATCTGCGGTATAGCGAAAAGTTCCCTATAACTTTACGCATTCAAAGCGGACTGCTTAATCCAATTTTCAGTGCCGGCTTAAATTGTAAAATCGTACCTAGGGTAGGTTATTTGGCAGATTTGTTGAATTAAATTGAGTTTTTTATATGGTTATTCAATTGTACTTGAATATGCCAGCCATGTCTGCCGTAACGATGGAATGTTATGTTATAAACCTGTGGTTTTACTTATTTGAGCTACTTCCTTGGATTTGCGATTTGGGGGATGATGATCTACTCGATAACTAGCAGCTGATATTTACTCATTTTTTTCTGTCAGATGTGGTATGACAATTAAATTTAACCAAACCATTATTCAACTAATTTTGTTACGAAATACACCAAAGAACAAGATACTTTTATTTAAATTTTTATGAATAGTCATGTCAGCTGTCATGCTTTCGATGGTCGAGGTGCGTGCCATCTATCATAAATTTGCATTGCAACAGCAATTATATTATTATTAAGACCGTTGCTTCCTCTGAGAATCGTGTCAATTCCACAATTGACGAATGCTTCCTAACGCATCTAGTAGTACTTCGTTTATCTCCCGGGCAACCTGCGTGTCACCGGCGGGCACGTGTCAACGCACCGGTTGCGTTCGACACTTTTGCGAGGGGAACGCACTTTCTAGGTAAGTAGGTTAGCAAAAATAATGGTACAGCTGTTTTGAGAGGACTTATCGTACCATATAATAAATTGTAGCGTAAATTGTATTTCAGATTCCGAAGCTTAATGTACGTAAATAACTAACGTAACAATGAAGAGCGTTAAAACGTAATGCCTGCTAAAATTCCTGCTACAAAGGGTTACGGACCCATATTTAGTCACCAAGGATTTTAATAGACGATATTTATACAAGTAAGTATGTAATAAGCAGAAGGTCAAGCACGAACTTCTGTAGAGTTCGTAACGTAATTGATGGTTCAAGAGGTTCAAGTGCAACTTTAAATAGAAATACTTTACAAATTTCATGCAATGTTACGTGAAAGATACAAGTACTTTGTAGCTTGCTTGTGTGTTGGGGGAATCATTTCTTACCTTACTAACCCTAAGTTAAGGAGTATAGTTCTTCATACTTTTGCTAATGAATTTCAAAACCCGACGGCAGAAAGACAATTTCGTTTAAATATACTATACTAGCGGTCCCCCGCGGCTGCGCTCGCGCGTAAAGTAAAATATTTTTTGAAATCGGTTCAGCAGTTCCCGCGCGATAAGCGCGTTCAAACAAACAAAGTTTTCAGCATTAGAATATGAGATAGATTTATTTGTAAACATTAAATAAATTCGTGTTAGTATACCCAACTAATACCATTAATAACTCGAGAACAGGTGGACCGATTTTCATAATTTTACTTTGTTGGATTTGTCTTTGCCCCGAATAGTATAATAATAACCATAAAACCTTGCCGGTCGGGGTGGGACGGGTCTGGGGGTGACGCGAAGTTCTCTGGGCTAGTAATAAATAAAGAGCACACATAGCACCGAACATAAACGATTCAATAAGCGGTGAGATATCAGTCAGTTTCGCTACGTGAGGCGACGGGTGTAGCTAATGGTTTGTTGACGCTCCTAAGATAGAATGTGTGTTCGTCGACTCAAATTGCCACTGTTTTGTATTTATGATCCCCATAAAGCTCGATTCTATTTCCTCCAACAAAGTGTAGGTATCTACGATTGTATAGTGCATAAATAAGAACTTTTTCTCAATGTAAACCATACAAATTGATGTTTGCTACTTATCTTTGCTTGCGAGCCTATTCTAGAAGTGAGACATGACACTTGGGATGTAAGCGCCGGCGCACGCATATTCTTTATCTTTTGTTGACCAACTGTCTAATGTACATGCGTGCTTCGCTGATAACTGATTATTTAATTAAACGTCACTGGTGATTTCCTATCACAAAACATTTTAATTTAACACACAGCCATGAATAGTTGACCTATAAAATATTAGTACAGTATTAATAATCATAATCAAGACGGCATATGAACTAATCAGGGGCTTGGTTTAAAAGGCACTAAGGGTGTAATAGAAGTGTGAATAGAGTAGTAACGGAATCGTATTTCGAAGGTAACATTTACGTTCCATGACGGTCGGTACCCTCAAATTCTCATTCAAATGACACGTCAATGTAGGTAACAACTACATTTTTCCAAGTTCTTTGTGCTTCCTAAACAAAAGGGCTTTTTTTTTTTTTTTTTAATTATTCCAACTATGGGTATATTGGACTCGCGGAGCTTACGGTTTACTTCCGCGAGCACAACGGTGTGCTCGTTTTAATGGTGATATTGTGTTCATGGAGAGGCGTTATTGCAGAGACTATTGTTGAATTGTTTTAGATTGTTGACGATGTGTGATATGAAGTTGTTTAATGAATTTATTGATGAGTCTTTGGTGATGATTTGGGGAAGGATATAGGGTTCAATATTTAAATGATTACAGATGTTTTCATGATCTAGGCGTTTGGCAGCAAAGCGGGGACAGAATTTTAGTAGGTGCTGCCAACTTTGGGTTTCAGTATCGTCGCATGGACATTTGTCTGATGGGACGATGTGAAAGCGGTTGAGGTATTCGTGATGGTACCCGTGATTTGTAAGAAATTGTGTGACGGCGAAGACAGGCTTGACAACGCTGAGATAGCTTTTCAGCTGCTCAAAGGTTGGCAGCAGGCTCCTTGTATACACGCATGTCATTGGGTTCATATATAGAGCTTCTTGAGCTTCTTCGCTTTGTTTTTTGTTAAGGAGTTTGATGTAGCTTATAGGTATTTGATTAAAGTCGGGGGCTTTACGCATGTTGGCAGCGGCTTTAGCAGCAGAGTCTGCGGCTTCATTGCCATGTAATCCGACGTGGGCCTTGATCCAGGCGAACTCTACAGTGCGTCCAGTTGTTCGGGCGCGTAATAAAAACTTATGTATCATTACGGCGAAGCGATTCTGGGAGTTAGTGTTCTGGAGTTCTTGCAGCCCTGATTTGCTGTCGAACAATATGATGGTGTGTTGCAGCTGGTGGTCTTCCGCATATTTGCAGGCTCGCGCAATAGCAAGAAGTTCTGCTTGGTAAACAGAACAGCAGTTGTGAAGCTTGAGTTTCACAACCGCTGTTTGTCGTCCAGAGGGGTTGAAGACGACGAACGCGGCTCCAACCTTGTCATCGTGCTTGCTTCCATCGGAATATATGTGCCAGGTGTTATTGGCAGTGATTTGAGCAAGTTCTGAATTAGATGCAATTTCGATGAACTCGATGCCTCGTCTTTCGGAGGGATGCAAGAGTCACGGCGTCAGCAATCTCACTTGCCCAATTGACGCCCCTAACGGCCAAAGTAAATGCAATAGCTGACGTTGAAAAGTCTAAGTTGACTGGCGTTAGCTCTCTCCTACCAAATGATGTCCCGTTAGAGTCGATGTGCCCACCCTCCAAACAAAAGGGCTATGAACTTTCATCAAAGATGAAAGACACCTCTTTTGTTTTCCCGCTTATCAAATTCGACAAATACGAGTACATCAGTGGTGCAAGTCCCGCCCGACACAGTTATATCTGTCGAACAACCAGGGGCCCTATTTTTGAATCACTCGTTCGTTTCGTTGCCTTCTGAGACCTCGTCCTCGTGCATAGTTATGTTTCTATCCTATATTTCATCACCGCTTAAACCTTCCCTGGACTTCCACGAATATTTGAAGACTAAAATCAACCAAATCAGTTCAGCCGTTCTCGAGTTTTAGCGAGATTAACACAAATAGTAATTCATTTTTATATACATAAATATAGCTACATAAATTAATAAAATCATATTTGATGGAGCAGAAAATCAGATTGCGAAATGTATTTTTCTTTCATTTCTTGTGCTTCAGACTGTGGCCGCAGGTTACCGTGACCCTGTGACCTTATTAAATAGGCAATTGTCAAGTAAACAACTGTTTTTATCAGCCACCCACGAATACTTTTACTACCTTAATTTCACCGTAATAATGTGTACGTTGCTAAATCTGGACCTATTCAGTTACTAACATAAGCTTTTCTATTTTATTTTACTAACTAAGCAAAACGAGATACTAAAATATTATATCAATGATATTCATTGGGGCAATAATGAATATAAGATGTATGTACTCACAATTACGGCACAAAGAAGGTTAAGGAACAAGTCAAAGCTTTGAAACCTCGCCTATTAGTACAGCCAGAGTGCTAAAAATATGGGGAGCGCTTTTGACAAACGAAGTCTTGATTAGAAAACAATAAAAGGTACTTATACTATGCTGATGAATGAAAACCACAGTTCTACTTATAGCTGTTGTGGTTACGTTATGTTTGTATTCTAGACTTTCTTACTCTTTGACTATAAAATTCTATAATCTAAAAATCACTTTCAAGGGTTTATGCACAAAACAGACACGTCGAAGGCTCTATGGGCTGGTAATTAGTGCCACCTCTTGTTACGGTTAACATGGTATCAGTAGGCTTGTAATAAGATACACGAGTATTCAAGCAAGTGGTATTAGACGATTATAAATTCCAAATGCAATTTCTGGATATTTGTTTTTAAATAGATCATCATTAACTAGTTCTTGTCTTTTTGAAGTATGTGTAAAGATATTCTATACAAATATTGTTGTTTAAACTATAGTAAACCTCACTGAATAGATAAATTATCTATTCAGTGGTAAACCTAGCAGAATTATTGGATATTGGCGGTAAAAGGCCATTAGAGATTGTACCAACTAAATCGAAACTGTACATAGAAATCAATTCGAAAGATCCCATAATCCTAATGAATGACGATTTCTTCGAGTCCACGAGTTGAGAGTCTGACAACCATACGAATTGGAAGTAAAACTTACCAGATTGAAGAGTAACCCAACCGTCTCTCATTCGTCGTCGTCATTATTGTACCTATTTTGGTCTCGCGGCAAAGTATTACTTATCTTAGCATTTTCATTATTTTACACCATACACAAACTTACACATGTTTCGTTTTGTAAGTTTGTTTTATGTAACTTTGTTTTACATACAAAATGAACCTTTTGTTAAGGAAGAGTGACTCCTTCTGCAACATGTGCCATAGCGCTTACAAGAATGAGTCCACCTCTGCATTGTTTTTTCTAAAAATCTTGTTTAAGAAATAAATATTTGTCATATTCTTTTCATGTTTAGTTTGACTGTTGCAGTATACGATGGCATATCCAATTAATCTTCAAGCGGAGTAGGCCAACTGTCTCCGTGTCTATCATGCATCTGCCTCGCAAATTGCTCTATCAGCGTTTTTGTGTGATCAGCAACACTTTTACTCGGCAAACGTTATCTGCTTGCACTCCTGCCGGCCTGGCATTGACCTGCTGCAAATCTGGACAACCGATAAGCGCTCTCAGCACGTTCCCGGTTCACAGGTGCTGACACGGACTATTTTGCTAACTAATTAGGGGAATGTGGAATCTTGTTAAGCGTTCTTTATCATATTTATAATTTATTTTTATTAGTTGTAAGCATCTATGCACTTGTTAGAAATTAAGGCATTGTGTAAAAACACAAAACAAAAATATATCACATGATTGAGCTTTAAGCATTTATCTTAATAAAGTTTAACTTTGGTTTGGTTTACTGTATTCACGTATTGAAACGATATCTAACAACCGAACCGAGTTCATCAATCGTGCTTTTAATTAGATCAGGCGTAGAATCGAACCCCGTCTTTTGATAGACTTTTCACCGATTCAACTCAATTTCGCCGCTTGGAATACAATTGGGGACTTTGTTACTCAAAATTCAATCTCATAAAAGGACCGACCGGGTCTATCTATTGTATAAATTAAAAAGGCAGTTGTTGTTCAGAAGCAATTCTGCCTCAGCCTGACAAAAATCTAAATAGAGCCAAATTGAGAACCTTATTTTGTAAGTCATAAAGTACTAAGTACCCTACACATAACACAAAGTTTCAGAATTTTAATAACTAATGAACATAATTATTTCCTACTCGAGTCGACGTAATAATGAAGAGCGGCGTGTGAATAACGCCTTGAATGCAATATTTATAAGTAATGGCTGCAGATAGCTCCAGATTGCATACTTATTTAAGCGACTGTTCAAAAACTGGGTCGTGAGAGAAGATATGAACTCATTACTTTCGACTTAATGGCTCTGAAGCACTACTAGACAGTTTTATTAATAAACATAGAGGTTGAATACCTAATTAGGCACTTTAATTATTAATGTACCGATGAAATTATTTGACAAAGAGTAGCTTAACTTGAATCTTGAATTTTTTTATTTTCACACTGATTAAGTTTTTGTACTCAGCAACCCTTGTCATTTGAATTTATTTTTACGACTTTACAACCTACAAAAATTTACATATTGCTTACTAAGAAGTTTGTCACTCTTGCAATATGTTTTAAAATTCTGTGACGACTTCCGCAAAGCATTCCCTGAGGGCTTACAGGACTTACAATACAACTACGCCATAGCTGACCTACTAGCATAGTAGGTGTATGTTATTGATATGTACTTGGGTAACAAACATGTAAGTATTTTACTATGTTTTATTTTGATTATTTAAAATTTATCTTTGACTAGCGGCCCGCCCGCGACTTCATACGCGCGTTCTCATAGATCGTAGCGAAAATTTATAAGCCTATACGCATTAAACTATAGCCTTCCCTGATAAATTAGCTATCTATCATATTTTATAACCTTACCAATAGTTCCTGTGAGTAGCGCGTTCAAACAAACAAACAAAAACATCCAGTTTTAAAATATATACAAAGAAATGCGTACAGATAAATGTTATATTTTATGTACACACAACACGTAGCCCGGTATAATGGTCAAACTTACACAGGGATACTATCTTTTTATTTTACAACGAAAAAGCTTTGATTAAAGTAAAATAGCGGAAGATAGGTGACGCGCCACTCGAAAGTGGACCGCTGAAATCAGGCCCCTGTCGCCTAATTTCCATTGGATTGCGTGTGCGGGTGACATTTATAAGACGTGTGTTGTAAGGAATGTGTAGTGCCATATTTTAGCTGACAATTAGTATGACATGCCATGTATCTTCCGCTATTTTACTTTAATCAAAGCGAAATAGAATTACTTCGTCAATCATCAATCGTATATTTATTTCGGGTACTTAAATGACCAGGCTACCCTCTGCGCTTACACAGCATCATGTCACATACAGGCTGTGAATGAAGCAAATTCCCTCAAGTCTTCTCCCGCTACCTTAAGAGTTTGAATTTGAGCTTTGTTTATGGTTATTGGTTATAGCGAATACCTAATCTACTTTCTTGAATTCAAATCGTAAATTGAAAGTGACAATTCTATGTAAAGATCTATGCCACCATCATCATTAACATCCAAAAGCCGTCCACTGCTAAACATAGGTCCCCCACTTTGATTAAAGTAAAAGTCCCCCACGAAAAGTTTGCAGAAAAGTTGCAGATTGGACACCTTTCGACCACAGGATACAGAATGTCCACCGACAATATGAACATACGATCTGCAATCTACACTGGACACAGACCGATTGATACCTACGCTGTTTAAACACAAAAAAATATTATTTACTATTCTAAGGAATAAAATATCTTCTCGAGAGCAACATCAATAACAAACATGTGTCAAATATTCTGTCTCAGATATGTCAAATGACTGTCAAAAATGAAAAAAAATATATTTTAATAGTAAGCACTAAAGAGTATTGATATCAAATTCGAAGCAAATCACCCCCATAATTATTTTGCACCCCTTTTTAACCCCCTTAGGAGATGAATTTCAATAAAATATAAAATAAGTCTTCCGTCAATTTTGTAAAAGAATGTGTATGCAAAATTTGAAGTAGATTGGACCAAGGGATCTGGTTGTCCCATACAAACTTTGCACCCCTTTTTGACCCCCTTGGGGGAGGAATTTCTGAAAATCCTTTCTTATCGGATCCCTTCGTCATACAAAGAACACACCCTCCCAGTTTCAGGTCCCTACAATCAGCGGTTTAGGCTGTGCGTTGATCCATCAGTCAGTCAGTCAGTCAGTCAGTCAGTCAGTCAGTCAGTCAATCAATAAATCAGTCGTTCAGGACAAAGCATTTTATTGGTATAGATGTACTTTGATATAGGAGAGAGAAAATGCTAGGACTTGGTGCGGCACGATGATTTGATAAAAAGGGATCATCATAGAGGAAAGGGATGAAGGGATATGGAAAAGAGGAAGATCTGAAAGAAAATACTTGATCAAAATTAAATAAAAGTGGAAGATCTAGTCGTGCCAAGGGGTGAAAAAGAGATTTCATGTAATAGAAAAGAATGGAAAAACATCTACCGACAAGAGCGCAGTAGAATAGCCCACGCCTTATATAAAACTACTTAAATAACCATTTTACTAAAATCAAATATGGCTTTGTCATCACAAAAGGCAAAGGGAAAATTAATTATTTAGCTCAGCGGGTCCTAATCAAGGTTTGTTAATCTGCTTTGCTAAAGTTTTAACCCACTGAACTATCTGAAGCTTTTCGAACTCGGATTGTGAGGGTTAGTAAGTTTAATAGGTCTAAAACTAAGTATGATAACAGATAATGTAGGTAGGGCATGTATGATGAGAACTAGTTATAATTTTATAATTTTGGACAAACACAGTAAAAAAAAAGTATTGACTTTAAGTTTTATGGATTACCAGTAAAAGACCATACTACGAGTACATGTTTCTTTACGCTATTGAATGAATAGATACGTACCTTCCTCTATCTACATGGAAGAAATCACTCCTAGAGATCAAAACGATAAGACCGCCTAAATTGTAAGTACTATGTTTCTTGTCTGTTATTTATGGAATATCTTCTATTTAGATTTTTTTTTCTACTTGAAGAGGATGAAAAATAAACAGAGATACTCAATCAAACAAATCGTAGAAATCGGTAGTCCGTAGAATGACGACTACTACGTTTCCGTCATTAACTTCTACTTATTATTAACTTTTGCATCGTTACAAAATAAAGACAAATTCACACACCCAGACCAGCTGTGTCAAAAAACAGTACCCACCGCCCCCGCACCTGCTCCTGCTCCTGCTACCACGTTCCCATCAGCCCTTGTATTGAAAGTATCCCTCGGGCAGCCCTAGTATTGCTAGGGAGGGGATAAAACAAAGGCGGCGGCCCTCCGCTCCTCACTACGTCGCGAGTGCTCACGCGAAGCACGCGTGTACTGTTAACGGAGTGAACTGAACTAAAGTTACGTGATCATGGTGCTGGCGGACTTTCTTACGGAGACGAGGAGGCGGTGGTTGAAGGTAGGTGGAGTTAGAAGACAGTTTTTTGTGGTATCATTTAGTTCAGTTCGTTATGTTTTGCGTCGGTGGAAAGATAAGATGGTGTGATCGTAAAAAGTTAGTTACGATAAACTGCTGTTATGTTTTTTGTTTTTGTTAAAATCTTATTAGATTTTTTATTGGAAAATTTTGTATTTCAATCTCATTCTGATAACTTTATAACACAGCGTTATCGCCTGATTAAAATACATAGACATGTTTATTTATTTATCACGTGTGCCTCTGAAGATGCAAATTATATGCAAACCTATTTAATTTCTATTTACTACTTGATATAAATTAAAAAAAGTTTTCTTTTTCACCATTAAATTTGAATTTATCCTTGATAGGACGCCATTCATAAATAATTAGTTTATCACCATGCAAATTAGGATTGCTTGATTGAAGTAAACAACGCACTCGAAGTACTCTGTTATGTATTCGCAATTATTGCAAGGTAAAGCTTTCTGCATTTATTTGTTACTAGACTTAGTACGTAGTGGGGTACATACAATGTTTACAACCTAGGCACATAACATATTATAAGTCCTGATAAAACAACATAACAATCAATAAAGCTCATAAGTATATAAGTACTTATACCATGTACTAACATGTTATGCACACGAATGCGTATCTGGGCTCCAATATCTCAGGACATTGAACTTGGTTAATATCAATTTTAATTAATTACATCGATGTAACGTTACTTTATTTGATGTAGCCCTTCGTACATAATTCTGTTAAACAATATCTCAAACAATTTTTTATGATAACTTATGTACCGTTTATTAATTTCAAAATATTTTAATTTTAATTTTTACAGCTTCTGTTGCCATCTTTCTGCATGGACATAAAGGTTTAACTAGCAGAGAATGCTTTTAGCACAAAGATCACCTGAACCCACGCGGTTACTAAATTAATAAAATCTTGACAGGATTTCATAAGTTTAACCATTCGGTAATAGAAGCTATATTTAATTTTATAGCATCAATGCGTAGAAAGCATTGCTTTGCTTCACATATATACTCTAATAAGATGGGTAAAATCTAAAAACAAAAGTATTTGCACAATTTACAATCGTCTTTGAGTAATGTTTAGTTAGTTTGAGTCGTACGTAATTTTTATCTGTTTAAAATGCTGTTCAAACACGCAATAAACATGACAGATAGCGACGAATGCTCGTAGCGGCCCGTATTTACAATGCCCACTCAACGCTCGACCGCAAATTATTGAGCCTTGAGTGGCTCAACTAAAGCGTCTATAGAATAAATTATATGTACATCAAACTTTGTGCACTGTCTTCATTTTACAGAACTTTTTATGTTAGAATTCAGGATGCATAGTTAGAATCACTTCAATTTTAACATAAGGTTGTTTTAATAATTATAAAAATTTACTTTATTTGAACCCCAAATATTTTAAGTGCGTGGATTTTTCTTGAATCTACGGAAATGAAGATAATCTCGACAGCTAACATAAAGCTGCCATTTGATGGAAAACTGCAAAAAGCTCAGGCTCAAGAGCTTTACAAGACGAAGATTGACAGTAAATAAGGAAAACTGTTCACATGCCGCTTTTACAATCGTACTAGATTGTTCTGTGCGATCTTTGCAAGACGTTACACTGTCGTGTTTTTTAAGTGGGGAAACTTTTTTTGGGTTATTCCGATTTTCCACACTAAAAATCCACACTAGTGTGGAAAATTTGACTTTTTGACCATCTATCCACACTGACGGCTTTTTGTGGAAATAATGTTCTACTTTTCTAAAACCATTTTCGTATTATTTGATGAAACGTTTAAAAATAAGTGATTAGATGTGCTATTTTTCGCGGAATGTGAAAATTCAATGAAATCTCCTAATTTTCTTTTGTAAATTATGTTTCATTCAATAAATTCGTGGAGCCAGTAAGTGGTAGTAATAAAAATTACAAGTTATTATTTACTACATACTGAATAATCTTAAGTAATTAATTTATAGAAATCCCCACTGATGTGAAAAAGAGGAACAATTGTCCATTTTTCCACACTAAAACCCGTCAGTGTGGATAAATGGACAGAAAGTCCAATTTTTCACACTAGTGTGGATTTTTAGTGTGGAAAATCGTAATAACCCCTTTTTTCATATTTGCGATCTGCTTTTTTAATCCTAACAAAATAGTAATTAACCTTTTGTCCGATACTAAAATTGTTCCAGCACTGTTACACGATACGAGCATAAGTAGGCCGTTTGTTAACAATATATAACGAGTGCAGAGTTTCAATATTTGCCAGAGCCAACAGATAGGAGGGCAGACGGCCTGACGCACTTTCATGAATATCCATACACACGTTGCTACACAGACGATGTTATGAACTTATTTGGTACCTATGACTTTAGATAGATTATGCTTTGGCTAACCAAACTGTTCAGGCTAGAAGTAAAGGCAAATAGGAAGTATAAAGACCAAGCATAGATTGTAGGCAAAAAGATGATTGATTGACATCATTAAATAAAATCAAGCGAAGATTTTGAAAAACGTGTGATGTAACTTTTATATGATAGTAGAAGGTTACATTCTTGCCATTCATAAACCACAACAATTACGACGCGCCGGGTCTTAGCTGCGATAGGAATGGCTGATAATACTGCCTCTGTAATTAGATTCAAGATATTGTGACAAGATGTAGTGTTACCTGAACTGTGATATTGTTATGGTAATGCTATAGTGTTTTGATTGAAAGATACTGAGCAATTTAAGGATGAACTGACTCTACCATTATTGATGTATGTGTACGTTGATATTTGACAGTGAAGTTGCATATATTTTCCGCTTTAGGAAATTGATAAAAATTGACTGAACAGACTTCAACAGTCAAATTCTTATTAATGCTTCGATTCATGAAAACGATATTGCAATAACACCAGTGAAGTGTTTTGATATCGGAAGGTGACTTTTCTATGAAATACATGGTGTCTTACGCTACCTGTTCTTAGCCTACTGTTAGTAATAAAGACTGTGCTATTTATAACACGGATAATAAGTAGCTAAGACTCGATCAAGTTCAGGGGCAGATCTATAATTAGTATAATTACCGTGATCAGTGATTGCTTCTTTCTTTATCTTTCGTAATAGCAAACAAACGACTGTGTGAATAGTTAACTAATAATATGTGGCGGTTAATTGGTACTGAGAAGGGCTAATAAGGTGCTGGCGTTATTGGCGGTGTTAGGGCTGCCTAACTAACCCATTCCTGCAACCTAAATAAAGTGGTCAGAGACAGAAAAGATATTTGAAATACATATTTTTCAAATTTACTTTTGTTTTTAAGCAAAGTAATATATTTTATTATATAGTCTTTTACTTACCATGACATGAAAATGGATTACACTTTCAAAAAACCAAGCAAATATTATAGGTACTTATAATTTTATTGGATAGGTAGTTTTACGTGTAATAAATAAAATAGTCAGCTATTAAGTGACTACTTCTGGCAGAAAGGACATTACCGCAACCAGCGCAAAGTGCTTAAATGATAAATTAAAATAAAGGCACACACAAAGAAATCGTTTTTGTTTAAAAATTTACTTGCACGCGCACGATAGAAGGGGAACCCGATATTCGCGAGAAATGCGTGAAAATAAGCATCAAACTACTTTTTTAAGTCACCCCACGTTCTGTCAAGTTGACAGCGGTACTGACAGCAACCCTACGCGATCAACTCTTGCGCACGTGACCTGTCACGCGATACGCGGCGCCCGCGCACCGGTGAGAATGTAATACACGTGCTTTAGAGTTATTGTGCCGATTTCGATCCAGTAAACAAATTATGATGATCGATTTATAAGAGACGACTTTGAGACCGGTTTCATGATGTGCCTTGTTTTACAGTTTCATTTAATTACCATCATTTCCCGAAGAATAAGTAACAAATTGGCAAACGACTTTAAAAAGTAAAATAATATGCAGACATACCTATTTCTACCAATGAAATTGAAGTATTCTAGAGTGTGTGTATGATGTATATCATAAATATTTATAAATCACATGCAAGACCATATTGTTTTTTTTTAAAGACATGAAAATTAACTGCAGTTAAATAAGTAGCTTCTTCATAAGTCATTTCATTACAATGAGATAACGGCTGTTTTTGATGATTAAGTTTCTAACATCCCATAACACACTTTGTTTACGTCAAAGCAAAATAAACTCATTAAGAGACATATTTTATAACTGTGATTCATTTTAAAAGCTCTGCCCTTGACCCTTTCTAGTTCTGAATTGTATTAACTAAGTTTCCAGTTCGTAATTAGTGAATTTCTAGTTGTGGGTAAATATTTTAGGCAAACGCAAAAGAAAATTGGTCATGAATTTAGATAAGAAAATGTCCATAGCTAAGAAAAGCGTTTCGACTTGTGGGTTAATAAATAACCGTATCTTCTAATATGAGTTTGTTTCACCATCTACAAATAAGCGCTAACCAAATAATAATTCAAACTAGTGGACCCAGCGAACTTTGTTTCGCCCCCAGCCCCGGAATTTTAAAAGTTAAGCAGTCCTAGCGAACATTGTTTCGCCCCGGCCCCGTCCCGCCCCAGCCCCGACCCCGTCAAACGGGATGAAAAGTATCTTATGTCCTTCTCCTGGTTCTAAGCTACCTCCCCACCGTTGCACCCCGGAAAGTGAAAAAAGCCGTTTATCTTTTACATAAAAAATGTGATTAAGGTGAGATGACTTTTTCTTCTATGGTAAACTTAATGATTATTTATCTTATCATCATAACTAAATGGTGTACAAAACAAAAAAATATTTTGAATTAAAAAGCGACGCGAAGCCGTCAACAAACTGTCGGATGCGATATCTGGAAGATAAACGGCTGTTTACGAATCTATGCAGTCCTACTGTCTGTTATGAGCGAAACATTAGTATAAATACTATGTTTCTCTCTATAATGTGGGTATGCTATAGAACATGCGGCGTCACCTAAAGTTGAACATACAAATAGTTGCGATAGAGACGATTTTGCATCGACAATGTTTTAATCTGATGATGCATTGATTGACTACCAGTATGGAATGTTATTCTGTCTTGTGTACTTAATAAATAAAATAAAAGAAATTAAATCTTGTCTGTATACTCTTTTTGGTGATGCAGCATCTTCTTTAATGGACCATTACAAAACTCTTTTTCTTTCTTTACTATGAAACCACATCTAATACATAAAATACAGTCGTGTAAGTTACGCCACTTATAAACTCGAGAATGGGTGGACAGATTCTCATGATTTCTACTTTGTTGGATTTATTGGAACGAAATTCGCCAGGACTGCTAGTTCACTATAAATCAGGGAATTAATCATATTAATAACTCGTTTGAATATATTTTTCAGCAAAAATCTAAGCTCTATTAGAAACTTGGGTATTACTTAAGTACTAGTAGGTATAGGGCTTGATTTTCCAATAAGCCTTTCTATTGTAGGTTGCAATTCAATTTCTTATGCTCCAGTTTCCTTCAAGATAAGTATCAAGCTCAATTGCAAACAGGCTAGTCTCTAAGAGATTGTAAGCAATTGTCCCCTCGCTTTCTTATCATAATATTATTTTGAAGATGATTGGTTATGTTCTATTTCTTTACATCTTCAGTGTTAATAGTTCCTGATACTGGATAACATTTTTCAAATATAACCCTTCATAAATAAATTTCAATACGTAAAATGTCTGTGGTTCATTAGATTTTGAAGCAGTTTATTACAATAAAGATATATTACGATCACATTTCAGGGCGTCGAAAATAATAAAAAACGTATCATAGTATGACAACATTTTTTGCGTGAATTCGATACGATTCGATGCATCAAATGAGTCATAAAAAATACTGGTAAAAGTGGGTAATTAAACATTGTTTTTCATTGACGTAGTTAATACAGAACAATAGTTGTTTATTGGTGACGAATTGTTTTTATCACGGAATGAAATTACAACCGATATCGTGGATCGGAGTGTTTGTAAACAAGCTGTTTGCTTCGAAAATCTAGGATCCATTTGAAAATCCTTTAAAGAATTGTGAACTGCCATTAATTCCAGTTGCTGGTTGGATTAGCAGATATAGAATGCCTCGATTAAGGCATTTTAAGTTCGCTTATTATGTGGGGTGTAGTCTTTTCCACCAATCATATAGAGCTCGCCTATTACAAATAGCGTGTCTTTTACAAACAACTATTTTTATAATTCCATTCGAAGGCATAGTTTATTGTTGTCGCAGCCACGGTTTCGTTTCTTTTTTCACCGCTTCATTTGCCAAGTCAAGTTATTACTTAGCGTAGTTAATTAACTACGCTCATCAACTTAATGCGGAGAAGAATAAGAGGGAATGTAGTAGGATAACGATGTATGTTTAAATATTATCTTATCGTATGCATAATCACAGATTTTCTTGGTAGCTGTTATCATGTAAACATAATATGTTGTACGCACATAAGTTAAACACACTAATAACGTATAAGATGTATACTTTATCAGTAGCGCTTTTATTACAAAAACAACAACAACAATAGCAATGTTTTACCAAGTTTTGTTGGTAACTATGAAATATGAAAAAAGTTAGTATCATTGTTAGTATTAGCACCTTCCTAGAAATGGTTTACCTAAATTATGTTTGTGAGAACAAGGACTAAACAGCATTTCTCTTCATAAAAAAAACGAATTTTCAATTGAAAGACCATCACAAGTTAAAACGACGTAACACCACAAAGATAATTATCATTATGTATGAACAAAAGTTAAAAAGACTAAGATCAAATCATTGGTAAGTTTACTTAAAAAAAAGACTTCATATTTAAATCTATAAGATAATACGAGATAAATCGCACACCAACATTTATCTTGTTTTTTTATGAATATAATGTTCTTACAGAGATTTAATATCACTTATGCTGTGTGTGGCGGGATTACTAAGATCAAGAGAATGTCTTTGCTAGTGGATTTTCCAAATATTTCGTTGGCTTTGTCAGCTTTGAGCCCAATCTGTGTGAAAAGCTGTGGAATCTTAGCGTGAGCTCTACAGAGACTAAATAATATTTAACATAATTAAGGAGAGCATACTGTTATTTATTTTAAAATTTTCATTTTACTCATAGCTAGTTATTTTTGGTTTAAGATATTAGCAGATCTGTGTCCATCTTGGACTGATACAAATCACAATAACGTACTATGTGGCAGCTGAAAAGATAACTATTTCTATTTTCGTACTGAAATATCGATTGAATAAAGTTGAAATATTGCTGAAATATAATTAATGCGTAACTTTTGTCTAAATAGATAAGTATAATAACGTTTTGAGTAAGTCCTCAAATATTTGATGAGCCGAAGTCTCCTCAAGTCTAACATAAATTTGTTTAACAAGTTTGCGATCGTCCGGCGGGTAGATACAGAAAGGGACCTTTAAAGGGCCTTCCAAGGGTTTGGGTACACATCGGCAACATAGGTAACGGTAAATCTTGAACCGTATCTCAATAGCCATAAAGTGAAGTATCCGTATGTGTAGGTTGTAAGCTGTTTGACTTTGTCATATCAAGCATACGCTGTGCGTCTGACATACGCATATAAAGGTTTAGATACCAAAGGATCTTTTTCTATTTTAGTTTGGAAATAATTTACCTGTAATATATACAGTTCGGACGGTTTTTGTTGTAGGACCTTGACTTTTGTTCCAAATTGAGGGGTTTTAAGTTGGTTCTATAGGTAATTTTTAGGTAAACTTATATCCAACAGAATAAAAGTCACTAAACGAGGTTTCAAATATTCACTTACTTGGTTAGTATATCAGGTTCTTCGTTGACTGTACCTGTAAAACATAGATATCGGTTCAATAAAATTGCAATGAAAAAAAAAAACTTTTTACCTCTGCTAACGGCGGATAACATTGAGCCAAGATACAATGTCTGTATACGTGCAAATGAGCTTCCTCTAATAATAAAATACATTTTTGGTTTTAAGTTAAAAATATGAATCATCGTTACAGAGATTTTAAGTATATCGGTAGGTATTCATTGTAAGTAACTTCAAATGACGCAGCAGCCTAAGGGTAATTCATGCTAATTTCGATTCAAATTCTGTTTCAAAACAGATTAGTTTCGAATACCTTCTCTCAAACTGTAAACACGACTGTTGATTTTCTAAAGATTTGTGAAAAGTTTATAGACACAACATTAGCATTGTGTTATAAATATTATAAAATCTGAGTGAATGAGGGTTGCTTTTTCTTTATATTGTTTTATTTTTTGATTAGTGCAACTTTTCTACAATACCAATATGTTGAATAATATGTCGAAATCGTCACTTCATATAAAGTCAAAGCTAATACACACTTAGTAACATTAGAAAATAACACCTATGTATGTCTTATGGATTACAGACAAGGAAACTGATTTCATAGACTTTGGAAATATTAATATGTTTGAACTTTCTTTCTTAAAGATATTTACTCAGTTATCTTTCTTAAATATTTACAACAACTTTGCTCATCTATATCTTTTTAATGAAATTCGAGCGCTTTACAAAGTTGTCTACGAAGCGTTTCAGGAGAAGCCTTATCTGAAGGGTTGGGCTGAGTTGCTAACTTTGGGCTAGAAACCCGATAAGCCTGCTTGCTCCAATTAAAAAAGGGTAACTCTTTTCCAAGCTCTTTATACGAAAAAACGCGGGGAAATTGTCGACTTCCCTCGCCCCCTTTGAGTATATAGCCCCTGGAGATGCCATACACGGGCGACCCCCTCCGGCAAAGTACGTTGGTCAACTGTTCAAACGCGTTATATAAAACTACTTGAAGTCGCTACACCGCCATTTTGCATCGTTCCGTATCGCGTGACGCTTCTCTTGAAAAATGGTACTGCACAAGTATTCTCATGTAAAAGGCGATCTGACAGCTCAAATTCGCAACAAGATCGCGTTTCCTACCATAGTTAAGTATTTTTAGTAACTATTAAATGTGTATTTAATTACAATTTCCATTTAAAGAAAAAACCGTTGCGATACGTAAACGACAGAAAAATGTAAACATGAATACAGTGGTACGGAGGTGAATCGGTCTTAGTGATGTGACTCAACATAATCATTCACTCACTGGCCTTACTGGAGTTAGTTTTATAATCAGTTTTTTAAATTAGATTTTGAATTAAGTAGTAAGTATAATGTATGTTATATTTAAATCTTGTACGGTAAATAAGAAAAAAATACTTTCTTATCCTCTGGTCATACGATGTTGAAATTTAGTCTGAAAATGAAAAGAATTGTTGGCTATAAAAATATTTCGAGGTAAAAGGAATACATTTGGTCCGGGATTATGACTGTATGTTATATACTATATACAGGGCTACAGGCTTACAGGTTAAGTCGACCTAAATCCTGTAAGACGTGGCAGTTTACGTCATGCCTGACTGATTTGACTATCGAACCCTATATTCAAAACTTTACCGTTAAGTTATCGGACTTTTAATTTATTTTATAAAAACTCCCGATTTTTGTCTATTGCTCCCCTTTTTCGTGTTTTGTCCCTCAACTTTGTATTCTTTTCGCCAATTTTTGTGTAGTATATTAGTTGCTTTATTATTTTTAACACTACATCACAAGTAACTGAACCAACTTGAACCAACATACAAAAATTTAACCAACAATATTGAATACTGCCAGTGCTTCAGCTGCAGCAACAGCTGAAGCAGTTACCCAATCTTCACAATGTGTAATTGTAAGTCTTAAGAGCCTTATTGAAATCCTTGAGTGGTTTAAGTATAGATCTGCCAGCTGCTGCATATTTCCTTTAATCACATTAAATTATTGGCTTTTGGGTTCTACCGATATGTACGTACATATCGGTTTTTAACCGACTTAAAAAACAAACATTTATGTTTGGCTTTTTAGTTTTTTTCAAATCGGTTTTTTCATTATTATTTATTATTGTTCCAGGACAACCCTAGTGCAATCCTAATGCAGCCAGTGTAAAACGAAAAATGATTTCTTAAGACAATATTCGTAGATATGCATTACCTGTGTTATTCTGTCTTAACTTTTTACGTAAATTAACGTTTATAGAGTAGAATAATCAAAATGTGTACTTATCATTTAAAGCTCATTAGTAAATATATATCATATATTAAGAGGCTTCGATTTGGACTAATCTACCTGTTAAATGAATATTTGTTGGGGTTATTTCGCTGTAATGGACAACAATCAATCACCGATCAAGTCACTATGTATCAGGATTACTATTTCTAAAAAATATACACATATTCACAACTTGAATTTATAAAAAATCACATGAAAGAAATTTTCAGCGAGAATCATTCAGTTCATTCAGCAAACTGATCTGACTCATTCTTCGCGTGTCACATCACTATCTTGTTCGTATGTATGCTGCGTAGTTACGTGAAAACTCTGATTGTGTGCGTGTAATGTTTCATGTGTTGAATTTTTTTGTAGTGTGCGTTTATCGCCACAGCAAAATTTGTGTCTGTTGAGTTATTCATCTAATGGTGGTGTGCTGTACGTGTTTACCTCACTCCCCCCTAAAAGTGGTGAAAAAATTTGTTAGACGCGTGTCCGTATTGGCATCTCCAGGGGGCTATATACTCAAAGCTCGCCCCAGTTACCCAATAAAGAATATTATACGCTTTTGTTATGATTTGAAATGAAATGTGATTTCTGTGTTTGTCTTCCTATTGATAGAAGATAAATATAATAATAAGTGTTACTTTGGGTTTCGAGAACAAAACAGATTTGTAATAATAATCAAAAGTATCTATCATCAGTTTGCGGTTCAATTCATAGAAAGTAAAATCTTACACCATTTGTTTTGGGATTTTAGTATTTAAATGCTTAGCATGTAAAGGCAAGAAAATACCTACGTAAAAAGATTTTTTATCATTCCACCTTTCTAATATCATCTCGGACTGGACAGGACGGGAAAATCCGACATTTATGAGACTACAACTGCTAGCCTTGTAAGGTAGTTTTTGGGTAACCCACCAATTTTTTAATATCTTAGATTGACGCTATCACTTCATCTAACCAATATCAACACAGGAGTAAATGCAAACTGGCGGAAGTATGATTTATCATCGTCAAGTCGATTTCGGCACCATCTATCACATTCGGCCTCGGGTGTTACCCTTCCGGTGCTGATAAGCCTTATCAATCGGGTCAAGTTCGCGGATTCGGCTCATCTTCGTGATAACCGGTCTCTTTGATCATTGTACGCAATAACACGGTTTATCGGAATTATGGACGTCATTAATGATGTAAAGCCACATACAAAATATGGTAGCAGGAAACAATCCCAACTTTTTTTTCAAACTTATTATAGTGCTTATGTAATTGAATGTTCAAAGCTAGTGCAAAAATTTTTATGAACCGTTTTCTGAAGTTTTTAAATTTGGTTAAGAATAAAGTGGATAAATTGCCTGTTTACGCAAAAACTAATAAATAACCCTAATGGCTCGTGGAGACAAACTTTTTATAACATCGTTACCTAAACAAGGTTACGCCTAGAACACATTTTATTTGCGCCTACCAATATTATCTAATTAAGCGTGATTTGCGCCAAAATTTCCAGACAGAAATTGCTGGAAAAATCCCGTGAACATACAGCCAGCCAGCCTGATTGTTTTTGAATAAATTAACATTAGCCTAACAACATTTTGTGTTCAATTTAACTCATTTTCGCAACAATTCGGAGATAGACTAGGCTTTGTCCATAAAATAATATGGAACGGAATATTGCCTGCTGGGATTAGCATAATCTAAAAATTAGATTTTGTGCTGAAAATTTTGGTTACCTGAATTCAGGGAGGTACCTTACCTATCTGAAATTCATGTTAAATGGCAGAGCCAACTGTTTCGATTTAAAGAAGGTAATAAATACAGGCTAAATAAATAAGTAAAAAGCGATTTTATTAAATTACACGGACACGAGTGATTCTAAAAGATCTATCCGTGTAGACATATCAAACTATATGACACTCAAATTCAGAATACCTAAAATTTCTATTAGCAGTTATCAGACAATATGTCCACTATCCACTATAAAATATGATTATTAAATATATATATTTCAATATTACGTCAGCTCATCATTTAACGGCTTATTGGCTCCGATACATAATAAAGTCTCGTGGGCGTACAATGTTCATCACAAGTAATGAAGTATTCAGACTGAGTCACGTAGGTACAGCCTTTCCCTACAATAGCGCAAAGGGAAGAGGGTAATTGATACGTTCGGAATGGCGATCGCACTACCCCCGGAATGGGGAACCCCCGATCACGTGCCGAACCTGCCGCATACCTGTGCTTAGTGATGTAAAATTACTTACACTGAGAAATAGAACGTGTCAATAATTTACCTCTGATGCGTTACAGAAGCTAACACTGTATTCAATTACACACTATGAGAAGGTGTTAGTGTAGTTAGTGTACTGGCAGTAAGAGGTCCAATTCGGAATCCTGGGTCGGGCTGAAATTATTAGCTGTGTTTTTCTTCCTTAAAACTACTCACAGACAGAGCAGAGTCGTCCTGTCGTCGCAATCAGTAAGTTAGCGGTGGTGATCCACCTGCCCTTTGGTTCTGCGACTTATTTCTATCCGAAAATTAAGACAAGTCGTTTTTCGGATACTTGAGAACCGAGATACCTTAACAACACTATTTGACCCTTCTGGACCTTCAACTCGGCCCACGCAAACCTTTGGAAATAACACAATTTCTTTATTATATTACTATGAGCCTAATAACCTGCCGTAGTTCAATTTTCTTATCTAACTATAGACTCGTTATTACAAGTGAAAATATAGTTAGGCAAGATGATGGCAAGAGTGTATATATAAGGATAGAATAAACATAGATTAGCTTTTGTAAAGGTGTACCTAAATACCTAGTAGTAGTATTTTCAAGTATTGTAACGGGATTAACGCATATAATAGAAGCAGTTATTTTAATAACTTACCGACTGTTTGTAGGCGGCCGTTAACTGTCCTCATTTATGCAACGAAACGTTATCAATCACCAAATCACTAGAAAGAACAAAAATACAATTACATTACTCACAACGTAAAAATAATCACATCAACTTCATTCAATTAGCAACCAATGAAAATATTGCTTAAGTTAGAATCTACCCTCGGAGTTGGAACAAGGAAAATAAAGGAGAAATACGTACGTAAGTTAAAATATTCATTGTAATACCGTCACCAAGGAACGCAATTGAAATAGAATTTGCTTTTTTTATGAAGCAGACAATAAACTACTCGTAGTTAGGGTGAACTTCCAGAAAAATAATAGTTCCGATACCACTACCACATTAATGGTAACGCCTAACAGTTGGCACGACTGTTAACGTCGTTCCATTACACGCTAACGCATTTGTCGTGTCAGTTATCTGCGATATCGCACAGGTGCGAGTGTAGACGCTTTCCCACGGCTGTTACCCCGTACAATGACATGCACTTGTTGTATATTACTTTTGTTGTGTAGCAAAAATGTGCTGTTAACCTTTGGGGTAAACAAACGTTTGGGCTCTAATGTTATGCATGGAATTGGATAGAGCTTGCTAGAAGGAATTAAATTTAGAAAGGTACAATGCGATGTCTGGAGTAACATCTTGAAGATAGGGGATGCGATCAAATATATTTGGACCTAATGAAGCCTCATAAAGGATCACTTCAAATGTGCGTTTAGTTATCTTCTCTCTTAAGTAAAACGAAACGTTTCAATTCTTCTAAGAGACGTTCCGTTTGCAGAGAAAATATAATTTGCCCGAGATTTTTACATTAGTATCACATAGCAGAAATATAATTGCCAATTACAAACGCTATTAAAATTACAGTATCTGAATCTTCATATAAATTGCACTTGTAAAAAGCAACTGTAAACCTGTGACAGACGAGGAATTGAACCCCGTGTCCTACCCTATCCGGGCGTATGCTAATAGATTGGCATACGCACAGTTGCACAGTGCAATTTATATTATTAAGTTGGTATGGTGACAAACCACTATAAAAACAAAAATAAACTATCTGAATCTTCATTAAATAGGTGGAACAATATTTTTATGCACTAAATTAAGATAATTTATTCTCTGTTTGCTTCATAATCAACATCATTGTCTTGCAATTTAAAAATATTTTAAGAGCTTAGCTACATCGCCTACATCAGCTGAAATATTCAGCATACAGATAAATCCTACCTATCAATAGTTATCACAGCCATTAGCAATTAAATTAACCATCAAGCACGTCGCAGACATACTGTCTCAGATGAAATACTAACTGTCACAGATACCAGTAATAAATTTACATTATCAGAATGTACAGGCGATACCCTTGATACACAATTTACGTGCTTTTAGGGACGAGTCACACCACTGAAGCACATTTCATGTAATGTATCTTCTAAAGCTGAATATATTTGCCTTCGTTAGTTTTTTCAAATACCTGTAGCATATAATGAAGACAAAATTTAAATGGAAATGTCAAAAATAGATACCAGTGCAGAAACCTAGCGAAAGGGATCACTAGTTGTAAATATTTTAAAATTATTAGAGTAATTTTATTGACATGACTTTTAATTAACAAGTAAATGATAAATAGCTGATCTCAACCATATAAATGGAAGTAAAGGAAGTAAGAATAATGTTCAATAGGAAACTCAATTGGCATACAATTTGCGAGGTCTTGTTAACGGCTAGTTAGGTGATAATCAAATTGTTGATGGCCATTGACGTCTAGTCAATCATTGTCAAAATTTTAATGAGCATGTTATTATGCAAGTTTTTTTTTATATTGATAAATTAATATTTATATTTATTTTATTCAGAGATTTCGTTGCACATAAAATAGTGTAACAAGTGCTTATACGGGTGGACTTTTTGCTAAAAGGATTATCTACCAGTCAAACCTGTAGGTGATTTAGAAAATGTAATACAGGGATATCAAAATATTATGTTTGTGACATATTAGTTGTAGCAATTGATAAAGTGTGGTTAGACCGTTGTGCCATTTAGTGTCGGGTTAGGGCGAGCGTTAAACAGATAGGCACAGCTCACGCATTATCAAAGTTCCGTCCTATTGGCTTCTGCAAGTTCTTCGATAAATCACATTTTATAGGTGTTCTCAATGGCCATCAGTGGCGGCTTTTATTGCTTATCTCGAATAAATAACAATTTATATTTTTTTCACTTTAGACTTTAAAATATTTCGCTGTTATGTCTCAATGACTTAAAAAGGGCGCACATTTGTGATGAAGGCATCACGACATGATTGGATTCGATTTAGGACGTGTACTTATCTGTATGTTTTATGTCGATAAGCCCTTTGAATCCGATTAAATCCTGTTAAAAGTCTAATTGCTTGACATATTCTAAAACAAACGATACTATGCTTTAATTGGTGGAGGTGGTCAATGATCCCTGTTTTCAATACCGTTTATTGTAGACCACCTAGCCTTTTAGTCCTTTAGCCTTCGTAAAGTTTGTTCCATTTATTTATTTGCTAGTAAACAAATTTACAGCCATTCCACATCAACCTGCTAACAGTGAGACGAGGCCGAGACGAAATAGGCCGTTCTATTGGTATCATTGGCCCTGATCGCTTGCGCAAGGTCTTTGGCCCAATTTCACACTTCAGCCAGTACTATCGTTACGTTAGACGCCACGTGAGCCAATTGTGTGATCAATTGCTGTCGTTAAGGCGCGAATAAGGTTCGGTTTGATTAGGTTATTTTGTCATTTATCATTTTCATCTAATGACACGATAAAACACCATACATACGAAAGCCTAACATACAAAGAACATGTGAGTAATAATATTTTTGGAATCCAGCCTCAGCAGTGTAATCCTGACGGACTGATGTTAAGCTAGCCATGGCATAACATAAAACTTTTATAAAGTGCATCGCACACTGACAACAAACCAAAATTGCAAACTCAGATGTTTTTCTCTGCAAAATTGACGTCACAACCAAATTTCTCACCTCCCTCTTATTTGTTGCAGGCCTTCAAACTATTCAAACGGAGCCGCTCGCGCAAGAACACGCGCAACCGCGTATCGCCAGCATTGGTCCGCTCGCCGTCCTACAGCGGCACCGTCGACGCCCGCTCCGAGATCGACCTGCAACGCTTCTGCGCCTGCCGAGCATCCCTACCCCCTCTGCGACTCGCTCAGGAATCCTTCGAGAATACCTCATACTACAGCAGCTACAACAGCTACAGTTCCAGAAACGAATCTGAGGATTCAAATTTTGATGGCGCTAGATCGGATTCGGCTTACGATTCGGCGAGAAGCAGCCCCTCGCACCACAGAGCGCCTGTGTGCTATGCCACCGTTACTTACTTCAACGTGAATGACAGCGAGGACAGCAGCAGCATCAGGACAGAGTACACACTCCTAGATTATGAGGCAGATGAAGATGAGGCGGAGGATGAAAGGACACAGAACATGATCAATGAGAGCATTGAACTAGTTAGCACTTTATGAATTGGAAAGGAGAATCGGTTGCGGCGTCTGAGGTCTACGATGTAAAGTTGTAAGGTCAAGCTTTTTGCAGTTCAGGAAATACGTCGTCAATGTCAGTAGGGTTTGAATACAAAAATATTGTGTCATGAGAAGACGAGTGACAGTGCGACTTTTTGGCTACTATGAATATTCCTCTACTTAGATTTTAGACAGAATAGTTATTCCAACACAATTTCATTACTGTTTAAGGGTACCTTTTCTGGGTATTATAATTAGTTTGAACTCCCGGGTTTAATATTTGGATAGTTTGATGTGGAAACAAGTACCTACCATATTTGTTTTCAATTTGTTCGAATATCGATTGGGATACAAATCCTTTAACTGTAGCTAGTGTAGGTATACGAGTATGTTCAGGATTAGTTAGATATTCGTTTTAACCTTAGGATACTTGATTTTAGAACTGCTGTAGGTAGGTACTTTAAGCAGATCCATGAAAAGTTATACCCAAATCTTTTGTACTTTTAATACATGTTGACTTCGTCTTCCTAAAATTCAAATAATAGTAGTCTTGTATCTTACTTTATTGTGTTGTCAGAAAAACATTTACTTGCTGAGTTAGTACCTCAATTTCGCAACCGCCAAATGTACCAAAGTTTATGTGATAAGAGTATTTATCTATGGTTAGATATACTTAGATGTTTATGTCTGTTGATCTCAAGCAAATGAATTTTATTAGCGTGTAAGTTTGAATGTACAGCCAGCCTTGGAAATATGTAATGTTCAGATACCAGACCAAGAATTACGCTAAGCACAGTGGTAATTTCTAAGTGGCTGTTCTATTATCGTGGGTACTAAGATGAATTAACAAATGCTCACATTATAACTCAATGATTTACCTACATTAAATTTGTTTTCAACCCGAATTATTCACAAAGTAAGATAGGTATTATTTAAGTTAAAAAAGTAAAGTTAGCCTGTAAGCATCCCACTGCTGGGCAAAGGCCTTACCTCAAATATGAGGTAGTATGAGCCATACTCCACCACGCGGGCTCAGTGCGGATTGGCGGAAGGGTGTTTGCAAGGCAAGCGACCAACCTTGCTGTCAGATTTTTATCAAGCCGCCCATAGGGCCTCTGACTAGGCTTAACGACTAATACCGATCGATATTAGCCGGGACCAACGGCTTAACGTGCCTTCCGAAGCACGGAGATGCTCGTGATGTACGTCACTTATATGGTCGGAATGGTCACCCATCCAAACACCGACCGCGCCGAAAGTTGCTTCACTTCGGTATTACTACCAAAGCGCTGCCACCACTGCGCTACGAGCACCTCGTAAATAATATAATAATATTTAAGTTATTTTTATGAAATGATTTTTTAAAACTTTCAAGATAATGTGTTCGCATATTTTCGGGGCGGACTGTACGCTAATATTGTGTTAATGTAAATAGTACACATGCCTTTGTTACTAGACAACGATTTCAGTTTATAAAAGAGCATTTCATGTTGGCAAACATCATGCCTGATAAAAGGAAACAACATTTGAATGTACGCACGCAAAAGTAATAGTGACATTTGACAAAATGGACCTAAAAATATAACGAAACCAAAGTACATAATGTAAGAAGAAAAGTGGAGAATCATTTAATTTATATAAAGATCATTTTAATTAAGTACATCATTAGTTATAAGCCACAACTGTAATTATTCATATTGAATAGATCATTAAAAGTGGTATATTTTATAATTGTGTTTTCATCATGGAAAGACCCGCAACTCCCACGGCGGTAAAACACCAGACACGAATACAATTTTACAATTAACAATCTTGTAATGAGAGCGACTACGTCGCTAATATTTTTTGATTAATATTTTAATTTCCAGTAAAACATGGTTTCTTAATTACAAAATAATTATAAAGACGTAGAAACTTTAAGAAATAAGCAAAAAATGCGTTCCAAAAAATATTAGCGGTAGCAAAAATTATATATTCTATTAATTATTTGTGTAATATTAGTATGTATGTTTATGTCGCCATAATGCATTTTATAAGTAATTTTATATTACCCGCTCAGTTATCGCAAACGTTCCGCCACTGATTAAATTTCTGCATTCCCAAGCGGTTGACTGGTAGAGAATGCCCTAAGGCATTAAGTCCGCCAATTGTACAATATACAGTGCAATAAAGTTTAAATAAATAAATAAATAAAAATAGTATTTACCTACAGAAAGAATGCTTACTAAAGAACTTGAATTACAAGACCCAATTACCAACATAACAAGGAAAAGGAGAGTTCAGTAAATTGGGTAGGTAAAGAAACACAAATTATCCCTACAGGCAGAAAACCCTCGTATTTGCCAAAATATGTAGGTTGAAGAAATAATATTTTTACTATAATTACGAAAACGAGAAAAATCTTCTCTTTGTTTATACAGTTGGTAAACAATGTTTTGTATAATATTCATATGAATTCCAACAGTTTATTCTTCAATTATTTAATCTCTGTTGAAATTGAATCAAACGAAAAAATCAGTAAAAATACGTATTTTTTATTGGATAAAACGAAAATTGATAAAGTGCCTGTGTACATTTTATTACATAATAATGATTAGGTATTATTGCTAACGACTGCCTAGTAGAAGTCCTAATAAATGTTTTAGTGTTCTCTCTGTAAATTTTATTTGTATAGGAATACGTTCATATCATGTTATGTATACTCATTTAAGATACATGTATTTACACAACAAAAAGGCAGAAATGTGAAAGAAAATCAAGTTTTACTGGTACCGTGTGCAATTATAATATTTTGTGTGATCTCCTCACAATGGGCTCTAGGGTTGTCAAGTGTCAAGTGCTCATTATAAATCGTAAATTAGAGACGAATTATACATAAGTTTACACAATTATTACTGGACGATATTATCACTCTATTGGCCATAAAAAGTAAGTGAAATACAAACTAGGCTGGGTTATCTCGAGTAACTGGTATACGAGTAAATCAGGCAATACCTACATAATATAAAAGATATAAGAATAATAAAAAATAAAATGAAGAAGCCAAGGTTTTTTTTAATGTATAAAGCAGCTCCTATGAAAACTTACACCACATTTTAAACAAGATATGAGATAACTTTACATGTGTAGTACAGTCGATTTAATAAAGTTTTTGGCAGCCCTACATGTACAGTATTCTCTCGATATTCCAATACGCAGTGAACTGTACTTCAATGGATTTGTCGACAAAAGAGACCAGTTTAAATCCAGAAACTAGTTTTACAGGTTTCCCGGATTTGTACGCGAAAACGGAAATATTGGACAAGTAAGTATTTAGCTATGGCTGCGGATATTTAAGCTTGTTAGAGCATAAAGAGCTTTGAACAAGAAAACACGTGTCGAGCGACACTAACAACATCATTATTTTTAATACAACGACGGAGTTTATATTCTAGGGAAGGGTTTGTGTATTCAGGCATTATGTTTAGTTCAGCTGATGTGTATTTTTTTTTAAAATAACGGTACAGAGTTACGCACACAGATGTCTTAGGTGAGGTGACGTAGGCTATTTCACCTTTAAAAAAAACACATTTCCTAAATGAAATAACACGATAAAAATACTTGAGGTGATCGCTGACAAAGGTTATTGAACAATCATGATCTCTATCAAAAACAATCATAACATAATATTACACTACTTTGTCTGGAAATCTTTGACAGTTCATACCCATAAGCCAGTCCTTGGCTCATGACGGCCCTGAATTCAAGAGTGACAAAAATCTAGGTCAGATTGTGCACGCACTTAGTATAACAGAAAAAGCAGGTGATAAAAAAAAGAGGTCCTTGTTGTTATTTTACTACTAATAAATTAACAATTTTGAACACTGGTAAGAAAAATGATCTACTAATAAATAAAGATCAGTGGCGTATATCCCTCTCCTTTTTTAAGTCGGTTAATAACAGCACGTCACTGGAAACAAAGTTACAAAAAAAAAAAACTAAAATAAGAAAAAACTAAAATAGCTTTAATGTTTTAATAAAACTATGACGTCAAACACGCGCAATCATGTTGAAAAAAAGCACCATAACCATAAATGAATATCTAATGAATGAAACGACACGAAAAGGACTTACTGAAACGCATGAACTCTATAGAAGTAGATCGATTTCAAGGATAATTGATGATGTAGTAAAATAAGTAGTATGCTATAGAAGAAAAAGCTAGTTTTTTGTTATGGTACTAAAAGTTAAGATTGGTAAATGATTGGTTATGTTATCCATGTCAAATGATAGCGACATTTAATTTTCATGAACCCAAAGAAATGTTAAGGAAAACTGGGAAACTCTCAACATAATTTCGAGAGATTAGAAAATCTTTCGGAATAGTATTGCGCAGTAAGTATTTTCGGAATTCTACGAATCAAAAGGATTTTAGCCGTGACCTATCCCACGCATTTCACTTTGAGATAAGTTTGTTGCTTAATTAATTATTAAGACAATTAGCGGTAAATCATTAAGTTAGAAAGCACACACAATCTTGCATACCTGATTTTGACAGAGCTATGTTAAGATATTAAACGTTCAGGAATCGATAGACCACCGGCGGTCGCGTTAACAAAATAATATTGATGAACACATCCGTGAGGGTTTATAGCGAACCATTACAATAATAAACTGTTTTATTCAGTGCGGTTAAGCACGAACAAATGTCAGTTTTATCAAATTCTCATCCAAATCTAAATATGCAAATGCAATGTGTTTGCCTAGTGTTGCCATCAAACTGTAGGTATTCCACCTCTTCCTTTAGGTCTTAGGTTCATTCTACTTTTGGTCATAGGTTTAAGATATCAAAAGAAATGTAGACCATTTGTATTCAGTGTATATGTCACCATAATATTGTAAAAACCACGTAATTACAATCTAACGATGCGAATCTGTCATTTAATTAAATTGTCCATTTCAACCAGAATGTCAAATAAAAATATCCCAAATATTAACATACAAACTATCTACTAACCACATATTAACAAACAGTTACTAACGTACTACTAACTATCTCTCATGAACAGACACGTATATAAGTATATATTTTATATTTTATTTATATTTATTTTCCAAACTTATATCTATCATTACAGGATATTATAACACCCAATGCGATAGTACAAGTATTTCCACTAATTCTATTAAAATACAAATTCATGTGTAGCAAATAATATCTAATGCAGCTCGTGTGAACTCACTCAGAGAACAACTGAAAAGATCTACGTCGCTCGGTAGTGCGTTAATAAATCGCGTGGCGCGTGTAAACGGGGCCTCCTTTAGCAGTTTGGTGCGCGCGCTCGGCTCCGCCAGCAGCCGCGGACGGCGCCTCCGCTCCGCGTACCTATCTGGTACGTTAAAAATATATTTCCCAGCAATTGCGGGTTACTTACCTTGCCTCTTATCAGATGGAAAATATAAACCATCATTGCGAGGTGTCTCCGCACCGCCAGCTCGTTATACCCCACCATACCCAAAACGAATAGGTTAGGATACTTCAACGGATAGAACGGATACACCCCATACTGTTTCCAATACAAATACCTCACAAACTTATTTTGTATCCGTTCAAGCATTATTGTATAATTATATTCGTGCGGTGACCATACCATTGAGTTACACTCAAGATGGCTTCTAACTAATACGTTATATGTACTACAGTCGCTTTTATGTTTTTAAATCCGTGAGCCGTTCGTAAAATGAACCCTAAATTGCGATATGCATTTTTACATATTTGTGTGATATGATTGCTAAATGAAAGCCCTGCAGTCAGTTGAACACCTAGGTCCCTGACTTCGTATACTCTTTTCAAAGCGACCCCTGTGACTTCATATGTGTGTTGAACGGGATAGGTATTCTTAAGCTTAATACTGTATTATAATTCATTGTAATTCAATATGATGTGAAAATTCAAGGGTAATATTGTTAACAGAATCAAATGATGGATATTCGAATATTAATTGTGTTAACATTTATTATCAATGTGGAATGCAATATCGCTGCAGAGCGATTCGTCTGATTTCACATAACGCGTGGTACGTAGAATATCAGGCGTTACAATTAAATTGTAATGCTCTGCTGCTCATGTTTCGTTAAAGTACTAATTAGCCTGTGGTTTCGCTAATTGCAAGTGTATTGAAAGGGTAACCTTTAGATTTCAGTTGATATCGGTTAAAATTTTATCTATCAAATATTGTAAGTACTTATTCTACTTACTTATTGAGTATCTGGTGTCAGTCTTCATAAGGTGTCTGACATAACATGGCTTGATCGGGCTGACATTGAATCTAAATATTTATGACGGACGCAATACTTTCTTTATAGAAAATCTGTCTATGTGTATAAATTAAATGAATGGATCTAATGAAAATGGTGTCATTATAAGAAGCTTTTCTCAGTGTTTATTATTATTATTATTTATTCATTTATGTCAACATGTGGACCAATTACAAAAACAAATCAAAATATAATGTCAATATCAGCCCGTGCATGTACCATGTCACAGTGATACGAGTACATGTACAGGCAGTCAAAACGCTCCGCGAAAACGCCAAAATACATAATGTTAGCTCATCTTAAGCACAATTAGGTATCATATTGATTATTTGCTACTTGCTTGAAAATATATTTTTTCAACCAAACGACGAACAGCTTACCGATTTCAAAACTGCTGTTTCAAAATTCCCACCGTTATAATTTCTTTAAATATATCAAAACACCATTTCCTTGCAAACATTATAACTTTTTTAGCTCAATTCCTCATCCGTGAAGGGCACCACACACTTCCTAACTGTAAAATACCGACACACGGCGCACACACGCGCGCAGAAAAAGCTCGTTTTTGCGCCCCGCGCTGCGCCTGCGCTGCTTCCTACGGATGTCCGAGAACGAGACGGAGTATACTAACAACACGAGTGCGAGCGAGACGGCTGCGTGGGAAACATAGGGGTGGCGGTATCCCATACAAGCATTCAAGTGGCACGGCTCGCCCCTCGATATGCAGAAGTCACCCCCGTACGGTCAGTTTATGGTAATGCAATAAGTAACACCTGTGCTATGTGATCGGTCAAATGGTTAATTTTATTTGTGACTAGATAACGACTCTTATTAAAATGATACCGTAAGAGAAAGGGGTACAAAAGCTAGTTTGAGAAACAGATCCTGTTGCATTAGTACAGTGGTAGATGCGATAGCAAAAAGTAAAGGATGTTTTATGCAACAATGGTAATTAATGGTAAAATAAAATACTGTATTAGTGTCCATAAAAATAATTTAATTTCTCACATTTAGTCAGTATTTACAAACAATTTACATAGTCACTATTATTTGTACAGTTTTAAAAGTTCTGAAAAATCACACAGTGTAGGTAAATATTCCGTAATATTTTAAGTGCTTCGAAAAAGAAGCCATAAGTATTTTTTGTTAAAACATCTGACGATAACGACGCAAGTTATTTTATAATTGTGGTGTTTATTAATATAGTGTTTTTGCTACAAGAGTTTTAAAATGTTTACAGTACATATTTTTCAAGTTGATCAAATGTAAAATGTGAATCACATGAATCTATAACTCGAGTTTTGAGAAGTAAAAGCATCGGTCTGATGAGTGTTATGAGATTTATATGTATGATTTCATTTCCATGAACAATGCTTCATATTTTTTATACATACTAGATTTATCTACTTATTATTTGTAAATGCACAACCATTACTTTCATTCAAAGCTCTTTGGGTTTCGTAGACTATTCAATGAAGCTTTTATTGTCATTATTGGAATGAAAATTACATTACAAGAAATTGAATTGAGCATATCTTAAAACTTATTAAAAGTACAACCTTTAAAGCTTATTTTTTGGTCCTAATGCGCTAGTGACTATTTGCAATAAACTCATAAAAGTACTATATTGCTATCACACAACTTACATAGTATTCGAATAAAGTATAACAGCACAGTCTCCGAAATATTAAAATTTAGACATTAAACTCTGAGATCGAACGCAACAGGGCGAATACATTTATAAAAGCTTTTGTTTGGGCAATGTCAAAGTTTACTTGACTTTTGTTACTAGAATATACAACAACTAATAATTAATTACCTACAATTTGTGCTCATATTTACACATACTGCAATCAAAACTTTGATCAAATGAGACTAGCGAGGTAGGTAATTCAGAGGTATAGGTGGCGAAAATACTTTGGTAATTAGGGTGAATTCCCACAACTTCATTGTGTCAGAAGCCTCAAGTTTCTAAGTAAAAGCTTTCACAAATGGAATCGCAAAATAATATGTCTAGCTAAAATCTCTAATAGGCGAGTTCAGCGCCCCAAGGCCTGTAAGGCTTGGAGCTGTTCTGGGAATACTGGTGGTGCGGCGGGTGCGGATAGGGAGTGGGGTAGTGGGGGGCTGGTGGGGCCGGATGGGGCCCAGGGGGGCCGGGAGGCGCTGGTGGGCCTGGAGGGTAGTGTGGATAGTTGGGCCCTGCTGACAGAGGCGCTGCAATCGCTGTGGGAACTGCTACTGTTGTGGTAGCAGCAGAGGTAGCTGTGTCTTGTCTGTGTCCGAGCTCTGTGTACCCTGAGTGCTGAGGTTGCGGTGGTACAGGTGTCGATGGGTACTGAGGGTATCCCCAGTTCGTAGATTTTGCCGCTAACTCCCGCTGCGCAGCGAAGCATTGCAAGTGGCTCATTAGCCGCAATCGCAACGGATCTTGGATGTCCAATCCTTCGCAACTGACCAGATACCTCGCGACTTCCGCGGCGCATTCTCTAAATCCTATATTGTGGTAGTCCATCGCGTATCTTTGAGGGTCGTACGCGAACGTGTCGAGTCCTGCAACAAGAAACGATTGTTATGTAAATAAACCCACGTGGTACAGATGTCTGTTCCTTCAATAAAACGCAAGGCCCATTCAAGGGAACCCTAGTTGCGCAACAAGTTGTGGTGTGAGCGAGAAAGGTGTTTTATAAGACGGGCGTGAAAGAGATGGCAGTCGGTAACGGGAGCCCCCTTCGTCTTCCGATGCAAAAAGTGAATAAGAGGATCCGCTATCCTGTTCCTGGAGGAAGCTGAGTCGTTAGGGGTTGTCGGACAGTGGGCCACCGGGCCATGAGGGGAGTCGTCTGAATTTGGGGTAAGAAATCCTGTTTTGCTTACATTGATAAGATAGCCAGAATTAGCAGATGTGTCTTGTAACTTCAAAATAGTCTGTACCGCAAAAAGGCCATTTCCGTCAATTGAAGTAGAGATAATAGATATTTCGTATTATTATTAAGATAATTTTAACACTTTTAGTGGATAGTGAACGCCTTGAGGCGTTACAAAGAAATTGCTATTGTGCTTCTGATACTGTCCACTAGTGTTAATAGGTAATTGCTGATGTCTACAAATCATGTCAATCACATTGAAGACTTGAAGAATTAATTAAATCAACCAATGATACCTACAATCTTCCTTTTTATTTTGTGGGACATTAACGTTTTATTTTTAAATTTAAATTCTAAACAGCACAACACAATAGAATGCGTCTATCGTTTGTCATACAAATACGTATCCTATTCTATCGTAAATCTATTAGAAAATAAATGTACCACTTAAAAGCGCAGGATTCTTATAAATTGTGATCTCCCTTCCTTCCGCCTTGGCCTTGTTATTAAGTTGTTGTTTTTTTAGAGAGGTTTTTTATTTTTTCTATACGCAGGTGTGACAACCCTTCCTTTGCGTTTCCGGTGCGTGTGCGCAGGCAAAACTGGATCGTTTGGATGTGGGTTAGATTATTAGAAATGAGTTTGATATTGATGAGTAAGTGAAATTAATTGGATAAAAAATGTGAATGGTTTAGGAGTGCAGATAAAAAAAGGAAGCTCGCAGATGGTTTAGATCTCTGTTAAATGATTTTCTCAAAAATATTTTTTTATAAAAATAAGCTATGTTTTTTATCGATTTGAATATTTTATTAGGAGTGACATCCTGACATCTACATTTTTTTTAAATAATCAAACAAATAAAATAGCTCTAATCTTATTAGAGTAAGAAGAGTCACTCATCCGATTTTTTGACAGCAATATCTTTACAAATTATTTTAAAACTACCCCTTAACAAAATTGACTTTTCAATCCATTTCCCACGGGGTGCATTCACAAATTCACACAGGGCTACCGCAAAATTTGCGGTATTAATTCGCTAATCGGGGCACCCCGCGCCCGCCCCCGAGGCCACGCGCCCTGGGACCCTCTGCGCGGAGGGGTTCCCACGGCGCTGGACAAACACTGATAATCCTTATCGAGTTACTGATTGATTGATATGTTTTGTTTAAGCAAGCACTGTGCAGTGAAAACAATTTAAAATGGAATTGCATTGTTTGGTGAACAAATATGGGTTCAGTTCCTGTTCTTATTTGAAGAGCAATAATATCTGCTACTGTAACCAAACTGAGTGAGTGTATATTAAATACCTACAATAACTGTGAAATGTATATACTTGATTTAAAAAAATATTATAAGTGCGTAGTTAAAAAATGTATGTTAAAACATACAGAAGTCGGTAAAAAATATATTTTGATCTAGCTTTTCCAAATAATTAAGCTTTGATTTTTTTGATTTATTTTTTAAATTTGATTGACGGCCATCTTCCGGCAGAAGAAAACTCACTAACAAAATATAAATTACGAAATTATTACTTGATTTATGATAAAAATTGAAGTAAGTGTATAATATTCAACTATGTCAATATTCAATACTTATTTTAATTATTAAAAACAAAGATGGTCACGATAAGGCTTCTAATTAATACCAAACAAAACACTTTCCTTATTCTTGACCAAAAAGACCAAAATTGTTAAGACAGCCGTACAAAATTCAATTAGGGAACAATACCAAATCAATGTGCCTGAGTCACGGACGAGCGGCCCGGTTCGCTTCCTGTGCCAGCCAGGTGTTAGAGATATACTACCTGGGTGTAAGTTACGCTTTGTTTGCTTAGTGTTGTGGTCAGAAGCTTTAAGTGGATTATGGGTCTGTTTAAAGATTAAGATTAAGTGTATTTTGATGGACGGACGAGGGGTTTAAAAATGAATGATTGTGATGAAACCGAAACCGAACTCAGGATTGTTGGTTTTTTTATTTATTTATTTAACGAATCATGATTATAGTTCCATAATTTAAAGATTGCCCTGTTATAAACAAGAATAGTTTAAAACTGGGCAACATTTTTCCAGAAATGTTAAGTCTGTCTACTTGTTCCAATTACAATTATACAGTGTGTCCTGCACCCGTTGCATGGGTTGGCTTGTCGCGTCGCGCGCGACGCGGTATAGATAGATATAGGTATATAAACGATCGCAAGATGTCGATATAACTGACGCTATGCTAACTTTCCTAAACTGTCAAACTTGTATAAAAAACGGCAGCCATAATGCAGCCATTACGCACTAGAGACAAATTGTCTACGACCTCGCGTTATAGATATATTAAAAGACTGTACCATGCACGTGGAGATAAATTATCTAGGTAGACGCGGTAAAACGCGCGACAAACGGGTTTATCGATGTGCCATGCAACGGGTGCTGGCATGTGTTAATAAAACTTTAAGGGCAATATCCACAATGAATTTCATCGAGGTAACTTTTGTGAAAATAAAAACCAAAATCACAGCCATATCGTGGGGTTTCGGAGTTGACTCCTCATATGGGGTATTTTCCTCGATGAAATTCATTGTAGATATTGCCCTTAAAGTTTTATTTTTACATGCCTGGAGACACTGTATACAGTCTATGCTAATTACGTTAAAAGGCTCGATGCAATCAAAAGAGTTAGCAATTTGACCTTTGCCATAATCTGCATGTAAAAACTTCGGAAATCAGCATCCTCTTCGTATTAAAATTTACCGACAAATAAGTTAAAATAATTATTTAATTACGACGACCGTACATGACATCGGAAGCGATTATAACGCTTTACGAAGCGTTGTCGAAACCACAAATTGAATTCAAACCGCAACTGTTCGGGAATAGTTCGTAAAAATGGTGGGTATTTTGAAAAACGAACGGAAACGGACGGATCAGTGGAATGGAATTTTAAATGGCAAAGGTGCCTGACCGTTGGAACGGAATATAAAACTGGATGGGTATTTCATTCGAATAGATACGAAAGAATACGTTTCTATCGTTTCACGTCGTCGTTGATATTAACGTCTGTTACAATGCTTGAAGATGAACAATTGTGCGATGATGTTTGGCACGTGTAAAAGGTACAAGGTTCGATTATGAATCAGCTAAAAACCTTAACTTTTTATGCACTGGGGCGTCTGAATGAACTGATAGGTTGCATCTTTCAGATAATATTTATATTCTTTATTTATGGATTAAACCATTTATTTACATGAAACTTACTTTATAATACAGCCAGTGCTTAACTTGATCATTATTTGTTCAAATAACCTACTTTTTCTACAAGTTTATTTCCGGGACCATCACACAAGATGGCTAATGCCTTTTTAAACGTCACCCAAAGGCTCGAACATGTTTGGGTGCGGTTACAAAAACCGTCCACCTGTCGCGGACCCGGAAGCAGCGTGGGAATCGAACCCCGGACCGCAACCACCGGTCCACGCGCCCGCATGGACAAACAGCGGTGTGGTTATACTCAGTAGCCCTTAGTGAAAAAATTTAAAGTTAGCCTGAAAGCATCCCATGGGCTATGGCCTCACCTCAAGTAGCTAATCCTTACGTGTGTATTTTATGCTAATCACTTTTTGAACAAGTACTGTAGTTAATATTTGTAGTAATGGTCTAAGTTAGAATATACACAAAAAACACCAGTGAAAACAGCTTTAAAATACCTTTGCAATGATCCTGGACTTTAAAATTACGTACTAGAAATGCACAGTACCTACTTTAAGGCAATCTAAAAAAAAATTGCTTAATTTAATTCATTACTATTTCCAAAAGTAAATCAATCGCTCGCCCTAAAAACTTGAGTGCTTCAATAAAATAAAATAAAATTGAACTTATTTTCACTCAACTAGGTTGAAAATGAAATGAAAGGGAACATAATTCACTTTTCGTTCGAATTCAATAGAAATGAAAGTCTTACCAATTCTAAGATAGCGGAAAGTAAAATCTGCAACTAAACTTAAGGGCAATAAAATACTGCCAAGTTCAATACACCGGATGCACCATATTTTTGTTATTTTACACTGCTTTTTAGCACAATCAGGAATCACCGTTACGTTTTATTAGTTTGGAGGAAGCGAGGCCTTTGCTGAATGACAAGGATGTAACGGGAATCACTTTGTATTGAGAGTTGCGAACTCTCAGGAAAGTGAAATTATACACTAGCGACTGCTGTTACTTCCTTTTCCTCTGCTTCCGCTTTCAATCGATTACAAATAAATAACTGATTTGGTAGCTTTTAAAAAGCTATTTTGATTGTAATTTTCTCTGCAATATACATCACAGGTTTCATAATAAATTACGTGCGATATAATTTATATATGAAAATTTGTATTTTTAGTTTAGATTGTTTGTGGTGTCATGTCTATTGAAGTTATCATGATGAATTTCAGACTTTCAAGATTTTCGATTAGTCTCCAGGCCATGTCATCTCACATAATTCATGATTACGTCTAAGCCTGGGAAGTTCCTCAAACGGAAATTGAACTGGCAACACATCCCGATAACTCGTTTGTAATCGTAACCTCGATACGGCTGCCATTGTCACTTGAAGGTTTTCACATAGATTACACACCTGTATAACGTATACGGAGTAAATGAACATATGTTTTTTGTAATATTGATATCTATGGCCAAATGTCAAGTAATTCGTAGTAATTTCGTAGCAAAAAGTAAACTACATTAATCTTAGGAGACTTATCTGCAAAACATTGATAAATAGGCAGGGCAAGGTACTGGGACGCTTAAAAGGGAACTTACATACAGGGAAAGGCAAAGAGAGCAAAAAGAAATTACGAAGTCCTAAAAAGATCGAGATCGAAAGTCACACACAGCACAAACAAAGGAAAAGTTGAATGTTGATTTGAAAGAACGCTCACACTACAAGGAGCATAATAAATACGACATTATCAAAACTTCCAAGAATTTATAGCTTGGTTGTAGCATCCTACTCTTCCATAATCATGTTTTTTTTTCAATATAATTTGACAACTACCAACGCTTGCTAGATAAAGTAGATGTATAAGGTTAGCTGGCGCAACCGCGCTTTATCAACATTATTAACTGGCACCCACCTTTTGCATGCAGCATCTTCAAATGGTCCACGGTCAGCTGCAGTATCTCAGCCTTTTCCAGTTTAGCGCTGCCCTGCTTCTCACAGGCAGCCGGCACCAGCCTCTTGAGCTCAGTCAGGGAGGTGTTGATGCGGTCTCGTCGTTTCTTTTCGATGACCCCTCGCCGTCTCTTCCTGGTCATGAGCTGGCAAGAGTCGCCGCCTGGAGACCTGAAAATTTAGGTTGATTAATAATTAATTGGTTTGGAGTTTTGTATTTGATGGTGAGGTGAGTGGTGTGTGTGTGTTGTGTGTGATTTTGAAAAAAATATGAGATGAGAAAGATTATGGGGTATGTGATATGCAAGACTATCATACACATATATACTATCACTGCAACAATTTACCTTATACTAGTACACCTTATTATGGTAAACAATAACGTGTTATACATCTATCAAATTATAAGGCATTTTCATACTGTTATGGTTTCGCCCAACAAGAAGAATCTTAATAAAATAACTTTCTTAATCATAATACAATTGATAAAGGATTGCGGAATTTTTCCAAATATTACGTAACCTTGTGTAAACGTAGGGGCCTAAGTAATAAAGATTCTGACGTAAGAAGCCTTACAGAGGCCAACTTTGGTCACAACAGCCTGTTGCTAACAGCTCCCTTACAACACTTGAAGCGACGAATTAGGATTGGATAAATGGTATAAACATTAATTACGATGTTAGGTTTCTTTAAGGTTCAAGGCGACCTAATTGAAGAGTTCATTCTATGAATCTAATGAAATAAAATTGATTATAATATTCAAGAGTCGGTGTCAACGTGTCGGTTTAAATTGCTTAAGTGCATACATACAGAATGAGGTGGTAAATAACTGACTTGATATTTGTAGCTCTTCTTTGATGTTTGATTCTTTCATTGCTACAGTTTACTAGAATACCACCACATATTGCAACTGTAGTAACGTTACCAAACATGTATCATGTACTAGTCCAGCTTGTAATTAAGAAGAGCTTACCGCTAAAGCCCCGTTCGCTCCCCTACTACTTTCAGCCGAGTTTTATCCCGCAAAGCCTTATTGTAATATAACTTTTGCAATTAGGACGTAAGAAGTTTGAAAAGTGAGCAAAAATGTGTGTAAATAACAGTGAAATATTGTGATGGTATTTAAAGTTTTGATAAACGGCTTTTGATTTATAGTAGAAGAAAATTTTTGAAACATGAAATAATTGTTTGCGCATACACAACTTGGTAAATTAACTAAGTTTATATTCTAGAGTTAAACTTCTGGAAGTTATGTTTGTTTTATTATAATTGAACTGACAAAGTTAAACACTTAGAATTAATAACGAAATCCTGTCTTAACAAAGATAAGTACATAGAGTATTCACCGTTTGACAAATTTATTCTCAATTTGTCACAATTAATGCACACTAAAACGAAAATACGTTACATAACACACCCATTTTTTCCTTCGTAGCAAAATTATATTTATTTTTTCCGTTACACTGCCTCGTAGCAATATTCGTAGCATCTGCTACGCCGTAGTCGCAGCGTTACGAGCGAGACGACAACAGTATTATGTAAAACAAAAGCTTTGTAAGCTTATAGCTCTGTAGAGAGCTACGAACTACTTGTTGTGGCTGATTCTAATAAGGTTTTTAAAAATTCTGTATTAAAACTTGGTGGTGTTCGTTATCTTAAAAAAAAAACTGTACACAACTGTACAATAATGACTCAAGTTTACTAATTCATGATCAGGAACAAAGTTACTTTTAATGCTCTGTCATAGCTTTACAAGAGTTGTTGGTGGTGAGCTGTTAATAAAACAGAATAAATAGTGTTACGTAAGCAAGAGTAAAAAAAGATAACTCATGATTATTGATGTTGAGTGTTAAAGATTTGTAGGTGCTGATAGTATAATAATTAAAGCAAATGTACTTACGTGGCATCTTTACTACTTTCTTCAGAGAAAGCATCGTCTTCGCTTTCAGAGTGGGTCCTCTTGTTCCTCTGTGCCGGCGCAGGTGGAGCCGGGGCGGGGGCTGGGGGCCCCCACCCGTACCCCCACTGGGGGGGCTGCGTCTGAGCATGAACTGCCCCCGTCTGCTCCATATGACGGTGGTGGTACTCCATTATTTTAAAGGCACTCAGTTTTCAGTCACACACTTGTGAAATTGACGACTAGCAAACGTTTCGTATCACTTTTAAAAGTTCTTTGGCAAAAGTTTGAATTAAAACTTTACTACACTTAAGTTTGTTAAAGACAAGACAACGTCGTTTTAACACCGTGTAAAAGACTTCAGTTAAACACTTATTAAATAAATAAATCTTTAGATAAAGAAGTCGGTCAAACTTCGCAAAGTTTGGTCAAGTTCGCAACTAAGGCTAGGTGCACACGCACGCACGTGCACGCGCGTGGACGGACGGGCGCGGAGTGTGCGGCCGCGTGCCGGCGCTCGCGCAGCGTGCCGCCAATGGAGACCGCGCTTTATGTCATGACAACCCTACAACCACCCATAGTAAGCTAAACCCAACTTTATCCTCCACACACAAGAACGCAAACAGCTGCGTCTAAAATTGGCAATGCTTTTGCAATGACAATCTAGATGCAGTTGATGCGTCAAGCGATTATTAGCTTTAATGCGTTGGAGTAACGATTGATGCTACTGCAGATAAAGAGCCGGATAGCATATTAAACTTCTTCAATATTAGTTTTGATTTCACTGCACACAATTTCGATTCTGTATCGATACTAATAGGGTTGAAAATATATTTTTTGCGATCTGATTGGGTGGTTCGCGGCGCCGCGTGTCGGGCGCACGGTGGGAAACTGAGGAGCAATTAGGAAACGCAATTTTATTCGGTGAACTATTGGTGTGAACTGCAGAGAGGGAGAGTGCAGAGGGTCGACCGTGGGACCGACTGTACATGGGGATAAAGAAACATTTACATAGAAATTTCGAGCCCCACTATTGTGTACACCCCTTTTGATTTTTCGTTAAACTAGTTGTGAAATGGTGTGAAAATACATAATGTAGGTTTTCCGATTGGGCACCGTGTTGATGATTTCATTGAGTCATGTCATGTTGGAAAATGTTATATCTATCTTTCAGAAGTGAGTGATGATGACACGAGTGGCTGTTTATATTTTTACATCATCATACGTCTTTTTTTTAGTGTAACACCTACTAGTCTGAAAGAAGTTGCTGGCATTGAGACCTTAATTAGTTTGGTGTGCGTTGTACAGTTCAATGAAAGGAGGAATAAAAATAGTTAAAATTCAAAGTGGTCAACCATCAATATCCTTCAAATGTGGTAAGGAGGGAAGCCCGCCGGCGTCTCGCGGCGGTCACACGCCGGCACTACGTCACTACTTTAGGCCCACGTGACTGTCATGAAAAATCATCGATAGAGTTATAATCTTAAGTGCGAACATAAAGTACAATAAACCTGTGAGTTGGTGATCAAGAAAAAAACACTACGTACTTGATAAGGGGATGAAGTATCGAATGTAGGAGTCAAATCAGTTATTAAACGGTATAGCTACTGGAGTAACTTAGATGATGAAAGTGACCGTCCCGAAACTCAAGGAATAAATAAAAGAGATATAAAATTGGTCTACAAGGTGCCTTTTAGAAATAAATTTTCAGGAACACGTTTATTTATGGCTTTGAATTAATTTGAACGGTTGAATGCACACATTTGACGCAAAAGACGTTTATTTGCAAAGTAATTTTTCGACTAAGCTTTACTTGCCTCTTATAATATTTTAGAATAAAGGGCAAGCACCATGAAAGAATATATTATGTTCGATAGTTCTAATATTTTGCCAACAAATCAGGTCGATTGTGTAGTCTGAAAGGACAACTCGCGTCGCACGCGCCGCTACGGCCGACACACGACCGGGTAACGACAGGTTAACGCTACTTTTTAGAGTGGCAAGGGTTAACACAGTGTCTAGTGTCTAGTAGAGTGAGTTGGCAAGTGATGGCACTTACCGACCTACCAACTCTACTTCGACCTTGGGGTCAGCTCAATGTTCCTGATAGATACTGTTATAAACAGGTGCAATATTTTCCTCGTTTCTACAATCAAACAAACCACCTTTTTTATTAGCCTACTAATGCTATAGATACTTATACGGGTGTGAAAGTAGAGAAAAAGCATTGAAACTGATGTTCATTTATTAAGATCAAATAATGTTTACTACATAAATACAACAACGTTACTCGTAACTATGAAAGTTAGCACGAAGACAGCAAAAGTTCTATCAAATAACTTAAATAAAAGATCAGTCCGCTGAAGTAATACAAACCAGTTGTATTCGTAAAGTTTTGTCCTCTTTAAATCAAAAGTCTTAAGAATCGCGAACATTTTCCCTGCCCGAGTCAAACTTCGGCTTAAAGTAAAGTTGCGACTGAAGTTCGCATACAAATCAACAACATCGGACAGATTAAGTTAGATAACGGATCTTGGAAGTTCGCGACATTTGCAGGAACGGAGATCGGCGATAATGGAACAATAGGAAAAAACCTTTATAGCAGCTTTGTGTAAAATGTTTTTAAGTAAGTAAGTAAGTAATGAATAATAAATAATATGTTTTACTTTCATGAAAGTAAGTACTTTTTGTTTTCACCTAACCATGACCTAATACTATACTAAATATACTATACTATTTCACCTAACACCTAACTCACATTTGGGTCATATTGAAAAAAAATTGTTTTGTTTGAAGGCTTTACATCTACAAATCACGGCTACTTTAATAGTGCAAGACAGTTTTTTCTAATCAGTGTCAATATTTCGCCAAAAAATAGGCTTTTGCTGAGAGAACCTTGATCGCCATAATACCCGTGCTTGCCGCTAAACTTTTGTTGTTTTTTTAACGAAGTTTTTTATCAAAAGTGTCGTCTTCTGACTTGTAATCCCATCAGGTTCAAAGTCGAGGTCTCGAAGGCTTTGTCCCGACATTTAATCCGTTTTATAAGCCTTGCATTGATAGGATTTCGACTAGAGAATGGGAGCTCTTGACGAACACCATAGGCGAAATATAACACAAAGCTGCTTTGGGTCTGAGAACTCGGAGATAGCTATTGTAAAATTATGATTTCTTCGGATTGCAACTTTTTAAGTATTTTTAACTAAAACGCTACAATGATTTCACGAAAGTGGCAAGTTTGTTCTAGCATTTCGTTATTTCAACTGAAAATTTGGTGAAACGGCATTTTTCATGCAAAAGCCTAATCAAATTTTTAATGGCGTAATTGCACAATAACGCAGTGTACGAAATATAAACTGTTTAGAAGGTTTTTGTAAATAAATTGTTTATTTTCAAAATATTTCAATGACCTTTTTGTAAATAATTCAAGCATTATGTAAATAAAGATTTTATCACGAACTTTACCCGATCAAATAAAAATATACTCAAAAAGTGACCAAAAAACCTCTTCAAATAATATTTTTTTGACTTTTGAGATGTAAGTAACCCGTTTTTTGTAGGCGTGAGAAGAATCGGTGGGACTTTTTGACAGGTGCCAAATTCATTCCGTATATACATAGTGAAAAAATCTGGTTTCGTAGTCTGTAAGACGTTGCAATTGAGTTAAAATTGGAGGAAGCGTTTATGGTGCTAACTGTACATTGTTGAAGATTACAAACATGAGAAGGCACTACTGTATTCGATACCTGGCGAAAACTCTACGTAGATTTTTAGTTTTATCCTATTTTTATCTGCAAAAGTAAGTTTGTCGGCTGGTTCATTGTAAAAAGGTGGCCATTGTGAGGTAAATCCTTTGTGCGTTATGCGACTTTGATTAGCCATCGGCGCAGGTTGTGGGAATAAAGTCAATATTTTTGTTTGTTTTGCCGATTATCCAGGGTTTATTTTAAAGCTTGAACGCGGAAATGAAAATATTTGTGAGTTGGGGTAGGTCTGTGGCACTCATATTAACTATTGTGAGCATAGGACAAAGAAAGTAAGTATTAAAACGAATAATATTGGTTTTCTTCTATTTTTTTTTAAATATAGAAAATCCTAAAATATTTTGGTAAAATAAAAATGATTGTAAAAGATCAGACATTATACATGACCTTAGCTGGTAATCCTAAACATCGCTTCCGTAACAAAATAGTTCTAGAGCTATTCTTCACAGCATAAACGTCAACTTAATAAAACGTATATTTTACTCGAAAATTTCAAATCATTAACTACTAAGCCCCCTAAGTTGTTTGCCTCAAACAACTTCATGTGCCAGTTTAATTTCCCCGGAAGAGCGGTGATAAGTCTCCAGAAGCGCGGTTTAGCTTTAAGACCGCACTCAAGCATTCTCTTTCGCGGTTTAGTGGAGTACCTCAGGGCACTTAGCGCGGCCCGCTTCTGTTAATCTTTATACGTTTTTCTAACTTTATTTTAGTTGTGATTGAGATGGGTAGGTTTTTCAAATGCGACGGGATAGAAAGGCATACAATTATAAAAGCTACTGATTTATCCGAATAAATGTATGACAAATCCTAGTTATAATAATAACAATATAACTCTTTATTGCCCATGACAAGGTAGTTTACAGCTTTTATTTTTATAGAAATATGTACAACTCAGGCGGTCTTTTCCCTAAAAGCTAAGTTACTAGTTCGACAACTAATATAATTTTATGCTTGGTTAGTCGATCGTTATGCTCGTAACTCTCAGCGATTTCATCTGATGATTATGTCAGGTATCAAATGGAAGGCTCATTCTATGAGAACGCATACCCTTGAAGCTAAAGTTTGCTACATGTTTTCTAATTATAGTAGGCTGTAAATATGAAACAAAAGATAACAGAAATTTCTAACATAAGTTAACATAATAAATAGACTTGACAGCCGAAATACTATATTTAGTACAAAGAAACGTTCGCAATTTAAATCTGCGTCATAACGGCAACCGGACCAAGAACACTCGACTACCCTACCCTCAAAGAATTCGCTCGCGCGTTAAGTACCTCCGGCGCTTTTCAAGTAACGACACTTGCAGCACTTAGTTTCGGGGTCAGGGGACAGCCTGCCTCGGGACTAAACGCCAAGTTTGTTACCTAACATGTAAACATGTCTGCATTTGCTAGTTGGAGTAAATTTTAGTGCCTTGGTACTAAGTTGTCTGTTGTGTCAGTAGTTGGACGCTTCCCTCGTAGAATAATATGACAAGGCAAGTCAGGCAGAGTTGCTGACGGAACATGCTGCATTGAGTTTATTGCATTCGGGGGTCCTTTTTTAGTTTAGGTGGAAGGTAGCATTATTACCGCTTAGTGGAGTTATATTAGAATGCAAAGACGTCGGATCGATCATAATAGTTAAATGAAAGAATAAATTTTGCTGACTGCCTATTTATACACAAGGGCCAAATATAAATAAAATAAATATTACCGCACTGAACCTGCGTGGTGAAAGCTGTGGCCACATGGCTCAAACTATCTCATAGTTAAGGTAAGGCCTATGCCCAGCAGTGGGACGTTGAAGGCTAACTTTATTTTTTTACTTTTACTTATCTTTACGCTATCCATTCTTGAAGACGCCTAGGTCAGTGATAGCATCTCACTCAATCAATCTCACGCAATCTTAAGCCTATGAAAGTTTAGAGTTTGCTAAAAGCTTACACTTTTCAAAACTTCAGGGCTGCGTATTAAAACTAGTGGCAAAGCTCGTAAGCTCCTCAAAGCTACCTTTGTTAGGCTTTAATCAATTGATGTATGTAGTGCAGCTGATTGGGGCAAGGCACCCGGGTCGGGCAAAGGTCACTGGGTCAATCGTGCAGTATATCTTAGTGGATTTCAATGGGACGTTTAAGGTGACCATTCTGATTTGTAGGATTGCTTAATAGCTTTAGCTTTACGTGAACATTAATGACTATCAAATTTCAGTCGAAACGCGTAGACGCTACTATGCCCCTTCTTGAGAGGCATGGAAACCAGTCGTTTGGAAACGATTGGTAATATGATTGTAGAAGCAAAATCGAACCGAATCAAACAAATATTCCAAACCTTTGAGAATGTGGAAAAGTTATACTGATCGTGTATTGGTAGGTGGTGCAAGACGAGGCGCTTATTTATTTGGTCTTTTGCATAGTTGCAAAAAAAGCTGCCTCATGAAGCAAGTAACTCGAAAAGAGCGATGTGCTTGCTTAAGGGGCTTTATGAAGCAAAAACATTATGCCCAGTTTTTGAGTCCTCAGACTAACCTCCACAACCAACTGATTTCTATGAAAATCAAGGGTCCGAGTCAATGAACGCAGCCTACAAGAAAGGTCACTAGGTCAGGTGCGTCCTTGTGGATTTCTAAGGATAGGACACTTTATGTGAAAGTGACGTATCGGGCATTCGGGATACTGTCAGGGGATTTCAGGCTTACGTGGCTAGTCGTTTGACAGTTTTGGTTTTAGTGAGTGCTGTGGGATTATCGCAACACTTTTACATAGGAGTAAGTGAGTTTTTATTCTTAGAAGTACTTTATCTACGAGATCTTGGTTTTCGTTTGTAGTTGTCAAAATTTTGGGCACATAGAGCTTTTCTGTAAATAAGTTCTAATTAAAATGTTTGGTACGAAGTGATTACTTTGACACAAGACGATAAAGTTTTTGTGTAGGTGGCTTTATTTACTTTCCCATAGAAAGTGATGCGTAAATGAATCAAAATCAGACCGCACCTATTGTAATTACGATCAGTCAATACCACTGAACTGAACAGGGCAAACACAATCAACAATATAAAAGGTTACTTACCCATTCCTTCTAAGTCACCTTCATTTTACACTTTATCTGTTTACATCAAAGTATATTTTGGCATGACCGAAATCGTTTAAAAAAAATTCCCTTGGGTATTATTTGTGGACTTTAATGGTCGGTAATAGGGGTTATATTAGTGTGGTGTGTTATGGGGTTTGATAGGAGATAGGTTCCCGTGTGAATGTGGGCCGATGGGGGTGGAATATAGGGTGCAGTGTAATTGTTTGATGCAAGTAATGTGCAGGTTGATTAATATGTTGTAGGATTAGGTTACTATAGTATTGAAAAGCGATTAAAAAGGGCAAACATTTCCTGAAATGTTATTAAATGATAAAAAAAATATACGGAAAATTGGCACTTTGGTGCAATGGGTAAAATGTCGTTTTTTAAATTTTCATCAATGAACTCTCAATTTCAATCATCAACTTTTCATCAATGTCTAGCAAACCGAAGGAAAGGAACCGCATAATAGGAACAATCACGTTTTCCTTCATTGTTTCGAAAGATTACCTACGCACCGACACGCGTAAATTGCAATAGGAGTCAATTTTATTTGATACCATTTCTCAAAATCGCCTTTAGCCTAAATACGCAAAAAAAATGACCTTTAACTTTCAATATGATAAAAAAGGAATCAAGTGCTTTAATCGCACATTACCGAGGGGGAGCGGCGCGTGTGAAGCGTGCGCAGGAGCGGTCGCACGCGCACGCACGCGGCTGCGCGGGAGTCGATGTGACATTTATGCCGGAGACGAATCGATTTATGATTCAGGAGGTCTACTATAAAAAACGAAATCCGTCAATACAATTATCGATTATCGGAACCGAAACATTTTTAGTATAGAATCATTAATACGAAATGCTTTGGATCCGCAAAACGATTATCGTATTGACTGATTTCGTTTTTCGTAGTAGGCCTTCAGGCCTTGAATCATAAGTCGATTTGATCCGGAATATTTCGAATCAAAATCAAAACGTAGGTATAGTGCGAATATCCATGCAACTAAGGCTGAATTAGAATTATTGGGATTGAATACGGATAAATAAATAAAAAACTTTGTTTAAAATTACAGTCACACTATGATGATTTTTGTAACTTATTATGACATTTACCAGAACTTTTTTTATATTTTATGCACTTATAAGCTGTACAGAAAATACATGAAGTCACAATGTAAACTTTCGGTAAGAAGTAATTTAAAAGCATAGGTAGTCAATTCGTACAAAGATTATACGATATAAACAGTATTTTCAGTTTATTAAGAGGTATTAAAAAGTTATCGGAACTTTTCATTTTTAAAGGGCAGATATGCGTATAAAAGCCGCACGCGCCGATCACATGCCGAGAGTAAGTGTACAGTGCTGGTGACAGTTCGATGGGACGTTGATTGATGGACCATTGATTGGTGGTTGAAGGGGGATTGAAAACTACCTTCCTACTTATATTTATATTTATGGATTGGAGCTGTCTATGTTTTTAACCAGAAACCAGTATGAGCTTCTAATATTAGGATTTTTTTTATGATTGATGATTTCTGGTTAAACTAAGGCATTCTGAAACTTCAATAAGTATGGCAATAACTTCAAATAACACGTATGGAATTTATGGCTCACTTTTCGGTTCGCCTTTATAATTTTGATCGAAAGTAGCGGCCATCAATACCTTGACAAATCGATTCCCTGCAATACACATATATTTTGGGATGATTAGGTAAGAATTAATAGGGTCTTACGTAAGATGTTTATTTGGTATCTAGAAACCAGCAGGGGGCATTGGCTTCTCACAATAATCGAGGAAACTTCCAGTAAACAATAAACAGGACTTTTGAGCTTTAATAAGAGTGAAGAATGGACGCAACTTGCCTTCGGGTCTTACTTACATAATCTGTTTGATATTTCGGCACAGAATATATAATTGATTTCGGTTTGAGGAGGTTCATCTCCGACCGAAGCTCTGAGAATTACATTCCAATATTTATAATTGAATAACAAAGGATCGCGCTGGGTCGTGTTACTAACTCGCTTTAAAATCACGTATTTTGAATTACCTATATGAACTGTTAACAAAGCTCTGAGGTCAGTAAACGGGAAAAATAAATGAATTTACTTACATTCGGGTCCCCTTTAAACATTTTTAACTGGATTTATCTTCAAATTAATCACTTGCACCGCCATCTCCCGTCTTAGACGACAACTGTAACAATGACATCTAGCGTCGGTTTTCCGACTCAAAACATATACGTTATAAGGTGCATGATAGTACGATATGTAATAACGAGATGGCGCTAAAGAAAACTTTGATCAAGTATAAAATGTTACGTAGAAAACTAATAAAAATAGAAAAAGATAAAATGAAACTACCAAAATTATATAAATCTTATTTATTCATTTTACAACTTATTATCGATTATCTTATTCGATTAGTTCTCATCTGATATTTCTACCATAATGTGCCTATGGTACTATCAGTTTTATAGATACCCTCAAAATATTTTAATTTTTCAACCTAAATGGTCTAACCATTTTATTTGCACTGATTAATTCAATAAAAGCTTGAATTGAATCTATCCCAAAACAGTCTTCAAGGCTTTAAATAGCTTGCCACACTTCGTAACAACATTAACACTTACAATTACTTCTAATTAAACTAGCACGATCTACAAGACACCGAACGCCATCTTTCGGACAGACATGTGAATCATTTAATAGGTCACTTGTCGTGGCTGGAGCGCGAGTCTCGATCGGATGCCGTGTCGCGATGCATTTCTAATTCGAAGTCATCCACCGCCATTGGAGTATCTGAAAAGTGAACAGTATTTGAAATGTTTCATCTACATTTTAATATTTATTACTAACTACAATCCCATCTAAAACTACCTAGTCGACTACCCGAAAAGATCAAAGATTTTCCCTTAACCATTCGCAGTATGAACGAAACTACACTACAATTACTCATTAGGTGTTAAGTTCCTTACCAAGACGAATCTGAACTTTTTCAATTTCTATTTATTGGCGGTTTCTTATCTTGGCACATATTTTTCCTCATTTAGCGACGGCACTATTGGTTCTTGTTACAATCTAACGGAGATTTATGAGCATTATTGGATGAACAACATAGGTTTACCGATAACGATAATTTTAATATTCAAATACAAAAATAAAACATGTTATTGTGGTAAGACAATTTGTAGTTTTGTTAAAATACAGTTCATTTTAATTCGTACTCCTGTATACGCAACTTCATCGCGAGAACCCACATACAGCGTATATATGCACTTGCTAGCGGCTCCCTGCGGTTACATCCGCGTAAATATTGTATCTCAAATATCTTTATGAATTTATAGCCTATGTGTTATTCCTAACTATAATATTGTAAACTTTCATCAAAATCTTTGGAGGAGTAACAAACACCCTCACAAGTTTTGACATTTATAATATTAATAGGATTACATCTTTTCGCCCGCTATTATAAAGCGGCGCGGCACGAATGCGGTGCGAGGACGTTAATGTGGTTACGTAGGTATGCTAAAAACAGTTTTTTAAGCATTTATTGAAAACAAAACACTGATCCCTCACCTAGGTGGTCGAGCGTGACGCCCATAGCCTTCCTGACGCTGGGCAGCGGCGCCACGTGCTTGGGCGGGACGCGCGCCACCATGCCGCGGAGGCACGACGTGACCTGGCGGGCCACCTCGCGCTCCGAGCCCGACGGCCGCGCTATGAGGGACAGGTGCCACGGTGGAGGCGCGGACAATCTGTGGAAATATGGTTAAATATTATAAGGCAATTGGTGATAGTAGATTTTGCCAATATTGGCCAGCATTGAATTCACTTATTTTCAGTTTGTATGTAGCCCTAAATACAACATTCATCAACAAATACTAATGACAGCACACAAATGTCAAAAATGGAGGGAAAAGCCCCTTTTTTACCCTGAATTTCGTTATGATACGTATAAAATTGAAAGAAAAAAAACCTGAAAACATATCTGGGGATATCGATATTCGCTTCGAGTGTACAACAACACAAATAATTTAATTTACCCTAATACAAATAATTAAATGGTAGGTGCCCCGCGACAACAGTAACAGAAATATCTTATTTATTTACCAAGCTTTTTTTGTGATACATTTTTTTTCCATTTCCTGGCCTAACAAGCCACTAATTGCTGATGTTACTAGGCAAGCCTTACCGTTCTCTCTGTTCTTTCTCCAGCTTCTGTAGCAGCTCAGTGGTGTGTTTCAGCGCGGGCCCGATGCCGTAGTCCTGCTGCGACGCCTGGATGTCGTCCTCCAGCTCGTTGAGGAACTCCACGTCGATGCCCAGCTCGGAGAGCGAGCGCAGCTGGTCGATGTCCACCTTCACCTTTGATATGTCCTGGAAATATCATGAGTTTGTATTAATAGATATGGTTGGCTAACGGTAGAAAAAAACCGCCTGTCAAGACTTTTTTTGGGCAGTCTGGACTAAAACTATACCTGCAGTAAAAAAAACAAACGGTAGAGATGGCTAACAAATCACTTGCTTTTGCAAAGCAACTAGATTCATGGCATGCTATGCTCAATTTAAAATAGTTCACACTGCTAGTAACAGATGGCGCTGTTACCAATACATCGGTATTTATTTATGGCAAAACCATGTGACGAATTATTGAATTTTGTATAAAATCTTTACTGAAATATAACAAAATATTCGAAACATTCGACAACAATCCCACTTTCTGTAGAACTTGAAAACACGAAGATCAAGCAAGTAGCACGAGCATATTACTAATTTCGTCATAAGCTCTCAAGTCTTCGGTAGTATAGTGGTCAGTATCCCCGCCTGTCACGCGGGAGACCGGGGTTCGATTCCCCGCCGGAGAGATCTCTTTTTGCATTTTATTTGAAAGACAAGACCGTTTTGACGTTTATTTTAACCAAGGAAAATACAAGAAAAATTTTATTACCTTGAATAAAAAAAATAAGAAAATATTTTGACCAGGTACATAAATGCGTGTCAGAAAGGATTCTAGTAATAAAGTGAGATCTTCTAAGGGGATTAATTTCGTAGTGTTATTTACCTAGTTTCCCGGCCCCTTAACTGACTTGCATCTTACCATGAAGAAAAGCAGACACGCAGAGAGATAAAGTCATATTTTTATCAAAATTAATTTTTTTTTAAATAAGATAAACACGAAATTCACAAACTTACATAGGTAATTTGTCGTTAATTTGTTTAATTAATTTCATAAAATGATAATATTTTACATGTTAAAAATATTGTTTACAAAATTCGACTAGAAAATAAAAATTTACTATCGATAGATATGTAAACCTTATATGGTTTCACTTACATTGTCTTCCTTCGGCGCAGGGTCCTGCTGTTGCTTCTTATCGGGGAATAGAGCCTCCATGTCATAGAACAGCGTCCATGGCGAGTCGGGCGCGAAGCGGAGCAGCTCCTCGTTGCCTTGCCCCGTTTCTGATGCTGGAGGAACAGAAGTTTCTTAGTGTTATTAAATAAAAATGGAGGATAGACAGATTTTATAAGTAGTCGTAAGTTTGCTATTTGCTATCACAAGATAGATTATCCCCGAAAACTTGGACCAAAAGTTTATGAATTTCAAATGAGGGGCAGATTACTGATGTTTAGATTGACCGCTATTTTTTGGTGTTTGTCATTAATTTCGGCCATAAGATGGCGCAGTGGTCAAAAAATAGGTTATGGTCGCTTTTCATTCAAATCAAATCAAATCAAAATCAATTTATTTCCATCACCACAACAAACTCACTTATGTTTAATAGTACATAGTTAATTTAGGTAAAATACTTATAGGTATGCTATCTGTATTACTAAACACTATTCTGAGACATTAATTACCTATTAGCAGTTTTTGAATGTCTTTATCTAATTAGGCCGAAAGAAGAAATATATGAAGTATCAATAGGTAGTCCGCTTCTCCTCGCCAGTCAAACAGTGCAAACAATCATTTTATAACTTTTAAAATAATATCAGTGTAAAAAAATAATAAACTATTCGATTTAAGAAGACATCGGTGTTGAACGATGACTTACCTAAGCCTATGCATTGTGAGTTCTGGGTTTATGTTTATCTTATTATAAAACGAATCATTTCGATAAAAAAGAATATCAAGACCGCTCGCAATATCGGACAAGCAAAGAAAAACAGACTTTATAACGATAATAAATAAAGAATTTCACTTGCTATTTATGTAGGTCATCATTTTTAAAGCGAGGTGAGTTTGCTATGTCTAAGATCGTGATATCTACCCTCCGCGCTAGTAATAAAACTGTGTTGCGGCAGAGTAGTTTCGTTCGCCGTTCTTTTGTGTATGACAAGTACTACAGTAAACGCAAATTTTAAAGATAATTCATCATAGTGATAAAACATTAGTAATACATTTTACAATACGTTTTGAACTAATCTATATTACTGAAGTTAATAAAAATAAGAAAAGACTAAAGTTTCATTAGTTTTTAATACTGCTGGGTACACAAAGTGTCCTTGTCACGGATGAGGCAAAATTACAGTAAGTAGCGGCTTTTTAAATTTTATTTGATACTATCGGTGCTTCGCAACTGCGTCCGCGGGTTTTGAGTTTGCTCTCTCCCTTCCCGTCGCAGCGTGATGTTCGGGCGTGTAGTGGTAGGATGTAGATGAAATAATAACGCGGACTGTATCTAGATGTAAAATGAATTTACTCCATAGGAATAGGAATTAAATGTACATCGGTCGTAGAAAAAAGATATGGATGGACGCGAGTGTCGTGCGTGCCGCTTGGTAGCAAAGTGATGGAGGGGGCCTTAGATGCCCTCCTCGCTGCTCGCCGCGCCGCTCGCCGCCTCGCCGGTTGCCCCCGCGTCCCGCGCGTGGACATCCTCCCGCCCCTTGACCTCTTCTAAGGGAAGAGGACAAATGTTGTTGAACCCTCTTGTAAAAGTCCCTCTCCTTGTCTTCACTTCCGCCACCCTCGTGACGCCGTCCGGTCCAGGATAGGTGCGCACCACGCGTCCCAACGCCCAAACTAGCGGTGGTAGCGCCTTGTCCCGAAGAAGCACGAGCATTCCCTCAGTGAGTTGGCCGGAAGACGTGGACCACTTGGTTCTCTGTTGAAGTAAGGAGACGTACTCATGTGAGAATCTGTGCCAGAAGTGCTGTCGTATGCATTCAATTCGTTTGAAGCGGTCGAAGCAGCTGATCTCTCTCTCCGGAATCTGCGGACACGGTACAGACGTAAGTGGTCGTCCAATTATGAAATGGGAAGGAGTGAGAGCAGAAAAGTCGGAAGGATCAGAGGAAAGAGGTGTCAAAGGACGAGAATTTAAAACGGCTTCAATTTGACACAGACAGGTTGCTAACTCTTCATAGGTGAAGTTGGTAAGACTTAGCAACCGCCTCAGGTGATGTTTGGTAGAGCGAACGGCGGCTTCAGCCAAAGCGTTAAAATGAGGTGAATATGGAGGTGAAAAAGAAAATGTAATGCCCTCACGCGACATCTCACATGCAACATCAGAAGATGAGTCGGACAAGAATCTTTGAAGATCGCTGTTGGCTCCGACAAAGTTCGTGCCATTATCGGATAAGATGCTTTGCGGTTTACCACGACGAGAAATGAAGCGATAGAGCGCCGCAAGGAAGCCCTCTTTAGTGAGGTCGGTGACGGGCTCTAGATGCACCGCTCTGGTAGCGTGACAAACAAAGATGCACAGGTACGATTTTGTGAGCTTACAGCCCCGACCCTTACGGTCGGTTATGAGTACTGGACCTGCGTAGTCAACACTACAATTCAAAAATGGATATTCTAAAGAAGTTCTAGATGTAGGTAACTGACCCATAATGGTTTGTATATTTTGACATTTGAATCTAAAACATTTTATACATTTCCTTACTGTTGATTTAGCTAGATTCCTGCCGCCCGCCCAGTGCCCAATAATTAAGACGCAAATGTGCGAGTAGAAGTTGAGGACCTGCATGTAGCATTTTTAAATGTTGCATATGAAACAATATTTTAGTAAGATGGTGTTTACTACAGAGCAAAATCGGATATTTCGTATCATAATCATACGGAGAGTTATCGAGTCTACCACCTACGCGTATGATATTTTCAGAATCTAGAAAAGGTGTTAGTGAAATTAGCCTGTTTTTTCGCGGTAGAGACCTTCCCGACTCCAAAAGTTTTAATTCATCCGGAAACATCTCTCGTTGTGCGCTGCGTAGTAAACACATCAATGAAGCATTTAACTCATCACTAGAAAGAGCGCCTTGTAATTTAGAATTAGGATTTTTTAAATTGTAAATAAATCTTTTAATGTAGGCTAAGACTCTTTGTAAGCGATTAAATTTTGAATGATAATGAATTAATGATTGTATGATATTTGATGATTGATTTGTGTGATAAGATGATTGATTTATATGTTTAGATGATTGATTTGTATGATTTAATGATTGATCATTGTGAATAAAATGAGAAATCACTTCAGGTAGATCCTGTTTCACGCTATTCGAAGGCATAGTAGGCCAGTTATGTTCATTATTTTGTAAAAAGTTAGGGCCTGACCACCATAGGTCATTATCGCCGATAGAATCGGCCTTCACCCCGCGCGAAACAAGGTCCGCCGGATTGTCTTTCGACGGTACGTACCTCCACGTGTGACAGGTAGAGTTTTCGAGGATCTCATTGACTCGATTTCGTACAAAAGGCTTGAGTTGACATGAAGGAGTGTTCAACCACCCGAGCACGATCATCGAATCGCACCAAAAGTAGCATTTCTTAATTGGCAGAGTTAATGACTCGAGAACGGTTGTACACAATTTTGAACCTAATAAAGCTGCACACAGTTCAAGCCGTGGAATCGTGACTGATTTTATCGGTGCTACACGGTTTTTGGACAGGAGAAGACAAACCCTAATAGAGCCTGTATGACTTATGGATCGGACATACACACATGCGCCATAAGCCTTCTCTGACGCATCACTAAACACGTGAATTTCTTGCGTGACTGGCGAATCTAAACAAACCCATCGAGGAATTTTTAGGTAGTTGAGATAGGGAAGTGTAGAGACGAATGCTGACCAAGTAGCAACAATGTCCTGAGAAACTTCATCGTCCCACTCACATTTATGAACCCATAGTTGTTGCATGACTATTTTTGCTTCGATAATGCAAGGGCCGACTAAGCCTAGAGGGTCAAATATTTGACTGATGACCGATAGTATGTGTCGTTTTGTGACCTTTTCTACTGGGTCAATATTAATTGAAAAAGACAACGAGTCAGATGCGCATAACCAGTTGAGACCTAGGGTCTTAGAAGACGTGTTGTGGTCTGAAAGATTTAATGAAGTGGAATTGTCGTGGTCATTTGAATCGCCTGCAATGGCATTCAGAATTTCAGGGCTGTTGGATTGCCACTTTCTTAAATGAAAATGTGCCGAAGAAAGTATCTGAGTGACCTCTTTGACGAGTGAAATTGTGTCAGAAATTGTAGAGCCCCCTCCTAAATAGTCATCAACATAAAAGTCTCTAGATATGGCTGACTTGACATCATCAGTAGAGGCTGCGTCTGCCAGGCTAACCAGACATTTGGTGGCCAAGTAAGGAGCCGACGCAGTTCCATACGTGACTGTGTTGAGAGTGTAGGTCTTGAGAGGCATTTCTGGGTCACTACGAAAGATAATTTGAAGTAGAGGTCGTTGCGAGGGTGCTATTTCAATGCAGCGATACATCTTCTCCACGTCTCCGGAGACGACGTATTTATGCTGCCGAAAACGTATTAAAATTGACAGGAGGTCATCTTGGACTTTAGGACCTACCAGTTGAAGGTCATTGAGTGAGAGACCTGAAGAAGATGGCGCTGATGCGTCAAAGACACTCCTCAGCTTTGTTGTAGTACTCGACTCTCTTATTACTCCATGGTGTGGTATGAAATATTCGACGTGACCTGGATGAGGTGCAGAGTTGTTGACATTTTCAGTCATGTGACCTAGGCGTTCGTACTCACCCATAAAGTCAACATACTTAGCCTTGAAGTCAGGATCACGTTGAAAACGGCGTTCCAAAGATAAAAAACGCTGCTTTGCAATGGAGTATGAGTCCCCTAAGACCGAAGGGTCAGCCTTTAAGGGCATTGTAACAACGAACTTGCCTTCCTCGTTCCTGTATGTATTTTGAGTGAAACTCAACTCGCATGCTTTTTCCTCCTGAGATAAAGAGTGTTTAGGAGAAATAGAGTCAAGCTCCCAAAACTTGGTAAGATCAGGCTTCTCAATAGAGTTGGCAAAGTTACAAAAATGTGAGTGATGGGAAGAGGGCGAATTTCCTTTGAATACTGGGCCGGAAACGATCCACCCGAATTTAGTCTCACATAACTTAGGCATTTGTTTACCTAAGTCGATAGAAGCGGAGCCTACGACACTCCAAAATATTTCAGCCCCAAGTAGAATGTCAACAACAGACGGAATATTAAATGTAGGGTCAGCTAAGTAAATGCTTGACGGAATAGGAATATTCTCTAAATTGACAAAAGAAGTGGGCAAGGTTTTTGTTATTTCTGGCAAAATCTGACAGTCCAAATTAACCGTATAGTCACCGTTAGAAGACTCAATGTTGAGCTGGCAAGACTGTGTACTATAGGAAGACTGCTGATTAATACCTGTCACAGTGGAGGTTGAATGCCGACGAGACAAACCCAGTTTGGTGCAGAGGCTCTCCGTTATGAAGTTCGCCGTGCTGCCATTGTCGAGCAGAACTCGAGCGTTGAGCTTGTCACCGTTGCGGTTGACCACCTTCACAATCGCTGTGGACAGTAAAACAATAGGTGTAGTAGTAGACTGTCTAGAAGTATCTGCAGATAAAGCAACACTAGTAGAATTAGATGGCATGGGGTCTAGATGAGTCTGCTCAGTCGGTTCAGTGTGCAAAAGCGTATTATGTCTGGCCTTGCAATATTTACAACCTGATAACCTACATTTATTGGTCGTATGATTTGACCGCAAACAATTAAGACAGACTTTGAACTCCTTAGCCTTTTGTAAGCGTGTTTCTACAGAAAAAGCTCTAAATGACTCGCAAGTATAAAGCAAATGATCATTAGAACATAACGGACATCTACTAGTTAGTTTTTTATTTTGGTTATTGTTTTGTAAATAGTTGTTTTTATTTTGTACATTGTTAGTTGATAAGTTTCTATTTTGTAAATTATTATTTGAATTTTCCCTAGTGTTAGATGTAGTTATAAAGCTTTTTTGTTTATTATTTTGATTATGCGTGTTTAATTTAGTTTGATTATTTTCCAAAGTTTCTAATAAATCTGCCCTGTTAGATATAAAGGTAGAAAACTGAGTTAGTGAAGGAGAACTAGGCAAAGTATTACGAAACTCCTCCCAATGCCTGCTAGTAGTAGCATCAAGTTTCCTAGAAACCATGAAAATGATCAGAGTATCCCAATGCTCCGTTGGCTCTTTTAATGTTTTAAGTGCCCGTATATTTTTATTAATGGAATCAATAAGCCGTCGTAACGATAAAGACGATTCCCTAATAACCGGTTCTACATCAAATAAAGCCTGTACATGGTTATTTACTAAGAGGCGATTGTTATTGTATCGCTCACACAGCAAGTCCCAAGCCATTGTGTAATTATTGCCTTTAAAATCTATATTTTTAATTATCTCTGAGGCTTGGCCTTTAAGTGACGCACGGAGGTAGTGGAACTTGTTGATGTCGTCGATACAATCACTACTATGGATTAATGATAGGAAGGTGTCTCTAAATTCAAGCCAATACTCATAGCTACCATTGAAGTGAGGCAAATCAATTTTAGGTAAGCGCACAAAATTATTTTTAAACGATGCACCTGATTTGGAGCCCGCATCAGAGCCCACCTCCGAGCCAGCACGCTCAGCAGCGCACGCGGCTAGTGCCGCGCGCGCCTGCGCCAGCAGGGGATAGTATCGCTCCTCGAACTGGAACCGCTCCGCATACTCGACATCGGGGGCCTCCGAAGCCGACTCAATCTCCATCTGCAACGCGTCATATGTCTCGAATAAGGCTTCAAATGTTTTTAAACGAGCTTCTAAATCTATTTGTTGCAAATGCGAAAGCTTTTCAGAAGACAGATGCAATTTTAAATAATTTTCAAAATGTGTAAGTCTAGCTTTTATGCCACTACGCTTTTTAATTAATTTATCTGAGTTCATTTTGAAGGAATTTAATTGAAATGTAAGCTACAAAAAATACACAAAGGATGAAAAGAGATCAATAAAATTGTAGCAATAAAGTAATAAAAGATGAATAGCCTATTATTGAATCAATGCACAGCTGGGCGATAAGAAAAAACCGTTGCAATATTGCAATGTTGCATGCGTAGGCACTGGCAAGACGGGTCGTTGGCCGAGCGATTACGTAAGCAGGTGCGTAAAGATGAATAGACATATAATGATTTATTACGATAGTAAATATGAATTGCTAGCAATACAAACTATCTGGTCAAATTAAATGCGTAGAATGCGATAGTATGGAAAGTGAAATAGGAAAATAATACTATTAAACACTGTTTAGGATTTAAAAATTTAGAAAGCACTGGATGGAAGAAGGAAATAATTGGAACGAACTCACGGAAGTCTAACCGTCCTTTTTCGGTTTCTTCAGCACGATGAGTACGTGACTTGCAGATTTCAACAAGCGGTCGACACGTCGAAGTCCAAAGTCCAACCGAGGTGACACGATGACTTTTGTTTTCTGGATCGCTTCTTGACGGGTTGATGGACCAACTGTTCGGGCGTGTAGTGGTAGGATGTAGATGAAATAATAACGCGGACTGTATCTAGATGTAAAATGAATTTACTCCATAGGAATAGGAATTAAATGTACATCGGTCGTAGAAAAAAGATATGGATGGACGCGAGTGTCGTGCGTGCCGCTTGGTAGCAAAGTGATGGAGGGGGCCTTAGATGCCCTCCTCGCTGCTCGCCGCGCCGCTCGCCGCCTCGCCGGTTGCCCCCGCGTCCCGCGCGTGGACAGTGATGTCATATAAGAATTCCCCGATAAATAAGCTCCTGAGATTAGCGCGTCCAAACAAACAAACTCTTCAAATTTTTAATATTAGATAGCTATAGCTCTTGACTCTTGACTAGACCAGACGTTGCATAAACAAAGCCGACGACGAAGCGAGCTTTATACTTTTAGTCAAGCTGCAGATATTTTATAGTAGAAAGACAGTATTTATTTATACATACGTAGCGTGTGGTATATGAGGTGCGACTCGTCCTTGGTGAGCGTGGCGAAGGTGCCGTCGTAGGAAGGCGCGTACGAACTGAACGGGCCGTAGTTCAGCGGCTTCACGCCCCTGGCCAGGTTGCGCCGATCCTCGCGGGGTGCTGGAATATGAAATTATTAAATATTAGTATTGTGAATAAACTGTGTAAATCTGGGGGCACGGCTAGTGTCGGGCCAAAGACGAGACACGAAGCACTTACTTACTTACATTTTCTCAAAGTGCTTTGTTAGTTTTTTAAATTACTTGACTCTACTCATACGATTTGAAGCTAAATTTAACACACAAAATTCGTTTCTTTAACGCGTAATTTAATGTTTTTCTGTGCTTGTTCAATATTGTAAACAATTGTTTACATTCCTTTCTAGAAAAACGATTCATTTAAAAATTAGATAAATACTTAAATAACTCACAATTTACATAAGTAATTGATGGTTGAAAAGAAGGTCTTTTAAAATTAGACAGTCAATTTATTTTATTCACTGACATTACTTTAAAATAGATGAATTGGTAGTTTTTTAGATTTAATTACAGTTTACTTTTAGCCAATAAAAAATCAAGTTGTGAATACTTTTCAAGGGCTATGGTCCAGCTATGTATTTTAGTTGTAATTTTATATAAGGTAAGCATAGACCATATCCTGTTTGCATACCTAAGTAAAAGAAAAACAATATTTTTTTTACTATATTTGACAAGGAAAGAAACCAGCCAAGCCAGTTTATAGTATACATCTACCATCAAGACCTTTAAAAGACGAGAAAACTTTGGATTTTGAAATATATTGGAGGTCTATATTCAGCGACATAAAGCGGTTGACAATGATGATGATTAGCAACTTACTGTGCAAAGCGCCGGTGCCCTGTGCGAGTTTCCCGATGTACCTGCCCAGCGTCAGGGGCTTGTCCTCGCCGGTGCCTTCCACCGTGTTGGTCACCAGGCACAGGGTCGTCTTGCCTTCCGAGTCCATGCGGGGGAACGCTGGAAAATTATAAAAGAGATGTATCAAAAACTAGATTCTATCGTTTTCAAGCGATCTCCACTCAGAGTTTTTGTATAATTTATATCCAAAAGCGTTATTTTACATAAGAATCAATATGTAAACCATATGGTTTGTGTTATCAAAATCATATTTCTACGCGACTATTTTCTGACTCTTCTTTTAGATCACAAGGAGACTCTCCCTGGGTGAAATTGACAGCTTTTTTTGTAACTTTATCAACATAGAGATAATACCTTTCTTAGCCAGCCGCCTCCGATGCTGCTCCCTGGCCGCCTCCATCTGTATCTTGACGCTGTCCCCGGAGTCCTGGCGCTCCGCCCCGCCGTCGGAGACCGCCTCCGCCTCCGACCCGCCGCTCTTCATGGGGCTCGTTCGCTTTAGCACCTTATGCTATGAGTTTAATGTCCGTTTTTATTCGGCCGAAGCAGCCGATAGGAAGGGAGGTACGATTATTGAATTTGGTAAAATAATTGCGTTTGATATTATATTCTCGATCGACTGTTTAATAAACCCTGTTATATGTTGTATATTACATTTATAATGACGACCAATCTGGTCGAAAAACTAGTTTGAATGCTCTGGTTCATGATCTCGTTTTTGTTAGTGTGATTCGACACGATACAATACAATATAATTTATTTTATTTATTTATTTTACATTTTTCGGAAGACTTACAGCTAGAAATAGATTGAATTAAAGCATAATTAAAACGAAGGCCATTTACATGTCTCCACTAATAGATTAATAGATAGAGAATATATGTACAGCTTGTCTGTCTTATGTGATTATCGATTTATTGTTGGTTGCACATTTTTAAACTTCTGACTCAATCTAATTTATTTCTATAGCCTCAATAGAATTTTAGTATAATCACCTGGTGGTTTAGGTTTGATACATAGAAACAACAGAATTAAGAAGTCAATGCTTGACTGATCAATTTCTAAGTTTATATTTCTTCAAAATTTTTATCAGGCCTCAAGAAGATTGTATGATGTATTTTTTTAAAGAAATCGAGCATATTCCATATTTTTTGCTACTTGCGTTTGTGTTAGTGAAACATATTTTGGCGGGTTACATCCACGAATTAATAACCTTTAATATAGTAAAACTATGTCATTGAATAATCGTACCCATAATAAATCACTTTACATGCAAACACTAGGTCACTATCTGGTTTCAATTCGAAAACTTCACAAAACAACATCCACATTTTTTGTTTGAAGCGAAAACCAAAATTCTAATTGCTAACATGACACTACTTTGTTTTTTTTTAAATAATTTATAATAATCTATTTTACTATAGCAAATCGTCACCTTGCGCCCGTACGTCCTAAGTGGCTGCATTGCAAAAAGTGATTTAGTAAAAACTTTAGTCTAATGATAAAATGTTTGTGTACACAAATAAGGATAAACAGAGTGAAAAATAAGAGCGTTGCGAAACCGGTTCCAAATGAGGGTAGTTGAGAAAAAGAATTTGTTTTATTTTTTGCCGTCATGTCTTATTACCAAAGAGCGTGAAAAGGAACAGGCTGGTAGGGACATCAAAACATGAAGATTTGTATCAATTTAACAGCTTTTTTTTTAAGAATTTAAATAATCCAAATAACCTTCTACTTTTTGAAGTTGGTTTAATAAATAATGGTGATTATTTTATTATTGTGATAATGACTGACTGACCTTGTTATTTACTTTAAATTTAAAGAAGATCAAGTATTCAATTTTTCATAACTCATATCAAGATGAGTGTTGGCTATTCTCCAGAAAGAAAATAAAAGCAAATTTTGTAATCTCAGTAAGTCCCTTAAATCTTTTCTTACTCAGGTAAACAAACCTGAGTATTTTATACAAGAAAAACTAAGCTACAGCCATAAATAAATTAGAACTTACCACATCCATCTTCCCAATGTCGAAGCCGAGTTCACGAATTGGTATCTCGTACATGTATGTGAGTATATTGCCCAGCGGTCGCAGCTTTTGCGGAGTCAGCTGCTTCAGCCCAGCGTGCAGTAAACGTCGAGCTGCTTTGTGGTAGACAGTGCCTGCTTTATTGTACTTCATTGCATTGTTGCACATCAGTTTGAAGTCACTCTGGGTGGCAAAAAGTGTAGTGATTAGTTATTGAGGTTATAAAAAAAAACTAAATAATAGGATGCAAAAAAGATGTAAAAGAGTTACTAGAATAGAAGGCCAGGAAATGCATGAAAGACTGCATTATAAATTCCAAAAAATATAGAGAGAGCTTGAATTTAATATCTCTTCTGATCTTTTGGAGTCAACCCGTTGAGACAGACCACAGATTATTATGTGTTTCTATACTCAGAAAGTTTTACTTGTAGTTGTGTGTAGAAAATTAAAGCTAGAGGATACTTACAATGAAACAATTCAGTGACTTGTATTCATTATCATCAATCTTTTGCTTCATTGTAGAGAAGTCCATTGGTCTTTTGATGATAGTTGAGTAGCCTGGAGCAAAGTTATCATTTACTGGCCACGCAAAAAACTGGTTTGGGTCCCTTTTCTCCAAGTTTCGGAGGAGTTGCTCCAGCAGACGAGACAGGGGACGACGCTTCTGGCTGGCCTGTAAAGAAAAAATTAGTTTAAAATTTTCTGAAAACTGACACCAGAGTCTAGTTTGAAGAACTTGAATGAATGAAGCTCAAAGAGATATGCTTGTTGCTGGAAGGTGTTTTGTGAACATTCCATCTTTTGATATCATAACCCTTGTGGTGTCCGTCAAAGTCATTAGATTGTAACTTTTTTGACCTGTGTGTAGTATTCATTAGCTGTTTTGCGAGTTGCAAAACTCGTTATGCCTTATACTTATTAAGAATGAATTTTGTATGAGCGAAGTTTTAGTGCCTTTTACCTTCAACACACAAGTCCTAGGTTCCCTATGAGACGCCGGCGAGTTAGGCCCGGGGCTCAGCCGGCGCAGCAGCTTCTTCGCCAGGCCCTCGTCGTCGGTCTCGTCATCATCAGATAGCTTTATCTAGAACACCAGGATACTCAGTTCAAATAATGCTCTAAGACTTAGGGTCTAAGTAATTTAAGTGGTATTTTACAAATATCTAACAATGCCACGACACTAAACTACAGTAGTACTAAATAAATCTTCGGAATTAGTATTAAAATTATTGAATAAGCGATATCAAACAAAATTTAGTGACTGTACCATGTCGATTTCACGACGTCTCCGCTTCTTTTTCTTGGGTTTATCATCCGCATCTTTATGATCTTCGTTGCCAGACGGATCCATGTCACTGTTTTCTAATTCTTCCTCTGAAATAAACATGATTTATTTTACAAATTGTAACTAGAGATGCGATTCCATAAGAGGTTATGTTTTATTACACTCACTGCAACTTAGCTTATCAATGTAATCCATAACTGTAGACTTTTCACGTTTATTTATAAAATGCAAACTTATCTATGTGAATATTATCACTAATAAATAACTTAGCTAGAAAAATCTATCTAAAATAACATCGATCAGCTTTCTTCACCATCTATTTACATTTTAGTGACGCGATTTGTAATTGGTTAAAGAATAATCTTTTAGCTTTTTCATTGGATTTTAAAACGTCAAACACAAAATAAAACACCAATCAGATGTTACCAAACTAAACGTCAAAGACAGTCCTGCCAATGGATAGCTAGCAAACGTTTCGTTCCACGCACAGTCAGATCGTGCTCCGTAGTCAATTAAGATTACTTTTGAGATTACTTTCAAATCTACCCTCGTCTTGCGCAGATCTTAGTTTTAAGAAGTTTTTTGCTTTTTATACGAAAAAAATGTAAATTATAAGAATCTGTACGTAAAATTCGTGAAATTCTAACATAATTTCACGAAGAATTCGTCCGAAGAAGTGTAGTGAGTGAGTTTTGTGTTGTGGTTTGTGGTTGTGGTGTCGTGGCAGTAAAATAATGCCCATGTGAAGAAATACCTTAAAACGTAGGTGGATGGGCCAGCAAGACTGTGAAGCAATTATTTTTGCTGCGCACTTCCATGCAGAATACAAACAAATCAATGGTGTGAGGCCCATGTTCCTACTTTCTTTAATAACAATGTACATGACGTATAAGCCTTACTTTTTAAATCATAAGCTCAATATGAGCTCAATAGTTTGTTTGTTTCATTCAGGTCATGCACGAGTGGCTCGGCAAACACACACAAGTCATCAAGATTTATGAAGATAGCCGAATTTCTACGGAAGGAGTAAAAGGTAGGTTGTTTGTTAATTTAGGTGTCTCATAACGCATACACCATCACTCTGGCGTCAGTCTGGAATATCAGTCTAGCCAGAATGATCACAGATTGACAACGTTTGTCTTTGGTAGTTTATCAGTCAAGCATGTTTTTTTTGTCTTCCTTTATCCATCACCGACGAAAAAAATATGGGAGTAGGTATTTATCTCCGAACAAATCGTTACAATTACACTTATTATAATCATAATGTCTACATCTTTTTACCGCACAACTGATGTTCTGCTCTGGTTCCTACGGTCGACACACTCAGTAGTAAACTGTTTAGAAAAAAATTGACCACTCCGCTGCGCTCGGCGCCCCTTCGTTGTCTGTTTAGCAATTGGGCCATCTGCGTTCAATTTGCATAATTATTTATGATGATATCGCTAACGTCTTGTTTCTAATCGTATGAGTACCAGCTGATTTCTACTTTAGCTTCTGCTGCCCTTTTTCTGTTCAATATTTTGGGTTTTTCGTCTTATAATACTTGTAGAAGGTAAAATGCAGAGAATGCTTTTAGCATTAAGTCCACCTTTGTACACCATGATTTGTGCAATAAAGTCTTTAAATAAATAAATAAATAAAATAAAATGTGCGCTTTTTCTCACATTGTTCGTGTAGCTAGCAGTATCCCGCTGGGCTCGCCGCTGCGGAACTGCAGCCTCACTTCCGTGGACACGTTGGGCCCTTCGCCAAACAACAACGTGTTGACCTTTTATTGCTAGCCTTACCTCTAGTAGGTAGGTGCTTAGAATTTGTTTGCAGATTTGTAGGTCACCTGGTGATGAAGTTAGGTGCACTTTGAAACTTAACATTCGAAATCAAGACAGATAAGCATTTCAAATCAGATTCGATGAAGTGAAAGACATTGGCTAGTACTTAGGTAAAAAGTATTATGTGAGCTACTTTCTTGTATGTAGTTATTGTTACTTTTGCTTAGCTCCCAAATTAGATAATCTGCTGATTCATCAAGCGTCATTTTAAGCTATCATACACTTATTGTTGCCTGCTTACGCGTGTACGTTCTATTGTCGCGGCGAAATTTTTACGATTTTCCAAAACCAAATTACAGTGGTTGTAATAAGCCTATTGTTTGGGGAAGAAATTCATTGCGTAATAAACAATAATGGAGAAAGCACGCGTCGTTGTCAAAGTTTGCAAACATCTATCAACTATTTTTAGCAAGTTCCTAAAAGGGTTCCGGATTATTTTATCATTACTACCTGCTATTTGCCATATAAACCGTTGCTCCTCTATTTAAAATTGATGTTTTTCATTGATAGGAAGTAAATATAGTCATTTGTTTTGGTTAGAGCACTATAACCCTATTAATACTTTTCCATCACATTAAAAATTAAAGCATGTTTCTGAAGCACAAAGCAGAGGCGAAGTTATTAAACGATCCAATTAGGTAATGTAACGTTTAGGAGGATTTGCTGTTTCAAATTTTGAATTTTAATAAAACATGTTTGTGTAGAGGAACCTTAAATAGCATAATGCTGCTTTAGCTGGTGGTTAGTGCGGACATTCGAGTGTGACGACACGTGACAAGTGTAGTAGAAAAAGTCGTGAGCTATCTCGGGCCACGGTAGTGGCTCGCCAAAGCCAAGTCAAGCAAAACGCGAGGGCACCTAGCTTTTCTCGAAGTTCTTCTTTACTTTTTGACACCCAGCTGGCAGCCCCTTTTGAATTGTTTCGCATTGCATTTTTTTACTCGTAGACTAGAGAACGACTAAAGGACATAACCCTCTAATGATTTAGCTCCCACCAATTAAATCCTAGCACCAAACAATCCCCAGGTTCCCACAAAACTCCCGTTTCACACGTAAAACCAGGAAGCTATTTTTCCGAAGGAATACATAAGTTACCACAGTCCGCCATTGCGGAGATACGCGAGCAATAAGCGCGGGAAATAATTTATCTAAAAGCGTCCATTACAGTTCCCATTGAAAACCTGGTTGGGGATGAGGGATGAGCTTGGTTTTTGATAGTACTTACGTATTCGTATCTTAAACTGTTTCGTTTAGTTTAATTTCGAATTGTGTAAGATCGTAGTTACCCTTAACCTTTCCCCTAGGCGATAATTAGTACTAGTACTATTATTTTTTTTGAATAATTCCGAAATTAATCTTACTATTAAACATACCTTTTTTTCTGACTGAACCTTCTATGAAATTCTCATTGCGGAGGCTCAGTCTAACATACAAACATTCTAACTTATGTCTGTAAGGGTAGGTACCTACTATTGGGCTATACTTGCCTTGTTAATGTGAAACTAGAACTGACTATACAGTGACGTTTAGAAAATAATTAAGTTCAGTTGCAGTTAATATAGTGATGACCACGCATTAAACATATCATACATAGATCAGAGTTAGCAGTTGCTGACTATGCACCTCAAAGGTGTGCTGTTTTCATAATTGCACTCATTTGAGCTACATAAAATTGGCATTAGTTATTTAACTTTGCCAAAAGCTATCAGTAGGTGACAAAACACTATAATTTTAAATCGTACACGGAAGAGTTGAGTACATCACTACAAGAACAACTCCTGCGCAGAACAACAAAACCGAACGAAAGATTTATGAAGCGCGATTTTGTATTAGCGCGCCGCGGCCAATTTAATTAGCCGATCACACGGAAGGATGCAATAACAAAACGCAAACACACTTTTGGTAAAGCTGGGTACATCTTCTAGGAGCTTAAAATAAATATAATTAAAGCTGAACAGGATTAGTGGATGTAAGTTCAAGAAGTTTTCAGAGTTCTTTTCTGTTTTACCATAGCTATCTAGTTACCATCATGTTACATACATTGAAAATATCGATAAATCAATTTAGGGTGGAAAAGGTGACGACCTCAGATTTATGGGACGTAATGTTGTAATAACAATGCAGCTACACACACACACACACACACACACACACACACACACACACATACACACATTAGGTCATCATCGTACCTTTTACAATAATTTGGTTGACTAGCTGGACAATACACAGTGGCGTGGGATTAACCTTTTACATATTTTCGAAGTTTTGTGGTTGAGGAATAAAAGATAGAAAGCAAGTTATTGTGACAAATTATCATATAAGGTTGTGAAAACAGCATCACGCACGCAATCACTTTTCATGCATGTTTCTGAAAACAGTCTAGGGTAAATAGGTACCTATCTATTTCTTGATATTTTTATTCGCGGGTATTGTTGGGGATACATCAATAATTATCAATAATGATCCATTCTCGTCTACATCATCACTTACCATCGGGTGTGATCAAGGTCAAATGCTGAATGATTTTATTTAAAAAAAAGAACTAAAGGCAAGTTACAGATCCTGACCACAGTAGCAGTGGTGGAAAAACCCAAACCCCTGTTTAGTACATTTGATTAGCTTCCATACCCCATAAGTATAATCCCACAGGTGTGTGTACCCAGCTCAGACGAAACATTACAAAGCTTGTATCTGTGAACAGACGATGTCTGAAATTAATTGTGGCCAGCGCGTGCGCCGATACTCCTTACTCGCGATCGATCACCGATCATGCTTCCGCCACCACTAAGTTATGATGGCTGTTACTTACTGCCCACACTGAGATAAAAGGCTTGCTAGAATGTATACGCATATACTATGTACCCATAAATGCTTCAAAAAGTTTACCAAAAGGTTTTCTTTTATTCTGTAAAACTGTCTAATTAATAAATTCGTTACAGAAACTGCGAATAGAATTCCTCAGATAAATAATTACAACTTTATTTTCAATTCAAGAAAATATTGATTCAGAATTATTAAGCTTAGACCAGATTATTTTCTACTTTCGTCAACGATGAGAAAAATAAACGAAACATAACACCAAAAGTGCCTCCGATTATTAGATAAGTATGAAAACAAGTATGAAACTTGATGCGTAGCGTAGTTCATAAATGTCATATTTTATTACTATTTAGGTAGTTAATAGACAGTAGTAAAAAGTAAAGTACTTAGTTATTAGTTTTCTTCTTTATTACACTGACAAAATAAAGTACAAATGGCGGACTTAATCTCTACCAGTCACCCATTGGGTGAAGCAGAAATGATTGGCAGAGGCGGTGTAAAAGAGTAGTTAATGCTATTTGAAGTAAGAGTCCGATTCAAAGACGTAACTTTATTCACATCATACAAATACTTATTAGATATCATTTATATCATAACATTTGACTACTGTCCGATCTAAACATATCACTTTCTAACATTGAAGCGTTAACAGAAACACTAGAAACGTTTTTCTTCTATAATGGCCTATCCTTGATTATCACATGCAGTGTTTGCGAGCTGATTATCACATCCAGGAGTTAGTCATTAGCAGCGCCATACGGGCCCGCGCATAAACCAGGATAAAAGGGAAATATTTCGTGGGGGGTATGCGCGACAGGGTGACTAGGTGGATTGGATTTTTCAGGACAATGTTGATTGGGAGCGCGTATAATATGATTTGATTTTCATTATAGTAGGATAACATTTTAGCTCATTAATTAAAATGAAAAAGTAGTTTATTTTTATCCGTTTGTGTTGTTAGTTCAATAACTATGTAATTTTTACAATTCTAAAACATTACTTTGTTTCAATAGCTTCTCAGAAATATAACTCAAACCGTCGTGCGTAGGTGTAGGTGGTTCGAGCAAATTTTCAACACATGGAAAAGTGTATATATTAATGGATATCTTGGTACTAAAATAAAATATATTTGAATATCTAAGTAGAGAGATTTTTGTTGATGATGTGTTGAAGGTGGCAAGACAAAGATAAATTACTGTCTTAGTCAAAGGCAATTTACTTTTGACGTGGTTGGTGTTGATTGCCAACAAGATCACCAGGATATCATATTTTCTCAAGTCCTTTGGTCACCCCACAACTATAGTTCCCAATTAGCATGCGCGCTGAGACGCGCGTGATGCGCAGATCGCCGATAATCGCGCGACTCGCAGTACCCTGCGCCCGCGCACTCGCGGTTATGACAGCGCTTTTGATACTTCCTAGAGTAAGAGATTTGAAGAGATAATATGAAGAGATCGCTTATAACTTGGTAACGAGCACTCGTGAAGTACCTTATTGATCAGCAGCCACCATGCCATCTTCTAGATGACCTCAATTACAGGAAAAAAAATGCTATGAACCCACTTCTCAACGAAAGGACTTATGAGGCTGGCTTTTATTGAAAACGAGGGTTTTTTAACGCGTGGTGACTAATTTTTTTGAAAAGGAGCTTATGTTGTTTTTTATTTAACCTCTTACTTTAAAAACCTTACCGCGACTGCATCCCATCCAGACATTCCACCTGGAGTCCCGTGGATTCCTGGCCCTTTTAACGATTTAATTCGCTCGTTTACAGGCGAACCCTTTGTTCAGTCCCTTCATAAATTCGCGGCGTTGGCGCGCAGAGTTATGACTACGATGAAGGAATCTTAGCTAAGCCAAGGCTAAGGTATTTTTTGAAAAGCCAAGGCATTTAGTTTAATCTCAAAATCTAGTAAATGGCTAGCAAGGAGGGATAGTTTGCAATTCTGGTATCAACCTATAATGCTCTTTGTAAGGATAGGTATATAGAAAAGATACAGAGTTAGGAACGTTGGCATTATTCTAACATCAAAGAAACTAAAAAAACGAGATGCTGACGATTTAAAGTAGAGTGAACAAACTCAGATTGAACCATCATCATCGGGAACTCGATGTGTTATAAATTATAATTGATAAACGCGCAGGTACATTCAAAATGAAGGATTAATATCTATCATAACGAAGCAGAAAATAATAACAATCGAAATATATAAAAAAAACTGATGATGTTACAGGCATTATAGGGAGTTATCCCAGGGGGACTTAGACTTGAATCGACTTTGCTCTTTGTTGTACTAAACCATCCCGTATCTCAACAATTATTTCTATAAACAATTAAAATCCAATCCACATCGGTTTCTGCGCAGCCGCGTGGCCGGTGCGCCTGCGTCGGGTTAGCGCCGGCACGTTGCGTCATAATTGCTTGGCGAGTGTGGTAGCCGCTTCTTTACAAGGTGCAGTTGAAGTGTGCAAGTAAATTTTGAGGGTTCTGGTGAATATTTGAGAGGTCTGTAAGATGTTTTCAGTTGTTTTTAGATCATTGAAAATAGGGCAAGTAAATGATGATGATATTTTTTATGTTGTTCGACTTAATGATTATCTCGTTGAAATGGTGTGGGGATAGCAGCAGGCAGCGTTAATATTATTTGTATCTCGTCGCTAAGGCGTATTGCGATCCAACTTAATCCGTTCAATTTCCAGGCAGTGCAATTCCCACTCAGTGTAAACAAACAAACAAACAGTGTAACAAAAAAAAATGTCAATATAATTTTATATTAATATTGTAGTAATAGAATGAATATTTATATTTATGGTGCTTTATTATAGTAATATTATCAATATAATGCGAAATCTGCCTACCGATTATATGAATAGTGCATTAATGAAAAACACTGTAATTAATTGGAATTTAACTTATAAATCATTCAATCTTTTAATCAACTTTAACTTTACAGAAAGATTGCACCATCAAAACTTGGTATCAATAACCAATTAAAGCGATGATGGCGCGTATCCTTTCATTACCAGATATCCGCTTAATATCGAACCTTAGAACCAACAAAAAACCAATAAGGTATGCTTACTGGGTGATATAATTATTCACAGTAATGTGTTACATAAGCATTGCCGAGGAAGTGTCGATCGAAACATATGCAACAAACAATGTTATTTAATTGCGATTTCAGGAAAGCAAACGAAAGCCAAGCATTTGATTGCTGGATGTAATGGCATGGAATGCTGTTTATTCAACAGTTGCCGATTAGCATGAAATATAAGAAAGTCTGATATTGTAATGTACGGGTGACATAATAAGGTTACTATTCCTTTATTTGGGAGTACCCCTTAAAGGAATTATAGTAGTAGGACTAGTCTATTTTTAGCTTCTTTTTTCTAAATTGTGTAGGTTATGTTTACCAATAATTGACTGTGCATTTAGCAAATACTATAACCTTGCCAATTTTTGAGGAATATCTATCAAATACTTGATAATATTTATGCAACTTAGCAACTTGTTAAAAATATTTACCAAAATTATGTTAATGAACAAAACTAGATTTCGTTTCTTGGCCCACTAATTATAATAAGTTGATGTAATGTGATTTTGATAACTTGCACTTGCACACACAAAGATGCTTAGCTCTAACACAAATCGATGGCGATTGCATATTCGTTACACAAACATTATTTCAAAAGTAGGAAGCGTAGAAAAGGAGCAGCTTATGTATTATTGAGTCATAAGTATAATGTTCTTGACAAATCCTTATGCGGTGGTCCAGTCACCTAAGAGTGCCCCGTGGGTGTGGCTAACGATATTCGGGCAGTCCATGTAGCGATTGACAATGTGCGAAAAATATGGTGTTGTTTTATAAACGTCTATAAATACTAACATTAAATTAAGTTGCACTCGTATTATGACTTAAACAAGAAGTGGGAAATTATACCTTCATAACCATTAGTTTATTTAATTACTTGACTGCGTCCTTTAAATCATGATAAGCAATTAGATGTCTGTGTAAAATCCCAGTATAGATTTGTCTCCACTTCGGCTCAAAGTTCAAAATTGACTCAAAAATAGATTTGATGTTTTTGTTATTTGAACTTAGTAAAGTATGGTAAATAGCCATTATGATTATTTTTTTTACACAGTTTCGGCAGGAAAATAAATAACGATTTTCCTATCACGATTTGGTTACTACAACAGAGAACAATTAAATCTATACTTTTGTTACAGATTAGAAACAACCACGTTTCACGTTTCGTTTTTTCTTACTGTATTGATTAATTTAAAAGGTGTTATGTAACTTTATGGGTGTAATTTACCCGAAGTAAATGATTTTAATAATTACCTTTCTGTGCTCCTCCCATTGACGCAAGAAATGCAACGCTGCAATTGGACTCCAAGTCACCGGAGACGAGCAGACTCCAGATCAGACCGCCATGATGATATTTGCAGTGTCAATTTAGTTTACCTTCCATAATATGAAGGACGTCGATTGTCAATAATGCTTTTAACGATATGTCACAGACTTCCTGCTAGCAAATGTGCAACGCATTTGCATATTGCTCCTATTGCACGTAGGTGGAGTAGAATTGTAAAGTAATAGTTATATCTTGTAGCCTGACTGAAAGTAATAATAGCTTCGATAGTCGTAATGATCCTAACGCCTCAAAATGCATTTTAAAAATGCAAACAATGAAACGAGCTCGTCCCAAAAATATAATAACCAATGTTAAAGAAGACCTATTCTCATCAGTGGATATCCAAAGGTTTATTCTGATGATTTCGATATTTACAAAAAAATAATAATTCGTAAGTTATGTTAGCAAAATGTATATGATTTGTAATACCTACTCTATTCTTATCTAAAAACAATGAAGTCATTCAGGGTCCCGTAAACAGTATTTCTGAGACGGTTTATGTGTGTGTGACACCCACCTACGGAGGTAGTTCTTGCCTTATCTGTTGCGAAATAAAACGTAATATAAAGTTGCTTATCTCACGAACAGCGCAGGTTGAGGAAGGTTCATTGGCATGAGATCTGATGGGATACAGTTTACTTAGTTTACATTATTTAAGTCTTCTCTTCGCATAAATAACTCATTCATTCATTCACATTATTAATCCTAGGTGCGTATTGCGATATTGCTTTTACAGTTTAGCAGCTCTTTTTTTGAACGGATTAGCAAATTCGTATTGCAATTTTGTATAATCTCCACTCAGTAGATTATTGTGGGACAGCACTTCTTTTAATTTTTCCTCAGTTGCATCGCCTTGCCAATTTGGCGACTCAACTAGTGGAGTGGGAATTGAACTGCCTGGAACTGAACGTATTCAATTAAGATCGCATTACGCCCCCTGTTGTCTGAAATATTTTTCACATTGTATTCAAGTCACTAAGTCATTAAAACACGAGTGCCATTTTACCCAATGTAGGTAACAGTATCAGATAGATAGCCACTTATTTCACCACATTCCATCAATTTCTACCTTCTCAGAATTTCTCTAAATCCGCAAACCTATCCACCTAGATGGGTAATAAATTAAGCTAACAATAAAGTATCTACATGTAAGCTTTCTTATATAAGCCGTAATTATCATATAAGCAAGAGTTATGGCGAGATGCTTATACTGTGAGTCAATGCTCAATCTCTCCTTTCTACGATTAGCATTATTTTCTCCGTCGTGCTGACCTTGGGTTGGCCATACATATTCTCAATCGGATATAGAGTGACCAGTTTTTATGAGGGGTTCCGTAGCCGAATGGCAAAAAACGGAACCCTTATAGTTTCGTCAAGTCTGTCTGTCTGTCTGTCTGTCTGTCTGTCTGTCTGTCCGTCCGTATGTCACAGCCACTTTATTCTGAAACTATAAGCATTACATAGATGAAACTTGGTAAGTAGGTGTATTTTGTTTACCGCTTTCCGATTCAGATACAAAAAGTAAGAAAAAATAATATTTAAGGGGGGGCTCCCATACATGAAACTAAAACCTAAAAAATTTTTTTTACTCAAACATATGCGTGTGGGGTGTCTATGGATAGGTATTTTAAAATGATGTTGAGGTTTCTAAAACCATTTTTACTAAAAGTGTAAGGTTTGAGATATAGACGCTTCCAAAGTGGTAAAATGGGCGTCCCCCCCCCTCTAACTTTTGAACTCACAAAGTGAAAATTTTGAAAAAAATATATGATGTAGATCTCAACAAAAACTTGCAACAAAAATTGGTTTGAAGGAGATCGAACCAGTAGTTTTTGAGATATTGCACATTTTTATCAACCGCAAATATAACTTTGTCTTTCATACAAACACTATGAAAAACAAAGTTATTTTTGCTGTCGCAATATATTGTGATGTTTTCTTTAAATGAAAGTAAGTGGACCCTGAATTCAGTTAAGGGTGGCACGGAACCCTCAGTGCGCGGGTCCGACACGCACTTAACCGGTTTTTTTAAAAGTTGTAATACGGGACACCATATTATTTGTTCGACAGCCTCGTTGTTCAGCGGTTAGTTCGCTGGTCAAGAGGTCCCGAGTTCGAATCCTGGGTTTTGTGTCGGGCTGTTTTTTTTTCCGATTTTTGTGTCTAGATTTTATTAATAACAAACAAGAAAAAATTAAAACTAAGACATGCAACAATAAAAAATAAGACTACCCTATTCAAAAACGAAACCATTTCCTTGTGGCAAGGAGGCTATAATGCTGGCTGCGTTGCCGCGTTGGATAGCTATGCTAATCCTTTGAGCTAGGAACCAGCCAGCTTTACTATCGGCCGTAACAGAATTTAGTTTTGGCGAAATTTTTCTAAACAGCAATTTAGCCGAAGGCCCCCACGGCCCAAACGTTTCAACGCCAAACGGCGCAAATACATAATCACTTGCAAGTGAGCCGTACTTGCGACGCTTGGCGTTTTCAGCCAACTCCGCTGCTGCTCCAGCTTTAAGGGCTGATTCTCTGAGATGGGAGGGGGCCAAAGTATCGACACAAAAATACTCGGAAACATCTCGGAGTCGGGTAGAACCACAGGTAAAAGCACACTAAGCCGATGGTCCTGCGTCTGATCTCTCAACGTTCATGTTTGACTGCTGTCTCACCAAATTCATGTGTGAAAGAACAGAGGGTGCACTTGTGTATTGTGCATCATCTGGGCTTATCTGGGCACTATAATTTTCTCCTGCGTACCTGGCCTATCTCTGTTGAGAGGGGCCGCCATTATCGAAAATCGGTAGGAATATTAATATTAATTTGTTTGAAATATATTTCATTTGAGATGAACAATCAAATAACTTCATTTCTACCACCATAAATAGTATTCACTCACTTACAAAGGAGCGTATTTGCTTAGGGATGTAGTTTACAACGCCGTATCATACATAATATGTAAAAAGTTTGGCACCCTTTACCACTACACTACTATCAACACATTTGAGTACTGTGTAAGTTAGACAGCAAGCCAAGCCTTTACATATTTACTATTAGAAAACGTGTGCATGATGATGTTAATTGTTCTTATCCTTATATAAAGGGAGCTATGCTGTGCTGTATTTGCGCCCTAGTGTGTCTTTAGTCATAAAACTGTCAAAGAGTAGTCCTTCCCATGTCCTGCATCATCCAATACCATGGTCACCCACACCGGACAGGATGCCTGCATTTCCCCGTCTTGTCATTCAGGCAACGAGTCAAGGTTACCGCGAGTGAGGTTGCGCATGCTAAACTAATGATTTGTCGATAACACGAGTTTGTTTTGCAAATGTGGCTATTTCTGCCACAATGTGCGAATAAACAATGTGGATAAATAGGAAGTAAGTAGGTGAATGCTGATTTTCATGATGTGTTTAGGAACGGTACCCGTCTGTTTTTATGCATGTCTAAGTTTTATTAAACATTAGTCTTATAAATGTATGCTCGTATATTCCAATCTTAACGGGGTTTAATGTATGTTTTCGTAGTCGTGTAGCTTACCTAGCTAATGCAACTCTAAATTTTTAAAACGACGTTTATAAATTATTATAAATTGATTGACAAACGTTGATACAACTGATACACTGCGGTGAAGCCTAAAAGAAGGATTACGGACGATTACGGAGGAAAAGTTTGATATATTTTTCCACAACGACCATAATCAACTGAAAAAGCTGCCTTATACCTTATAAAGTCAAATCTACTATTTACTGACAAATACCCAGAGACAGAGAGATTTGCAGCCACCAATTCCACCAAGTATGGTCAGCGCTTTTCCCATCAAGTGGCGGCGATCGTCCTCGGACCATAACCTACCTCGCAGGTCGTGCCTCTTGCACTTTCCCTCGCCGCAGATAACATCTCCCATCTTCATTGATAACATGCGCGGGCGCAGATTAGCGCGCAGAGGCGACAGGTGTGAAGTTTTCTGCCTAAGAGCAGGTGCTTTTATCGGAGGGAAGTTTTAAACGAATGTAAGATAACAATGAAATAAATCTCAGTTTAGAATACATAATTCCCGAGTGCACATAAGCAAATGCATGTTAGTTATTATGGAAAGTATAAGTACACAAAAAGCGTTATGATCTATACATCTATTTATAAAGAAGAAATACCTAGCATGTAGGTATTGTATGGTTGACCTCATATAATAAATAGGCGTATCTATATATTTTCTGGTTTAATTATTGTAGTAACGTATTGTAGTAAGTTTGGAGTACGTACCTTTTGCTATGTTTAATTAATTAATGAGTTATGCGATAATTGCCACGGTCTGTACGTCCTTAAAATTTTGCACCTTAACGCGGTAGCAACAAGGAAATGAAATAAACTTCCGGTTTTGTATTATCCTTAACACGTTCCGGGACAGTGACCGCCTACAGGCGTGAAAACAATAAAACATCTATTGTGTCTGGAGTAGTGTCCCGGAACGTGTTAACACGTTCCGGGACACTATTACACTATAGGCGTTGACTGTCCCGGAACGTGTTAAACAATTATTGTATGCTGAATATAATAAGCTGATTACAGTTATATTCAGTTTGTTTTTCACGTTTATTCCGGATTGCAAGGAAATTAACTTTTATTCTTATTCAAGACGTAGGTAGTTCAAAAGTTGCTGCCTTGTAGTTTTCTGCCTACACTGCCAGTCTTTGGCGACCGCTTTCGAGCGTTGCGCCGGCGCAGCCGCCGCGACATAACGGGCAGACCGACCGACGCGCGCGCACGACGCGCACCGCGAGTGCCGTGACGTATCTGTGACTGTGCTGTGTTTACTCGTACCGAACTTACTGTACTGTGAATTTCACCTTTTGGTTCCCATTCATCTTTGGACTATAATCGTATTTCATAAGCGATACAGGTAATGTTTTAATGTTTATTAGCTTTAAAATCAGTTTCAGATTTAATTGAAGTTTAAATTGTCCGTTGGAAAGTTTCTAGTGTGTTGATATGGACTACTTTACATAAATTACGCTTTAGAAAACAGCGGAATGTGCTCACTGGCTAATTAATTGATGCACACGGATGTCGGCCAAGTTTACACACTTTTCCCAACATTTATCTCGCGAACTTGCTATCATTTTCATTTTACGCAACCTAAAAATATATTTTCTTAACCAACTATATAAAATGAAATGTTATTTGACATTTACTTTTAACTAAAGGGTATAAGCCCGCCAAAGCGGTCGATCGAGTGATGTTGACCTACAATCTTGAGGGCTCCAAGGAAAGTCTTGCAAAAGTAAGTTCGCGAAAGACTTCGAGAAGCCAATAAGGCGGTCTTGACTTACATAATCTGATGGTACTTGGGTAAATTACATACCTAAGTATATTGTCAGTATTTAAATGTATGTTAGAAATCTAAAACAATTAATATAATTCAAAAGTCGAACAACTAACAGCGGATTATTATGTTTATTATCTGCTATGGATTATTATTTATTTATTTATTACCCTTCATGCACAAACAAAAGGTACATATGGCGGACTTAATGCTAAAAGCATTCTCTACCAGTCAACCATTGGTATATAGAGAGAAAATACAGGCGGCGCGAAGGATTATTTTGAATCTCATTCTAAAAATGTGTAGGTCTTTATTCAATTTTACTTTAAGAGCACTAGGGACTAAAAATAGCGAACATTTCGTGTAGTGTTTTTGCAGTAACGTGAATGACAGCAAAACAAAAGACTTTAAACTCGTAAAAAAAGTTTAATCTTTTGTTTGTACTTACCGGTATAATGTTAGTCTTCGAACATTTGAATAAACATTACTTCTTTTACAATTACGCATCAAGATTGGTATCTATATTCTTAAATATATGTGCGTAACTATGCTTATTATGAAAAACATTGTCGTGTATTAAATTACGAAGTTTCAATTGATACGTGTAATTATCGTTGGCAATGAAATTTTAGTCGAATACATAATCAAACATCGGCATATGCTGACGATATTGCCTCAAACATATTAAACCTTGGATGTAACGGCTGAGCACACAAGCCAATGTTTGTTTTGGCAGCTAATTTGTAGAAAACGATTAATTTATTTAGCTAGTATTATTTAAAAATGTTAATTTACAAATTAGGCATCTGTTGTGTTTTGTCAAATAAAACCTACCTACAAAAAAAAACCCTTGGGTACACCGTAAATTTATTAGCTAGATGCATCATAACTTATTCTTATGAATACGTTTTATTTAAATTTAAATATTGCTATTGTAACTACCTATTACTTACCAATTATAACAATTACCTAATAAGCAAGTGGCTTCATTTTTTCATACAAAAAGTAGATTAATCACATTTGAATTGCGAATTATTGGGTAAAAGGGGTTAAAAAAGACTTATGAATTTGTCAAAATGACTTGGTTGACTAATTTTACGGAACAAAAACTTGCTGACCAGTAATTACGAAATTATGGACATGAACAGTGAATTGTACGTACTGTAAGTAACCGATCGTTTATTAGGTATATAATATAATAGGTAAATATATAAATGTGGAAATATTTTTTTCATTTCGAATTTGATTGAGCGGAAACCGGAATATGTACATATTATATTATATATTTAATTTTTACAAATATGTTGTAGGCAAAAGTAGTGGCCGCAGATTATTTTATCTTCTGTATTGCAGACTACTAACACTTAGATATTAATATTAATATGCAATTTATCACCTTTGAAGACCTAAGGATTGTCACTTATTCATGAACCTCTTTATATCTTTTGATTTCCCTTTTCTCATCTCGGAGAGGTATTATAGGCCTATAAAGTTTAGCAAACCTATTAACTATGTACGTAACAGAGGCTTTGACATTCATAGGAAGAAAATTTGAAAGTTATTTATATTTATTTGTTACTTAATTAATTGCGCAACCGTTGTTTGTAATCGATCTGAGCCAGGGCATGGCGGATGCGATTAAAAACTAATTTCGAGATAGTTTTTGTTGGCAAACGAATGGTTTTATGATCGAAGTAAGCGGGCGATCCCGTTAATAGTGGATCAGATTATACACTAGAAACTAGAACGGTTAGGATCTGTGTTTTTATGCTACAAAATAAGGAACTTCAGAGCTTGGGTAGCCAGTAATTATTTTAAAATAGTAAGAGCTAGTTATATTAACAGAACATCCATTAATAGAATAAATTAGTCGGAACTTGGACAGTTCGTGAAGATCAGAATGGCGGATGAATTTTTATTTGTGATATTTTTTTAATAACTAGGATACTAAATATCAAAGTGCACGTTATATTTAACACTTAGTCATTACATAGATTTTATACAAAAACATCGAGATTAATAGATTTTCGCAGGTCAATCTGATGTTCACAACCAGCAGCCCCACCTCACGGGTCAACCAAACAAAAACTAATCTAGCCATTTCCATGTCGTTGGAAAACTCAACTGAAGCATTACTTTTGATATAAAAAGATTTAGACTTATTGTGCACATAAAACAACTCAAATAGTGACAAATGGTTAACAATTTTAGTTTACAAACGGCAGAGTCAGCGGAACATGACTATCTCATACTTTGTCCTAGCGGACATGTTACCTATTTGTTAACAAAATCTATGAATTTACACGTTCTTAAAAAATACAGTCGATCTCTGTTAAATTATATTATATGTAGCTGATTGTTATTATTATGTAAGTTTTGGTTTACTATGCATATTCTGTAGTTGTAAAAGTTAGCACGTAAAATATTGTTTGGATTCTACACAAACAAAACGTGTTGGCATGTAAGTGTTACTATTTATTGAAATAAAATATATCAGTTTTCTGTCAAATCTAAGGTGGAAATTTGACCCTTACAAACATAATGTTATTTTTTATTAAGGTTACAACCATTTCTATAACTTCACTGATTTCTCTTGAAACCCGCATTCTTATTCAAAGCCTGGCTATACGCTTTCTTCGACTTCGCTCAAGTTTAGTAAATATTGTGGCCGCAAATATAAAAGGGCAGGCGCTTGAGCAGTAAGTAGGAGTTACGGTACACCGTTTAGCGTTCCCGTCACGAGCCTACTTCCGGTGGCTGCTAACTGTCGGTAGGACTGATTGTTTACTTTAGGTAAAAAGGTTATAATGCCCTGCTGGCGTGGCCTTTGTCAAATTAATAAGACAATAGAGAAGATTTCTATGTATATTTGATTGATTAACATCAAATTCAAGTTCCATTGTACCTTTATATTTGATTCCATACATTCATAATTTATTAATTTAAATTTCTAAGAAGCTTTGAAGTAAGTCGAAAGTTATCTCAGATTTAATACCAACATGTAAGCAGATCTTGTAATCTTCTCGAAAAAATTTCTACATTCAGTCAGACATTTCCTAAAAAACATTTTTAATAAATAGACATAGTTTTTCTTATCCACAAAATATTTTAACAATACATCGGTATACAAAAGACATCAACGCGTCAGTGATCTAATTTTTACTTGAAAAAAATAAGTAAACATTGTATAGACATTCTGCTACTTGTATAATCTTTGACCAGTTTATGACCTGCGAGTTAAAGTTTACGCTTTAAAATAAGCATTAAAATGGTGTTGTGTACAGTTTCTTGCCAAAGTATCCATTAAGTTTAATACTTAAGTTTGGGTCAAGTTTGTGTAGCTACCGGGACTATAAAAGTAACAGTGTCTCAATAGTAGATTGTTATACAAGGGGAGAAAGCGACCCATTTCACTTGAGATGTTTCTGGCGCTCGAACGAAGTGAGAGCGCCAATAATTCGAGAGTGAAATGGTGCTTTCACCCGAGTTAAACATACTATTTTTCATTTCGACTGTGAGGAAAAACATTAAATTTACAATAGTGGTTGTAGATGTCATGGTCAGGTATTATGTAGTACAGCGAGAAAGGAAAACTCAAGTTTTTGCACAAAAAGACAGTTTATTTACAGTTCTTCAAACATCTAACATGATTAGAAAGAATAACGACACGAATACATGAAAACAGTACGAAAAAGCAGACGATACGAAATAATCAAAATCCTTGTAAAAAATATCAATCGAATTTTTCCACAGATAATAATTGTCAAAATTTAAAAAAGTAGGCATAGAGTTCAAAAAGAAAAATGACACTACAAAAAAAAAAACAGTGTCATAAAAAAAAGTGTCATCTTGGTATTATGGCGGGAAGCCGAATATTTTAATCACAGATTAGATTAGTAAATGTATATTTTAATTACAGATTGAATCAATTGAATACTTTTTATATCAACGATCATAATAAATATGTTTTTCAATGTATAGCTAAGCAAAAATGTTTATTATTTTTATAATATGATGTGACTCAATTATCTTTGATCCAAGCTTTGACTGCATGCCTTGACTCTATACCATGCCAATTAAAACTAAATTACTTTCCACCCTAGGGATGGATAAGCTATTTTCCACCCGGCTATCTACACAGGAAAGTGCTATTTTCCGAACAGGAGAGATGAAAAAAGATGAAACACCTCTATAATATGTATTGATTTTTTTATTGATTGTGTTATTTGATACTAAAGTGTGTCTATAGAATGTTCTATTATTTTTGTCGGTTAAAATCCAATGCCCATATTCAATTATTTATTCATGTACTCATGCTGATTAATAAGCAAGTGTCTATAGCAGTAGATGTCCTTTGGATGATAATGACGATGATGATGATTTACAGAGATCATACTCGATTTTTGTGTCAAATGTCTGTCTTACAAAAATCTTAATGGTATCCAAATTATTTAATTCATGCTGTTGCAGGATTGCAAAGTTGTACGATTTTGGCAGTCTTTTAATCACGTTTTTTTTTTCATTTGCACTGTATAAAACAAATGACAGTCAACAGCTGTCTCTTTTGCTCGTTGCTCCAATTGGCACAATTTTTTATATTGTCTGGAAGTATTGTTGGAGTCTGTGCTGATGTTTAGCGGGCACAAGGTAATTTCGCGCGGCCCGCACTGATTTGTTGCTCGCTGTTATTACAAATCTCGGATAGCGTTAAGTCTCGGCTCAGTAACTTGTGGATAGGGCTGATGGTTAAAGCAGAAATGTTGAATAACTTCATTTGATCCAGCACCACTAGCCCGAATAGATTAGCATTAAATACTAGTAGCTTTTCGGTTTTATATTACATGCGTGGCTAAAATAATTTTATTATTCACACGCGTTTAAAGTGACTATGTAAGAAATTGTCTTGTTTGACACAAGTGAAGGAAACGCAGAGACAGATGAGGTGTTATTTTAACTAGCGTCGGGTAGGCTGTCAGTGCAAAGGCTTTTTTTGGTCTTTGAAATAAATAAATTATAAATATGCGTCAGACAAGACACCAATTGTCTTGGCTTCGAATTAAGGAATTTTCTTTCTTGTGCTACGAATACCAGATGATGATTATAGGAATATATCCCATGAATACTTAAATACATATAAACATCCATGACTTAAGTACAAATGTTCGTGCTCATCACATAAACATTTGCCCCTTCCGGGATCCGATCCAGCGACCACTGGCATAGTAGGCAGAAGCGCTAATCACTACACCAAACGTGACGTTCTTGGTGCCAGCCCTGGGTGCGTTTACCGCAAGTCAGCTCAGTGGCACCGCAGATGCGTGATCATTGTGTTCGCAGCTCACAAATTGCAGAAATAATATCTCCACAAGTATAGTGTTGTAAAAGAACTGAGTCTTTTAGTCCTCATTTTGCGGCTATGAGTTCTTTTTGCAGAACTCAAGACTAATTAGTCTTCCGAGTCCTGAGTCTTGAGTTCTTTTGAGTCTTTTTAGTTCTTTCAGTCCTAAAATTTTTTGAGTCGTAAGATTTATTCGAAGTCATTTCGGATTATTTCAGTCCTTTGAGCTCTTTGAGTCCTTTGAGTTCTTTCAAGTCCTGTGAGTCATGAGTGATACAGTAGGACTGCAGTCTAATCAAAAGGACTTGGGTCATGAAGCCTAAGAGTTCTTTGAGTCGTAAACTTTAACGTAGAGGACTGAGTAGGTAGCCTAATCAAAAAGACTCGCATATTATGAAGTTTTTGGATTGTTTAAGCAGAGGACTGCAGTCTTAATAATCACATCACTCACAGTTCGAATAAACAATTAATCAGGCTCACAACAAGACATATAAATCATCGTGACGTTTTTAAGTGATAAATATCAGGTACCTGTAAGTTGATTATTAAAGTTATTGACTACTTGTACTTTTTTTTGTAGCTAACGACCAACTATAAAATTAATTCCACATACATACATAGGTTTAAAAGCATGAACATGGCTGTTTAATAGTGTGTCGGGTCCATCAATAAGCAAAAACTCACTCAATATAATTGAAAACTTATTTATTGTAAAACGGACATACGGGCAGTTACATTGTTCAAAGAGAAGAGAGCAAACATAGATTATGCAACAATTTACTTAAGGTCGCTACAAATAGCGCCATCTACACTAAAACTGTTGAACCACAATGTTTGGAGTGTCAATTACCAGCAAGGTTTAGTTCCTTATTTACCAATGGCACATGATGTTAATTTCATTGATACCATACATACATACTTATAATCACGCCCTTTATCCCCGAAGGGGTTGGTAGACTTGAAGAAGCACTAAGCTACTTCAACCACTTTAAGACTCAGTCGCGAGTTCTTTTTTAAAAGGAATCAGTCGGGAGTTCGTTTGTTACGACTAAGCTCTTTTTAAAAGCACTCAGTCGCTAGTTATTTTTAGAAAAGCTAAGTTTTTAGTTCAGGGACTTAGTCTTGAGTTCTTTTTATAAAGAGTGAGCTCTTTTAAAAGACTCTGTCTCGAGTTCTCTTTAGCAAGACTGAAGTCTTTTTTAAAAAACTCAAAACTCAGAGAGACTTGAGCTTTTACTTATTCTTTTTTGACTTCGAGTCTTAAAAAAGGACTATAGTCTCAATATTAGGACTAAAAGACTTAGTTATTTTACAACACTACACAAGTATGTAGTACAAGGGACTTATCAGCCGCAATCAGCTCTAGGCAACCCTAGTGTATTAATTCATTGAATGCATTGTTGCTACTGAGAATGCTGTGCTTTAATTTGTTTCGAGACTTGCATAGCATTTGTAATTGAATCAGGTACTTGATAATACCTTAAAACAGTTACAACTAGAGCCCTTACTTCGAATATAGATATTAATTTAATTTGTCGATTAAACGCACGCTTTAAACTATTTTACTACGATTCTGAAATAAATGTGTAAAATAGCAATGGGCTGTATTCTGTAACCTAACTTAGCGCTCGACTATGACCATCTTTTACAACTATCTTTTACAATCTTCAACCGCTTACTCATCGACAAAACAAAACCTCATACAAACGGCAATAAATAAATAACAATTGACTAACAATTAGTAGAATCATAGTCGTTTTTTGGTATTCTAGTTTCCCGGCGGCACAATGTGCGTTGGTATTGTTCTGAGGTCAATCGCGTATTGTTCTGGCGTGTTTCGCTGCAAATCTATGTTTTGTTGGAGGCCGATGAGGCAAGCGTGGCCATAGGGCTCGCATATCGAAAGTGGCTTGTTGGCTACGTGGTGGGTCCGTATCTTCAAGGTCTTACGCACAGGTTTTGGTGAAGTGAAGAAATAAGGCTGAAGTGCAGAAATAAGAAGTAGGCAGTCAAACATATTATTTTTTTCAAAATAATCCTTATAACTACTGAAGATAGTATAGCGGTGTTGAGTTTGACGTGCTTGTTCATGCTTCTTTTTTGTAGAAAGTCCTGTTTAGTTGAGATAGAGTCAAGAAAGAACAAACTCTAAAAAAATGCAAAGAATTTATTTGCACTAATATTCTAACATTACGAATTGACCGAGTGAGCAGTTATTCAAATACTACCTATCTTTCAACTGACCTGATGGTACCTGCTAGTTTTTTGCACTCTCCGTTCAAATAAGTGTGGTTCTAAGTACAATAGTAAGTAACAATGGGTTTTCAACAGAGTTCATTGAACAGTAAAAATCTTGGCAAAGAGTAACGGTAGGTTTTCCGTGTTTTCACGGCGGCTGCCCCGGGGTGGTGTCTGCATCAATGCACACAATGCACAGATGAATAAGCATCTTATGCAAATACAAATCATTCTACAAGGATGGATCTTTCATGATGTAATGAAATCTTATAGTAATTCCTCAAAAAACGCAGTTGGACGCATCTGAACGCTTTGATATAGCATTCAAGTTTGCATTATATGCACGGTGTAACTATTATCACATCAAATATACGAAGAATCGTGACGTTTTGTAACTTCTCATGACGTGCAATTAATTATCAAGTTACTCTGCATTTTTGCCCTTACGCAACGAAGATGATTTAATAGTGTCTTTCTTCTAGTAATAAAACAGAGTTACGTTGCCATTGCGTGCATTCTGGGTGCGAACAGAACAATAAGTGCACAGTTCACATAGTGTGCGCAGGCGCAAGTTACGCAGGACCGGGCAAAAACTATTGAGCAACAGTTCACAGGCCATAAGTATGTTTTTTTATAGCTTTGATCTTGTTAATTTGTCAGGTTTTGTTGGCACTGTAAGCAGAGGTTTTTTTTTCGTTTCAGAAGATTTTCTAACACTGCTGTGGGTGCCTTTTCGACTTAAATAGTCTGCATTTTGTATTTGTAATTTAATGTTGATGTTAATTAAGTCCATTAAATGTATTTTCTTTCTTTCCTTCTTCACCATAAAAAATATTAAAGCAAATAGGAACGTAATCTGCATTAACGATAAAATCTGAAGCTTAAAAATGATTTTAATTCCAGCATTTAGTATTTACTTGAGCGCAGTTAGATACGCGATGTGCATATCTTTTTCATTTGCAAATATTGCCTTAGCGGGAATAATTACATGTTTGCTGACTCTTAGATATGAAGATATCAAATTGAGTGTACCTCATGATTTATTGGTTTATTCTTTTTTACGCCATATAGGAGTGAATAGGCTATTACTAGTCAGGCATGATCCATCCTAGGCCACATCATCGCTTACCATCAGGTGAGATTGGGGCCAAATGTCTGCCTAGACACTATAAAAAAAAAAAAAAAAAATACGAGTAGTATTCCTAATAAAATTAACAATGACTTTTAATGAATTTTCATAATCAATGTTTATTTCTCAACAAGTCTAAGCTTAGCTCTAACCACTCAGTTTAAAAAGTAACGGTGCTATAATAGTTGCGCCCGCGCAGCTCGCCGCGCCGCGGGCAAATCGGAGCGTGTGACATGAGTGACTCACCACCTGCGCCGGTCTGATGCAGGTGGAACTTCGGAAATTAAGCGCAATGGAAGTGTGAACGTGGAACAGTTGTTATTCTTATTTCAACGTGGATTTGTGTATTTTTTTTTTTTTGAAATGGGTTCGCTCTTGTCTCCAGGCTAGACCAGTGGCATAGACAGAGATGACGATGGAGCAAGCTCACCCAGAAAAAGCCTGTTCACTCTAACTTTGAAAATTTTTGAGTCCATCCATTGGAAACACTAATGAGGATAGATTTTTTCATATGAATACACTTCTTAAATTTATTTTCTTCAAGTTCATGCTGGGTTCACGTCGATTTGCATTTGCACTGTAGGAATCTGTGGTGTTTACGTGTGGTTGTGAACACGATGATGAGGGCTGTCCAGATGTAGAGTGTTGTAAATAGAAGAATTAACAAATAACCATGCAAATATAGAGCTAACATATTTCAGCAACGTCTAAATTAGTTCCATTGTCAAGTTTTGTGTTTGTGAAGTGCATATTTTATATCTACAACTAGCTTTTGCCCGCGACTTCGTTCGCGTGGACTTCAGGTTCGTCCCGTCTAGTCTAGTAATAAGTAAGAAATACGGTAACTAAGCACTGCAGAGCCCTAAATTGTAGCCTATATGTTATTCTGATGTATAAGCTATATTGTGGTAAAGTTTCATTCAAATCCATTCAGTAGTTTTTACGTGAAAGAGTAACAAACATCCATACATCCATACAAACTTTCGCCTTTATAATAGTAGTAGGATTAGGTACATCTTCAAATTGAGGTCCTCTGCCCTTGATTCTAAACCTCTTATGTCGAAATAACAGAAGACTTAAATATCATAACCTAAATCTTCAATTGCTCTCTTAATATTAGCCAAAGCTATCATCTCAAACGCTTAATCATCACACACGATGTATCACAAATTGCTCATTCGTCTATCCAATGTCTCAATATGACACCATCTGAAAATGGCTGCGACAGTTTATCTATAGTAATTGCGATTTAGTTAGCCTAACGACGCTGCGTCAACGTGTGAATAGATGAAGAAATATCTTGCGCAAGCGCCGGTTGGCCGATCTATTGCTGTACGATCTCACGCCGGCTAGATCTAGACTAGGAACAGGCGAATGTTTTTATACTTGTGGAGTAAATGTTGGGAAATGCTTAAAGGAGTTAGTAATCATCTGATAACAAATTTCAATTAACGTTAGTTTTGACTTTATTTATTCATCATATTGCAAACAAATATCACTCAGGTACTTATCTACGTATCTGGTCCATCTTATTCAATTGTTGAGACAAAAACAATTCAGCAAAGTTCCTAGATTTAATGTTTATGAGTTGATATAGGTATATAATTTTGAAATAATGATAGTTACATTTTACCTAAATTGTTTCAACGAAAACAAAAGTTTGGCTACTGTTTAGTCACATTTGTGCTTACTTTGTGTATTTGTTTATGGAAAACTTGACTCATTTATTGCAGAGTTCCCTCTGCGTGTAATATTAAATACGTACTGTGGAAATATTCACACAACATATTATTTTTACGATTTTACTTAATAAAAGTAACCTAAGTATTTTGTAACTTCAGACGATGTCGTTACTTCGTTTTAACATTTCTTTTTCTACGTTATTAAAGACTTAAGAAATAGGTAATCAAAACAATATCGCAACTCTATTGTAATACTTGTTAGATTGGATTAAATCGGGAATGCAGTGTTTGCAATAAAATATTGTCGCAGTGAACGTAACAGTTCTCATTAAGGTATGTGTGCCAGCAAGAAGCGGCAGCGAGGCGACGGAATGTGTTAAATTAAGCTATTGTTGTCTCGGGAAATTATGTGGAAATTCGCTAGGAAGAAATGCTTCGTCTGTATAATTGACGTAAAATATTGAATCCAAACAAGCCACGTTCCACTTATCGTTCGTTTCACGTTTTTTATTGAAACCATTAAAGTAGGTTGGAAAAACGTACCAAATTGAAAGATCTTAAAATGAAAAATAAAATCATCAACTTATGCTGGGTACTTTTAGGACTGAGCAAAATTGAACTTAGAGCAATCTACATAAAAAAAAATCGTGTTAGTAGCAGCACTCGTGAACGGGTGGGCCGATTTCCGTGATTTTTAATATGCTAGATTTGTCTTGGCCCCGAATAAGATAATAACCATAAAAATGGGCCGGGGTGATACAAAGTCCGCTGTGACATAAATGCCACCTGGTGAAAATTATACCAAAACCATTGTTAAGGCCATTGTCATAGCTCACCGTGGATGTAAAGTTCATAGATCGCGGTCGTCGACTCGTCAAATTACACAGCTCGAAACGATCGCCTCCATTCCGTTATTGTTCCAATCACAAATTGCACATTTCGTCCCGCTCACTCTCACAAAAAACTAACCAGTTCGATAAAGACAGCAAGAAATGCTCCAGAATTGAGGCCCAGCACCCGTTGCATGGGTTGGCTTGTCGCGTCGCGCGCGACGCGGTATAGATAGATATAGGTATATAAACGATCGCAAGATGTCGATATAACTGACGTTATGCTAACTTTCCTAAACTGTCAAACTTGTATAAAAAACGGCAGCCATAATGCAGCCATTACGCACTAGAGACAAATTGTCTACGACCTCGCGTTATAGATATATTAAAAGACTGTACCATGCACGTGGAGATAAATTATCTAGGTAGACGCGGTAAAACGCGCGACAAACGGGTTTATCGATGTGCCATGCAACGGGTGCTGGATGCTATTAAGGTCGCGATTATGCGAGACTCGCGTTAATGACGTCGCTTATGATGCTGAACGGTAAGAATAAGTGGTACTTACTTTGCATTTTCTTTGTAAGAGACATTTTTGATCGGAGTTCTGCAGTGTCATACTCATTTTTGTTTGCATAATTTATTTACATTATGAGTGTGTTATAGCATGACTCTAAAATGTAGGTCAATCAAACCGTGCATATAACTATTTATTACCTAGTACTTTTTGGATCTCATTATTAATTTACTTAGCAGTTGACGTTGAAGTTTTGAAGAAAAAATACTTTATCCAATGGTAATTAAAAATATTTTTGGTCAAGGTATTTTAAAACACACACCATAATTATCAATCATAATTCAACCGATTAGTAACAACATTTAACCATTAGTTAAAATTACTATCAATCACGCAATTGGGCTTTAAGGGTTGCATATGTTTTGAGTAATAATTTGGAGGTAACAATGTTTTCTGTATAATTATTGATTGCTGTTAAAAAGAAAATTGTGTGAATATGAAGACAATATACATTACATTGTCGATCCTATATTGTTTTAATTAGTACATTGTCAATAATTTGGTTACGCAGCTTAACAACATATCGCATGAAACCGTTCGAAACCTTTTTCTCTTTGCAATAATTTGTAGAACTCACGGTTATCCACGAACAGCACATTAATGCAACAGAAATATCACGTTTTGTGTTGTTATTGCGTTTCTCGTATCATCGGTTTCGTATTTACCCACATACATAATCTCGGGTTTCGGCCAAAAACGGTGTTCTGTGGATCACTGTTTTATGAAAAATGTAATAGTTGTAAAAATAAATAAAAAATTGCATGTTTTTACAAATTAATATGATAAGCACGTCTTCTGTATCCAAAGACAAGGCGAAAAATGTTTCTTGTGAAAAGATTACTTGGTCTAGCTATAAAGAGAAAAAGATACAATTTTCTCATTGTTATCATAATTATTAGGGAACCTTCTTTTTTATCATCGTCATAATTTCTTAAAACATTTTTAAAAACCGAATTTCAATAATTGACAAGTTAATGAAAATCAGCGTAATACGTGATCCATCTGCAGCTCATACAAATTGAAGATTATGTTTGTAACAAAGTAAATTATGTATTGTGTTTTATTGCAAAGTATGCTTGTCACATGCGCGTCTAAAATCTCTCTATATCATAACAGCACTACAGTGACATAACAAAACCTTTTCTATAACTTTATTGCCTTTTTCCATTCACATAGTTATCATACGCCTTTGTTGCGTAATGTTTACAGTTTGCAGATGTTAGTTTTGCTATAGTGTAAATAGACAAAGAAAGCTCGTTCTACAATACATTATATCTATGGTCCACTGAAGCCTAACTTCATACCAGTTGGTAAAAACAGTCTATGTGTTTGATCCATGTATTGACTCTCAATGTGACTAAAATAATACTGATAGAATGTTTTCGGCAGTTCCAACACACGCACGCGCCTGTCGTTACTTGTTACCCCTTTTTGGTGTATGGTTACCCCTCGCCTGTTCAATATGTTTTGTTCATTGATGATCAAATTTAGGAGCTAGGCTCTCGTCGGTGGAGTTGTTATGATAGAATGATAGATACACTCAATAAAATTATCAAATGACCTTTCTTAGGATTTCTCAAGTTCGCTCGTTTATATATTTTTGCTCTACTCTTCTAAAGGCTTTGCTAATTTTTTTCCAGTGAACCTACTGATCCTCGGCCTGTTACCTCACCGCGGAGGTTAGTGCAGCCATGACAAAAGAGAAAGACCCTGTGAACGTCCCGCCGGTCACTGCGGCTAATTAAAACGTTTATCATTACGTCAATGTAGAAAGCTAATAGAAACGCTACTGAGACGAGAAACAGCCGAGTTAGGGCGCGTCGATGGAAACATCTGGAGGTTCTGTTAAAGTTATTCATATGTACATGCGACGGCACGTTCAAATATAATCGCAAATACTAATACTGCATAGACTTAGTGACCTTTGTGCATCGTAAAGTATATCTGCAATTAAAATAAGATATATTAAAACACATGTCTTATAACAATGTATTTTGGCATGTTCACGTCACTTTAATAAAAGTATCGTTAAATAATTTGAATGCAAACGAAAACAAACAATACTATCTAAGGTGTGGGAACGGCAGCGTGTTCCATTCACGAAATTGCTAATTAATCTTTTTTTAATTGCGGCAAGGACCTCAAACCTCTACAATGCATCGGCCGTTTTAAGTTGCGCCCGCGCCGGTACATAGCCCAATATGAACAGATAACTTTGTCAAATAACACGAAATTGTTTAACTGTCATGTTTTTAGGATTCAACTCTAGCTGGACTCCTCATTTTGTAAGCTGCTTTTGTTTGTTTTGTACAATCCAATTTGATTCGGGGCTGTTGATTTTCACACCTAGGTACTACGTAGTTTTTCAACGTGGCTCCAGATAGAAATCGCATTGGTCGTAATCAATCGTTCATAAAGAATTTTATAATTAAAAAACATAAGGAGACATGATTCGGCCGTTTCAGGGGACATTTATTTTGTTTTTTTTTCATTGTATATTTGACGTTCAAGTCTCATTTCATGACCTAATTGAAATAAAGATTTTGAATTTAGAAACATTTTATCTGGGGCTGAGCTCACTCCATCATTGACAGTCTTTTCTGCATTTTGCGTAATATAGAGCCAAGAGCGTATAAATTCGAAATCCTAAATTACAATTCTTTGAGTATGATGTTAAGTTTGCATAAAATGTGTAGTCTGTTCTTCCTTCTCAGTATCCTGGCTCAATAGCGCCGCGCCTGCGCCGTAACGACATCGCGTGCGCGGCGCGCCTTACGCAAGGTGCGATACACGTCAAGTAAATAGCGATTGGCGGGGTTATGGGGTTTAGTGTGGTGTCGTTCGCCATAATGAAGCTTATAGGGTAAAGTTTGCTCAGTGATTTGGTCAACGGATGCAGAAGAAGACTCTTGATTAATATCTGAGTTGAGCTGAGTCTGAGTTTATATTGCACGTGACACTCCCTACCTACATAGAGTCTTTCTTTTTTTGATTTACATTTTAAATTAATTTTCCGATGTACAGTAAAAAAAAAACCTAAAAATGTCTCACTCTCCTATTTCGCACAGTGCTGAATATTTGGTTTGTCTGAACATTTTGGAAAACGCCAAATTAGACCCATCGTTTTTCTAAAACTTCCCTAATTTGGAGTTTTGGAAAATACTCCACCGACAAGAGCCTAGGTCTTAAATTTGATTTCTCACCACATCTTTAGACTTACCCCACACCCAAACCGAAGCTCTCCCACGGTACCCAAGCAGCAGTGACCACCTCCTCAAAATTGCTGACCGCTGTCGAAATCCGTTTGTTCTGTGCCTCAAGGATGACGCGCCATTGGGATTTGGAGTATGCAAATAACACCCATTGTTTTCAAAATCAAGTGGCGGGTCTTATTGGGTTAATTGTTTGGGAAAATGCACTTATTAAAGTTGTACTAAAAGTATTATCAAATGGTACTTTGGAAGAATTTTGTTCACCATGCGGTGACAACAAGATATGTGTTTGGCATTTCGGTCTTCAGTACTTTATCTGTTTGTGCGTTCAATCACCCCTCTGTTCTAGTTTGTGATACAATTAGTTTTAAAATCGCTAACTTAAACTTTAGCAGGCATTTAATAACACTTCGATGTATCTGTATCTTCACTAGAAATGATCAATTATAGAATACAGTTACTTTAACCTGCCGCGATGCTGGCAGGATAGTATCGGCAATTACTGCGGTGTCGTCATCGACTGTGCGCCCACGCAGCTGACTCACTGTGGATCCACGGACCATCTACTTAAGCTTTAGGATCGTGATTATTTGACCAAAGATTTTCTTAGCTAATCGATAGGTTATATAAGCAACTACTTCACTGTATACCAACTTGTGATCAATCATCATCAAACCCTGTTTGTGGCAAATAAATGAATTATGATATAAGATACAGCTAAAAATTTAACAAAAGTTTATTATTGTTTAAACTTGATATGGAAAAAGATTCGGAAGAACTAAATTCTCAACCAACTTTAAAAATGAGGAGGCTTTCCATTGTATTTTTAAGTCGACTAAATGTAAGGTGAAAATATTTTTGTGCCAAAACAAAACTACTACGTGGGGAACCACTTTAATTTCGCTGTATTTATTTACTCAACCCATCATACCCATTATTGATCATACTTCACCAACAGCGCATGAATAGTGCTCACAATTATATTACCACTTGTCCGTCCTCTTGTATTTCCTCTAATAACTTTCACCGATTGGAGGCGGATGCGTTGATTGACACATGCGCGGGCGCCGGTTGCGCAACGCCGACATGTGGTGGCGAGAAGCCTGACCTCTGGGGTCAGGATTAGATTAAATCGAGACTCGTTTGGCTGAGGTGGCATTCTAGTGTTTTGTTTAAATTAGAAAGAGCCAAGTATTTAATTTTTACAACTGAGTTATAGGTATTGATATTCTTGTACAAAAAAGATATTCTTGTATTTTTTTTACTTATTTATTTTTGCCATACAACACTCTTTTGACAGAATTTCTTGAGTTTTTCTGAAACTATGTAAGTAACCTATTAGTATTACCAACGACGATACGTTATTAAAATGGATAGAAAAGCAGATTTATAACACACACTGCCCTCTTAGCGCTTAAATAAAATAATAAAAAGCGCACGGTTGCATGATTGTGATTGGCTTGTATTATTTAACAAATCATTTGATTCTAATTTTGTTAAACGTCGTGTACCTGTAATATTCCTATGTAAATTAATATTTGATCGTAGATTGCGTTTGTATCTACGCAGAAATTTCCTATTTATGTAATTAGCTAGTTATTATTAGGAACCGACTACACCCGGTATCTTTGCCACCTGACCTTTGGGGTCAGGCTTAGATTAAATCGAGCCACGTAAGAACACCTTTGTTCGATGCTTTCCTTGAGACTTGAGATTAGCGCGCTAATGAAACGAAATATAAGACGTGTCGTAGAGTCAAAGGTCACGAGTAACGAAAGTATTTACCGTCACAACTTTTTTATAACACACATGGATCTAGACAAATGTTTCTCTGAAACTCTTCCAGTGCTTCCACTGATCTCTGTTCAAAGCAAATGATTCTTTTTCGCGACCAACTATTCCTTTTATTATCGTTATCACTATGCGTGCTATATTTTGGAAAGATGTCAACTTCTTCAATAACAAAGTTAAATGTGTGATAAAAAAGTTACCTAGTTGGGTATACAAATAAAACGTAAAATCATTCATAATTTTGCCCGGTTGGAACTTGTACTCTGATACGATAAACCGGTGAAAGTATTTTGCAAGAAGACTGCTTTCGGCATACCTTTGTGGCTGATGTAAAACAGTGTTTCAACACATAAACAAGTATGGAGGTTGTCCGCAGTTAAATTTAAGAATACAAATTTTTTCTCTGTAGGTATTTTAAAGCGTTTTTCACAGATTGAAAAGTTTTAAAACCATTTTCATAAACTGAAATCGAAGTCAAATTACAAATTACTTTAAAAGGTATAACATCAATATTTGGAGTACAAAAAAACACGATACAGTTGCGTCTTGATTCTTGCGTGTGCAATTGTGTCGATGAAAAGTTGATTTAATTAATGTATGAAGGACATTTTTTTCATTTAAATATTAGTTAAGTTAAGTTAAGTTAAGTTTAGCCTGTAAGCATCCCACTGCTGGGCAAAGGCCTTACCTCAAATGTGAGGTAGTAGTATCACTATAATATCTTATTTCAGTAAAAACTTTTCAATTTCTTATTTCTCATTGCCATACATGAGTACATTAAGGTTTAAAGATTCTTTATTTCTCAATAAAAACATAATGTCACTTACTTGAGAACATAAACAGACAAAAATAATTAATAACGTTTACATCGTTCGCGCACGTCTTTTAAAAGCTAAGTATATGTATAATGTTAAAAAGGTAGTGTATACTAAGGTTTACTACAATAGGCTTATTCTTTAATCTGTTGCACATGCTATGCAAGTTTCTTTTTAAAAACATTATCCGAATTATTATTACATTTATCCGAATATCTTTCAGGAGATTAGACATTAAAATCGTCATCATTATTTTGGAATTGCTCAATACTTACAATCATCAGAGTGTTCGTACGCACTTGACTTGTTTATAACTGACCGGAAACGCGTACAAATTTTAGCTTTGGCTCCGATAAACTGTTGTGTAATAATAACCCACAAGGTATGGAAGATTATATGACGATTTAAATACTTTTCTCATAAAGAGTACCTACCATTCCAACGGTTCTTTATTTTGTTATTGAAGGATATTGCTATCATAACTATTACAGCAATAAAACGATATAGGTTATACAGTTTCTAACTCGGCTAATAGCTGTAACTGTTAAGTGTATGATGTTGGGAGATTTATCAATTTGTAGTTGCAGTTCCAACAGAACATCATATATTTTTTTATTATTTAATTTTTTTACTTCTATTTATTTTCTATCAAAGGGAAAGGGATTTTAAAGTTGTATCTATCAGAATATCAGCCCTATCCCCAAATTGTAAGTATTCTATCAAACTTCAATGACATCATATGTGGAACGCGATAACAATTGAGGTGGTGCTTGACTAATTGCGAACTATGTTTTAAACTCTCTTAAGTATGTGATTTGGTTAAAATATACCCTATACTAAACTCCACTTATCTTTGCTCGTCCAACATTGTAAACAAACTATTTGTAACTTTTAAAATAGATAGCGAAAAAAGAAATTACTATTTAATTGAAGAAGATCTCAATATTGAACGATGAATTACCTTTGTTTGTTGTAAGTTTTGTGTTTATCTTGTTTTAAAGGGAATAATTTCGCTAAAAAACCGTCAAGATTGTTTACAATATTCGACTAGCGAAGAAAAACAGACCTTAAACGCTGCTTTTTTACTATTTTACATATTTTATCTGTATTCCGTGTGAAGGCTAGATCGCTGTTATCTGTCCATCAAATGGCCGCTCGTAATATAAATCAACATTCTTTGCGCGCATCGCATCTGGATTCAAAACTACAAAGGCGGCAAGACTACTCAGTAATAGTATCGTTGGTATAAAGTGAGTACTGGTCTAAATAGGTAGAGTTCCGTACATATTTATGCATTTTATTGCTGGAATACATACTAAAAAGTGTAATAGAGAAATTTAACATTTTACCATTTCGCGCCACATGTAATCCATTACGTCCTCCCTGTCAAACTGTTATGTTACTTTAAACGCGATTGGTCAATTTACATACCCTGGCGAAATTATTAATTTGATCTCTGAAATAAATGCGCAAGAGCATTGTATAAGTATGTATAAACATATTTTCATTCAGCACATTTGAAATCTCAGAATGCAAAGATCATTTGCCATCATTAAGTTTCCCATCCTGTTTAACCCTAGAGCTGTCTTCGTCACGACGATAAACATATTATTGCACCGGAATGCGGCCTGCGCGGGCGCACAGTAAAAACACTCGATTAACACACATTACGCGCAATCGCGACTTATCGTGAATGAAATCAAATTGTGTCTCTCTTAATGCCGCTTTTTGTACTCCCGCACTATTTTAAGTTGGTTTTCCTAGTAACTCAACACCGGAGCTAGCATGTTTTGAAATAAAATTCCAAATATACTAACTACTTCAACAAAAGTTTACAGAACATGCACAGACACAGAGTTAAAAGTTCTGCAACTAAAAGTGATTTTTATTGTTATTACTTTTTAAATTGTGGTTAAATTTGAATTGAAAGTGAGACTATGAAAAGGTTAAAGCTGTTTATTATTGAAGCGTTATTTTATTTGTTTGCCGTAAAATCTCAGTTGTGCTACTTTTGCTGTTAGCGATTCTGAATAATTTTATTAATATAATGTTTTTTTTATTTTTCAGGTTGGTTGAAAAACTGTTTATACAATTGTAAGTATTGCATGATAAAATTATGCAGCAGAGTGTATGAAATTCAAATCGTATGTGTTGTAAGTAGCTTTAAGCCAACCATTGCACGAGTGCTTTGGCCCGATTGTGTTTTAGGAGAATGTAATTTGTAAATTATCAACAATAAGGGTGACATAATCACTCAGTGATTAAACCCTTCTTAAATAAATAGATTTAAAAAAAAAAAAAAACGAGTGCTTTGGTGGTTTAAGTGTTTGGTTCCAATGTTAGAATAACATCTTGGAATAAGAGAGCACTTTAAAAAAAAAAAACTTTATTTATTTATAAAAAAAACATTAAATGTAATTTAAAATGGCAAGGTCATATCAAATAATTACAGTTTTTTGTTGACTTCAATTTTACGATGACCAGTGATGGATGACATTCTTATAATGGTTTTGCATATTTCCATAGTGTATTCCCGACGTTAAGTACTTGGTTCTTTAATGATTTCGACAAAGCACTATCTATGTCAATAACTAAACAGAACGCGTATTATGAGCGAGTCATGTATGAACATTTGCGTTTTTGCGCATAAACGCGACACACTGGCACAGATCGTGGCATCGATTGCAAACACAATGTATATTATAATGTTGCGATCTCTATACTCACTGGGCATTACCAGAAAGTTATACTGGCAAAGGATATCAAATAAAAATGTGTTGTCTAAGCACAATTTTTACTTTAACCAAATCTCGGTTCTGAGTTTGACCGCTTGTTAACACAAATTAGTTAAACTTATGGCATCGCCTCTTAGAACTTGCCTTGCCACACATAAAGGTTGGAAAGGATTGCCTCATAATAAATCAGACCTGGAAAGGTCTCAATTTAAGCGTATTGGACAGTGAATGAGGTAAAATAGTGACTCGATACATCGCAGGGAGATTCAAGCTTGAGTTTTTATTTATTTTACCAACTCGTGCGCTTGAGAACCATCGTTCGACTCTCGCACATAGTCGAAATAACTAACACAGTTGCAGGGGAAGTGTGTTGCGGTATCGTTTCCAATAAGTGCGATTAAAAGTCCCAGACGGCGCGCAGACGGGAAGGCGGCCATTACCGCTGCGCCTGCGCATCTTAGCACGCAAGGGTTCAAGTGAATTAGCCCTTTGGTTAGGTGCTAAAGTTTCTATTCATTAACGTTAGAATCCACTGAGGATTGTATCATATTGGTATCATTTTGACTCTAATATAATAAGGATTGACTCATCAAGCTGCTTCCGTTAGTTTTTTGATGCCGACTGAAACAGGAAGGATTATAAAATTATACCCTCGGGTTATTATTATGTTCCTGTTATAATACAAGTAAGACTTCATTATTTGTGATAGCTATAAGGTATTTTTAATTGCCTTTAATAAGATCATTATTTACTATGGTAGGATGTAGAATATTAGAAAAACAAATTTTATGTACAATCCTAAGGCCTTTAGCATATTTGTTTGTTTTAAAATACAGAGCAACTTACTAGAGAGTTTGAATTGCACATCTATAGACAAGAAAAGGATAATTTACTTTCATATAAAAGACATCAACGAACTAGACTCCAATTTAATAGACTGTTGCTAACCTACATTAAATAAATTATAGCTATTTTAATAACACTGCCAACTAAATGTTTTGTAGCTACTATCATGATCATGATAGATCTGATATTACTAATAACATTTATTTACTTGATAAATACGAGAATTAGAACCAATTCTTTATCCTACTGATGGTTTAAAAGCGAACATTACCATTGGTATTGTTTTTTTGCCAGTAAATATTAATGAATACTTCTATTGCCCTTCACCCCATAGAAGAGTATTATTATCATTATTATTCTGGGTTAGATAAGTGGAAATGTTTTTGCTATCAGGAAATTGCTCAGAATCAATAGTATAAAGTGTGGCGTTGGTTAAAGATCAGATCAATGGTGATTTGTGGTTTCCTCTCCACCGTTTCAGATGTTGCGTTACGCCGCTTATAATGAAACTTAATGTAGTAGGCTTGTCACTAAATTCTACAGATTTATATTCCCGCTGTAAAAATCAGCAAAGTGTGCGTCAGGATGATAAATTTTTTGGACCAGCTAAGAAAACATAATAATAATGAAGGGTTTGAACATAATCATCATCATCATCATCACTAATTGCCCAAGAACGTCCATTGCTGAACATAGAAGTAGACGTCCTTTAATTGAGCACATTTTTAGTTAAATATAAACTCCCAGTAGTTAGACAGCACAGCAATGATGAAAATTTTGGGCAAGCAAAGTTTCAGATTTTTATTAAATAACGACAACTGTAAAGGTCAAATAAGCTCAATTCTTGCTGATTTGCCATGGTTCTAAAACATAAAGTTTAGAAGCCATAGTTATTATTACTGTGCCTTTGTCCATTGTACTGCTACCGGCGCGTTGCGCACGCGTGGCAAGCAATGTCGAAACAGTTGGACTCGAAGGAACTATACCTATACCTACGTATAAGGGCTTACAGTTAGAATGTAGACTAGTCTTAACATACTTGTCAGGTATTGACTGCAGATTTTGTTCGTTGAAATTTATTAGAACCTTTTACTTTATTTAGTACCTACAAGCAATTGCGGAATTGAAATAGTTTATGCGGGAAATGTTACACCAGAGATCATTAGAGTCGGTATATTGACTTTATTAAATTAGCAATTTTTATCAAGTTATTTCAGTTATTAACGTTTTAAGTTATTAGAAAATGAAGACAACAAGGGTTTATTGAAATAAATTTCATTTAAGATACTTGAGAAAAGCTTATGAGAGCTGCCTCTGAAATAAAACTACCTTGATTACACTTATTACCCTAGGCTGAGACTGAGACAGTGCTCGTAATATGCACCAACTAGACATACCTAACATCTCTCTAGCTCATTACAGAAGTGCATATTTCTGCATCTGCCAACACGGTCCAGTGTTGCTAGGGCCAGCAAAGTGGCCGTATGCCGAGTCGTCACGTACGGTGCGCGCGCGCAATCCGCTCCCACGGGAGGAATCCTGTCATCATTGTCACCAATATGCGGTTACTAGTTGCTGGGTGATTACGCAGGCTTGCAGGATTAGTTGGAGCCAATATAAAGTTACGTTACTAAGCGAGAACGCAAGCTCGAGGGATTAGAAGAAATATTTTGAAAGGTTCAATACTCATATCTATATTTTATTGGGATGAGAAAAGATTGTTAAGGCAGTGACTCATTTATATGGTTTAAAAATATCAAATTGACAAAACAGCCTGAATCTAGTCTATCCCGAATCGAAGTGCTTCAAAGTTCTAGGCTCCCTGCACTAACAGCGTTCGAAAAGTGTTTGGAAATTGTCAAAGGCAGTAGGTATGCAGTAAGTGTATTAGGTAATTTATAGTAAGTTTCCTTATAAATAAGTAGTATGAGTGAGTGACCTCCTTTCTCATAGAAGGCACCTAATACTGTATGATGACTAATTATGCCTTACCAATGAAAAGGTAATTATGTACGCACAGTATGGTATCTTGGACAGTTTTCCCTGAGACAAATGACCTCCTTTCCTTTGAGATACTAAGCATAAATTGATTTAGGTGCATAGAATATTATGTTGCAACTTGATCAAATAACTTATGATATCGACTAAGATTAAGATATATTTAAGAGCTAAGCTTTTGTCGGTGGAGTTTTTTTCAAAACTCCAAATTCGGGGGGAGGCACACTATGTCCCTTCCCCCCCCCCCCTCTTGCCTTCCACACCGCAGTTTAAGAACCGGGGTTTTTCCGCGCCTTAATAATGCCCAGTCAAAAACATTTCCTGATATACATATGTATATGGTGGTATGCTGTTTCTCAACACCACCTACATAAAAATTTAGGTAATAATTTAAATCGCTATTTAGGTAGATTCTCTGCGAAAATAATGAACCATAGGCTCCAGGGAATACAGAAAATTGTGAAAGATCATCCGTATCCGCTGCTGTGCTCGCTTGGTTCATCGTGTTTTACAGAATGCGTACCATGATTATTTGACAATACTTATATTATAAGACTTGAATAAAAAAATAAATGTACTCTTGCATTTTGTTGCGTTAGTGTCTCCAGGCGCTCAGGATTTGACTGTTACAATCAGGAGATAACCAGCAAAACGGGGGGCAGAATCCATTTCATAATAGAGTCCGATATTCGAATATCTATATAAGCTGGCCAGGATAGAAGAAGCCATGTTACCTTAGATCCAACCTGGTTTCCGCGAGAGGCGGAAACCATTTCATAATAGAGTGCCGACTACGTGCTTTACTTAAATGATGGATCAGAAGATGGCCAGGAGAGAAGAAGCCATGTTTCCTTGGATGTAACCTGGTTTCCGCGGGGGGCGGGGCGGCTACCGGCGCGCGACTGCTGCTGCGTCACGCTCCATTTCAGCGCCCGCGCACCTCGCGAACAATACTGGTTGTGGAGACACCACGCGTTAAAGTAGGATAGGATATTTCTGTAGGTATTCACTAGGAGACCGATGTAATCTATTTTTGTTGTGATAGGCTAGGAATACTGGGAATTTTCTTAAATAGGAGACAGATGACATGTATTTCTGTTGTAAAGATAAGTCAGCTTAAAGCTTCTGAAAAACACTAATGTGCATTAGTTACCAATTATGTACCTTTACTACATACTTTATCACGCATGCATGCTACATTTTTTGAAACAAGATATTCAATATTCGGAGATTTTTTCCTAAGTCTCTCTCTCACTACTTAAATAGTTTGAAAACTCCCTTTTCATGGTAATAGCAATCCATAGTTGCCTTTAAGATTATATCAATAGTGGAAGTATGTATTCAAATTGCTGCAGCTGCAAAATAGTTGCCAAATCAAAAAATGTCGGCTACGTCGCAAAAATCCTAATTTTTATCCCGATACGACTAAGAAGCGTGGTCTTCTAAACTGCGTACTCGCTAAAACAATCCAATGAACGGATTCGCTCTCGTCGCGCTACACCGCGCTCGCTGTTTGATTTTAGATAATTGACGATCTGAGACCGCGTGGAATGGAAACGTGCAGATTTCTGGCTGCTTATTTATTTAGAAACTTCAATTAGCAGCCAGGTTCAATAAGGAATGTTTGCTTTATTGCCTAGATTCATTTGAGATCAAGATTTAGATTGGTATAATCTTTAGTATAAATGAATTATTTATTATTGAGAAATCATTACTTTCACGTTTGAAATTTAACCTAGACATGTTTTTGCTTTAAATAAAGGTATCAGTGATGGTTAGAGATTTATCTTACATCCATTACTAGGTACGTTAGGTCAACATGTCATTTTCAAAATCAATTTTTAAGCAGAGCTTCTAAATGAACTTGATGCACTCGTAAAGTAAAAAAAAAACGAAGTGAAGATGTGACTGCACTAACAGATAGAGGAAGTACAATCGAAGAAACGGAATGCAAGCGACCGTTAGATATGATCGTCAAATAAACAAGGAAGTCGGCGCTACAGAGAATGCGATTGCGATAATTGTATCATTGCGTCCACCTGCGCTTGCGCGGGAGTGTCGAAATTTATCGCTTCCGGCCAGCGCCATCTGGAGTGGCTCGAGTTTAGACAGGGGTGCCAAATAAGGGTTAAAAAGTTTTAAGAATTTGTTTTATTTAGAGTAATTTGACACTTTGAGCAGTGCTTATTATCATTGACACATCAGTTATGCAAATTACCATAATAAAAACTAATACCTTAGAAAACAAAATACCAAATTCGTAATGTAGAATACAATCTATGGATATTTTTTTTTGAAAAGAACATACCTGCTCGATTTTAATTAAACAAATTCAGACCATTATTTTTCTATACAGGTGGAATTTGATTTTATATTTCGCTTGAAAACCATTGTCCATAACAAGTTCTACTTCTCAATTCCAACATAGTTTTAAACAAATATGCAAACAGTGCAGTGTGGCATTAAATATTCAAAGCCCGGACACAAGAAGTCTACACGCGTCCTTGCAACCACAATGTTTACAAGTATGCTAAGCAGAGTTCCTACCACGCAATCCTGTGTTTACCACTCTACTCGTCCCTGTCTTATATAAGGTCACCTCGTTTTAAGTGATAATATTTTAAGAACTGATTCAGCACAATAAATAAACTTTTTTTTGTAGAAAACACTATGGGGTTTTATCCGCTTGTTTTTGAGAAAATAGTAGACTAAGATAATTATTTTTTTCAGATTTTATTTTTTCATTAGTTAAGGTTAAGCTTAGAGAAAAAGAACGTTTGGGCATTGAATTGAGAGAGGCGAAGCCGATAAAGTAGATAACTTTTTAAATGGTCAGAGTGCTGTTTTGAAAAAAAATATATTGTCCTTGCTAAAGAAAATAATAAAATTAAATATCGATTTTCCAAAAAATAATGAACGTGTTCTGTTTCTATGTTGTTTACAAAGACACTGTTAAAATATTATCACTTAAAATGATTTGACCTTATATATCAATTTCACAATTAGAATGACCGCGATAGATAGAGTGGCAATTACGGATAATGTCTTATCTAAACTCGCTAAAGAGATTTTTTTTATATGACAAAATATTTTGCAAATGAGCTCTACTTTTACACATCCAAAGGAATGTATCGATTACCGGTAGCCCTGTAGTAGGGCCCTAGCCTACAATCTACAAATTCCTAGGTTTAGCGCAAACCTGCGCAGTTTCACTTTCAGCCCATACAGAGCAAAGCTCTCATAAAGAGCTTAAAGCTAATTTCATCGTTACGGGAGGAAAATTGGCCGACGGTCGTTGTCCTATGAAAGCGATCATAATAAATGACGGAGAAAGGTTCTGTTCGAAATAAGATCATTTTCTTTGAGCTGTCGTGCCACATAAAATGACTAAAGTTGTTGTGGGAACGGCTAAAGTTAATTAATATTCATGTTTTATGATCTTGAAATTGTATGGTGAAGCTTTCTTGAATAAAAAGCTACCGGCTATTTCGATTATAATATCAATGTAAGATTGAATGAAATTCCAATGAAAGTTAGATGGTGAATAATTTACAAGTTTGTTACAAAACACAGACTAGAGACAGCGTGGTTGGATCAATTTTTATTTTCGTCTTTTTTGAGAGTGATAATTGACTAAGAGAGATGTAAACCATTCGTCATACATAGGGTTAAGATATGTTGTTGAATGTGTTTTTTGGCATGAAAATTAAACGCAGCACCTTTTGTAAATCAGAAGGATCAAGTCAACAATTATGTAGTGAGAAGCAAATTGCAACAATGTTAACTTTATTTCTCAGACGATCTCCTACTTATTATACTTTGTCCAGTAAAATCTCAAAAGATAATTATTAAATTCCCGCCATTTCTGTCTCCAGTAAGTGCCTCTTGCAGTATTCATTGCAAAACATAGGAAAGCGCTTTTCCTTCTCCCATGAGAGCTTTGTTAGCCACCTATCCAATCTCTACGGGGCTAGAGAAACGAATACTTTCATACTAATGGCGGCGAGTTATGGCAAAGTCATTATGCGCTTTCCACATTAGTCCACCGCAGATCGTAAAATTGCGAATTTAATGTAATTCAGAGCTGGTAATGGTACGGTTTGTGCGAAATAGTCGATTTCGGTAAACGAGTCTTTAAAGTGTGACCAATGCTTTGAGTAAGACAAAACAAGAGATGTGAAATTAAAAAGGCGATTATGTAACGGTGTATATTAAAAATCTAACGTAACGACGAACGCAACGAACTAAAGTTCTAAGGTTCCTTAGAAGATCTAAGGTTACAAAATTTTAGTATTTGGGCTGCAAATGATATAGAATTGAATATTCACAGAATTTAGTGTCAATATCCTTCGATTGCCATTCACTTCACTACTGAATCGAATATATTTGCTCATTAATTATGTACTCAAATGCAGCCTTAGATTTAGCTTATCAGTCCTCTTACTATACCAGCCCTTGTAAAAAGGCTGCCTTTGATCTGGTCAACTTATTATTTGAATTTCTTTAGACTTTACATATTTTTTTAAATGTGTTTACTTAATGGGATGTCGGCTCACAAAGCTAATGGTTTATCCGTGAACACAACAGTGTGCTCATTTTGGGGGTTATTTTATAGTCATAAAGTTGTATTAATGTGACAAGTGTTATTGAATAAACTGAATAACTAGCATCCAGTAACCCATTCATTTAAACCAAATGAAAAGCTTACATTTTTCAACATAATTCTTCTTTGAAACTTTTGCCACCGTTCTCAAACATAACTTCTAGAAAAGCTGTTAAGCAACCAAGCATTCTGGTCTAGCAGGAGGTCAAAGTTAGCAGTGTGGGTCACATATTTGGTTCTGAAGTTTACGCGAATAATCATTACAATAAAACAACAATTTTACAAACTGGAATGTGACTGTGGCCTCTCCTACATCGGTCAAACAAAGCGTAGTATAGGCGTGCGGATTAAAGAACATATAGCTGACATGAAACATAGACGGTCAACGAAATCTGCAGTATGTGAACATGCCTTGGATAAACCTAACCACTTCATACGTTTTGACCAACCTAAGGTACTCGCGAAAGAACGGCGTTTTGTTCCTCGCATGCTACGTGAGGCCATAGAAATAAGAAAATACCCTAATTTTAATAGAGAAGATGGTTGGAAAGTTCCACCGGCATGGGATCCTATTCTTTTGAAGACACAACCAACATCTCATACTGCAAGATCTCAAGACACTGTAAGCTCTTTCTGCGTGGATAGGAACATCAATTAATATTAATGAGTGACGGTAGTTTAATTTAATTTTTCATAACTATGTAATGACAAATAACACCTTAGTCTGCCTGTGACCACGGATGCTGTAAAGCATTCGAAACGTCAGGCATAAAATAAAAATAAACGTTCGCGAAATCAATCCGTAAAATTGTTGTTTTATTGTAGTGTGGGTCAATTAAGAATGCAAAACATCAGACAAGCACAAGGCCATGTGACTTCCAATTATGGTGCTGCACTAGTATTTGACAACCAACCTTGTTAGTAATGACTATGTTTAGCAGTCTAATAAGTGATTTAGATCTCATTTATCCTTTCAACAGTAGTGTAAATGCAATTAGCATGCTATTTATGGGTAATGATTTGTTGTCGAGTTATTTTTGTTGATAGAAGATTTTTGTATGATTATTTCCAGATATGTTTTCTAGTGATAAATATAGATACTATAGTACATAATTTTAATAATATACCTACATTGTGTGATGCTTATGAAATGCACTTTTTCTGTTTAGGGATTGATCACAGTAAGGTAAAAACGTTTGTATTTTACGTTTATTATTCTTGTTTTAGTTCGACAACTTGATAAGTTCACAATATTATGCAGAATGGCTTTTAAATATCGATCTCATAAAGTTGATTACATATCGCTACCAGTTTCTTTTTATTATCTTAGAAAGTTTACTATTAGGTACTTATTAGAAAGGTTTGAAAGTGGTCAGATGCCTTATCGAATGGGCGTATGTGGACAACTCAAGTTATGCTACTAAAGTTTTCAAAATCAAGCCATTTTAGGGTTCCGTAGCCGAATGGCAAAAAACGGAACCCTTATAGTTTCGTCAAGTCTGTCTGTCTGTCTGTCTGTTTGTCTGTCTGTCCGTCCGTATGTCACAGCCACTTTATTCTGAAACTATGAGCATCACATAGCTGAAACTTGGTAGGTAGGTGTATTTTGTTCACCGCTTTCCGATTCAGATACAAAAAGTAAGAAAAAATAATATTTAAGGGGGGCTCCCATACATGAAACTAAAACCTAAAAATTTTTTTTTACTCAAACCTATGCGTGTGGGGTGTTTATGGATAGGTCTTTTAAAATGATCTTGAGGTTTCTAAAATCATTTATTCTAAAAGTGTAAGGTTTGAGATATACACGCTTCCAAAGTGGTAAAATGGGCGTCCCCCCCCATCTAACTTTTGAACTAAGAAAGTGAAAATTTTGAAAAAAATATATGATGTAAATCTCAACAAAAACTTGCAACGAAAATTGGTTTGAAGGAGATCGAACCAGTAGTTTTTGAGATATTGCACATTGTTATCAACCGCAAATATTACTTTGTCTTTCATACAAACACTATGAAAAACAAAGTTATTTTTGCTGTCGCAATATATTGTGATGTTTTCGTTAAGTGAAAGTAAGTGAACCCTGAATTCAGTTAAGGGTGGCACGGAACCCTCAGTGCGCGGGTCCGACACGCACTTAACCGGTTTTTGGTCTTTATACCGTTAGGAACAGGTATGTGATTCATTTTATAAGTTGTTATTAACTTTGTCGAACTTCTATTGATAGCGAACAAGCTCAGACGAGTTGTTAGATAATAAACTATTGTTCAATATATTGGTAATCGTTCGTAATTCAGGGCAATATAGTATCTACAGATAATTACGTTGTCAGAAGGTAATTAGCAAAATAATTAATAGTAGCAGTTAGTGGATTTGTTTTTATGGGCTGTAATAGAGTAAGATGTTATTGAGTCAGTAATTATGGAAGGTAATAATAGAATTTGGGTATTAGTGGAGCAATCGGTAACTTTGATATTTTTTGCGGGTACTATGATATATAATATTAGCTTTAAATAGCTCGAGCTGTCAGATTTTAACTTTTAATTGGTGGTAATAACGATTTTATGAGTACTATCAAGTGGCACGTGCACCAGTCAAAGTTTTTTTGGAAATGGCATGTATATACTTTTCCTTGTATCTGTAAGATCTTTGATAAATATCCATATACTGTAGGTTTATCAGGGAGTAGCAGTTTTAAAGCGCACGTGTTAATCACTGATTAGTGAAGTACCATCAGAATAATATTTTATTTTTATTATGCATAATTGAATACGTTACTCTTCTTTGCATTTGTAATAATAATATTTTATTCTTCTTTGTTTTGCTTCTTCCGTTATTCCTATAGGTAAACCGTGAAATTGAGACCTCGTCTGCGGAGTACAGGGGTGTGGGCTGCGAGGATACCGTATATAGTACGGGCGCCCGCACCCCTCAAGCCCCTGCTCTCGCCTCCCCCCGCGCCCCTGTACCCTGCAGGCGAAGTAACAATGAAGCGGTTTACATATAGATAGTCCTTGTAGTGAGTCTAGTCACGTGAGTGCATCAGAATTCAAATACTCAGTTCATTGTCGTGGATGTTACGTAACTCTAGAAGTCTAGGTCGAGGTTACGATGGAACACAGAGTCGATAGAAACAATCATTGATAGTGCGGCTTGTTACGTAATGTGACAAGTCCTTTGCGTGAACTTGAATACTTTATGCATGGCTAATCGTTTATGCTGGTTCTTAAATTATGATATTTGTTGCATGGTTGGGCGATCAAGTGATTGGCAGTTTACATAATAATAGCACATTTAAATAGTGTCCAATCTTTTATTATACATAAAATAAAGTCGTTTTAGTTACACCACTTGTAACTCGAGAATGGGTGGACCGATTTTCATGTTTTTAACTCAATTTGATTCGTCGCCGCCCCGAAAAGGACGTAGAAGGTATTCGGTTCGCCAGGACCACTAATATTGAATAAAAGGTACAATAGGTTTCGTGTTATATTTAAGAAACTCTTATAAATTGGGTGCATTTGTTTATTACTTAATAGTTTTTTTTTTATATGACATTGGATTTTACTTAATTATTCGTAATTTTGAGGTCATTACATTTAATCATTGGAGTTCGTTTTCCTGCCTATAATATATCATTTTCATTTTACAAAAATAAATAAATGCAGTGACAAACTACTTTCAACGGTAGTCTAATTAACATTTTAACACTTTTGCATACACGTTTGCAGCTATTCGCGATATGAATATTTACAAGCGAAAATAAAAAGCACATTAGTATTTAGCATTCATTGCTTAGGCATTCTTATTTAATTTATATATTTGTTTAATATTTAATTCACTCTCATGAAAGCTATTAGTGAGTTAGAAATGTTAAAGTCGGAGGCAGTTATGTCGTAGACGGCAGTTATGTAGATTTTTTCAACAAACAGACTTATTGAAAAATATTTTAACATAATATAATGAACTCCAATGCATGGGTATTTATTAGCATCGATGGCACGCCGAAAACAAGATATTTAATACGAGACGGGCCCCGCGATAAATTTTAAATAAATTATTATATACTTTGCAATTACCGCTTATATCTGTCAACATTTTGTGACATTCCTCTTATCGTCATCTTTTCGCCGACACAACACAAAGCAATACTCGTGTGAACCCGCGCGGCAAAACAGGTCCGAAGTCCGGACAGCACCAAAACTGTGGGTAGAAAGTGAAACTTTATGCTAATGCACCGTCCTCGCAGAAACAATATTTCAATGTACAGTCCGCATCTGAAATGATACTATAATTCAAAGAGTGGGCAAGGTTTATGAATTAGTTTTTGTCAAATATCATACCATATTTTCTGTCACCGATAGATGAGATGTGGGAATAGTTTTGCATAACCAACAGAAAATAGTTTCATCGTAATAAATATGTGAATGAGTATTTTTAAAAGTTTTTCATTTGTTTCATTACTGAAATTATATGTAGTTATTTTTCAAAAGTTTTATAACATACTCTATAATTTTACAAAAGTAACATTGGTTAATATTTCTGCATTTTGCATTTGTGTTGTCGACTGTAATTCGCTTTCCCTGATTGCGATAAATCGTGTAGCCCGATTTGCTGACAGCCATAAGGGCTATACTCGTTTGTACTCTGACTGATTATGGCATCACGACATTCGTTTATGATGACAACAAAGGTTCATCTGTCTTATAATTCAATTGACGAGTAAAGCGCCATGGTGGTCACTCCAAACAATATTTTTCTACTGTGTCTAGTTTCGTGGTAGTCAAAGCCTTATAAAACGTCACTGTTATATTTTTCGAAAAGTTTAATATGTAGCAACCCTCGCTTGGTTCTAAAATGATTTCATTGGTATAACATTCCGCATTAAAATCAAAACATTGTCTACTATCAAGTCTGTACTGTTCGATCCTAAATTGTTAAAAGTTTTTTATCTCACCTGTGATTGAATTACAAAATGTTTGCCAATGATAGAGTCGATAAATTATAATGTTACTAAAGACATTTTTCTCTTTAAGTATAGGAGTAAAACCCACGATTATTTGACTGAAATGTCAAAATTATAGAGTCCAGCGGCAAGATTGGCGATAGTGAACGAAAGCTGTAATTTTATAATAACATTATAATTTATATGGAATAGGCTACCAACGAATGAAATTCGTCATTTATATCGAGCGATAAAGTTTACAAAGGAGGTATCCCATGAAAGTAACGGATTAATAAAACTGACATCATAATAACTCGTGTAATTGCGGTTTAATATTTGCTAAGTTTTGTTAAAAAGAATAGAGGAGCATGGCACATATAATTTTTATAAATTACATGTAATTAAAAATAAGATTAATGTCGCATGTCTTTCAAATCTTTCTCCAAATTCCAAGCATGTTTGGCTATTAACCCTTTTAACCGATAACTTTATCAATACTGGAACCCCGCCCAATCGTGTGCTAAATGTGAAGGTTCGGGGGACATATCACGACCGGCGCGCGCTGTTCGGACCATAAACAGATAAGGAGGAAAGCAAGGTTGTTTACTTTACTCGCCATTTTAGTGGGTGTTGGTTTTAGGGCAAGTGCTTCTGGAACAATGTATTTATTTTTTATAAATATCAAAGCAAATAAAGACTAGAACAAAGTTAAACAAACATATGCGACCGATGATCCTAAGCAAACAATGAATAAAAGTGATAAATCGATTGTCTGTTTGTGGGATAAAGGTTTAATATTGACTGTCCTTTTTCTTTAAAGTCAAGAGATGATAAGAGTGGTATTGACCATTTAAATTAACGAAACAACGGCAAAGAACCTCGTATTGTTCTGTATGCTAATCGTTAAAAATATTACGCCCATTTGAACTAGTCAAAAGAAAGTCATATTGTACACTTTAATCATGCTATAAAACTGCATTTTCTTTTATTTCTCTCGATCTAACCACCCAATTCCGTACAGATCATTAAGCTCTAAAATTTCATCTACTTCTCGATTAATTGGCCAAACGAAGCAACGCGATTTCCCCCAACATACATTTGCGACCAAAGTTTGAGCCAATGTTTACTCCTAGAAAGTGGCCAAGTGGCCGCCCATCTCGGACCGTGAAAGTGATTTCCAACTAGTTATTAATTTATATTCGTCCGTCCGTCCGTTATGTAAATTTAACGTAATATCACTGGGACTTGTTGACATTGAATCTTTGATTACGAAAGTTATACGGTTAAGGTGGTTTACAATAATTATGTGGGTACAACAAGGCTATAGGTTTTTATTTGCAATTTTACCTTCCTGGCTTAGGATTCTTTACATACCTCTTATGGTTAGTGTCAGTGTTAGTTAGTCAGTGTTAGCAAAACCCTTACTTTCAAAATGATATTATAGCTATAATTCATCCCTGTCTTATTATCGTTCTCATAACGTAAAATCTAAAAGCATATAGGTAGTATTCTATAGGAAGAACGCTTGTAACCTTAAGACCCTCTACACACTACGACTTCTAGCATCGATACTAACGCGCTTTTTGGAAATGAACAGATTTTGGCATCGATACAGCATTGCGTTTGCATCGATGCAAACGCTCGTTAGCATAGCGTTTGTAAAGGCTCTAAAAGCAAAAAAGTCGCAATGTGTAAAGGCTCTAAAAGCTACAAAAGTTAGTTTTCGCAGGTGGAGGGCAAACGAGTGATAAAATCCGAATGCAAATACAATTTGTTCCGCGCACTAATCACAATAAAGATATTAAAAAGATAGCCATCTCAGTTAAATGTTTAACTGCTCAGTTAACGGCTCATTAATCCAACCTTTCTCTAGCGACCACTAGTGGTGACCAAGAGCTAAAATATCGATGTTGCAAATTGATAGTTAAAAACAGTTTTGCTTTGGCACTAAAAACATAGAATACTGCCATCATCACATTATCACTATCAGCCAAAGGACGTCCACTACCTACTGAAAATATGGCCCCTAATGTTCTCCACATCGACTTGTTGCAAGTGGCCTCTATTCAGTGTGATCCAGAAAACTTTACTTACATGATCGTCTCTCTCGCCCTATGCTGCTCTTTTGGTCTACTGGACACAAATCTCAACCTTTTTTGCTTAACGCTATGTGCTCTGCCCATTGCCTGTTGAGCTTACTGATTCGCAAGGCCATGTCCATTAGTTAGTTCTTCGGCTCTACAACACTTTTCTAAGACTAAACTCATCTTTGATGGCACTGATACTGATAGATATTGCGTTCCGTAAATGTAAGGCGGTACTAGAAATGTTTTTTTATATCTATGGTGACAAGTTCATTTGAAAGGAAGTAATCTTATTCCTTTGAAAAGAAACTGTCCAGTTTCTGGCCGGAGAGCAGGTTCTTAAAAATAAAGTGTAGGTGCCATTTATTGATAAACTATCGATACCTGTCCGTCCAACGATGGACGCATCTATAGTACCAGCATAGCATCTCCGTTAATCATCCATGCGAGAAACTTGTAAAACATCATATTTTTAGCAATTCTGCGAATTTGCACTTGTTTGCTAACGGGAAAGAGTTTATTTTGAATCGCAAAAACATTGTAACAGCCCGATGATTCGGTAATACCGATTAGCGTTAACATTTTTTGCACGCAATTTTTAGTGACAAGTTGGTTCTTTGGAGTTCAATTCACAGCTTGTTATAATCTACTTATGTAAGTAGATGTCGGAGATTGCTACACCAACATTTTGAGACTAGGCCATTTCACTGGATCTCATTAAAAACTATCCCAGATACTATAAAGGTATTAAACGCTGAAAAAATAATATACTTTATCGAAACAAGAATAAATAAATAAATATGCCAGACAACACACCAATTGTCTGGTTTCGTGGTAAGGAATTTTCTTCCTTGTGTTACGGAGAATAAGCTTATCTTGTATCAAGCGCGAGAATTATTTGAGAATAAATAATCGGAACCAAGTGAAGTGACAGATTAATATGAGGTAGATACTTTATCTAAACAATAATAATATTGGAAATTATTAAAAAACCTTGTAACTTTTACAAGTTTTTTAAGATATAATAATAAAATTCAACGTCAATTAAAATCCTATACTGAACCCTTTCAATCCGTTCGTCAACCTCGCCAACTTTTTCACAAATGTTCTTGTAGAGCCGACCTTCCACAAATCTGATGGTTAACAAACAATAGCGTTCTCACACCACTGAAGCTTATCTTGTCTCTACCTCGGCAACGTACAAGGATCCTCAATCGATTTGGAGGTTGTGTAATCGATTAATTTAACGGCACAATCGATGGTTTACGCTCGTTATGTCATAGACCTTGATTGATAATGTTGTTGTTATAGGAATTTGGAAATTGCATTGATAATACAAATTGATGTTCATTATTATTATCAGTGTTCAGAGGAAGACAAAACGTTATAATTATTATGAGCACGGGTTAATTTTAAAGTTTTGTAACACAACATAATAGTAGGTAAGTAAGTACGAGCATCGTGCTCAAAAATCTCTTTGTCATTGATGATAGATTTTGGACTATCTTTTTTACTCATGGCACTAGTAATAGTAATACTACTAGAGACGAATAGATTGAAATAAATCCTCAGCACTCGTAGCCCATATTTTTAAATCTCATTTTTGAAATCTCAAATACGCCCGAAGCTGCCCATTACTTCTGGAAGAAGTCACAAATATATCAATTACACTCAAAGTTCATTAAAAAGCGTTGCCTTAGGACTTTCTTAAATGGGATAAGAAAAGCTTTGTGAGGTTCAGGAGTCCTCATCTATTCAGAGGCTTTTTCAACTCTAAAGTCAAGTGAATAGAGTTTATTTATTCTTGGGATGGGTGTAAAATATAATTTTACAATTGTAAATCATTTGGTAACATAGTAACAGAAGTTCAATACATAATTTGTGTTTCTTAATAAGGTAGAGATGATCTGGAACGAGCCTAGGTGGTCCGTTGCGCCTGATTGGCTGTTTCAGAGTTAATTTATTCAATTAAAGCGCTTGTAGGAAGACTTGTTAGGATAAACTATGAGAGAAAACGCTTGTAAGTTTGAGGATTTGATTGAGAGATAGAAAGAAAGCACGCGGTATTACTAGGAACTCGAATACATATGTAATTGTACAAGACATTCCAAAATGTCTAAAGAGTCACAAAAACTAGTGAAAAATACGAAACCAAACTAAAATTTTGTAAAAACAAAATAACGATTTCACGGCACTTGCAAATTTCAGAAATCGCATTCAAGATAACTTCACACTGCTAAGTACGTGTTTCTCATGCTTTTTAGCTTATATCCACATGTTTAGGAAGTGACGAGTTCCACCGGGCATTCAGGCTGTAACGTTGCATAATAACCAGTAACGTTACTCGTTACGTTATGTGCCGTAACAAGAATACGATCTGAAACCAATATCGATTGTGTAACGCATAAATTCTCACATGAAGTCTATTTCTTCGTAATTTGATTTGGCGTTTAATTGGTGCGGATTACAAGTTGAACATTGAATAAGTATTACCTTCAATCGATTTTCAACATAACAATACGTGTCTGAATAATTAGAAATTGAGATGCAAACCCATATTCTCATACATATTATTTATAATTTTGAGTTTTTTAGTTTTATGCGTCCACTTATCTTTCCTAGACAGGAATGTCTTATACAAGGCCCTTTGACGCCAGCCTAAAGAATGAAAATTAGGCAATCATCCTAAGCTCGAGTTGAATCGAATTCCTGCGCCTGCGCCTGCGCCGTGATTGCTGCGGCCAGTACGGCGCTAGCACACATTCCGCTAACCGCAAACATTTGATATTTCGGCTCCCTTTCACCGCTGGCGATAATAACCGGCTACTTTGCGTATGTATTCACTTTGAATGGTACATGTCATGAACGAATATAGGCTGCGAAAGTATCATTAAAACAAAAATGCTGGATAACGGTAAACTGGAGAGGCTTTCATACGAAAACTACCCTGGGTGCTTTACCTATCATAGAATTGTTCCTCGAAATCCACGACAAAAGTATGCTATATTTCGAAGATCCGACGCATATCGCATCAATAAAAAAACTTTTTTCTTTCAGCTTATACTGAGCATCTATAAACGACTATCACTATACACAGATACTCATACCAGTTTTATATTCCAAAATACTTATTACCTACCATATTTATCGTTTATCACTCCAGCTAGTCGTATCTATAGCTCCCTATAGCACATGTACTGCAATAAATAATGCTTATTACGCTCTAGATAACACATTCAAAAATAAGAACAAGATCTTAAAGAGCAGAGTTTTAGTTCCAACGTAAATTTTAACGTCATAATACTTATCCAATTCCAGTCGCAAATCTCGTGACTTGGACCACTTATGTGTAACATGTTAAGTACGTTTGCGTAATGTAGGCGTGCTTGCCTCCATAATACGTGTCATTACGTCCAAATTATGTTTTATTGTTTTCTGATTGGCGCTAGCTTTGTTCGGGGTTTGTGACCTTTGGTAAATAAATCATTTCGGTAATTACACTTCTAATTGTGTTTTGAACGGCGTAAGTGGACTGTTCTGATAATTATACACCGCTTAAAGAGCCAAAACATTGAAGGAGGACTTTGTTATTGTAAATTACAGTAAATAGTATTGTGCTACTCACAGCACAGTTTTTTTTAAATTGTTGTTTCCATGGACATGGACGAATTTTGTGAAAAAAAAACCCTATTTTCATTTCTGTTAATATGTCGCATATTTTAAACAACATCATGTTAACAATGTCTACTATTATCATGAATTTATTGAGCTTAAAGTATGTAATAAATATCTTCTCCAAACGAAAATATTGAAATTTTCCAAGGGTTTAATGATTATAAAACCGGTATTTGAATTCCTAGTTTTTACTTTCAATTTATTCAAAGTACATACTGACTCTCTCCCGTTTTTGTGATTTTGTTTGTGTTTGTTGATTTACGTGACTATTGTATGTGCGTACGTGCGATCTGAGACATTTTCCTGTTACAGTCTAATTGTATTTTCGACTCTAGCCATCCCTTTCTAATGCTTCAACTTCACTTTCAACATAACATTGAGTGTAAAAGAGATGTCTACAGCCGGACGAAGTCTTCTAAAGTAGGTCCTCTGCCTGATCAATGTATTCTGAATCGAAACAAAAAATGGGGAGAGAGTCACGAAACCGCATTCATCTCAAATGTTTATGTTTTTATTGTAGGTCCTCCAATGTGATTTAGATAGAAAGTTATGGTGTTGTACACAATGGTCAAACACGAATACTTAGGCGTTACTGTCGTACCTTTATAAGTGACCTCTAATAATAAATTTAACTTCTCATCTTTGGATTGGACTTGATTTTATAAACCCAAGTTATGGGATGAAGAAAATTAACGAAATAAAATTTAATATTACTACAAATACACTCCACTAGTCCAAGTGTATTGTAAAGATCTAGAATATCACCTTCATTCAAATATCATCTTTTCTAGCACACAAGATTCTGAATTAATATATACGTTAGTGTACACAAAACTTGGGACCAGAAATGTATCTTCTATGAAACCACGCTGGAAGTAATAGTAGTTCCTCATTTGTTTTAAAGCGCAATTAAGAAAATATGAAATGTAATTATGATTTATGCACATAAAACATAAATGACATAAATATCTCAACGCACGTTAACGAAAGCTCATATAAGCTCATATCACTTTCACTGCTGGGATGACTTGGCTGATAGGACGTCCACATATAATTTATCGACTATTGTCTGTTGTGGCTTCCACGACATAGTGTCGGATGTATGGCCGTTTGTCGCAGTTTTAAAAGCACTTAAGGAAATATTGTTCGTACTAAAGGTAATAGTGAAGTGTGCTTGTACGATTTGTAAATACATAGTTCCTGTGGACTTTAGTAAAGAATATTCGTTTGTTAGTGGTGAAAAGTCACCTCAACACTTTCTTGAGGGTTTTAAAAATGACGACTGAATGACGAAAAAGGAACACTGCTTGTAAGTTTAACCTATAATTTTGTTGGTATTCATGTGTTGTAATTTTAAACATATTTCCCATTATTATTCAACGGGTAGGAACTAGTAAATAAGCAATATATCTATAATTTTTGGATAATATTATTCAATAAACAATGTTTACTGCTGGAATCTTTTATCAGACTATCTTCTCTCTACTACACGGGCTATAAAACACAGGCTTATAATAACTTAACTCATTATCAATCTTTTTGCCACTTTTCCATCTAATAATCGCAGTGACAAATATGTCGTGACAACCAGTCTACCGGGAATTATCCGTCAATTATCATCAGGTATCGCTTTCATTAGCGGAGGGCGCTGACATCGCTTCCCTGACCGACGCCGGCGCAGCCTAATGGAGCGTGCGGTGCTCCAACTGTCACCAGTGATTGTCACTGTTTACATACATTGTGATGTAAGGACTTAGGAGTCAGCAAAAAATTAATGCGATAGTTTGTGGCAGCGAAAAAGAACCCTTTAAAATATCTACAGTTGGAACATGAGTGCAAGAGCCACAACGGAATATTTTTTAATAAGCTTTTGAGTACTGTACCAAACCGAATTGTAACTGTGCCTTTTAATGAAGGGGTAGAAATATGAAGAACGCTGGTCCTGTTTTGTGTAATATTTATTGCTAAAATCTTTGTGCTATAACCGATGACAGCTCGAGAAACCGGCGCTACGCAAGCCCTTCTAACCTACGGGTTCATGAGTTACGGCTCATGAACATAATTTTTGTACGAAACTAGCTCTACTAAAGCATACAATATTGCATTGAGAAGGAAGAGTACAAACAGTTCAACATATTGTCAGCAACAATAATAGTTACTACAATACTGAGTAGCACAAAGTAGTCAGTTGTCCACGCCGATGCGTCGGAATGCGCGGGCGCAGCGAAAACGGCTTTTTGTAAACGATGAATTATGCTCTTTGTTGACTTTATGTTCTTGCCATTTGTACGATTAAATTAATGGGGACTTTCGTAAATGCACGTACTAGGTAATTTCTAGATACTTATTCTTCGATTTCTGCTGTTTTGAGTGCACGATACAACTCAGATTAATAACCATCATGATACCCTTAATTTCCTATCATTGCGCAAATTTAACTTCTCTCTTATTTAAAAAGCTTTTATGCTGTTAATAGACCAAAATTTTGTTTTTTAGTTATTAAGATATTAGAAACGTACATCGTAAAAATATTCACCTACATTCAAACTCACAACAAGAAAATGACTCGGTCAAAAAACCGATAAACATTAACATCTCCATTACAAAACTTCTAACTATAATCCAAATGGAAATGGCAGCATTAGCAGTGACCTCCACTGAATAGGTAACGGGTCATCGACCCGGTTATCTGTTACGTGTGTTTTCACTTTCGATGCGCGGGCGCATACGACGCGAATTAATTTAGAATACGCACCTAAGAAAGCGATTATTGATGATTGTGATATGCAGATGGAGTAGCTGGTTAGGCAAATGGTTTATGAATGTGTTAATGATGAAGCCGAATGAATATATGAAGTAAGGTCATTGGCCTAGACTGATAGAAGAAACTTAGCTGAATATTAACATAAATGCAAATAATACATGAAAAGTCTTGAATTTACATGTTTTTTTTTTCAGTCTATGTGGTTGAGTTTCCAAGTTCTTTTTTAAATAAAAATGCAACAACAAGTTTTGACTGCTTCTATTTGTCCTAAAGCTGAAAGTCAAGTACTAAACCCTAATTGTTTATAGGTACTTTTACGGGTCATAGGTTCTAGATAAGTGTTAATTGTTCATAATCTACGAATTGAATAAAAACATTCTGGTCAATCACCTACAAAAAAAGGCTGCGCCAAAAAAACGATGCAATAATATTTCGTCACGAGGAACCAATTGCGATTTCTTTCACACAAAAACTTGGCGCACAAGTGTATGAGTCGCAGGGTTGGTTATTTTGAAGACACTTTCAAAGTTTTTCCCATTGACTCTAATTAAGAGATTGAGGATGGTGTCCTTTTATATGGAGTGAATGAGTAAACAGAAAAATAAATATACAAAAATATTTATTAGGTTACTTTGTGAGCTTTACACATTTGTGGTTAGCGCTTTCTGTTAAGCAAAGAGTTAGCTTGTGTTAGGAAATGCCGCTTAAATCTCAGTTAGGTTCCCACGAGGTTTTCGTTGAGATGAGACGTAGGTATTTCTGTGTATGTTAAATCTTAGTAGCCGTCCTTATTTTTTTTTCGCAGCCCTACTTCCATCGAAAGCGAATCGGTTTCGCAAACATTCGGCTCGGTACCGGTTCCGTTTACGGTTATATCACTCCTGGCAACCGGTACCAAAGGTCATGTTTCGCAGGTCCTCGCCACACATGTCAGATTTGTCTCCAAATGATTTATGTTGACAATTAGCGATAAACTACGGTGTACGTTTGGGGAAATCAATTTGGGAATGCCAGATTTTAAGGTTTTCACTCAAATTTGTAATTTAAAAAAGGTTAATTCGTTTCAACGATGTTTTCTGCGAAAGTTGGATATGGCAGTCAATTTTGATAAAAGCATTTCGTATAATTAATTGCACTTATAAGAAGCAACTGTGTCAGACAAAGAATCAAACCCTGTGTCTTACGCTATCTGGATGCATGCCTATACCACTCGTCAAGCCTGTTTAATTTTGCAAGTGCTTTCTGTAACGCGTAGGCTGCATCATCAATGTTGCGAGATTACTCTCTAAACAAGTGCAATAATATTATGTTTGTATAGTGTCAAAACACTATAAATGCAAAAATAAAACTAAAAGCATTCCGTATTTAAAGAAGTGATTTTTGTTACATTTTATTACTTTTGTGTCAATTTAGATGCTCGATTGTTATTTGTATTGTGCTTACTAAAGTTGGTGTGCCTTATTTTAACATGATTTTTTTCTTGTCTACAGACACACATCAGTCGTCGTGAAGCACTCGGCCATCTTAACACATGCCCATAAGATTTCTTTAAAGGTAAGCCATTTTATAATACCTATCTAGATCTCCTTTCTCAAATTACTAACTTATGTGAACTACATTATGTTGAAGTGCTCGTAATACCTCAATTGAGTTGTTATTTCAATTATGACATAATTAGCTACAACTGCTTTTCATCCAGCCAAATAACAATTACAAAGATTCATCAGAAACTTTGGCAAACACGTAACACAGCTCGACGAAGTATGGGAGAGCGCAAAACAATGAAGTTTCATTCGGCAGCCTTCCCACGGGCTAGATATTACTATGCTAGGTTTGATCCGTTTGAGCGATGCAATTTCGAAATATCGCGCAAACGTTTATCTTTATTCATTCATGAATAGATGAGTACCTTACCTATTTTGGAGCCTATAACATGAATTTGAAGTACTTTGAGTTCTTTAGCTGAGTAAATAAACATTCTCATTCTAGTTAGACTCATAAGCAAACCTACCTAAAACTAATCTTATTTTTGGCATTGAGTTCTTTAATGTAGCGTTTGCTTGTTTAAGTTATAAATCTGTATTGCTCTCTTTAAATTAAATTTCATTCTTTAATTCTTCATTTTGCTCTTGGATATTGTAACCTTTATTTGAGAAAAGATTCTTCAAGCTAATAAAAAAAATGAGTCCACGTTACAGCTCTAATCTATGCACGGCATTCAATACAAAACGAAAAGGATAAAGCTAAATGTTCACACCCATTTATCTTCGTAGCAAAGCATTCTACATGCAAATATTTTAAAATCAATAACCAACTCATTAGCGAGTTTCTTAGAAATAGATCTCGAGATTCGAACCCGGGACTCAGGCAGTGACGCTGTTTGTATCTGCGACTGCGGCCTTATCGCCGGAGCGATCTATACCAGTCAAGCATCGAATGATTGGAGCAGTCGTGAATATCTTTAATGCAGAATGTGGTTTAAGTTATAAAAGCGAGCTTCTTTACGTATCTATGAAGGAATACTTCTTTACAAGCCGGACTCTTGGGAGAGTTAGCTCTGATTTATTTTTATTTATATCTATTTTCCTAGCGATATTTTTACAAAAGAAAATATTACTTTTTATTAGAGAAGAGTACAGTTTGCAGTTTGATCATACAATCAATACATATCTCTTATAAATAAATAGAGATCATACCCTCATCTTTTTGTCAATTGTTATTTATGTAAAAATATCAAATGACATCAAGCATGCCGAAATCAATTATTAATTGCATTTAATCAGTCAGGTATCAATCGAATGCCGAGAGTCGCATAACAATGGAATTTTTATTGTGTCTCGTTTACACATACTTGACGAGTTAAGGCGGCTAGTGGTAACTTATCTTGTCCCGGCGTTTCTTTATAAGTACTTGCCTAGTTATATGCTCTGTCCGAACGAAGCAACAAGCCCCAATTGCCGGTTTCATTTAACAACTAAACAAAATTTATGAACTTTACGTAATCCGCGAACTCCTACACGTGACACCACACTCGCCGCTTTCGCACGCGCTCCCTAATCTCAACCATCGATCCTGTTTAATTGATCGCGCGCACCTGCCGCGGCCGCCGCGACGCTGCGCGGGCGCATCGCTCTGAAACACTATCTCTGCGGAGTGCGGACGCTCTATAGGGAAAGTATGTTCCCTGTAATATAGTCACTGCTCATTAAACGCCATAAAACGCTGTTGAAGATCAAGAAAACTTTTCGGAAAAGGACAGTATTAATACGAACTAGAAAGTCCTGTGATTCACTCTTTATCCCGGTTCATATTTTTTAAATTAGCCGTCCCTGTCACACCACTAATGAATGCGTGAAAAGGGGTACCTAGCTGAATCCAAATGGCAAAATCTGAAAAAAAAGGCAGTCTTACAGTTTAGAGTTCTTCATTTGTTTGCTCCGCGCTTCGCAGACGTATCTCTCTGAAACACTATCTATGTGGATGCGCCTACAGTTTTCGGTGCCAGGTCTAGTATGGTCGTCTGGTCGAGAACCTGATTAGAGAATTCGGAATTTGTGAAAACGCAAGTTTGTAAGTTTAAAACTTTTAAATAAAATATTTAAGGTCAATGTTTGGTTTAAATTATAGAGACAGCTGTGTTCCTGTTTTTAAAATATATAAACTGTTAACATTACCATGTATTTATATATTGGAACTATGTACCTTTGTTAAATGTAATCCGCACTTGTTTACAAAAGTAGCGGATATGAGAATGAGGTCAATTCATATAAGAACCCAGTATAAACAAAAATTGGCAATTGGAGGTCATAAAACATCTATGGTGCAAAAGAGTGTAATTGGAATGGCTCCCATACTTTTTAACAAATTGCCGGATGTTTTAAAAAAATGGATTTAGTGACATTTAAAAATAAATTAAAAAAGCTATTGATGGAAAAATGTTATTATTCAGTTAAAGATTATTTGAATGATATTTTGACATAAGTATTTATATTTTAAATGTATTCTACTAATTTAATTATTTATTATTGTAATATGAATGGATAATAATTGATATTGACTATTATTATATTGTATTGTATTGTACTGAAATATTGTATGTCTGATAAGACAGGTCACAGTGAGACGTCATTTTTATGAAGAACTTATGTACCTGTGTTCCACAATAAATTGATTTGATTTGATTTGATTGATTAAAAAAAACTGATGAACACATCGATTCAGGAAGCTTACTACGAAAAACGAAATCCGTCAAGCATCGTATTGATTTCGTAGTAATCCTGCAGTAGCCATTTTTTTTGTCAATCTTTATATTATTTTAAATAAAATCACATGCTCTCCCACTAACATTTTAATTTATTTACTAATAAATGGACCCTCACTTAGGTCAATATGAGTACCTCAAGAACATCTCTACATGCTGGTTAATATGGATAAACCAGAAATGTAAAGATTAGATTCTGACCGTCGAAATTCTACACAAACAGTCACTCAACCCTTAGTTTATCACTTAAACACAATGAATATTCTCGGCTATTTTCGGATCCACCTGCTGCCTGTAACAAGCTTGTACACTTGTACGGACCACACGGGTGGACGTGGGAATGCGACGTCCAACAAGACCAGCCTGTTCGGTACAAGCTCCTACAACACTTGTAATGACATCAACTAATGTTAGTGAAATCAATCGCGTAATTCTTCAATGCAAAGATTCCAGCTGTGCGTGAGAACTCTATACCAACGCGATTTCGTTGTTGGTAACAAATCTTATCAGTATTTTAGTTATTGATCCGTTTCAATAGTAGATTGTTATACAAGGGGAGAAAGCGACCCATTTCACTCGAGATGTTTCTGGCGCTCGAACGAAGTGAGAGCGCCAATAATTCGAGAGTGAAATGGGTGCTTTCACCCGAGTTAAACATACTATTTTTCATTTCGACTGTGAGGAAAACATAAAATTTACAAAAGTGGTTGTAGATGTCTTGGTGAGGTATTGTGTAGTTCAGCGAGAAAGGAAAACTCAAGTTTTGAACAAAATATTACAGTTGATTTACAGTACTAACAACACCTAACACGATTAGAAAGAATAACGGCACGAATACATGAAAACAGAGTACAAAAAACCAGAAAATATCAAATAATTAAAATCTTTGTAAAGAATATCGATCGATTTTTTTCCACAGATAATAATAGAATCCAAAAATAATTTCTTTTTTTTTATAAAAGTTTTAACGGCTTTGGTCGAATCCTTCCTGAAATGACACTGACAACATAAAATTTAAAAAAAAAAACATTTTAGCATTATGTGTTAGCAGTTGTGACAATTTCATTAATATAATTTGAAAATACTAAGGCTAAATGTTTACGAATTCAATGACCAAAAAGGAAATATTGGTTTTTAAAAAAAACAACTGTCAACCGGCGACCAGGCATTACATCACCTGTGGCGATTCATTCAGAAAAAAGATTGGAAGGTAGAAGAAGTTCTTGGATTTTGTAACTGTATAGAATTAATAAACATTGATTAAAAGTGATGAAGTCGTTGTTATTCTGCAAGCTTCCCACAGTTCAGAAGTGGTAAGAACTGGAGAGAAAATTTGAGGTATGTTTTGTGACAATTTTGTGTTCATTTGATTCCTGACCTTGATTCAAACGTTCCGTCGTTTGAATACTATGCTACGTGAGTATATGTTTATCATATCATACGAATAAAAGTCGATCATAAAATCTAAATTGTCACTTTACGGATTGGACTATTCATTTTCTGACTTACGAGTATTATTTCATGTTAATTAGTTATGGTTTTGTGACTATGGCTCGCTGCCTACACCTGGTTCTTGGTTTCATAGTCATAATCATCATTTATTTGCAAGAACACAGACATGTACTGTGTTCTTCTACTGTGTGTTCCAGGTGATAAAAATAAAATACGTTCAGTGCAATTAGCCGAAACCAATAGTATGAAAATATTAATTAAGTACAGTCAAAGCTTAAAGATTATTTTACATGTCTAGATAACAATTATTCAATTATGATATGACTGTTATTATTTATATTATTTTGAACAATTTTTATTAAAGCCACAAATTTCCTTAATACTATGGAAACAATGTTGTAGTAGCCAGTTAGTTAATATGTATTTGAATTATTTCTGGTTGCCAATCAATTCAATACAAACAATAGTTGTTCTCATTTAACATATAACGGATATTGTATAAAATTTAAAGTAGCAACTAGTTATTTACTGTCAGTAATTTGTTATGATGAACAAAGTCTTGTTGACCTACAGATTAATATTTTAAATCTGATGTTACTTCTCACTTGTTTTATAAAGTTACATAAAGGTAACATTATAACTCTGAATTGATCTCACTTTGGTTGGCTCTCAGATTAAATTTGTGCCTACTTATTTATTGAATATTGAATATTCATTTATTCTTAATAAAATATTGTCGTGTTATATGTGAAATATTGCAATGAAATGAAATAATAATATTATTGCGTAATAAGAACATGGTTAAGGTTAAACAAAGGTTTTTTTTAAACTAATACAGTTCTTATTTTGATCTACCTTTTGATTCATTTAAGATTTATTATACTTTCTCGTGTAGACTTCCATTATAAATGAACATAAAACATAAGCATTTAAAAGGGTTGTTCTACATCTACGAAATCATATTGATTAACATTGATTTTATTTTCTTCGTTGTTCTCATTATACTAGTATAATGGTATGGTTTACATTTTCTTTATGAAGTAGTCTAGAAAGCTTAACCTTGAAAATGAAATAATTACAACAAAAAAAATCTATGCAAAAGCAGCGTAAAAATTTACGATCGATCTACTATCACCGAATTCGGTAAGAAGTTATCTTTGTATGTAGGTACTGTATACATAAAGCTAAAAGACTGAAAAAATATTTCAATATTTTTATTTAATATTTATATCCAAACGAACCTTTAAACACAGCTTAAGAAATACGAACAAAATTAGTACAGCAGTACCAAAAACTAGTTATGGCAAAAATAACATTTTGTTTGAAGGAGCACAATTAAACAATAATTTTCCAACAGATATAAAGGAGTGTGACATATTTGGCCACTTTAAATCAAAATTCAAAGGTTATGTATACGTGATAATTATTTTTGAATAGTGTGAGTGCGACGTGCTGATCAATAACATTACAGTTTTGTTAAATTAGTTTATAAGCTCATTATAAGTGGACTTTGTTCTTTATGAGTCTAATAAAGTTCTTTAAACAGATTTACTTAGTTACATACACGTTCATGGAGCTTTTGGTTCTCGAGCAGAGGTACCTACAACTCTTTGGCCGGTTATTATGATAAAATTCAACGATCGCTACCTTATTTTTCACCTACTTTAGAGTTTCAAACAAAATATCTGTAAAATACAGAAGACATGTCGACCTATATAAAACAACAATGAGTAGAGAAGTGATTTTTAAAAACTCTAATCAAAGTTGAGGGTCAGAATTGTTGTTTCGGTGTATTAAGTTTATTGTGCTATTGTAAGTTGCAATAACAATTAAATAGGGAAAGCGAAAAACTTCAGATACACTGTTAAAACAAAAAGAGCTCAGCTCAGGTATTACTGCCAACTTACTAATTTGTACTGTAGTAAAAAAAAAAATATATGGTTCACCTAAGATCATTAAAGTTTAATGAATGTTTAATAGAGGGTATCTATACATATTAGCTCACTTACTATGACCAAAAACTACCTTCGTTTGTATAATGATTTTTGGTTACCTATGTGTCGAAGCAATGTGTCGATTCGATAAACTTACACGTTTTTTTTAGAAACTACTAATCTCGCTCACGATAAAAGAAGATCGAGGGATATCGTATCTCGCCATACTGAACACATCGCGATGGATCTAAATAATGATCGCGCGATGATTATTGGATATATCAGTATTTCCAATTCATCTAGGTTAGATTCTGACTAACACGATGAGTCTCTACGACAAAAGCTCAAATGTGTCGTGCCGAAAAGGGCTAATTGACTCAATAACTTGCTCGATAAAAAGTCTGCTAAAAGATGGTTAAATATAATCTTTTCAAAAATTTTACTCAAAACTGGCAAAACAGAATCAATATTAGCCTGAAGTCCACGGGGTCACTTTTATCGTACATTTTAAATAGTAGTATTATTTTCTTAAGCCGAAACTGAAACTGCCCGTCATCAAACACTTGTTGAAAATTATTGCTAGTTGAGGAGCTATTGCTGACTTAATAATATGCACACACAATAGTCCCCACAAATCCTCAGGTAAGTTCTTAAGTTATTGAAAGTGCAATATGTGCAAACACGGCTAAAGCAGTACTAACTTTTGAATTTGGATTAATTGTTGTATCGTTGATTTTCAATGCCAATTTGCTGTTTTTTACTTTATTTTAACAAGTTTATTTATTTATGATGCTCGATGCAGCTTTTAATTTATTCTGGGGCCAGAGAATATTCTGCGAGGATGGTATAATGTTGCTGCAGCACATATTTTTAAAATAACATACTTTGGAATAATTTCTTGTGTACCTATTCAATAAAGTTTTGGTCTTGAGAGTTTTCTTGTAGAATGCTGTATAATTTAACTCCACTATAACTGGTATTTAGTTAAATTGGGTATACAGTATCAGTGATTGTGTCCTTTAATCTATTAAAGCTTTTGCTGTGATATGTGTTCAAATAGGACCTTTTGACCTCTATGATCATGGCTGGGGCCAATTTGTCGATGACACTTGCGTTTTATGATAAAAAAAATATATATATTAGTCAGTGACCGTGGTGGGTCAGCTGGTGTTGGGTAGTTCCTGAAGGAATGCTTCAGTTGAAGTCCTTAAGCAATCTAGTTCCTTTATATTACGCGTTCAGTACGGCTCAGTAGTTCAATCTTTCAGTAGCTCAGTGAAAAAGGGTTAAGCGTACGGTTATATTGGTTATATCTACTGCAGAGTAATGTTAGTTTATTTTGTCATAACCACTAGTTGCAATTTTGACTGACAGCTGTTTTATAATCGTAATTTTAGACTGCCGAAATCTTAAAAGCTACTATTTTTAAGTCATAAGAATAGATCCGTACGCAATACATTAGCAATTGAGCTAAATGAACTAGATGAATGATACATAATATCTTCGGCTCCCACTGAACTATATCACTCATTTCACTTCAGTGAACGATTTTGCGCATGTTTAGAGTCAACTCTGTGGGCTCACTTAAGAGTTTTTTTTTATAATAAAACGATTTGAAGTGACTGAGATCGACTGGCTGTATTATACTCCTGTAAAATGTTCAGGTTGCTGTCTTCTCGTTCGATACTGGAAACTTTTCTAGTTCTGCTGCCATAATTGGTTCAAAAGTTGATAACCATATTGTGTTATCGTTTGGTTCATTAAGCCATTAGTTTTTCTATTATTCTATAAGGCGTAAGGAGCCACCAGTCAGCGTAAATGAATTTTCAGTGCATTTATTTGTGTCAAAAACAAAATGAAATGTAGACTTTGAACTTGGAATGAATTAAATAATAAAGTACTTAATTCATGAATACAAATATTCCTATGCCGTGTGTAATATTTTGAGAATATAGCACAAAATAATTATTTTGGGTACGTTTAAGACAATATTGATGTTTTTGTAACGTGTTTTTTTTACTTATATTTTGACTATTTCCTATAACTACAAGTATTGAATTTGGATTTAACTTTTGGATATTAATCACTATTGCTGCAAAGATGCATTATACATAGTACAATGGTTTACTGTGTTGCATTTGGAGTTTTTATTCAATAATGAATCTTAACTAACTCCTAATCTATCTGTCTGAGAAAACAATAGCGTGGCCACATTCATTGTTGGTTGTTTTGATGAACAATTGAAATAAAATTTTGTGTGTTTTGTTTAGAATTCATGTTCGGGATGGAATTGTATTCAGAGTTGGGTGTGTTAAATTTCAGAAGTTTATTTGCGGACAGGATATGTTCTGAGGTTTGTTCCTGGGAAGAGTTATATTTGCTGGCCGTAGAATGCAATGACTCCTGCAAAATTGGCTGTCTGCAATCGCTCAACAGTTGGTTCACATTATGACCAATTTTTATTAAGTATCTTATTTTGATATATTTCCAGACTATCCAATGGATCTATTTTTTCCTTTCTCAGTTCAATATTTCTGATAAAAGGTTTATTTTCATTTTTGACAAGAATTTTGTAAAATGTTATAAAAAGCAAACGGGTCAACATACATAGTTTTAGTAAGTTTATATTTATCAGAGCTGTACATGTAAATTAAAAACGACGTTAAAAAGTGCTTAAAGAAATATTGGCAACTTTTAGATGTGTAATCAATTTAAAGGTAACGTAAATAAATAGGAGTTTTAAATGCTGTTGCTACGCCACGATTAAATAACTAGGTTGACGGGTATTGTTTAACTATTTTGAATTATTTATAGTTTCGGTGGTGAACACGGTCGTGACAAAAAGAATTGTGATACAATTTCAGATATCTCTTTGAAAAAGTAATGATTCTAGCGGCGGTCATTATGAGTACTGACAACAGTGACGCGTAACATAACTTTTTTAATACTATAAAGTTTTTAGTATAGTTGTGATGCCCAATGCGCAGGTCAAAGCTGAGTGGTTCGTCTGGCTGACATCAAGCAATACCTGCGTGCCCTCGGGTGGCTAAGGCATTCTCGGTGATCTTATACCATCAACCTTCGGGTGGCTAGGAAACCAAGCAGACCGTGACCCGCGGGTGGCAAACGGCAGCTTGTTGGTCAAAAGAATGTTTTTTGTTGATATTGTAAATTATTGTAATTGTGAGTGCAGGCCGTGTCCCTCGGGTGGCAAACGGTAGCGTTAGACAATGTTATTAAGAAATAAGTCTGTGAGTGAGTAGAAAATGCAGGCCGTGTCCCTCGGGTGGCAAACGGTAGCGAAGACAATGTTATTAACATATACTGTATGAACGTCCATCGGCGGCATCACATGAGCTGTAATGAGATTTGAATTTGGAAGACGAGCTTCTATGCTGGCAGTAGTGTGCGCGAGGTTGCACCAAAGGTGTCATGATTCGAAAATCCAGTTGGATAAGCCCAGCCCCTGGAAGACAAAATACAAAGCAAGAAAAAATATTCTACATACTTTGATTTGACTGCATGACACGATATTTTATTGCCCTTTTGCTAACGGAATATTAGAATAATAATTGTCTTTGTTTTGAAATCAAATTATTGTAAATTATGATGAATAGTATTTGTTACACAGTAATTAATTAATCACACTTACAAGCTCAGTGTTTTTATTTGTGTATGTAGTTATTTATGAAGGTGTGTAAAGTTGAGTATTTACCTCGGGAATGAAAGTGGCTTTACCTTGGGCGAGCTTGAATCCCTCGCTACACTCAGAATTTTCTATTATTCGCTCGGGAGTCAAAATATAACGATAACCCTTTCGTTTGCTCGTGATTCTGGATGGCGTCCGTGCCGTGGCCACTGCTGGGATCCATGAGTGAATAATCTTCTGTTATAATAAAAATGGGATTTATTTTGAAGATGAAACAAAAATTTTGATGTTGTTAATTGTTTTGTTACCAGTTTAAACAATATTTTCTAATGTCTAATAATACTTAATAATAAGTGTTTAATTCTTCATATAAGTTATACAAAATTTGTACAGTTAGGATATATTATAATGGTGTTACAGTGAAACTTTTGTGAAGTGCTTGTAATGGATTGAGACAATCTGTAATAAAAGACATCTGGTCTCCACCTACAAAATTAAAGATCCGTCACACTAACAGTAGTACATTTTTATGAATTGTAGGCTAGTATATAAGTACAGTAAAGTCTTAAGCTTGAGCGAATAAAGAAACAACGATCAGTTAAAAAAAAATGCAATTCAAAATTACATATTTTAAGGTATTAATAGAATTAGTGTTCGTAAAATCTAGAATTTAAACAAACATATCATAACACTTAGACACGGTCTATTTGAAGGGGGTAAGCGTGTGTGACCGAGTGTGTAGCAAGCTATAAAAAAAAAAAATATAATACTTATATGGTACATTATTTCAAAGTGTAATTTGACCAAGTTGTATAAAGATCACTTCATTTATATTGATATTCAAATCCTAAAATTGTGTTTGAATAAAAGTATATACAAATAGGTATGTATAGCCGATGTGAATAAAGTGTTTAAATTAAGCAGATGTTAATCTTACATTTAAGTTAGGAATATTATGATATGTTTATTATTATTTAATTAGTTAATAGATAGGTAGATAGCTTTGTAGATCTTAATGCACATCTTTTGAAGACAATGTGTAATGTAGGCGGTCCTCATTTACTAAATTCATTAAGATGCTGTATGTACTTGTTGAAAAAATAACTTATTGTATTGTACATTAATATTTCTTATTACTAAAATATTTCATTGTTTAAAAGTATGGATTTCTTTTCTCATACTGCAATTAATTTTGGCGTCAAATTTTCTTTAAGTTACAGATATGTACATAAAATTGTAATAGGATTAAATTTTAAGAACCTATCTTGTAGAGTTCAAGTCGAATGGCCGAGAGGTATTTGGGAATGGGACATTCCCTTAACAGAATGGCCGTCTGTTAGCAGTTGTGACAATTTCATTAATATAATTTGAAAATACTAAGGCTAAATGTTTACGAATTCAATGACCAAAAAGGAAATATTGGTTTTTAAAAAAAACAACTGTCAACCGGCGACCAGGCATTACATCACCTGTGGCGATTCATTCAGAAAAAAGATTGGAAGGTAGAAGAAGTTCTTGGATTTTGTAACTGTATAGAATTAATAAACATTGATTAAAAGTGATGAAGTCGTTGTTATTCTGCAAGCTTCCCACATATGGCGGGCAGCCAAATATTTTAATTATTAATTGAATTAAAATTGGAAATTGTATATTTTTTTATCAACGATTATACATAATACCTACATAATATGATTTTCAATTTATAGCTAAGCAAAAATGTTTGTTATTTTAATAACATGATGTGACTCAATTATCTTTGGTCCAAGCTTTGACTGCAGGCCTTGACTCTATGCCATGTCAATTAAAACTAAATTACTTTCCACCCTAGGGATGGATAAGCTTTTTTCCACCCGGCTATCTACACAGGAAAATTTTATTTTCCGAACAGGAGAGATGAAAAAGTGTTTTAAGTATTTTTTTTGTTTTTATAAGTCATGGCCTTTTTGCCTGCTTTTTCTTCATCATTCGTCGGATAGTGTACCTAATACTTCTACGAACACGTTTGTGATTTTGATTGCATGTTATAAGCAAATCTATCATAAGGAATATTAATTAAAGCACCATTTGTACTTATAAAATATATAAAGAGCAGATCAAGATCACATACCCATAGAATTCTACCTTCGCACAAAATAATAAACGAGAAAACTTATTCATCTCTTCTTGTCTCTTGGTCTAAGCCCATTGATACTTTGCTTACTTTTTGTCAAAGATGCATCGGGATTAAGCAGTCAAAGCAGAGCGAGCGCGATCGCAGATAAAGCAGCGGTTAGCGCTCAATCACGGCCATCTGAAAATAAAACCGAATTGACACTGGAATCATACATAATTGCATTCTTGTGTTAGGAATGCCATACGAAGTCATGCGAGAGATGTTTGTGTTACAACAAGAATTATTCAGAAAATAGTTTTATGTGAATTGCTTCAGCATACAGTAATACACTAATACTTAGCTACATTGAGATTTGAATAAATGCATTCAAGTCTACGCGTACACTTTCAATACGGTTTGACATAAAGGAAGTTTTATATTATATATTTATATGATATGTATACTTGTATTTAAAATAGTAAAAATACTAGTGGTAAATAAGACTTACTTATGTTGCATGTCTTAGTTTTTTTTCTTGTTTAGACTTACTTGATATAGGTATTCGTAGTTTGGTAAAAAAAATTGATTATTTGGTGGATTATTTGGTAGATTTGTAAACTAATTTAAAACATGACGAGCGAAGTTGTTTAAAAATAGGACATGTCGGCTGATACGAGATATAACGAAATGCTTACCTACCTACTTTCATAAAAAAGGGTTATCCGCGGGTGGAAAGTTAGTCGATAAAATAAGCTAGACTGGAATGTTAGTCATCACCATGTATACCGAAGGTAGGTATAAGGTTGCGCGAAGGCAGCAAGTTGTTTCTAATACAGTAATCTCCGTAATGAGGGCTATTGTGTTACGTTTTGGACATTACTCCGATTGGCGCGTGTTTCCAATAGCAGCCGTTGTTGCGTTTCGAAATAGTATAAACTATCTGCGGAATTATGTGTGGGGCAACGCCGAGTTTGTGTTGGGTCGAGACGGCTGGTAAATATGGGCAAGTATACAACTAACCTCCAACATTAAAAAATGCAATGACTCATCATAATATTTAAGAGTTTAGGAAAAGTAAGTGTAGCTCATCTAAGTACATACTGAACTTCTGAATAAGAAAAACTTGAAAAAAGTTACCAGTTTCAGTTTCAGTTGCTATGAAGTTAAAAACATATCAATACAAAACTTATGATAAATGAGGTGGTTTCTTATATGGCTTATGATGTTAGCATCTTGGCTTGTAGTAAAAATGATACAAGAAGTAACTTAATAGGATCAAACTTTGTAAATTACATGTAAACTGCATATCAAAATTACATCGTAAAAGAGGCACGATCCAGCTTTTGTATTATTAAAACTAAATGAACTTCATAGTGCACCACTATGTTTGTTTACACGTTTTAGTATCAGCCTTTAGTCCCCTTAGTCCTTACCTATGCTACTTAAACTATAGGGCTTTGCCATTTGGTGGCAAAGTGGCGTTAAGGAACAATAGCGCAGTACGATGCGCGTGCGCCGCCGGCGTAGCGTGATCGGAGATGGTCAAGCGATCAACGAGCATAGTGGTCAGTGTTGTACCTATCATATCCAAATAGTGATAATGTTATATTTTTCGCATTACCTACCAACGCTGAAATTTTCTTGAAGCTGGCCTTAAGAGCCTCTCGTGGACTTTTGACAGCACCATTTTTACTACTACAACTTACTCCTAAGTAGCAAGCATCTAAAGCTATGGGGCACCATATGTACAAGGAAATCGAAGTGTCACGATGTCAGTATTCTCCATGCCTCCATCTGGAAATATTGGCCCAAATCTCTCAAAACACGCTTAAAGTAGTCTACCTATATAGTGGTTCCTCGTCGTTTCCTCACCACCACCGGCGCAGGCGCAGCGATCAGACGCGTAACAATACGCGCGATGGGAGATAGGTGCCATTGTTCCCGGACCACAGGGAATGCCTATTTTTAGGACACGGACCTATTACCACCTACTAACAACATAAACTTGAGATGTAAGTAGGCTTGGGGCACAGATATAAAATTTAAAATTCATGAATTTCTGTACCACTCACCAATACGTCTCAACATAGACCCCTACCCCAGCTTCGGGAAAATTGTGCTGCGAAGAAGCTGCGCAACAAACTCAGTGACTATTTTCAAAGCTTCAGTATTAAGCATCGTTCAAAAATCTTACAAAGTGACACCTATCCGTTTAGCTTAATGGTTGCCAGGTGGAATGTATCGACATAATGATTTTCACTTTTCACACACACACAATCCTATCTCTCGTCAATAAATACAGAGCTAAGTTGCCTCTTTCCTTCCAGATGCAGGTTCGTATTGCGATCTTGCTTTGACAGTTAACCTGCTCTGCTTTTGAATGTAGGTATAAGCAAATTTTGTATTCCGATGATTTAATTCCAACCAACTGCCATGTCTTAATTTTGACCATATGAGTGCGTGCGAAAAAGTCACTTTTATTTTTTCTTAAGTTAGATCGCAATCCCAATTTGGCGACTCAGCTAGCAGAATGGGAATTGAACTGCCTGGAACTTGAACGGATTAAAGCAATACCGCAAAACGCCCCCCACGTTTACTTAACTTATACTTTTCGTATCACCACAATATGATTTTATCCTTTTGTCATTATCACACATCAACATACCATCACGTTTATTTGTGGTAACACGTTATTTTTCAGCTTCATATTTTTTATCCCACTCCAGCGTTGTCAAAACAATGATCAACAAAAAATGTATAGATTTATTAGTACGTAGAACTAATAAATGCCTTTTGTTTGTGTCAATTCCACATTATTTATTGGCAATTGGACTTCAATAACTCAAGCTCGAGATTATAGCTGTCGTTAAACCACGTTATGCCATAAGAAATCTTATCTTTAGGGTATAAAGTATGAATTAATTTGACAGACAAGAAACAGTAGTCCGCAAGAAAATAAATTACTGTGTTTGAGTAGTACATTTCCGTAAATAGAGCAAGTATGCTTATTATTTAATTATCTCGAAGCGTATTTTTCGAATTATGTTCTTAGTAATATACGATAAGTATGGAGCTTTAGAAATTACTATATTATATGGTATTTTTATTTCTCTCTGCGTGCAGACTTCAGCATGGACAAATGAATTTCAAAGAGTTTAATAATATTTTTTCAGATATAATGCACCTAAATTGAAATTGAATCTAAGAAAAGTTAGCAATGTTATCACTTAGTAAATAAATAACAAAAGTCGATTTTAATTGCTTACTTAACTCACTTGAATCACTATTTTTTATGAATTTTAAGATTACACCTATATATCCTAAAGTAAAAGGCAGAGAACTATTATATCATTGCTGATTCTTTTTTAAAGGTACTAGAATGTGTAGGTGTCATCATGCTTACAATCTTTAAAACGATTCTTGCATCGTGGAAAGTACTAATAAAATAAAGAGCACTCTATCCAAAGCTTCCGTCTTATTATTATATATCGCAATATTAAACCTCTTACACACGTGTAACATTCTCACACTTTCCTACAAACCGCCTATTGTCTCTCTTTTAGATTAAGTCCAAATTGTGTGACCCCTTCACGTCATTCATTCAGTAACATCTTCATACAATTACGGCAAATCAGAGTTCTGATGCAACTGGCTCATCTTCATCCCTTTTGACAGATTTTTAATCACCAATACTTGCATATCACGAGCGCGAGCGCTTTTATTTCTGATATCGATCTTTTTTCAGCTCTATTGAAATTAACATAAAGCTTAATTTAGCAGTAATGATTTTAGTGAAAGAACATAAAGAAAATATCGGTGTGGGTATGAGTAATCGGTTTCGATGCTTTGTGTGAGAAAATTACAGACCATTTTAATTATTGACCCCGGCAATTATGAAGCCTTTGCCAACAGCTGAAGGATCGAGATGATACGAACTATTCACTCTCTGCATAATTATTGGGATCGTCTTGGTACTTTGGTATGTTTGGTAACTTAATGATGTTTGGTGGTAGTAATTCCTTTTCGTATTTTTTTAATTTTCAAATAAGCTGCACAAAAAACGTCAAAACAAGATACAAAGGCTTCTTAACTACACATTAGTCCTATATCTTTGAGCACTCTTGATCAATAAAAATAGTATCAATAGGGTAGGCAATAACTAACCGACACATGATTTAATAATAGAAAAAAAAATGTTTACAAGTGTAAACACTAAACAGCTCAGGTACCCTTGCATGCTCTGAAAAACCTAAGTTCCGTACAAGATTTGCACTGTCCAATTAAACTCAATCATGATTTCTGATTCCACGTCTACATTTGCACGAGTTTAGGACAACAGCCTACCTCTACTACTTTTCTCATGTAACAAAGAAGCCTACGTTACTATTTAGTTTTTATTCGCAGCAGTTTGACATTTCGAAATAATTACCCATTTTGTGGGGAGCTCTCATTGTTACTTCAAAATGGCTAATTGTGACGTGGAAAAATGCGCGTTTAATAACACGTCGTTATTACGAAAAAACGAAAACGTTTTGTTGTAACGTTACGGTTAATTTGCGTCAAGGGTAATTAAATATTTAGTCTAATAATGGCAGTGGCTTGTATTTTGTATAAATTTTGGGGGGTAAAAAGCAATAAGATTATTGACATCGCGAATATTTGTTGTTACATCACAAGATTTTAAAATCATCTTAATACATTTAAAAAAAAGTTACCGCCTTCAACAAAGCACATTTAATATTCCAAAACTTTTCAAGTTTATTGAATTTTGGCCTGGTTCACCAGAGGTTGCTAGCTTATATCCTTTCCGTGGGCAAGTTTTTGGTTTCCTATCTAATCTTGTTTATTAGACTTAATTTATAAACTACGGGTATATATCATAACGACACTTTTCTCTCAAAACACTTAACTAAACAACAAAACTTCCTGCCTAATAGTAAGATAACAATTAAATTATAATTGAGCTCACACTCTGATGCAACAGCCGGTCGGACCGGACAAATCGCACAACACCCGCTTTCGCCGCTTACCGCAACACGTCGTAAAGACGACACCGTTTAATTGTACGTACGTACGTATTTAAAACATAATCTTTGCAACAAAATTATCTTCGGACGTGTGCTTAATAAGCGCAGGTAAATGTCAGGTTCAAAAAAGATAAGCACTTAAAAATGCTGCAGGTCGTAATTAGTGATGCTGAGATTTTAAGGATGGTTTCAAGATGTTTATCTTAAAGTTACTTTGTCACTTAATACACTTCATGTAATTACTTGCTGACATTTAGTGACTTGAGAAACTTGGCCAATGATATTTTTCAATACGTTCAAACGAGTATTTTACAATCAGGTAGGTTCATATGACTAATATTACAATTACTTTCCCCTACAATGTCTTAGATTAGAATTATCGTGAACGTCTAATAATTTGCTGAACCAATAATTACAGAAAGAAGCCTTAATGAAATAATGCATTATATATCCCGTAGTTTAATGTGCATGAGATCTGTCGCTACAATGGCGTTAGACGAAATAATAATGGTAATTATTATGTGATCTACTCCATACCCGGCCCCGAAAGCAACATTTAAGGGGAAGTCTGCTATTGATAAAAATAAAATAAAAATAGCTTTTAAAGCTAAAATAGATAGATAAAGTAGAAAGTGTACCTAATTTAGGTCTAAAGATTTGGGTTAGGTGTAAAGGTAAAACTTAGGTTCTCTACTCTTGCAGTCTTATTGATAAAACGTTATCTGATGTTACACTTGGACTTGTAAATCACAGAATAACAGACATAGTAACTTTGTAAGTGTGAGTCACTGAATGAATGAGGAACGAAAATTAGGCTGCTTGTCTAATTGACATTTAACAATGGACTGGACTGGTGGATTTTGTTGGATTTACCTAAAATTTTACAGTACGATGCAAGGATTTTATCCAAGTTGTGCCAAACGTGTCTATTTCATGCTGGCTACAATACGATTTCCTACACAGCACAGAAATATTACTATATTCAAAAAGAAGAATTAGATCAACAATTATAAAAAAAAACATTATTTCTACTGGTTTGGTGGAAACGTAAATTCAAATAAAAAATTCTACCAACTTCATAGCTTTAATTTTATCACTGAGTTTTCTCAAATCTGTATGGGTAATAAAATATCTCGATACCCAATCTGTCACAGTCATATACTTTCGGGAAAGGACCCTTAACACAGCGCATGCGTGCAGGTTCCCACGGGTGCGCTTACATGCGCTTGCGCCACACTGTGCGTTCCGATACGCGCATGATTCGCTGACGCAACCGCTCCACAGTTTTTGTATCAGTTGAAAAGCGCTGTTGAGAAACATATGGTTGTTAAGTGCATGTTAAGTTACCCATTCTAGTTGCAAGTGTGCCTAATCTCTGATTTTGATGATTGTGGCAAACAGTTATAGGTATGTGTGTGACATACAAAATAAGATGCACTCTCTATTCTTTCACTTTGGTAGGTCGATGAAATGGCGGTTCGGCATAACTAAAAGCAAGTACTATTGTATATTCTTTACTAAAAGAAAGAAAATAAAAAAATACTTAGAAATGTCAACAGTTCACGATAAATGCACCCGGAATCAAATGTAGTGCTAACGAGGAAGTGTGACATGAGCTGATAATCTTTTACAGAGCAGATAATCATGTAATTGCATTTTTTAAGTATACGTCATTTAAATGGGCTCCAGCTGGTCTCTCCTTTTAAAAATCGTGCTATTTAGTGTGCCATTTTACCGGCTCAGGCTTTGCTCCTGGCCAAATAGAACCTCATATCGTATCGTATCATATCGTTATAATATGAGGTCATATAACAGTATTTTACAACACTGTCGAAAATTAAGTGGAAAATCTTAGTCAGAAAAAAATGGAACAAGGGGTGTATGTATTAAGATCTTCCTTTAATCCGTTCAAGTTTTAGGCAGTTCAATTCGAGTTGAGTCGCCAAATTGGCATAACAATGCAACTTAAGAGAAATTTAAAGAACCTATTTCAATTTCACTCACTCCTGCAACGCAAATTTGCTGAGTGGACTATACGAAATCAGAATACTAATTTCCTAATCAGTTCAAAAGCAGCGCTACTTAACTGTCAAAGCAACATCGCAATAAACACCAGGACTTTGGATCTTACCAACCGCCTCTCACTTGCGCCAATCTTCAGTTTTACGACGTCCACTAAACTGCGTTATATGCAAGTCTTTTTACAGCTTTCTGCGCTTACAGCCAGTGGGCGCTTTTCCTTACTTTCCTAAAAGCCATGAGGAAGAGTGCCGGTTACGAATCGTTACATCACGTGCGTAAAACGAACGTTTGGCGTAAAATAGTCATAACGCTTGCATTCTAATCAATGCTGCTAATAGTACTATTAATGGAATTTTAGAACTTCCGATACGTCAGTAAGTTCAGAGTATTTCAGAGTGCCCGACTCTAAATTTAAGATAAATCCAATCAAATAAAGAATCAAGTATCAAGTGGAACAAGCGCCTAAAATTTACAAAGTACTCGTATAGCTGGCATATTTTTTTATGAGAATTGAATAGTCTTATCTTGTATTAAGTACTGCGTAAGTACTAGAATATCGGTACAAGCTCGAGCTTTGGATGATTCTGCGCTTGAGATTTTATATAATTATTATTGGTTTATTTGTACTTTATTGACACTGAACTAATTCCTATCTAAATACTCAATTTCATTATTTTCAAGATTCAGCAAAAATAATTCAAATCCACTCATTCCATTGAAACATTTTGCGTTCGTTACATAACTTTTGATCATTGCATCATAATTACATGTGAGTATTTTTCGAAAAGCCTTGGTATCTCGAGCACAGATGGCATGGCAGTGGATCGCCTTGGCCGAGTCAACCGATCGAAACGCATAAATAACATCGATTCGTACGAATTAACGCTTTAACAGATATTCGATTATCGCGGGCCTGTTCCAAATGTCAGCTCTATGAATATGTAGATCTGCGGGCTAGGTAGGTAAATGAAAATGTAATTGAATTTAATGGATCTTGGATCTAGGTAGGCGTTTTGAAAGTTGGATTGTTGAAATATTTTAAATACAAGCATTTGATAAAACCCTTACACGTTTATAATTTTAACCTTGGACACCCTTTGTTATGGTATTTTTTACACATCACTCTGTGTTTTGTAGCTACTTTTAACAAAGAACTACTACTACTAACATTGAACCGTTTCCAATATAACAGTAAATAATCGGTTTATAAAGATCAAACTAAATCTGTAAATGCCCAATAAATGTCAAGGTAAAACGAATAACAGAACAAATATTAACATTCCACACTAGATCATTTCGATTAATAAACGTTGTTTATACCCTACAAGAATATAATAGCTAACAAGGTTTTATCGATGTTCATAAAACTTCAAAATGTAAAATATTCACTGCTATGTACAAATAGTTTGAAGTGTACATATGTTCCTTTATGACATACAGGTGTGATCTAAAAAGCCTCTTTCTCTATGATAACAGTTGTATTCGGCTCAAGAAAAGCCTTTGATGCTATGATTTCATTGACCTATTCATCGGCTCCAACAATCAGATAGAAAAGCACTACGTACAATAGTCGATTGCGTATCTTATAGTAAGGTGTGCCGGTTCATTCGTCTCATAGAATTGCAACACAGGTGTAATAAATGAGATTAGATCTTTATGGTGCCGGCATGGCTATAATCTTTGTGACCCACATTATTACATGAAATCTCAAGGTCTAGTTCAAATATGTATATATCAAATATGTACCTTGTTCCAAATTGTGATAAATAGTAGTAGAAGCTTTTGTACTATAAAATCGTTTTAAAACCTTATCCTTAATGTAACAAATACTTTACTGAAAACCGCATTGAAATCGGTCTAGCCCTACGCGAGATATTCGCGGACAAACATACATACAAAAATACAAACATACAGGTTGAACTGAGAACCTCCTTTTTTTGAAGTCGGTGTAAAAATTGTTTGTATGTTTTATTTTTTATTTGAAATGTGTTCGCTCTTGTCTCCAGGCTAGATCAGTGGCATAGACAGAGACGACGATGGAGCATTTATCTAGTAAAAAAACACGCTTCCAGATATTTTTAACCAAGATAAAACAAAAAGAATACACTTTTGAATAGTAAGTATAATATTTGAAATCACGTAATTCAACTATGCAAGACATTTTACACTCAAGTGCAACCACTTGGGCATAAAGTCATAATCAGCATACAAATCGCAATAGTAACAAGTTGTTTGAATACCTTCAGTTTGTTGACACGGATACTAAACTCCTACAGAGCTCCTTAACATTCAAGGACTCGATTAAATATTGAATTACAATCAGAGTCTCTACTTTGAAGACGTTGTCGGTGTTTTTTATTCTAGCCGTGACTATCACTGCCATCATAATGGTGGACGCTATAGCAAAAGCTGAGTCGAACTTAAAAGTTTCATTTTTCATGCAGGCCATTTGAGATACATCGTTTAATAGACATTACACTTCTTTACGACAATTGTGGACTGAGAGAAAGCAGCGAAATAACACGCAGTCAATATTTCCAATACATATTTATTTAAAGTCTATTGCACAAACAGTTAAGCACAATGTTGATGCTTTTAAGCATTCTTTGCCAGAAAAAAAATTAAGGCTATGCAGAGAATTTGTTAAAAACCTATTTTTTCAGAGTAGGACCTCGTTCAAGTGCGAAGTGACTATTCGTTCAAAAAGCCCTTTGGATTTAAAAGTTCTTTCTGATAGCGAGGAGGCATAATGGGCAACCTTTGCAGTGATAAATGGTGCTTTTAACAGCAATTAACCGAATTCAAGTCGATGCATCAAGAAAAATAAATAAGAGGATTATCAAGTTCGCTTGTTCTGCTTGTCTCGCTCGTGAACAAAAATTTTTTATGACATTTTAGTAAGCATGCGATGAGGCGTAGATTGTCGTTATTTTATTCCTTTTCTTTAAAGCTTGTCCTTGCCAGCTGAAAATAATTTTGTAAAATATTGTATTTTTACCTAAATATAAATTAGAATATTATTATCTTCTTAACACGTTCCGGGACAGTGCCCGCCTACAGGCGTGAAAACAATAAAACATCTATTGTGTCTGGAGTAGTGTCCCGGAACGTGTTAATCGATTTGTTTATGTTTCAAAGTTATGACAACAGGAAATCCCCAATGCTATTTTTACTACACTAAACTTAACGATAGAATAGTATATTCTTATGGAATTCGGAAATTCATTTAATGCGGATACACAAGTTCATAGAAATTGCCCATAAATCTTGTCTAAGCTTCCAAATCTTAGCGCTACGATGTGTCACTGACGGACCTGCGCGGGCGCACCTGTAGAGAAAGTTGTTGCCACGTGTGTTTTCAATGATCACACCACAAACCCACACCCAGAACACTTACAGCCATCGTTCACAACCTTTATTTACACACAATATTAACGTTATGTAACGAATGGAAGTTTAAGTGGAGAGTTTCGGCGCTTTTTGCGATGGGGAAAATTCTGTTAGGTAACCACTTGATGCGAGGTGATTGTTCACAGGGTGTGCCTTCCTCGAATTCTTCAGTTACGAAAAATAAACAGCGTAATGTCAATTGATTGTGTCGGTCGACAAACGTGGCGTTACGCAAGTCAAAGTTGTTATTAACAGTCTTTAAAAATAGTAGACAGGAAAATTACTGTCGAATGAAATAATGTAACTTCAAGGCTTTCCATAATTTTTTCTTCAGTTTTTTCTGTATAAAATCTATTGAAAGTCATAAATACTACTTTGTGTGCAGCAAACAGGATACCAAGAACAAGGTTATGAAAGTAGAAAGAAAAGAAAAATCTCAAATCTTTTTACAGATTTAGTAAGGGAAAATAATTCTTAGTTCACCGAATGCAAAGAGCATTAGCTTACCTGGCTTTGAAAAAAGGCTACCTACAAGGAAAACCCTAATCCTCTCACCTTAATATTCACTTGGGGTTCGCATAGCATCAAAACTCGCTACGGCAAAAGAAATTATAACAGAGACATGTTTGCCTTACCTGCGCTAATGACGAGATCCACTGATAATTTCAATGTATTACCCTGCTGACATTTGCCATGGCTGTGACATCTATCTCGGCAACCGCCTAATGTTTTTTTTCATAGCAGTTTGTAAAACACTTGTTAATGGCACGGACAGTGTGGAATTAGTAATTGTAGGGAAGAGGATAGTGATAGCCGAGTGCTGAAGACTTCATTTATAGCAAGAGGATGACTTTAATGTAGTTGGACGTATTTATTTTCGAGAAATTCGCTTTTATAAGTACTAGATGGGCATTTGGACGTAATTTAACATAAGTAGGAAGACCTGTGTCTGTGACCACGGATGCTGTTAGTAAAAAATTCGAAACGTCAACATTTAATTACAAAAATATGCGTGGAATCAATTATAATATAAGTAGGCTACTTTATACTTTCTGATGTTTGCTATGACTTCGCTTAACCCATTATAGCTTGCTCATTGATTTCTAACACTTTTTGTCCAAATCCGCGGACCTTTGCAAAATTCGTTTAAGACCAAAAGGCAGTAAGTAGTTTAGTGTGACAGCATCTCCTTCTTATTCATCACTTATTAAATGCTTATCGCTTCTAGCCTAAGTCAACTATTGAGGGCTGTATTGGTCATGGCACACGGCAAATGCCGCAGACGTTTATATTTCATTTATTTTTTTATACTTGGCCGAATCAACGCGACATCAGCATTACATCGCAAAACGGAGCGCAATTATTTTTTTCTTAGCATCATCCAGGCTGTCAGGGTTGACAGGAGTTGTAGGCTGGTGGGTGTGGTAGGAGGATGTTAATGTAGAGCATTTCTCAGATTATTAAAAATGCAAGAATTATCATCAAGCAAATATTAATAATTTCTCTTGGTCAAACTTTAATATGATGATTCTACTACTCAAAAAGCTTCATCGAAGCATACTTGCCAGTGCCATCAAAGCAGTCACGCGATCAGCTAAAACGGAAAAAAATGTAAAGAAACGTAAATTATGCAGATGACATAGTGCTTTTTAAGTAGCATTTTTATTAGCCCCTGTCAACCCTAGCCGGCGCGTCTTCAAACAATGAGAGAGTAAATTCGCCCTCATTTAACTATCATTAGCCGGTCCATTTTCCCGCTTTGTTCGGAATCCGCAAATGGCATCGTAAACACCTTTGGACGCGTCCCGCCGATGTTCTTGCCCGCGCTGGCACGTGAAGGGTTAAGGATATTTCGAAATTGCTCACTAAAAGGAGGTTTTAAAAAAAATGAGAGGATCAATAAATTCTGCGTAGGTACATATGCACGCGGACTTTACTAGATACTTAAATACTAAGACTTAGACCTACTTGCCAAGTAGTTTCCAATTTAGCAATAGTTTCTCGTATATAGGGTGTGGCCTGTAATAGGAGCAAAAATTTTAAATATAAGCCCTTTAGGTAATCAATTCCATATGGTTTTAATTCAATAAAATAAAAAAAAGATATTTTCTGACAAAATAAATCAAATCAGCAATGTATTGCAAACAAATGTGTCCAGTCATAGAATTTGACATTTGTCATTTACTACAACGACTTAGCAATTTTGATATACATTGACTAGGGATTTTAACTTTGGATTACTATATCTCTGAGATATAGCATTTTAGAGCTCTATGACCAGGTCAGGGTAACTACGTATTACTCTGTGGAATCATTGATTAAAATGTTTGCTCCTATTACAGGCCATACGCTGTATACCTATTTTAACAAAAGCCACTACAATCAATAATTAATATGGTTCAAAGTCTACTCTTTTTTTACACTAGGATCGGAAAATTATGTTTTATGTATTTCTCTCCCCATAAAAATTGTTATCGTTTCACCAATGTTTATTTAATATACGCACTAATTCACTTGTATACGCATGAGCATCGATCCACCACTTTTTTTAATTTATTTTTTGTCGAGTATAATTGTGTTTTAATAGAATTTTACCTTTTCTTCAGAGGCGCACGCTTAACGCAAATAACAGCAATGTAATTTGTAAATTAATTACTTTCTGCTGTTCACGCAAGTATTTTATGAAGACTATTAATATTAAGTAGTACACGAGTAGAGCTATTAAGATAAATTATAATATGAAACACAAAAAACTTAAAAATCTCAGTACCAACGTAACATTTTAGTGTCGGTAACTATGAAGTATCTAGGATCCTATTCTAGGTACCAATATCTAAACCCCCAACTTTCAGGTACATTGCTATTTGTTCTCGAATGAACTTTATGTTCATATAATATTTGCGAAGGAAGCCTGTCTTATGTAAGCTGCAAGCTGAAAACTCAACTGAACATAACATCAAACTCCATTATGCACCTAATAGTACTCCACAAAAAAATATTAGCCATAATGATTTACATTTTCTTTATAGTAAAACACAAAAGGCGCCTGTCCACCAGAGGGCGGGTGGCGTGTGACAGCGCTTCAGCTGGGCACGCGCATCACGCAATGATCGATAATAATAACCACTTATGATAAATACCCACCTTGTAAGGCAAAGGCTATCCCTTCCGTCTTGCGTACATGAACTTATGTAGCAAAAAATGGAGAAGAGCGGGTTGTAATTGTGCACTGGGGTTCCGTACAAGTACAAGCTTACATTTGTATAATATATAAAATGTGCTGTAAAAAAACTTTTGAAAAGAAAATTGCTTTAATGATAAAAATAGTACTATAGAACTGAGTCAAATGAAGTTAAAGTATTACCCATAAAACATCCAACGGATGGTTGGTCTACTAATAATGGTTCAATTTCTCCTTTAGTGGTAGGTAAGGAACCCTAAAAATTACCAGTCAGGTGCTCGTGATGATGTGTTATGTTTAGGATAATAGGTTCATGTTTAGTTGTTATGACGCATCATAAAAAAATGTGTTTTCATAACTTTTATCGTGCTGATATCACCTTTCTATGCTGCATCAACGACAACCTGTATAGATAACTAATATAATTATTGAAAAGGGGAAAAGCTTTCCACTTCTTCTGTTATATATATTAGTGGAGATAAAGCTTCTTGCAAATGTGACACGTGCAATCACTACTACGACAAAGACACATCCTGTTATTGACGACATAAGCTGATCCAATAGGATAATAGTTCCAAGAAGACGAACGCAAAACACTTGTCTTTTTTATCTGTCAATATTATAATTCTCTGCACTCGCATTATGATGCAAGATCCCCCATACCCTATGAGTAGAGGACTTATTGATTAACCTTTAAAGAACCTAATAGTGATTGTGTGTAATCATCGCATTGGATCAAGGCGCAATTAATCTATTGTATCAGCGTTTAATTGAAGCGGAGTATGCGCTGAGTCAGCAGTATCTCACGGCGGGGGCGTGGCTGGGACGGCGATCGCGATCACGACCTTTGACTGCTACAGGTGTTGCCGCTGCTGTACCTACTTAGTTGGTTTTTGTGTGGTGGAAAAAATAAATATGATAAAAAATCATGTAAATGTTAACTTCAGTATACTCAAAACCGGTTAAGTGCGTGTCGGACCCGCGCACTGGAGGGTTCCGTGCCACCCTTAACTGAATTCAGGGTCCACTTACTTTCACTTAACGAAAACATCACAATATATTGTGACAGCAAAAATAACTTTGTTTTTCATAGTGTTTGTATGAAAGACAAAGTTATATTTGCGGTTGATAAAAATGTGCAATATCTCAAAAACTACTGGTTCGATCTCCTTCAAACCAATTTTCGTTGCAAGTTTTTGTTGAGATCTACATCATATATTTTTTTCAAAATTTTCACTTTCTTAGTTCAAAAGTTAGAGGGGGGGGGGGGGGGGGCATTTTACCACTTTAGAAGCGTCTATATCTCAAACCTTACACTTTTAGAAAAAATGGTTTTAGAAACCTCAACATCATTTTAAAAGACCTATCCATAAACACCCCACACGCATAGGTTTGAGTAAAAAAAAATTTTTAGGTTTTAGTTTCATGTATGGGAGCCCCCCCTTAAATATTATTTTTTCTTACTTTTTGTATCTGAATCAGAAAGCGGTGAACAAAACACACCTACTTACCAAGTTTCAGCTATGTGATGCTTATAGTTTCAGAATAAAGTGGCTGTGACATACGGACGGACAGACAGACAGACAGACAGACAGACAGACAGACAGACAGACAGACTTGACGAAACTATAAGGGTTCCGTTTTTTGCCATTCGGCTACGGAACCCTAAAAAGCGCCTACTAGCGTGATTTACATGGCACGTGATAGAAAAAAAAAATGATTTTGATATCTGTCTGTACCCTGAGCATGAAAAACTATCGAATGCGTAAACGTATCGTGAAATGTCAAAGCCATATTAAAAATAGTCGCTAGTCCAATTTCCATACGAATTGACATTTCTGGATTCGCTTACGTATTCGATAGTTTTTCGTGATCGGGGTACAACTTAAACAAATTACGCTCGGCACTGCTGTTTTTTTATCAGTGGAAAAAGAAAGTACCACGAGATATTATTGCAAAGTTAATCAAGTTGTAATAAAATAGAGGCAAAACTGAGTCACTCCGCCGCAACCTGCGCTAGGCGCGGCGCAAGGCCGGCCGGCGCATGCGCTTGCGGTTCCCACAGACATTGCCCAACCGCGCTTAATCAATTGGGCTGGGCACTCGCCTTGCACCTTCGCTCATTCTGCTGTCAGGTGTCAAATGCCACGGTGGTTTATGGGGGCTATTATGTGAGATATGGATTCATAGTTTGCAAGTCTCGATCGAGGACGCGTATGTTTGCTTAATATTTTCAAAGTCAAAATGAGCAGGCTTTTTCTGGGTGAGCTCGCTCGTTTGTCGAGTTTATCATTGCCAGGTTTGACTTAGGTTCGAGTTAAAAGCCCCTTTTTATCCTCTATTCAAATCCAAACCCTTTTCAAATCATTAAAATTAGTATTATTTTCAGATGCCTTATGATAATTCTTAATTTACCTTACTTTAAACATAAAATAACTGCTACCTATATTTGTGACTAAAGATTAATTCAAAACTGAACATGAATATCAAATATCTAAATAAAATCACGAATTAAATTAGTTTATGTCTATTGTACCAAATTAGTCAACCAAATTAATTCAAAACTGAACATGAACATCAAATATCTAAATAAAATCACGAATTAAATTAGTTAATGTCTATTGTACCAAATTAGTCAACAACCATTATATTCTGTCCTCATATTTATCTAGATAACCTATTGACTATCTAAACTACCGTCTTATCTTAATATTCATTCAGTACAGCAACTGCTACTTCCATAACTAAGACCTTACATTGTACAATCTAGCTCAATATTAACCGCATAAGCCACTTTACGACATAATATACTAAGTTTATGTACTTCCAGTGTATTAACACTAAGTTATCTGGCTTTTACAGGAGAGGCAGGGTGTGGTCGTAATGTGTTGGCTAAGCTGTTTCCGCTTCGAGCTTTCGGTGACAAGCTTTAGAAGCTTGCATCATAACAAAACTAATAGTTCACTCGCAGGCATATTACGCATTAAAAACAGTTTAAGGTTGTGCAGTTTTTGGGCTATTGATATTTAGAGCTCTTTCGCTTTTATTCGTTCGAATCCTTTACGTATTTTTGTACAATAAACTTAGTCGATTCATATCGAAATATTTACCGGTTTCACTTAGAGGTTGTATGACGCTTTTTAATACTTAAAATCCATCGTTATTACCTACACATTAGGGGATTTTATGGATTATTGGTAAGGCAATACGGTCTCTTGGATACAATTATTGTAACATATCTATGGTTAAAAACGTAGGTAGTAATTGCCCTGCCGAGCTTTCGGCGACAAACTTAAAAGCTTGCAACATAACGAAACATTATTAGTTCACCCGTTCTGCCTCAGGCTTTAACGGAATCAAGTCGTTATTATCTTGTCCGATAAATTGTAATTAAAAACAATAATAGTACAAGTATGCTAATCAGAAGTGAGTAAGAGAACAAAGTTTATGTAACCACATCATCTGGTAATACTTTAACTATAACTTTCAATTCGTTTTTTCCGGTCCGATTAACGATTTAATTTTAATACTTTGGTTGAACGAACCCAGGAATGAGATTACAAATAATCATAATGTTTATTATATTTTTTTATTAAACACAACACACAGAAAACTCTTTGTACGCAGCTTCAAAGGTGTCAATTCTTTAATGAAGGCAGAAAGTCACAGTTTTTTTTGCGCCGCTTGATGATTTTCATCGTTCCTGAGAGACCTTTTCATCATTGATTACAATTTTACACCGTCATTAACCTTGCGTAACCATCCTGTAATCGTACCGTAACATAAACACTTGCACTTTTCTCATACCATATTGTTAATTCACAATAGCATTACCAAACTGGGTTCAAGGTTCCAAATTATTTACAATCATTTTTATCTGTTTCAGGTGCGTCCTACGTATCTCTGATCGGAATCGTGAGTAACAATGCATCTTAATAAGCGATAAACTAATGAATGCATAATCAAACGTAATAAAGTAAGGTACAGTAGGTGTAACGATATGATGCGTGTAGGTGCATCTGTACCTATATGAGGCGTACAAAATAGTAAGCTTCGTGGTTTCAAAATTATTACCTCAGTTGTTTATCACAATACTATCAATAATAACAATTAAAATATCTTTAATCGAAATCGCAGCGTAGGACGTCCACCGGCAAGATAGACAGATGACCTTGTAAAGATCGCAGGATTACACTAGATGCAGACTGCTTTCAACCGGTCACTATGGATAATCATGGCGGAAGCCTAATATTTTATGTTCATGACTAAACATCTTATGGCTGTGAAAAAGATAGCGTAACAATTCATTTACTATATCAGTCCTACTACCATTTAAAAATATCTAATGCAAAGTTACAGTGTTAAATAACGACTTCTTTGCAAGTTTCTTCCTAGGTATTTCTTTATAATTTTACTTTTTTTGTGAGTACTGCTTGTGAGTGATCTCACTGTACCTACTCCCATTATGTAAATATTCAACGAGTTGAATATCGCAGGCGTGTAATTGCCGAGTTGATTGATGTCATTGATTATCTTGTAAAGCAAATTCCTCAAAACCAATTTTCAGTTAAATTAACGGGTAACGTACGGCCATTCATGTCTAGTCAGTTGGATTTAAGACTTGATTAAAATTTTCGTACACTTAACTGTTATTTTTTTATAAATATTAGGTATTATTGCATTTACAAATCAACTCACCGGAGCCGGAACCACTTTGTGTAACGAATAACAGTAGTAATTGGTTATAGACAATTAGTAATTGTCAACACCTCTAACAATGATTGCTGAAAGTTAATATTTACACTATCTGAGAATTTATCATAGACACAAATTATGTTACTTACATCTTTACTCTTAATTTGAGTTTAATCTCCAGTCGTGATTTATTCGCCTAAGCAATCATTGAAACAAAAAGAGGCCTAATTTAGAGCGACTTTCTCGGCCACTCCCTGTTTTCACACGGGACTCGAATCGTGGTTCTAGAGGCTCTACCTTGAAAGACTGCTATCTGCTCCAACTTTAGCGTCGTTTGAGCCTTTATTTAGGATAACAAACAATTAAAATCGTTTTACTGTACCTAAATATTCTAGTCTACAAATATCATTAGTAATGCAACCAAGGCCGCTGTCCTCGGATATAATATTTTAACTTAATAATTTAAATCATGTGACATTGGGCCTAACAGAATAATATGTGGTAGTAGCATTACCTTAGACAGTACTTAATAAATTAGTTATCGCAATTTATAATCCCTAATCAATGTATATCAAAATCGCTTACTCATTGTAATAAAATGAAAATGTCAAGCTCTATGACTTGACACATTTATTTGCAATACATTGCTGGTTGCTTGCTTTTGTTAGATTTTTTTTTTATTACAAATCAAAACCACTTAGAATTGATTACTGGTTTCTTAAAAGGCCTAGATTTTTCCGGCCGGCAGAAGTCCAAAACTTTCTGAAATGGGAAGCAGAGATATACTATGATGTCATGTTGCAGAGTAGTACCCCAATGGTCCAAGCCTCTAGGGCCGATTGCCCAACCCCCCACTTATGACATCAAGCCGAATTCCTGCCGCCGGCACCAATCATTCGACTAACACCACGCCCCGGCGCTGCGCGTGTGACTACTACTCGTATATTGGGCAATATTCATTACACTACCAACTACCCACTTGTACCGATCCTTAGTGGTACATTACATTGAAATTCTTTGAGTTTTAACTCATGAACAGCGACTAAACATGCCAAATAATTGATATCATCAACAAACATTACGTCTGTGATAAAAAATTTAAATTTTATTTTTTGTAAAACCGTGACATATTATATTTCAGCATTTGTGCTTCTAAGTGCCAATTTATATTACTGAATATAACGAGGCACTCGTTTAAGTATTTAATTGCTTTTCGCGATTAGCTCATGTGCTTCGTTATTTCATCAACAGATATTACGCTTAGCCGTAGTAGTAGTCTCCATACTATTCGGGAAAAAAAAACGAATTAATTTATTTAAAAAAAATACTTTTTCTCTGAAGTGAGTTTTAGTCTAAAATCTTCGGCACAAAGTTCACAGCAGCAGCAAAAAGGTATGACTAAAATCATCCTGTTGATTCTTGAAGTACAACTCGACGCTGATCAATACATGGGGTAGTCGAGTTCCTCTGGGTCGAGAAATTGGTATTCACAAACTAACATAGCTTAATAAGACCCAGTGTGCTAAGCCGTACTAATCTGAATAACAAAATGTTCTACAAATTTTTATTTTCAAAGCGCACCGGCTCACGCGATTGTTTAGGAAACTTGTTTCTAATTGATGCAATCAATCAACTGTTACCTAATTAAGAGCAATAATTACATGAAAAGAAAAGTGTAGGATGTGAAACTGGGCTTCGGTTTTCCCAGCTGCCGTATTTGGACGACGATTTTCTTTTGCTGTCGGTAGAAATAGTGTTGCTTGTAACTTACTGTAAAGACGTTAGCGTAGAATAAACACCTGTTGTCGATTCTCTTTTTACGATTGTAAAATACTTGATATTGTATATTTTTCAGCAAAACAGGAAAACGCTGAAATTAGGAGATAAAAGCATAAAATGAAAGATAACTAACAATTATTTTTTAATCTTTAAGTATGTGAACAAGATTTATTTTTAAGTATTTTATTAATTATATCTGTACGTATTGTTTATGTGGTCCTAAGTATTTTATGGTAACCGTTTTTAATCAGGTAAAATACGTTTCAACTAGCTGCAGTCTCCTTATCCAGAGCTCTTTGAAATTTTTAAAACGACAACAAAACAAAATATTAAACAAGCCACAGAGGGGCTATTCAGAACTTGATTCTGATAAAATCTCTGTGTCAGTATGTACATCACTATTACAATCAAACAGTTGGAAACTGCGGGATTCCGATAATTCTCTCTACAGTTACACTGTTTCTAGATTACAATGTAGTTTCTTTGTGGATTTACGGGCGGGTGCCATACATTTGCTAAGCTAGAACTCACAAGTACCTACTGTCAGACCAGATTTGATATTTTTACCAATGACGTATAAATCATAAGAAATTAGTTTGAAGCAGTCTGATTAATATCACTTCTCGATAAGTGACTATATTTTTAATGAAAACATTTTTTTTATGCAAAAGGCACATCTTAACTGTTCCATAAACCAAGTACCCCTGGTAATATATGGCCAATTTGTGTACACATTTTTCCACCGAAGTTTTCTTAACGTGTAAACATTAAACATTTTAAAAGCCCCATTATTCATTGTAATCCAAAACGCACGATCGTCCGTCAATATATTTGTCTGTTTGTCATCAAACATTGAACCGACTAGCTGCAAACAAACACGATCGTGGCAGTGTGTCAGAAGGTCGCCTCGTTTAGGCTATGTGTACAATGTACAGTCACAGATATTATAATACTAGTACAGATACCTCATCTCATACAAGAAAACGGTTCCGCCGTATCGGGCTAATATTTTCGGGCTAAATTTAAGTATTGAGAGGGCTATGTAAAAGGCCGTAGATAGCGCTACGTAGACTGATGGACTTCACGGAATAAAGCATGTCGATTGCTCGCAATTAGTTCATGTGTTCAGCACGTCAATAAATGGCGCTACGTAGACTGGATTCACGGAAAAAGCATGTCGATTGCTCGCAACTAGTCTACGTGTTTACTTTCTCAATAGATGGCGCTAAACTCATTGCTGTAGTGGCTATAGCACTAAAATAGGGTTAAAATAATGTAACTAAAATACAAAGGTAAAGGACACGTTCGTAAATTGCCCCAGAGTCGTTTAATGTTTGATTAAAGAAAAGCATTAAGAGACTTGACTATATCATTTTGCAAAAAATATATTGAATTTTTAATACAATATTGTTAATTTACTTTGCTTTTATCTAGCGGCATATAAATCTACAAAAAAAATAGGACAACTATTGAATACAATTTCCTGTCCCCAACAATTGTTGTTTGGCAGAAAATAGCGGTTTCGAGCACTTATAAGCAAACTGACGACCGCTTAACGAAATGGCATATTGTGTCATACTGTGTCATGTGGCAGTTAGTTAAATAAGTAAGCGCTCGCAATCGCTATTTTAAGAAGGAAGATGACGTTTGCCTCCCATGGGTACTAACCTTTAAACCTACCAACCTCTTCCTAAAACTTGAAAAAAAACTGTGACAAGGAACTTCTTTTCGTTGGCTATTGTTTGCGTCATCGTAATTTTCACGCGTCACGCACCCTAGCGGGGCAGTTTTCTATGTTTGAGTTTTGGTGGCCTAGATTGCGGGTTTTCGACACAGATGGCGCTATGATCTAGAAAGACCTGTGCAAGAGATTGAACCCACACAATTTATTTCGTTTTATGTGAAAACCCCGCTATTTACGGCTTATATTACTTTATATTATTTTAAAAGGCGAAGAAACGAACCCATAAAATTAGGTTTGGTCGTGACGCATGGATTTTTACTTTTGGGGCAAGCAATGTATGGCGCGCCGACCGCCTCCTTTCGCTTCAATTAATAATGACACGATGGTGCAGCGGATTAGTAAGGCGGCCTCGGATTTAAAATATGCGGGTTCGAATCCCAGTACGCTATGTACTACATTTATATTGTTTTTGTTTTTATCAGTGTTTTGAACTTTTTTCTCTTTTCTTTTCAACAAAATCCAGATATTATAAAATAATATGTGACAAGATGTCCTACAACTAATACAATAAATAATTTGAAATGTTTTATATTTTATGACAGTAATTTGTTGTGTGTATCAATAAATATAAATAAATGAAAAAATGAAAACGTCGCGTTTCGTCATCATGTAAAAGTAGAGTAGGTTTCCTAAATGAATGCAATTTGTACTTCAGAAATCAAGTTCCTCCTTATCTTTTGTTCACTAGCACAACGACCGTCCAATACGGCTCTCTCAGTAGTTCAGTTTCAGTCCCCATTATAAGAGTGAGTAAAGAGTACGGATAGATTGGTGAGTTACTGCAAGAGCGAGACAGAGCGAGGCTGTTGCACGACTCGGCCGGCTTGCGTGACCTCTCGAGGAGAGCCCACGCTAGTCTCACGCCGCGCGCTGAATTATTATTTCGACAGTGCAAGCAGAAATGTTATTAAACGTCTATGTAATTTATGTATTGATATTTGAGTTGATTTTCACATTCATGCATGCAATTTTGACTCATGTTTCATGTTCATGTTTGTTATTAAGCCGGCGTTACCTATGAAGGAAATCAGTTTTCTTTGGAATAATATCTAATTAAAAAAAATATTTTATCCTTCATTCTAGTAGACAGCTAGAATCTTATTATTCCGCCCGGCAGCTACAGATTAGCAAGAGGAGTCGGCGGCTAAACCGGTGTGTGGCCGGTGTGGATATGGCGCAACAAATTGTACTTAATTCCATTGTTTTCATTAAGTTAATGGTGTTGTCAATTATATATAATATATACGCTCGCAGCTTTGCAAAATGCCGAAGGAAAATGACAATTTTTGACGTTAGTTATAGTTTTAGGGTAACCATGATTTAACAACGTTTACGTCAAAACCAGACTTGGCTTCAGCAATCAGAAATAAAGTCTGATTTGCGCATAGGACGAATTAGAACCAATGAAGATATTAAATAAGATTAAATTATCCGTTTTGGTTTTCGTAAAGTTCACGCCATATGGCATTCTCTACCAGTCATACCTTTGGGCTAAGCAGAAATGATTGTTGACGGTGCGACAAAGAAATGAAATTAATTATTATCATTTCAATTGTGTTCTAAGTCATAGCAATAAGACAGGTTTTTGGTTGCAGTAATTCAATATTATAACAGATCGACGATAACTAATAAAAATAACACTTTCCATGACATTTCAAATTAAGTTTTAAGTCAGTGTAGTAAGACGATTTTTGGTTGCAATAATTCGTTAACATATCAGATCGTCGATAAGTAATAAAAATAACACTTTTCTGTTCGCAGAACCAGTAAAATAGCATAACAGTCCAGCAAGACTAATATTATTATAACGTCAAAATTAACATGTTATTTATTAGTAACAAAAGTGTTATATTATGTTGGCGAATTCAAGCAGTTATTCTCACTCCTACTCATTAAGTCATTTTTTGTTTCCCAAATATTTTGTTGTTTTTTTGTTTTTTGTAACTTAATAATATAACAACGAACAAATTGGATAAAAAGTATGATATGTTAATGATTTCGATGCTTTGATAAATAAAACTTCATAACTCAAAAAATAAACGAAATATTTGCAACATTTTCAATCAATAGTTTAACGTTTGAGATATAGACGCTCCTAAAGTGGTGAAATGGGCGTCCCGCCCCCCCTTCTAACCTTTGAACTAAGAAAGTAAAAAAATAGAAAAATATACATATGATTTAGAAACTTTCAACAAAACTTGGTGTGAATGAGATCGAACCAGTAGTTTTTGAGATATTGCACAGTTTTATCAACCGCAAATATAACTTTTTCTTCCATACAAACACTAAGAAAAACTAAGTTATTTTTGCTGTCAGTTATTTAGTTAAGGGTGTTATGGTGAACGGCATCTATCTAGAAATCATCGATTAGATAAAATATTTTATAATGCCAGATTTAAAGTATAGTTAAATAGGTACTACGATGGAGTAAATGTATGGATGTAGTATGTATAATATGTATGTATTTACAAAAAAAAAGTATTTAAGTATGTTTATAACCGTTGTCTGGTTACCATAGTACAAGCTTTGCTTAGTTTGGGACCAGATGGCGCTGTGTGAAATGTCCAAGGATATTTATTTATTTATTTATTTATTTATTACTATTTATTTCATGCATAGTAAATATTATATTTTTACAAGTATATTGAAAAGAGGTGATGGGCTTGTGTTGATCATGGTGGAAGAGTAATTAATAGAACTGTAGACACGACAAACATTTCTTAAAAACGATTTACTTTTAATTAGTGGCGGGCAGGTAATGAATGTATTATAGAAGACTGACCGAAAAAAGTTGACAGCTTCTAAATTTCACCGCTAAAGGCATGGATAATCTTCGCATCGCCAATAATCTATCTACGCATTATCTGCTAAACGAGAAAAACTATTTTAGGGTGCCCTTTATAAAAAACCTTAGTCTTATTCGTGTAAAATAAAATACAGCAAAGCTAGGTCACCCAGGTACCTACTAGGTAGATAAACAAACATGTTTATATTTTTTAAACTAACTAAATGAAAAATAATCTCATTGTGGCATTATATTACTGCTGATAACCGAAACTATTTCATTTCCAACACCTATGGGTTGGCTGTAAGAGATCTCTTTTAGGGATAAGCCCACCTTTGTTCACATTGTGACTTCTTGTATTTTCTGTACATCTTTTAAGTGCTATAAAGAAAGAATATAATTTAATAATCATCATTTAACATCATCATCGTCATTATCGACCAAAAGACGTCAACTGCTGAACAAAGGCCTCCCCACATTATAATAATCAGCGTAACAATAAGACACGTGTGCTAAAAACCAGAACTTATTTCTTCAACATGCCACGGCATAATAATATAAGCGGCGATAGAAATGTAAATCAAAAGTGGCGGAATTTTATGAAATGCCGCAACATTTCATGTAGGTACAATTGAAACGCAGTGTGCATAATGCCGATTTTTTTTTAAATTTCGTTCTTTTTCGTGCCACGGCTGAGCAAAACAAAATGGCGTCAAGTAGCGACCGCGTGATAATAGTCACTTGATAGACGTTTGCTACAGTGAATTACAAAAAATTTAGATTCTCAAACGAGAACAATAGATAATCCCAGTAGAAACATTTTTTTAAGGTTATGCACCTCTTTCATCTGGTATCTGGATGACGCTTGGAAGTGTGAATGAGTAATTGCTATTGTCAATCTGAAAACATTCATAACATTGAGTTATTTAAATGTTTTATTATGATTATATTATGATACTAAAATAGAAAGAAGAGGTGCTCGCTCGTAGCGCAGTGGTGGCAGCGCTTTGGTATCAATACCGATGTTAAGCAACTTACGGCGCGGGCATTTTTTGGATGATACGTCAGTTTTTCTTTGCTTGTCGAATATTGTAAACAATCTTGACATTTCTTTTTAACGAAATCATTCTTTTAACACAACAATCACCACCTGCATTAGGTAATTTATCGTTGAACACTTGAGATCTTTTTAAATCAAATAGTAAATGAATGTTACTTTTTTACTGATTTCGTTAACTGATATTTTTTAAAAGAAAAAAAAATGTTTACAACATTCGACAAGCAATAAAAAACGGATTATACATATTTTTATGAAATCTTTAGTACTAAGGGACATCTTAGTGTAGAAGCACATGTTTAATAAGTTAGTCTTTGTTGTTATCATTTTCTTCATGCTTAATTTCTGAAATAAAATCCTATTTGTCCTACCAAACTGCTAGTCATGGTCACCCTAAATCTTCATCATTAACAACAAATCCAACGTCGTGGTGATGACGATTAAACAGTTATTATTATCAATCAATGTTATCAATTATCATTGTGCAATAACCTTTGACATTTTGTTATCTGCAAACGTCTAAAAACAGTCGACGCCAATTATGAAATCTGTGGAATTATTTTGCCTTCGACATAAAATAAACGAACAGACAACAAATTTTCGGTGAAAACCGGAAAGTGCTAGAATTGTGTTTGGTTATTTATGTTCATGTGATGATGTTCAGAAATCTTAGAATGTTATAAAACTATTTAAATATTTTTAGGATAGCTATTGTTTTAATAAACCTACCATTGTTTAATTTAAACGCTCACGGATGCGATTATCAACATTATTTTGTTTACTCCACCGCCAGTGGCCTATCGATGCCTGGCTGAGCTTTTACTTACCGAAATCAAAATAAATTGCATAACCTAATTCGTACTTGCATAGTTTTTAAAGTTGCTTTATAATCAATGGACAAAATGCGCCATCTATTACCACCTCATAAATATGCCGCAAAGTTTTATCATATACCGACAGAGGGCTCTAATGTCGTTTTAGCATGCTTTTATGGGTGCTTTTATGCTATTTACAACATTTTTACTTTTTGAAAAAAAATTGGGTAGTATAAAGTTTTATCTGTTTTAAACGACTAAAAATATTTATTTACATATTTTTTGGATATTATCTTCATATGTTTTAGGTTTTTAATCCAAATTAATAAACCGTTTCACCGATGGCCAGACAGGTAGCGCCACCTATCGAGAAAATTTACAAGCTATGAAACCTATGTTCCGAATGAGACCCCGTGGTACAGTGGTTATCGCCTTACAGGGCTAAGGTCATCGTTTGTTTATATATTTATTTTGTGTACCTTCAAATAATTAAAATTGCAGTAATTATGGATTTGTGGATCTTCTCATCTTAGCCATATTATGAATCCAAATTCAGATTTGAACCTGGAGGCCTACTACGAAAAACGAAATCCGTCAATACGATTATCGTTTTACGATCATCGATGATCGTATTGACGGATTTCCGTTTTTCGTAGTAAGCAGTCTGTTCCCAAGAATAGTAATTATTGGTCATGTTGTGATTCATAATTTGATTTACAATTTGTTGACGTTTAAAAAACACTTTATTAAATCTTAAAACCAGCGCTTAGATAGAAGCAATCAATTTAATCGATTGAAAAACATATGTTGATGATATAATAATAATAATAAAAAAGTAAGTAACTTAAGAAATCTGCTTATTCAAGAAAGTTACCTAACATTATCTCTTCCAAATTCCTATGTCACTCGCTAAACAGCCAAGCGGTCTGTTTGTCATAAATCAGCATACCAAGCGTAAAAGAGCGGGCCCTTCGATAAACATTTGGGCAAACTGGCTGCATTAAGACGAGCTCACGCGCCCGTATGACACCAATACACTTATATTAGACTCTCTCGGTAACGGTGTGCACTGGTTTGGAGCACATGTTAGCACGAGGCTTAAATTATGGGTGTCGATCATCTATTTGGTTAAGGATGCGAGGCTCTAACTTTAAAAAATAAAAAAATAATAAAAAAAAACCTTTAATTCAGGCATCTTGGCCCATAAATTACACATACGACAGATAAAATAAAATAAGAAAATAATAAAAAATAAATTAAAAGATCAAAAATCCTAAATTAAATTAAAAATTATTTTAAAATTAAAAATTATAAATTTTGTCAAATTACATGAAATAAAATATAAAGCTCATCTAATCTTCTATATGATCTCTGGTCTGGGTGTTGTGATGCCACTGTTGTTTTTTATTTCCAAAACTTAGCTACTTACTTTGGAATTATAGCAATCAATTGTCGAACGCGGTACACGCGGTATGCGGTACGCGGTACTATGCTCGTGTACCTAATAGGTTAAGTTTGTCAAAATCTCTTTAAATAATCGCAAACACCATAGAACACTTAAACCACCACATGACGACCACATGACTACATGACCAGGAAAGTACTAGATGTTCAATCTAAGCCCCGAGGACGAGGAAGGCCCCGAATCACATGGATATCCATAGTCAATAAGAACCTCAAAGTAGCCCAAGATAGCCAGGAGACGACCCAGGACCGAGCTGCCTGGAGACGCGTGACACGGAAGGCCGACCCCAAATAAAATGGGAAAGGGAAAAAGCAAAGAAGAAGAAGACCATAGAACACTTAAAGGGCTATCACCGTGTTTCTTTTCACTGGAGTACTGAAATTACCACTTGAAAGAATAATATAGGTACTCGTACCAATATAGAAGAGAATAGGACCGTACGCTACACCAAAGGTAATACAAAGTTTTATGAATAAATTAACCTATTAACACAGTGTCCATGTATACCGATTTTAATCTCATTATGTTGCGATGAGTAACTGACACCGTTCCCTTCAATTATCGTTATAATTGATGCTTTCGTGTAAACGGTACCATGTACACTGTTACTGTCAATAGTCAACTAGTTTACATATAAACCCGAATTCTAATTAACCTGGTGTGCCAGTAACTGCAGTTAACGAGATGAACAACGCATTGTTTTAGTGTACGTCAGACCTAACCTAACATTTAGAGATGTGACCACATTATTGAAACTCTTTTACGGAATATCTACTATACTGTAAGGAAACTTTGATACCTATGCTTCGATGTATAAAATCATGTTATGTACACTATTGTTGGATTACAGTTTCGTCTGTAATTTAGAACCCTTTATTTATAAGCAAGTTAAGACTATAATCTGTTTGTTGTAATATACCTATTTTTACTGTCGTTGCTAGTATTACTTCTCCTTTTATTGGAGTTCGTGATATATAGCCATATTTACACGTTAATATTTGTGCAAATGCTTTTAATATCATAATAACATTTATTTTTTATTTTTTTATTTACATATAAAGACGCCACAAAAAAAGAAAAGAATTCAATACAACAAATTATGCAAAAAACATCTACATACATGAATAAGCAATATTATAGATATTTACAATACTCAATAAAAAATAGCTGCTCCTCGATATAGATAGATGATGCCAGACTGTGTTACATAGTTTTGATTAAACACACACACACATCACTAGCGTAATTAATGTAAAGGCATACAATTTTGTGAACGGCGCGGGAGCACGCTCTGATTCCGCAAGCCCAGATATAAGTACAGTGAAAATGTGCGCTTGAAACAGCTGTGCCTGGATTGTAAATAGGTAATGTGTTATGGAAAACTTGTTTAGAAAAAAACGGCACTGAACATGAAAACCTTTCTCTGACATGGCACTTAAAAAAATCATGACTTTGCCAACTTGAGTTTTTTTTTTTGTGTTTAATCGAGGCGCAAAAATATTTAATAAGTTTTGAAGATCCTCTTTATAATTTACTCGTATGTCATGGATTTGATAAATGCATTACATAAGAAACTATTTACGACACTACACGTACTATTGCCGGCTCTTTACACCTTTCTAAAATTTATTCAAATTAGGCTGCTTAATTGAATCAACAATAAAATCTGTCATAAGACTCTTACCAACATTGTAAATTCAAGTCACATTAAAAATATGCCATAAAAGTAACGACTTAGATATGGTAGTGATGTTTGGTGCTTATAAACTTGGAATACTAAAGTCTGTTCATGTTTTCGGCATCATAAAAGTGTTATAATTACAATCTCTAATGAAGGAAACAGCTTGTACTTATGTTTCGTAGTGACAAATGACAACCGATTCTATACCATCATAATTGATAATATACATATAACAATATTCTAGACAAATAACTAAAAAATAACATGACCTAAAGGTACCTACTTAAAGGCATGACTGGGAGAGAAAGCTTCTAGCATTATCCAACTTTGTAAATTTTTATGTGCATTAGGGTTTTTAAATAAATAAATAGCATTAGTACCATTATTTCTACGTGAAGCATCGACTGCAAGCGCACAAATTTCTTCTCTAAACTTACTTAAGCTCCAATTTGTCGGAGCTTTCTTGTTGTTTAAAAAGGTCAAAGTTTCAACAGCGCATATCAACATCAGGCCGGTAATAAATCTTCTCGACTTGTGTTTTTTACACAAGTTTGTTGCTGCTAGTGTTGTGCTTGTCGTATCGATATTTAGAAACGACAGGTCTGATTTCTGTAGCTCTAGCAATGAGTCAAACCCCAACGCTAACGTTACCGCTGACGCTCGGATGTAGAATGCCACATGTTATTTCAATCGCAATAATTTATCATTTCCTTATCGATCGTTTTATCGAAAGGTGTCCTCTTGTTTTTAATCGTCAACGAAAATGTCATATTACATTTAGTTTACCTAGATATTATAAGTTTCAAGTTCATGACGCTGAGATCTCGTTTATATTTTCGATATGTATGTAAATCACAAAAAGTCTATCGAATTGAATACTTATTGGTGTCTCAATATCATAGTCCAATTGGCCCCTGACAAAAAGTCTTTAAAACAGTCATACCTAACCTTACAGAAGTTATCACAAAGATTTACTTACCTAATTTACCTCGACTATTTTTTGCCATCGATAATTGGTTATAGACAGCACTAATTTGAACTCCGAACTCTGCTCGCCTGCAAAGGCCACTCTAATTGAGTTGTCACTAACCGTCTAAGCGCAGTTAAAACGACCGCTTACCACACTCTAACTTAATTATAACTGTCACGGATTGATGATAAATAAAAAGCTGCTAATTATGAAAGTTACTCAACCGTGAATTGTTGTTTTTTTTTTGTGAATTTCATAACGAAATGTTTATTTCTACATAAAAATTCTAGGTGAGTTTCTTCATCATAAAGTACATGGTTGATTACTTTCAATCAAAAGCGATAGTGCTAAAATGTGTTTCCAGTACCTATGCGTTTGCTTACCTAGCAGTTGATGATATGCTATATTATTTTTCTTAACTCGTCAAGTAAGTGTAAAAGAGACACAATAGAAATTTCATTATTATGCGGCGCCCGGCTGTCGTTTGATACCTGACTGATTAATCCTTCAAAATCGTTAAAGATTTATATTTTAATAACTGTAATGTAGTTAAATGTTAAACCTGTACAGCCTACATCCGGTCGGCAGTCGCGCAGACAGCGCGGCGCGGGCGCAGGCGGTTCATTTGCCTTTGAGCCTTTTCGCAATTCACAACAGGCGAAGGAAAGTCGGTCTGTGTGTATGTTTGATGTTCTGCTATTCTTTCAAGTTTCATGTTCTCTGAGAAATTGTATTATAAAATCTCGCATACTGTCATTATCAAATTATATAAGGAATTATCGTTACGTCATTCGTCTGCGTGTAATTCTGCTCAGACTTTATTTGCACTTACACCCAACATAAATTGAGCTGCCTACATATTTAATCTAATAATTTATTGGTAAAGAGTATTATACTAAACCAACTCTCATGCACGAAAGCAAAGCAAATGTGTAAATAATATGACAAACAAATTGCTGCAAATATCATTGGACTTAGAATGATTGATTTCAATGAATCGATCGACGATCGACGATCTTGCCATAATCAAAGTAAATACAGTAACATACTGGATATAAGATATTTTTGTATAGCTTCTGGGTTGACTAAACTGCAGGACTGTCTGAAATTATTGCGACCGTTTAAAGGGTGTAATTTTCGTGACAAATTAATATACCTACCTTCCTTGGGTCTATCTAGACCCAACCAGTGGAATTCGCGGTCATAAATAAAAATAAAAATTATTGCGATGACTAGGTGATGATCCTAAATAAACAACATATTGCAAGTTTACTCTTTACTTAATCAGTTATGTTTCTACCCACACCAGATACCGTGGAATGCGCACGGAGACACGATCGATGGTCGCGCGATGCGCAGTCGCATTACCGTTTTACTTGCAATCCGATCTAGATCCAGTGCGTTGGGTTGGATGGAGTTAGTGATACCATTAATGTTGTTGCTATACTACTCATCAAACCTAGCTGCTTCTTGAGTCTTAAATAAACCTCTCTCTTGCTCTTAAATAATGGCTTAAATTAATAAACGCGTTTTCTTTCTTCCTTTCTTAATGGAATTTTTACTCCCATAACGTTTTACATGGTATTTACAATCGGCTTTTTAAAAAGTACGGGCGAGGATGCGTGTCTAACATCAGTGATCGTGTGACAAACAATCTCCCACGATAAGTTGATAAAACAGAAAAGAATCCATAAATCTCTATAAAGTACGACAAACAATTTCTATTTATTACCTACTCGTATCTTTACGGATAGTTAGATGCCATCTTTACAACCAGAAGAAACTAAAGATGAATATCACGCCCTTGTAACACTTCCTCGGTAATATTTCCTGGTGAAAATTGAAAATCAAAAGTTCAAGTGCGATAGTTACTCTATAAAGCTTGGTCCCACACAAAATAAACACCAAGGACAAAAGCTGCAGTTTTGAATTTTAGAGTCGAAGCGTTAAAGAATCGTTAACACCTACGATAATTGACATACGCTAGTTTAATAACAGCCTTCCCAACATGATCGAAAATCGTCCTTATCATCACATTAATCACAGGATCAGCAGATTCCCAGCCCCTTTGTGCTGATCGCGGAAGCGCGGAATAATTTTCCACGTCGGCGCGCGCGCAACTAACTGTCCGGTAATGGCGGCCGCCGGCGACGCACCTCGCCTGGGAGAATCTGTTCCAGCGCGGCCAGGTGGGATGTTGCGGTGCCTAGAAATGTCAAAGGCAATGTAAGGGAAGGGTTTAATGTGATTTAATTTAAGTAATATTACAATGAGTGCACGAGTTACACTAGGTCTCTTTATTCTTAGGTAAGTAAAGTAAAGTAAGTATCTTCTTATTTTATAGATATAACACCTATCCACTAAATAAGTAAGTAGACAGTGTCCACTGACAGTTGTCTGAAAAAAACCCAAAGACAGGACTGGACCACCTATGTAATAAAAACACGTTATCCTAGAAGCTGATTTGAAATGTTCCTGTGTGCATACAAACGCGCAACAGAATTGCGATTCACGCAATGAACATATTTAATTTGGCATCGATGAAGAAGCGCGACTGCATCTATGTTAACGCGCGTTATTATCGATGCAGTCGCCAATATTCAGTACATAATTTGTTAATTTTCAGCTTTTACATCGCGACTGCATCGATACTAACGCTAAAAGTACCGCAGTGTTTAAAGGTTGAAATTTTGCGACTGCATCGATGCTGCATCGCGATTGCATCGCGTTTGCATCGCGGCTAAAAGTTGAAGTGTGTAAGGGGTTTGGTTGTGTGCCTAATGGTAACGAAACAGATATTGCAGTTTGTTTTGTGAGAAAACACAGAATGGCAAGTGACCGCGGACCAAGAAAGTGTGATGAGAACCTTACCGCAACTTGGGAAACTAATCTGGTAACCCCAATCTATTAACTATGCTCATTCGGCGCCGGCGCAGCTTAGCGCAGATAGTTAAGATAAAAGGTGCGCGTGAGACCGCCCTAATGTGGCAACCGTTGCTGCCCTGGTTTCGCGATACCATCACTGCACGATAATGAGATGTCTGTCATTGATACACTTGTACTGACTTGGAAATTACAAGTGAAGTGATTTCAATGGCTTCTTCCTTATTTGTAATTTTGAGCGATGACTTCATCATGGTTGGAAGATAAGAAAACAATATGGATACTTTTATTTGTTTCGTCAGTTTCCCAAAACACTACCTAGTTTAGTTGCGTTTGTATTTCTGACTCAATGCTTGCATTTTTATCCAGCGCCATCATTAGTCTTACAAATCTAACGTTTTGCAGAGTACTTTTAATAATTAGATACTAATGTGAATATTAATGTACTAAGGTGAATGCCTACTCATCCATTTGCTTTAAATGACTTCGAAAACATGCTATAGCTCTTCACTTTTGACTCTATTGCTTCTAACCATAACCAGCGCCTATTCTCAAACTCGCCTTTTTGTCACCGCATCAGACCACAATCGTCTAGTCCGGCAACCCGCCTGGCCCGCGATTATCGGCGCTGACTCACCGACTCCTATAAATTACACAAAGTCCGATAGTCCCCATTAATCCTTATTTATAGCATCCCCAGACGGCTCCGTAAATCATACTCGATAATTGTCCTCCGTGGAATCTCGGGACGTTTGCAGGTTAGGCGTTTTGTTGTCGACACCTAGACTCAAAGGACTTTGTACCTATTTTTGGCTGTAGTCACTCCTGTCATGAAAGCACAAGTAATTGCAATGATGAGTATGTACATACAAATAAAATGACACGAAGTTTTACAGTACAACCTCTGGTTTTGCCTTCAATGATCGGTCACTTATTGTAGGTACACTTCAAGTCTTTACGTTTATTGTCATGAATTAATCACCCTAAACATACGTTCATTGATCTTGTTTTATTACTTTTGAAAAGTTAAATCTGCAAAAGCCCTTAACTAGTCCTATTATGAACTTGAGAATGATTTCAGTTGTGGTAGTTAAACAATTTTCTGAAACTACATATTTGGAAGATTTTAAGTATGTCTTGTAATTGAGGTTAAAATGTAAATCTAGTATAATTTATCAAATCTTTTAATAACATCTTCTAATCCGGCAAACTTGACGAAGGGGCAAATTCTCATGCAGTTTGCATTCTAAAAAAAATTACCGGTCGAATTTTATTAATCGAAAAATTTGTGAACTTTTTTCGTATTTAAACTGCACGAGAATAGGCTCCCCTGATCCAACACAATACCTTGCAGTCTGTACCTAGATTTATGCCAGTTATGTCTTTGAATAGGATACCACGTAGGCATACCTACTACAAGTAATCTGATTTAAGTCCTTTACCTCATAGATCTCTTGTGATGGTCATTTTTGATTGCTCATCTAAAAGCCTGGATCTTGACAGCTGTCAACTTACTTTCGATCCGCGGCGGCGATCACCGCGCGATTATCATAAAGAAAGTGGGTGCGCGCGCGCAGTAACATCGGCTGGGATAATAGTCTACAAAAAAGTTACATTGGCCCACCTGTAGTATTTTCGTAATTCAATGTTATTTAATTATGGTTTTGGTCGGAGAAGTTCAACTCTATTTTGTACGTGATGTTTTTTCAGGTTTAAATGCTTGTAGGGCTAGGTCTGTGGGCTTGTTACTTTGGATTATAACCATTCTTAAGAAGTAACTTTGAGTTTTTCATAAGGCGCGTCCCAGCTCATGTCGCTTGGTAGTTAGCCGTTAAGTCTAGTCAAAGGCCGTATGGGTGTGTCAGCAAAGTTTTTCACTTGCTTTAAACACCTCTCTGCCAATCCGCACTGAGCATCCGCCTACTTGACATGAAAACATTAGTAACAAGCAAAATCCCCCCAACAAAAACCACCGTCGATTCTTCAAAGAACCTTATGCTGAGTGAGGTCATCTTGGTCTGGACGTCACCAACACACATTGCGTTCCGGCACGCACTGCTTAGCTGGCATTCGAATGTTTTATGTTTTATTTTATGTGTGTGTGTTTGTGATGTCTCTTTACCAATTAATGTTTTATCTTTTTTTCTTTCTTTCTCTCTAAATAGTTTACTGTGTTGACTGTACCTCAGCAGGGGTGTGCGATGGACCGTGTTCGCTGCAGATCGTTGCTCTTGCTTATTGACTGTAGATGTATCATTAGTGAGTTTCGCGATGCTATTCTTTTGAGAGCAAAAATAAGGGTGTTATTTCCTGTATCGCACATCTACAAAGTACCCAAATGACTCTTTATACCAGTATGCATTTAGCTTTGATTCAGAAATCTAACTATTTAAGAAGCTTTTAAAGAACTTTTGTCGTCTATTTGCCCATTAAAAACTGCCTTTAAGCAGCTGTTCTTAAAATTTGAACTAAAGTTAAAGATTCATTTTTATTTGCATAAGAACACGGTCTTAATCGTCTTGCCAACGCTTTCGGGGTCTGCCTCTTGGACGAAGCCTTCGGTAGGCAGGCAGTGGGTGACGATCTTAGACCATTTCCAGTCCCACTTCAGTTTCGCGATCTAGACTAATTATCAATTATTGTCGATTTAGACCAATACCGCGAAGACTGGCAAACCCTAACGGCCAACAGGGACACGTGGAATAGCTTGGGAGAGGGGTTTTCCCAGCAGTGGGACAGTATAGGCTAGTGAAAAAAACACGGTATTAACATACATGTCCTGCCAATTTTTTGCATGCAAATATTATATTTATAATAAAATTAATTAAGTAACATCCCAAATAGCATGTCATGAGAAAACACGACGAGAGGTTACTTTGTTTAAAGAGCTATGCTCTCGTCGATGGGATCTGACTCTATTATTGTATATTTCAATACACTCCCTTGCTCTATTGGTACAAAGGAATTTTATATTTCGTGTCTTCTGCTAACCCTATCATGCGCAGTGCCATCCGCGCAATTGTACTGAGTGCATTTACGTACATTTTCTCCGGACGCTCTTTGCGTTAATAACGGCTCGCACTATTATTGCGTGAGCTTTCATACATCGGAGTTTCACTATGGAATCTGCTATTAAGTATACTGTTGTGGCCGGTACATAGGGTTTTCTAAAGATACTCACAGTGAGGCTTCAAAACAGTGGGGACATAAACAGGCTCAAAATAAAGCTTTTACAATGTATATTCAATTTACAAAGCCACAATATACAATTTTCTTCCGTCAAACGATACGCATCGGGGACACGTAGAAAACCTTCGGAATCTAGGTAAAACGATTTATGTTTCTCTATAAATATTATGCGGTAGGTATACAGCTTCGGCCCGGTTTCGTGATCGATAGTTAACTCAACTAATGGTTAAATGTCGTTACCAGCGGTTATATTATTCCAATTGAGCGCTTTTTTTAAAGAAAAAATTACCTAACCTAATAGTAAATTAGAGTTTTTTTTAAATCACGCGCAATCCAAAATTTACATCATCTCGGTCGTAAATATTCGACTTATCAAAAACCTATGCTTGTCAGCGCCGATATATGTCGATAAGCTGATATCAGAGAAAGCTCTGTAAAATATTAGGCACATAGGTGTTTTACGTTACAGTATTCTATATGTTATACACGTGAGGGTTCATTTTCTACTTTCTCGTGTTCTTATTGCACCAACACTGCATGCTTTTGATAACAAAATTGCATTATAACGAATAACAAATCGATAGAGATCAATGTAATTTAGCTGATTACTACTCACACGCATAATGAATGGGTTACGATTTACATAAAGTTTCCTAGGCGGAACTGCTAACAATGCGCGGGGCGGGAGCTGCGCATGCACATTACCAATCACGCATAGACAATAGATAAGTATATATAACTCATAAGATGGAATACGGTGAACACGAAAGAATATGATATTGGGAACCTCACGCTTGCTTTTCAAAACTGGATTTTATCTACTTAAGATAAAAAGATAAGAGGTTTCTTTAATTTAGTTAATTCTGAAAAATTATGCATTGTTCTGTTTTAATAACTCCATCAACTTATACTTTATTAGTGTTCTGGTTTCATGAAGGCGAATAAAAATCCTGCTAATTTAAATAATTAAAACTAAACTAAGCCACAGAAGATAATGACGATTTAATACGATTTTCTATTGCCATGAAGAACAAAACGAGCAAGAATGAAATATGTAGAACACAATATCCGATTTTTGTTATTTCTTCGATCAATTATGTTTTGTTCAACTACACCCAATTCTGCCTGAGGTTAAACATGAGTAAATACTAGAATCGTAAGTTGTAGCATATTTAAGCTTATGCCTTAGACCCCTCAAAGGTCACCCCGTGTGTCAAGGCCGTTTGCGCACACGCATTTAAACTTGCGACATAATAGCGTTTGCTTTATCACCGGTTGCCGTATAACAATCAATGTGATAGTGCAGTGGTAAGCACTTACAAGTTAAATGACAAATATCAGCCATGCTCAGTCAAAATTTGTATGGCAGCTTTCAATTTTGAAGTCATGTTTTGTAAAAAGCAATAAAAAATATGGTGCTATTACTGAGGGCTTAGTCAACCCTCTTCAGAGCAGCGAAATACTATTGTTGACGACAGGCATGAAACCTTTTTTACTATTGTTTATGGTTTTGTTTATTCTTATTTTACTCTATATTTTTGATACTATCTTTTGTTTTTCACTTGACATAATAAAATTCTCTTTGATGCAGTAATTTGTGTTTTTGTGATTTTAATATTGTGTTTTGTGATTTTAACATTGGTGTCAGAAGTGATTAGTGATGATTACCCGTGCTCAAGCTAAAAAACTTAGTGCCACTGCCTCTCCGGCCTCGAGGACGTCGTCCGCCACCGTGCGGGCACAGACGCTCGCGGCGGAGGTGGAGCACTTAAAACGTATTCGTGATATTGATCGGGCTGCACGTGAAGCGGAAGCAGATCGGGCTGCACGTGAAGCGGAAGCAGACCGGACGATCGCGGAGGCCGAGTATAGGGCCCAAGTCGCCGCGATAGAGGCCGATGAAAGCCGCAGTCATCGATCCAGTCTTGCTGCTTCAGTTAGCGAGTGGCTAGACGCCACCGTCCCGTGCTATCAAAACGGAGCACCAGTTTTGCCTAACACACTTGGCCAAGCTTCGGCACTCGATGCGCCCTCACAGGCTGAGGCGGAGGGTGCACCGGTCGCGGCGAGTTTTTTCGATGCGGGTCACTCTTCCCGACACATCGAACTCGTCGATCCCTTGGTCAAGAATACGGCATCCGCTCCAGCTACTGGTACATTACACACCACATTACACTCTACATTACCTCAACAGTTACAATGTAACAATAATAAAGAATACTCTAACACCCTACACCTAGCTCAAGCCATCGCGTCTGTTGCGGCCACCACGGCGCTGAAGCATAACAAGGTCAGCTCTCCTCTGCCTATTTTTGATGGTCGACCAACCGACTGGCTTGTATTTAGAAAAATGTATTCGGACACTAGTCCATCTCATACAAGTTTAGAAAACCTAGCGAGGCTGAATGCTGCATTACGTGGACCTGCTCGAGATGCCGTCGCGGTTCTTCTAGCTGCCGCGCGCGACCCAGAGGTCGTGATGCAGGCGCTGGAGACAGCTTTTGCAAGACCGGAGCATATTATTTTAACGCAAATTTCAGCGATCAGAGCTCTACCAAAGTTAGCTGACAATTGCAGGGAGCTGAACTCGTTCGCCTGCAAAGTGCGTAATTGTGTCGAGGTCGTACGTCTTCTGCAGCGACCTGAATACCTCGCTTCTCCTGAACTGTCTAATGAAATTGTAAGTAAACTAAGTCCTATATTAAGATCTAGGTGGATTGATTTCGCGCATTTACGTGAGCATACCAAATTATTCAGAATTGAACTTTTATCCGACTTTTTAATGCACGAAGCCAATTTGCGTAGTCGGTATGACATTATGCCATTAAACGTTGACGTTGCCGTCAAAAACGTCAAATGCCATGTCACTGTCGGCTCGACTGACGTAAAAAAAAGTTGTAATTGTTCAAAAAAGGTTTGTCTTTTTTGTAGCAAGGTTGGTCATGATGTCAAATCATGCGAAGACTTTTCAAACATTAACGTTGAGGAGCGTTGGCAGTGGGTCACAGTCAATAAAGTTTGCCATAAATGCCTCATAAAAGGTGGTCACACTTATGTTCTTTGCAAAAAGTTTTCGTGCGACGTGGTTGATTGTGCTAATAAATTCAAACATCATTCTCTTCTACACAAAGAACAGAGGGATGACGTCGTTTATGCGGCATTGGCTTCCGAGCCTCAAGTCACAATTGTATCGGAGGACTTAGTTCACGATGACTCTAATCCTTTATCGGCTAAAGACCATGAGACTGTCACCCACACAACGTGTCCTACTTCTACCTTCAGATCTCTTCTTAAAGTAATACCGATAACCATTTCGGGCCCGAAGGGGTCCATTGACACCTTTGCGCTACTGGACGATGGTTCTACAACTACTTTATTAGACTCTGACGTGGCGGTTGCTATAGGAGCTGAAGGTAGGAAAGGACAAATTAGAGTGGATGGAATAGGTGGAATGACAAGAATGACCGAGGTGAACTTCGTTGATATTTCCGTTAAAGGTCGTCATAGTGCGGAAACTTACTTACTTCAAAATGTGCGCTCAATACCTAACTTAGGTTTGGGCTCTCAATCTGCTGAAGCTAGGAACATAAAATCAGTTGCTCACTTATCCGATTTAGTTGAATATCTGTCATATGACGAAGCCAAACCTACGTTACTGATAGGAATCGATAACTGGCAGTTGTCTGTGCCTCGTGAGATTCGAAAAGGTTCTCGAAACCAACCAGTCGCTTGTTTAACCGCTCTGGGCTGGGTTTTATTTGGCGTTATTAAAAACGCATGTTCTCCAGTTGAGTTTGTAAACCATGGTACGGTTTTTGAGGTTACAAACTCACTTGATGACCAGTTACATGAATATTTTCGTATTGACTCCATCGGTATTAATGCAAAAAGTTATTTAAAAGAGGACGATAAACGAGCAATTGATATTTTGAATGAAACAACGCATCGGTTACCATCCGGAAGATTTGAAACCGGTTTAATTTGGAAATCAAATATTGAGACTGTTCCTGATAACTATCCATTGGCACGTAAAAGATTTCTTTCCCTTGAACTAAAAATGAATAAAAATAAAGCTTACGCAGATGCTTATCGTGCTAACATTGAGGCGACTATTGAAAAGGGCTATGCCGAGCCGTGTAAAGAACAACTCTCAAACGAAAAACAGCAAAAAATTGTATGGTATCTTCCCCATTTTGGAGTTGTGCATCCTCAAAAAAGAAAATTGCGTGTTGTTCACGATGCGGCCGCTTCCTATTCCGGAGTCAGTCTAAACTCTTTACTTTTATCTGGACCGGATATATTACAACCACTTCTTGCAATTTTAATGCGTTTTCGTGAGGGACGTTTTGCTTTAAATGCAGATATTAGAGAAATGTTTCCACAAACTAAAATTAGGTTGGAAGATCGCGATGCACAAAGATTTTTATGGCGTACGAGTCCAGATCAGCCGTTAAAAGTTTACCGAATGTCGTCAATGATTTTTGGGGCCACTTCTAGTCCATTTACAGCCATATATTTAAAAAATCGAAATGCTGAGGAACATCAGTCTTTATATCCAGCAGCGGCAAAGGCCATTATTGAAGACCATTACATGGATGATTATCTTGGTAGCGTCGATTCTCAAGAAGCTGCAGCTAGTTTAGCTCTTGACATCGTTCATGTTCATGCACAGGCCGGTCTGGACATGAGAGCTTGGGTTTCAAACTCAAAAGAAGCTCTTTTAACACTTCCGAAAGATATTTGCCTTCCTGAGACATCTGCAGTTAAGGTGCGTATTTTAGGTGTAGCCTGGAACACTGAAGATGATACTTTTTCTTTTTCTCGTTCTAATTTAGGCGATTTACCAACCAAATTTACAAAGCGTACAGTTTTATCACAACTTATGAAAGTGTATGATCCATTAGGGCTTTTAACTCCTATTATTATGCGAGGTCGAGTAATTTTCCAACAGACTTGGAAGCTGGGTATAGATTGGGACGATGAACTGCCGGCTCATGTCATATCTAAATGGGTGTCATGGTTTACAGATCTTTTCAAATTATCATCATTTTCCATTCCTCGTCATTATTTTTCTCACAATGAGGTAACAGATTGTCAGCTGCACATTTTTGCTGATGCAAGCGAACTTTCGTATGGTTGTGTAGCATATTGGCGTTTTGTGTGTGTCGATGGAACGGTGCGGCTAGGACTGATTGGAGGAAAAGCCCGCCTAGCCCCTTTGAAACCAGTTTCAATACCGCGACTTGAATTACAGGCAGGACTTATAGCTTCACGTTTTGCTTGCTATATTCTTGAAGCACATCGACGAAAGCCTTCCCAAGTATTTTACTGGTCAGATAGTCTCACGGTCTTAAAATGGCTGAGAAGCGATGCGCGCAGTTTTAAACCTTATGTAGCTCATCGTGTAGGTGAGATCGCAGAAATAACTAATTTAGCTAATTGGAGGTATGTACCTTCAAGCATGAACGTCGCCGATGATGCTACGCGTATTGACTCTAAATTTGACATCAATTCAAGGTGGTTTTCTGGCCCACATTTTTTGACTTTACCGATAAAGTGCTGGCCAGAAGAACCGGAAACTTTACCTGTAACTCCGGAGGAGATGAAACGCTCTGCTATCATTTTGGAAGCTGTGGGGTTAACTAATACGCGCGATTCTTTTCTTCCGGTAGTTGCAGATTTTTCGCGATTTAGTAATTGGCTCAGATTTTTGCGTGCAACTGCTCGAGTATTTTGTAGTGCTAGAGCCTTTCGCTCTCTTTTGGGTCATTCTCAAAAGGCTAAACTTAAAAATGGAAATTTAAGGGGGTCGGAGCAATTGTCAGAATCGCTACTACCTTTGTTAAGTGAGGACATGACGCTTGCCGAGCAACATATTTTACTCAAGTCTCAAATAGATGCTTTTGAAGTTGAGCGGTCATGTTTAAGTAATAGAAAACCGTTGTTAAAGCAAAGCAGACTTCATGGACTTACGGTAATTTTAGATGACTTTGGTCTCCTCCGACTCTCTGGGAGGATTGGCGCGCTTAAGGATTATACTGAAATTGTTAAAAACCCTGTCGTGCTTGATGGAAAACATCCAATTGTTCGTTTACTCATTGATTACCACCATCAAAAGGCTGCTCACTCCAATAACGAACTTGTTATCAACGAACTCCGTCAAGCATTTTATATCCTTGGATTACGCCCGGCGGTGAAGAAAGTGGCAAATTCATGTCTTTTATGTAGAATCAGGAAAACGGCACCCCCTATTCCACCTGTCGGAGATTTACCCACTGAACGTTTAACTCATCATACAAGACCTTTTACCTGCGTTGGTCTTGACTATTTCGGCCCAGTTTCGGTAACCTTAGGCAGACGCACAGAGAAGCGTTGGGTTGCATTGTTCACCTGTTTGACAGTTCGTGCTATTCACCTTGAAATTGTGGGAAATTTGTCATCAGATTCAGCCATAATGGCGCTTCGACGCTTTATTGCTAGACGAGGATGTCCAACAACAATAATTTCAGACAACGGAACAGCATTTGTCGGTGCGAATAAAGAACTTTCTGTGCTCTATACTCAGCCTGTTCAGGACTACGCTTTGAACCAACGCATCAAATGGAAATTTATTGTTCCTGCGGCACCCTTCATGGGAGGTTGTTGGGAGAGGTTAATCCGATCTGTCAAAACTGCGTTAAAAGCAACATTGAAAGAACGTGCACCACGTGAAGAAGTTTTACATACCCTCCTTTCAGAAGTGGAGAGTATCGTCAATTCAAGACCATTAACGCATGTTTCTGTAGATCCGGAGACAGAAGAGACAATAACGCCCTTCCACTTCATTCTCGGGTCTTCTTCTCCACATTCCTTACTATCAGAATTCTCTGACGGAGATCTAATTCGTCGCGTGCAATGGAGAAAAGCACAGCGTCTCGCAGACCATTATTGGACGCGGTGGGTGCGGGAATACTTGCCGAACTTAGTGCCACGTACAACAGTTCGCCCTACGGAAAATTTGAAACTCGGAGATGTCGTGTTGATTGCAGATGGAAACCTCCCCCGAGGTTCCTGGCCTAGAGGTCGCATTGAAAAGGTTTATCCAGGGCACGACGGGGTAGTTAGGGCAGCTGATGTAGCCGTTAAAGGGGGAACCCTGCGCCGACCAACCCGAAAGTTGATTCCACTACCCATGTAAACAATTTTTATCTATATGGGTATTCCTTATATGTAGTTACTTATGTCTGTCGCCACTTTTCTTTGGTGTTATCACACCGGGGGGGACGATGTTGACGACAGGCATGAAACCTTTTTTACTATTGTTTATGGTTTTGTTTATTCTTATTTTACTCTATATTTTTGATACTATCTTTTGTTTTTCACTTGACATAATAAAATTCTCTTTGATGCAGTAATTTGTGTTTTTGTGATTTTAATATTGTGTTTTGTGATTTTAACAACTATCAAGTGCTATTTTCGCCTTTGCCACAATCAATGTTTATTGAAATCGTGACTCACTTGTTATTTGCATAGCATTTTATAGTCAGTAGCACATATTGTTAAGATACGGCACCATCTATGTCACATGTATAAGAAAAACAACTCATTGTATTGTGATTTTCATTGAAAATCTAACACGATTTCGATTCGAAATGCGATACGGTGTTATAATAATTTACCTTTGAACTACTACCTACCTAGGGAACCAAGCACTTAACAAAATACGGTACCTACTTAAAGTATGTACTTTGTTTTTCCAAATTCGTGGAATTCAGGTCCCGTTAGCTATATTTTTTTTTTATCATGGCATTTAAATAATACTACTTCATTTGGATGTGTATGTGCAATGTGCATCTAAAACAAATGCTATCACATAAATAACTAACTTCTCAACCTGCCAGTCACCTTGACCCCTTCCTTGTCCTGTTTATTGTCCTAAAAAGCCTTACAAAATATTATGGTTATTTGTAATCCTCATTAGATGGCGTCGCTTTCTTTTCCCATAAATCTAATGGACTCTTAGAAATACAAATCGCTTTGTTGGGACTTAGGATTTACCTCCCAAGGAGATGATACTAAATAATGTTATTTGGGTTCGTAAAATAAACGCTCTGGAGGGTTAGGCAATTTAATAAAAAATAGACATGACCAGTGGCGGGTTATGTTGTAACAAGACTGAGGCTGTACCTACTCTGTAAGACGATTTCAGTTTTTTCGACTTTAGCTTCTTAATTCTTTGCCTAAATTCATTCAAAAAACTAGTGACAAAGACGCACTGATATATAAGCTTCAAACGATTGGTGTGTTGTCTGGCACATATTTATTTATTTATTGTAGTAGTATTTTGATTTAAAAAAAACTTCAGTGACTGATACACCTTCTTTACACTTCATTTAGGCTAAGAGTCTCATGTCAGATCATTCACCATCTCATGTTAGGGCAAGTTACAACAGATCGGCGATAGCTATTCTTTTGACACCTGACGGAAAACGAGATGGGTATAAGTTAGCCGTGTCTGTCTGTGTATATGTCTGTGGTTTCGTAGCTCCCAAAAGGATGAACCGATTTTCATTGAATTATTTTTGTGTCATAGATAGATAATCATATTCTGAGTTTTCTTAGTTTGAAGATTATCAGCTCTTTTCTAGTTTCTTGTTTTCCGATCGATTTGAAAATTGGTACTGTGTTACTTCCATGATATGTACCATGTAAACTGTCTCTGCCTCACCTTATGGTTGACTGGTAGAGAATGCTTTAAAGCATTAAGTCCGCACTTTATACTTCATTTTGTATGTGAAATAACGAATACATAATAAATGTAATACCATGACTTTGACATCAGCATGGTCGGATAGATTGTATTTTTTTTTATTATTTCTGATATACAGTCGTTTATTTCATCTTCAATGACATAACACGTTTTCATCATCTAAAAAGGTTTTCTATATAATCTGCCTTACACAGTAAGACCCCGCTCCGGGCTTAACTTTGAGTTTTGACAGCTAATGATACTTTGCGAAATACCTCGTCAGTGTTATTGCTCTAATTCTTACGATGTTTCATGTTAGCTTCGTTTATATAAATTGGGTGCTCGTTTAGATTTTTCTATTATTACGATATTTTAGAGTCATGGCCATTGTTGGAATTGGTCAATAATAAAATAATAAACGTTGTTTTTTGTTGATAAAAGAATATGTTTTTCGTTTTTCCGAACTAAAACCTTCGAATGTCATTTCTTTAAGTAACTTGGGAAATTATTCGAGAAGAAAATACTGAGCACCAATACCTTCTAATGACACAAAAAGAGAAAAATCTTATGGTATAAATATAAATTCTTAATTACCGTTTTTAGGAAGTACCTACTATCAGGTCAGGCTATCAGGTACTTACATCAATTTAAGAGAGTAATAAACTATAATAACACCATTAATATCCAAAACTATTTATGTCTTGTGTCCAAGGATTCGTCCCTTAGCCATTAAGGCCGTCTTATTCCGTCAAATTATCTCATAAGCCCCGCCCCCTTGTTAAAAGTGCGGGGCGCTTCCCCCACCAGCACCCCCGCACAAAACTTTTTCTGTCAACTTTGTCTTACAAATCTCGTGTATAATTAAGCCATCTAGTGTTTATTTAAGGAACAAAATTTTCTTGAATAAGATACTTCATGCGCTTTTGTAAGTAACATACCCACGCCATCTAGCAGAACCCCTAAGAACTTTTACAAAATGGTTTCTTTAGTACACCATACATGCTTTTTAGTCTAAACGTTTATCGAAAGAACAAGGAACGCAAAGAGTGGCATTTCATTCTCACACGACTGGTCAGCACTTTATGCCAGCAACCTGTAACCATTATAAAAACAAGAAAGAATATCCGATAACATTTATTATATTCTTTATTGCACTTATAAGATGTACAGAAAATAGGTACAAGAAGTCACAATGTGAACAAAGGTGGGCTTATCCCTAAAAGATACCTCTTCCAGCCAACCCATAGGTGTAGGAAATGTAATGTAATAACATTTAGGTGGTTTATATTAAGATCCTTTTTGTCGACACAGTTATAGTCTCACTACTATCTTCCATCAGTCTTCCAATTGATGATGACTGAAGACCATTACAGATATGGCACTTCAAATTTAGGGTTCCGTACAAACCAGTAGGTATATAAGTCAAAGTTCACCCATCACGAGAATTTTGTCATGGTTTTTTTTACACACTGAAATTCATAACATTTCAAATCATCATCATCATTCTCTTGCCCTGTTCCCAGTTTATCTAGGGTCTGCGCAGTATGTTTCACGCTTCCGTTTAACATTACAAATATGGAAAGCTAAATTAAAGACAAAGGTTTCTTTATCGTTTCAGTAATCCTTTAATAATATCAAAGTTTTTTATTTACTAGTCGTCTCCCGCGACGTCGCCCGCGTATATTTTGGATGTCCCGTGAAATGGTTCAAGTAAATTAATCACCCACACCACGCTTAAAATACTCGCTTAATATCAGCCTGAACTATAAAAATGACTTGACTATCATGTGTTAGAAAGTAAGAAAATAGTAAGGCAAAAGTTAAGTTCGGCGAAGTTCACTATCAAATATACTGAGCATTGAACTTGGCTATCATTTTTCACATTGATGTTTTTGTTGGGATATCATAACTTTTTATAGAAATATTTATTTGCTTATTCATAAATCATTAATACATATTTTGTGCAAGCTTCCATCCACTTAATTATAACGGTTTCAGACCCTACAATTAAAAAACTTTCTTTTGTTTTCAGATTTTTTCCTTCGCTTACACATTATTACCTAGCTAGATGCCATATTTCAACTGTCTAGGTTTGTTAATTAGAGCACCGCACCCACACAATTACTTTGATAAACCATATATGGTTTTGCCATGTTTGACTTTTTGTAGTCTAGCTTATAGACCTTTTTTACTATAAAACTGTAATTTGGCATGGGTTTCTTTATATCCTAATCACACCGCCTAAAATATGTATTTTAAAATATTTTTGAGACACCTCCCTACAAGGAATGAATTATGATGAGCATGAGTTCCTACACCGAAAGGGCAACACCAGGGTTTATCTCATGAATCGTGATAGTAAGACAGTTGACATTTTCAGGAAGGATGTATTCATGTTGCCGTTGAAAAAACAAAAACTTAAAAAACATTTTTTTTTCAGGTTGCTCTCATACAACTTATCTACTCTGATAATGATAATAATGAGGGGCTGCCCCATTATTAGGACTTCATATCTTTTGTATGGGACTCCCTGACAACAGATATGATGTTTATGCCATTTTCATAGATAATGGTACGAACCCTTCGTGACCCCGAAGCGCCATTTGGCGCTAACTACAAGATTAATAGAATTATTATGTGTCACAAACACCAAAGTTGTTTTGGATATTCAGTAACAGCAATTTGAGGAACGGTTATAAAAATAAAATTAAGACAGTCTCCACACATTTTCGACAGAACAAAATTGAAAAAATTATTCAGATTTGACATTTCTGAATGCAAATATAATTGGATTATACTGAGTAATCTCCATGTTCGTCGCTCAAGTCCATGTCACCAAATAAGAGATAGATAGTCAATGCATTATTACTACACGATTCAGAAAATGTGTACGTACGTACGTAAATAACATGGAAACCTGAGTTCCATACACGAAGAGAGCTAGACCGACCTTAACTTAACCTCCAATGTTTGTATTTTGTCACAGGAGTCTAGATGTAAATAAATAAATAAAATTAATATAGACCTATCACCTAATAATTTTCTCCTTCCCTCAAATTCATATAATATTTTCTCGTCTCCAATATACTAGAGTCACCAGGCCACAGCTTTAGCATTTGAGATTACTGCTAAACCTACAGTTATGGTTTAGCTCTGATTTTTCCAAATAGAGAAAATGTTCAAAACTACAATAATTTGACATGAGTGTTTTATGCTTTTTGTTTATATTGTTACTGTTATGTATGAATGTGTGAGTGTGTGCGTGCTGCGTCACGCGATGGCATTCGTCAATAAAGCAGTGCATCAATAGCAGTCGCCGTGTTTACTTGCCTACCCCAATCGTAGATAAAACAGTGGCGAGAGGTTAACCTACGCGTGCCGGCAAATTAAAATGGCTTCACTCGGTGTAATTTCAACCTTCGATCACACACAATCAACCTGGAGAGCATTTAAAGGCAGGATATCTCAATGGTTTATCGCGAACGACATCGACGTGACAAAGGATCCATTGGGAGTAAAAAGGCGTGCTATTCTTTTGAGTGCACTCGCTGAAGGTACCTACGCGCTGGCAGCGGACCTCGCATTGCCGAAAACTTTAGAACAAGTGCCGTTCGAGGATATTGTGGAGCTTTTAGACACACATTTCACACCTAAGCAAGTAGGGTTTGGTGAACGGCATAGTTTTTATTCGGCTACGCAGTTACCGACTGAAACCGCGTCACAATGGGCAGCTAGATTGCGAGGGCTTACGGCTCGGTGCAACTTCACTAACGTGGAAGAGGCTCTGCGGGACAGATTTATTATGGGTATGCTGCCAGGAGTGGAAAAGGAAAAGCTGTACGTGCAAGACCTAACCGGGATGACGCTCGCCAAGGCCGTCGAGCTCGCCGAAAACCTGCGCAGCGCTCGCGCCGCCGCCGCCAGCTCGAACGCCTCTGAACAAGGGGTGTTCAAGATCAACAGCAACACCAGAAACACGAAAAATGATAAAGTGAAGTGCGCAGTTTGTGGTTATACCAATCATAAAACCGCGGAGTGTCGTTTCGCAAATTATTCGTGTAAAAAGTGTCATGAAAAAGGGCATTTACGTAGAATGTGTAAATCGGTGAAATATGTTCAAAAGGGTGAGGTAAGCGAGAACGAAGAGGACGACGGTGAGTCACAATTACATTCAATTTATAATGTGCGTTCTTTGACAGGCGAGCCTTTAATCGAAACGGTGAATGTAAATAAAATTGATATTCGTTTTGAGATAGATAGTGGATCGGCTGTTTCATTGATGTCAGAAAACACATACAAACTACATTTCAGTGACGTACCATTGTCAAATACCAGCAAAAGATTAATAGGTTATACTGGTGAGAAATTAAAATGCATCGGGTGCGTACGACTGCCGTTAAGATGGCGGGAGCAAGTACATGACCTTCAATTGTTCGTTATACCGGGTGGAGGGCCACCGTTACTCGGGCGTGATTTTATAGCGAAATTTAAATTACAGCTGGCACCAGTATATAATTGTAACCTAAAACACTCAAGTGAATCTGAATCCATACAGTCGCTTTATCCAAACTTATTTTCAGAGAAACTGGGACGTTTTAACAAATACGAAGTTAAAATAGTTATGAAAGATAATCCAAGACCCGTGTTTTTCAAAGCTCGTCCAATGCCCTTTTCTCTTAAAGATAAAGTGGATAAAGAGATCGATCGGTTAGTTAGTTTAGGGGTTATAAGGCCAGTTGACCACGCTGAGTACGCGTCTCCAATTGTACCCGTTTTAAAACGAAATGGATCAGTCCGTATATGTGTAGATTATTCAGTGAGTATAAATAAACAATTGGTAGTAGATCAGTACCCTCTACCGACTATAAACGAATTATTTGCTAAACTATATGGAGGAGAACAGTTCACTAAGCTTGATCTATCTATGGCGTACAACCAGCTCGTTTTAAATGAAGAATCACAAAAATATACATGTATTAATACCCACCGGGGTCTTTTTGCTTATACTAGGTTAGTGTTCGGGTTGGCATCGGCGCCGGCTATTTTCCAGCGTGTCATGGAAGGGTTGCTAGCGGGAATTAGCGGTGTATCGTGCCTACTTGATGACGTCCTCATTACAGGCCAGGATAGGGTACAACACCTAGAAAGGCTGCATCAAGTTTTGCAGCGGTTACAAGATGCCGGGCTGGTGTTGCAAAAAGAAAAATGTGAGTTTTTCAAAGATGAAATTAATTACCTGGGTTATGTGATCAATAAGGAGGGGTTAAAAAAATCATCTGAAAAGATCAAGGCAATAGTTCAGGCACCGGTCCCAACAAACGTCAGTCAACTGCAATCGTTTTTGGGTCTTGTCAATTATTATAGATGTTTTGTCTCTGAGGCGTCGTCAATTCTGAGCCCCCTGTATGACCTGTTAAAAAAGGGTAAAAAATGGCAATGGTCTAAGGCGGAAAATGATTCTTTCCTTGAAATTAAGAAGAAATTAACATCTGATCAAATTTTAACACATTTTAATCCACACGCTAAAATTATTTTAACAGTGGACGCGTCTCCTACAGGCCTCGGAGCTATCTTATCACAAATTGATAACAATCAAGAGAAACCTATAGCTTTCGCATCCCGGACGCTAAGCAGCGCCGAGAAAAATTATTCACAAATTCAAAAGGAGGCAACGGCAATTATTTTCGGTGTACGCCGTTTTCATCAATATTTATACGGCAGATCTACGCCTTTCATACTTCGCACAGACCATAAGCCATTGCTCGCAATTTTTGGGCCTCATAAAGGCATACCAGAAATATCGGCTAACAGATTGCAAAGATACGCTTTATTTTTAAGTGGATATAACTATACGATCGAATACGTAAAAAGTAAAGATAATTGCGCGGACTATTTATCTCGCGCCAGCCTACCGGCCGCGTCGGCCGCGACCTTGGTAGCGGGCGGGAGGGGGCAGGAACCATGTGACCGCGCTGCATACGTTAACTTTGTCACACAGGGATCATTGCCCATAACGATACAAGAATTGCGAATTGCGACGACCAAAGATTGCACACTTAGTAAAATAGTTCATTTCGTTTTGAATGGTTGGCCTAGAAAAATAAAAGATGACACAATAAAACCATATTTTTTATGTAGGTCACAGCTATCTTTCGAAAATGGCTGCCTCATGAGAGGACACAAGGCTGTGATACCGGAAAATTTACGTCAACAGGTACTTAGAGAACTGCACTCGTCACATTTGGGCATAGTGAAAACCAAAGCAGAAGCCCGTTCTCGGTTATGGTTTCCAGGCATAGACGAAGCTATTGAAAAAATGATCGGGGGATGCGAAACATGCATTCAATTGCGACCATCCCCGCCGCGAGCAGCGCTAAGGCCGTGGCCACATCCACCCCATGTTTTCCATAGGTTACATTTAGATTTCCTGGGTCCCTTAAACGGTCGGATGTATTTGGTTATTGTAGATGCGTTTTCTAAATGGGTTGAAGTTTTTGAAATGAATAGTTGTACTTCTACGATGTTGATAGAAAAAATGTATGAATTTATGTCTAGGTTTGGATTACCTCACACGCTGGTAAGTGATAATGGTACGGCATTTTGTTCTCAAGAATTTAAAAATTTTTGTTCATTAAACGGAATTACGCATATGACATCGCCGCCTTACCATCCTGCCAGTAACGGTCAAGCCGAAATTTACGTTAAGATGGTAAAGAAAGGCATTAAATCAAGTATATTAAACTCCAAAAATTTAAGAGATAGCAGAGTAAATTTATTTAAATATATGTTTGACTATCGTAACTCTTTACATTCATTAACGAACTCATCACCGGCTGAATTAGTGTTTGGTAGAAAGTTAAGATCACGATTAGACCTTATGCTCCCGTCTCGTACTTCGCCCTCGGTTACCTCCCTTGCTAACATCGTGAAATCGAAACAGTATTCACAGGTTGAATCACGTGGTGGCAACAATATATTATTTTCTGTGGGACAATATGTACTTTATAAGCGGTACTTAAATAAGGACAAATATAGTTGGTGTAAAGGGTTAATTGTTAAGAATTTAGGTAAACGACTGTACATCATACAAGACTGTCAGACGTCAAATACAGTTAAGAAACATAAAAATCAAATTGTTTTATATAAAGGTAAAGGAAACAATGTACAATTGTGGGATGAAATCGATCTAATTTCATTACACGAACAGAATTCACCGCCCCAAACGACTCCTTCGCTTACGCCATCAACCATTGATGAAAGTAACATTACAACTGGAGGGGAGGAAGAGGCCGAGTCGCCTCCCAACTGGGTGACAACGTCGAGAGGTGTACGACGCCACGCTAGATCAGATGAAGGTGCTTCGTCGCGCACATTGTCGAGCGAAGACGAGCAACAGGAAGTGCTACCATCGCCTCCCAACTGGGTGACGACTAGGAGAGGCGCTCATCATCCATCAGGCTCAGATGAAGGCGACGACTTCTTTGAAGCGACCGATGACGGTGCTTAAGCGGGCATCAGTCGATTGAAATGGATCTTGTCATCCCACAGATTTTGAATGTTTGTATTTCTATTTCATTAACTATAAGGGGAGGATTGTTATGTATGAATGTGTGAGTGTGTGCGTGCTGCGTCACGCGATGGCATTCGTCAATAAAGCAGTGCATCAATAGCAGTCGCCGTGTTTACTTGCCTACCCCAATCGTAGATAAAACAGTTACTATAGAAACGGATTCATCTCTACGATTGGTACAAAAATATAGTTCATTTATTCACAACAATTATATATGTCGCTACAGCCTTTCTCTTTTTATTTTGCTTAACACGTAGAGGTTGGGGGTTCCATCCTCATGGCATTGAGGAGATTTATCCGCATGGTGATGATGTTTTTGATACTAATTTTCTTTTTGAAATTTATTTTTATTGTTATGTAGTTTTTTTAATAAGATTTGCTACTTTAAAAAAAAACGTGAAAATTTTATTAGTTTATATTTTTTATTTTTTTTATTTTAAATGTTAAAATGTCCAAAAATTAAAATAAATACTTATTTCGTTTTCTAAAAAAATATTGTGACTATGTAGAAAAATATTCATGATACCCCCGATTTGAACTCGCGACCTTTGATTAGTATAAGACTGGTGCTGATCCAACTGAGCGTGACGCGGCGCGGCGAAATTAGCTATTATTAGTTCTTAGGTGTTTTACGTAATTAAGTACGCAAATAAAATTGCAAAAATTGACATAGGTCCAGCGTTCGCAGTGGCGTCAAGGGGAATCACAGATTAGTAAGAGTATGTCTTTAGTAAGAGTATGTCTAAAGACAGATAAGCAACGCCACCTTTTGAGCGCCTGAGTTAGTGGATAATTTTGACAGCTCAGTTGCGAAAACACGCCGACGCGAATCGGTGGCGCTACTGAGCCAAAAGAAGAAGAAGAACGTGACGTCATAGAATTCTTCTCACAAAAGGCAAAGATTATAATATTTTTGCATTACGTAACGTTATCGTTATCCAATAGGTCGTTAATAACGGTACATACCGTACAGTTATTTATTATTGACTCTGGGATTGGTTTTGTCACACTGGATGTATTCTGCGGTTAGGTCAAAGCAACTACAGCCCGCATGGTGTATGATAAACTTTGACCTGATCGCAGAACGCATCCAGTGTGACAAAACCTGAAAAGAAAACAATTAAAAACATTACAAAACTTTAATTGTTAATAAAATAACAAAATTAGATTGAAAAGTACATCAAAACGCGATTGCTAAGACAAACAATAAATTTAACTGTTTACAATAATTATCTAAGTGTATGTGGAGGGCAACTGGGGCGCTATAATTACTAACTTACTATGTACTACATTTGAGGAGACAAAAACGATGTTTTGGTGAAGACTTGCATATTGTACACTCACACCTTGCCTTTGTGCAATACAAATATGCCCCACGTTATTCATCGTTCAAATGAATGTTTGGAACCTGACAAGTTCCAAACAATTTATTGTCAAGTTTACCAGTAAATAAAGTTACATGTATAGATGTGCCATTGCCAGCAACATTATCAGACATAGAAAGGAATATTTAACAACACAACTGAAGCAGCCGACCAATTTGACAATATTAGGGAACATTACAAAGTTTATCGTCTTTGCATTACCATTATTGGACCACTAGTTATTACTTTATAAACACAATGATTTGATAACATGAGTATGAATGGTCAGAGATAGTTTGTATAGCTCATTGATAGTCGTATTTTCCTCGCTCGGAGCCCACCGCACCGCGTTGAAACAGTTAAACAGCTGCTCAACTGACTTTCTTGGACTTGGTCTTCATTGTGTAGCAAACTGATGAATGAGCTGTCGAGGCGGTGTCCTGTTAATGACAAAAATGATCAACATAAAGTATTGTAGCTAGAGTGAGATACTTATTTGACTAGCCTAAATTCAAACATCACAAACATACATAATAGCTTCTAAATATCTTTTATGCAATTGCAAGGATTATTTAAAAAACATCAAATCACATGACCAGAGCAAACTTTTTATGGGAATGCTCACAGCAAATAATGTTGTAAAAACTACCTGATGGAAAAGTAAGTACATTAAACTCTAACTAACGTAAACATAACAGCCAGAAAGGACAAGGAAAAATTTTAAATTATTCCATACGCTGAAACCGACCACACATGTGGGGGTATATACAGGGTGTCCCTAGATAGATGAGGGCATGATCTACCAGAATAGGCCAACATGGATTAAGAAAAGTCCCATGGTTTAAGACTTATTCAATAATTTATATTTTTTTCAAAAAATTTGACTTACATCACTTTAGTTGTCACCATTATTTTAATGCTGCGAAAATTATAAAACCATTTTTCACCAATAACTTCAATAGTTTAGTCAGAAAATGACAATATTTTGATTTTTTTTGGCCTGATAAATTTTTACTCAAAGTTTAAAGACCTGTGTTGAAAAAGAAAATATACTGAACAGTTTGTGTCCAACAGCATAAAAACTTCTACATTTAATGCCAATTACATAATAATAAAATAGTGCTACGTTCCGCGTGGAAAAAAAGTTACACTGAATACATTGGCAAAGAAGCAATTTTTGTGAAAAGAGTGCTTAATATTTTTCTCTCCTAGGATGATTATAAAAGCTCACAGTTCATAATTAAAATTATTAAATGTCCTGAAAATGTTATTAGATAAACCCCAAACAACGGATTAACCCAAACAGCAAATAATTTTAGTCATCATTAATTAATGAAAATGAAAACTAGCACGACAGTAAACGTGATTAGTAGCTACCGTGATTATCTACTACCTAAATGGTTACCTAGCAAGTAGAAAAGATGAACAAGCTTTGCAGTTTTTTTATTGTCTTAATTTGGCGGTATCATAATATCTTTTTTTATTACTTAGTGGGCTTAATTCAGTCCATGCAATCGACTAAAACTGAAGTAATTTCTCATTCACTTATAACAAAATTAAAAGAGACATACCTACATAAGTAATTTAGTTACGTCCATCCATAGACAATTTTGCAGGGAAATTAAGAGATCGTCACTTAATTGTCTATGGACTACACTAAATTACGCAAGTATTTTTCTGAGCGACTGACAGCTATTTAGTTTGATGTTTCCAAATCATTGTAGTCTGTCTTTTTTTATTTAGTTATAAGAGAAAGGGTCATTATTAAATTTTAAGTCGCATGGCCAGAATTGAGTCCACCGACTAATAATAAAAAAACGTCTAAATTAGAGAATAAACAATCATAAAATTCAAGTTTCTTCACCTTTTTTATCGGTCAGGTAACCATCCGGGAGCCTGGTAGCTGCTGCTAATCACGTTTGGTAACATTTTCAAGACATTTGATAATTTTAATTATGAACTGTTAGCTTTTATTATGCTTTTGTACTTACACCAAAGACCAAAGATTTATTCAGCATGAATCAATGTGTTGTCCCATAAACTAATTTAATACTATTTATCTAGGAGAAATATTTCACTTAAGAGCATAACAATATTTTTGTACTTACAAAAAGCAGGAATTGGCTCCTCTGAAGAAATTACCACAGGTTTTAAAAATGAGAGAGCACAAATCAATAACCTCCTTTTTTTAAGTTGGTAAAAAACTCTTCGTATTCCATTTTGTATATTCTTTCTTCAAATCAAGTCGGCAAACCTTAAACGTTTAAAAGGTAGGTATGAGATGACAATCTAACTACATACAATTATTCACTCATAATATTTTATCTAGCACTTATTATGTGAAATAGTATTAAAACATACATAATGTAAGCAAATACTTTTCAACTAATTTCGGTACTACTTTCTTCCATTTTAAATGCAGGCATGGACCGTAATTTTGTCCATGCTGCAGTTAACTTGATTCCTAAGAATTCGTTCCCACTTTTCGTTTGTCGGGCTACGTTTAATAAGGCAAGGATAAGGCATTTTTTATGAATTTCTTTCATTCATTTTTCATAGAATAGGTTATGTAAGGTTAGGTGCTCCATCTGATAAAAACCAAGCCTCGACTACGGATAAGGATTTTATTATATTTAAGTACGTCACGTCACGTGGCATGTATTAGTTATAATTAAGTATTTGTTGTTTTCTCTTTAAGTGAATATTTTTGTATTCTTTGAGAAAATAAAGATCTATAACCATAAGCAGAATTCAGAATATGAATCTAGAAATAGGAAACATCAGAGCTCTAATTCAGCCCGAATCAAAATATACAAATTAAAACATAAAAGTACAAACCTTGAGGTTATATCCACATTATTGCTTTTTATTCACCTGAGCGATGTAGCTGTGCCTTAGATTTTAGGGCCTTTGATACTTATATAGTCAATTAGTAAACTAAAGTACAAAATTACTCCTAAAATGCGAAATTACAAGATTTACAAGAAAGAAAACCAAAATAAACTGCCATTTTGAAACATTTATATAGACAAGTAGGGTTGCCAGTTTCTGATTACGTTTGCCCCTAACCATAAAATGATAAATATTTATTTATGTTTTCCATAAATCACCTAAATTAAATGTTTAAACATCTACTTTCTCACAAATATTCATGAAAAAGACATACGATACGAAATATCCAATTCAGTCTTGTTAATTTTTGATTATTTATAAAATTAAGAAACTGTTCATCAGAGATTTCATAGTACGTCTTTAGTTATACATTCATATTATTTTAATTTACTTTTTATTCAATTTATTTTAGTAAATCCAGATTTCTCCTAGAATAATTTTCTTCGAAATATTTCTCATCCATCTTGCATTCCCCCCATTTCTAGGGAAAACATACCTAAAGTGGGAACCCATTTTGACAAATAAGACATAGTAATTAGTTCCTAGTGTGATCACTAGATGTCATTAAATATGTTTGTTGCCAAATAGCCAATCAAAAGTGCGTAGGAATTTTTGCATAGATTATAAGGCGTTCCCACTAACTCTATGTCATCTCTATGGCCGTTTCTACCCCGTGAGGGGAATGAGGAAATGGTATCTCGTGCTTGTCATTTGAATAAAAAGATAGCGCTATTTCTGCTTGCATGTATAGAACAGAGATGACACGACGATCAACTGTTGCGTCAAAGTCGTTGCGCGAATCACCATCGTCACAAGTGTGAGAATCACTAAATCAGTGTTTTATGAATGAAAATGTTAATAAAACTGGAAAAAAACGATTGGACGCCCTAAACATCTTTGGTGTCTAAAGTAATCTTAAAAAGACAATTGGAAGAATTTGCTGCTTGTAAGAAAGAATACAGACTAATGAAAAAAATGGACCTTTCTTTGCCTGAACATAACACCGATAAAAACTAAAAAAAAATCATTTGATTCATAGCTGAGATCTCACTTATGTGGTCAAAATGTATATTCTTATAATCCTCTGTTCCTCACATCTGTGTAGCTTGAGCAAATCAAGATCAAAAAAGTCGAAATAGGTCAAATAAAGTGTTTTTAGATATTTCGTTATTCTGATCTAAATAACAAACATTTTGAAATCATTTTAACATGTATATGTGTAGAATGGAATTACCTACTAAAATATGTGATTTTCATAAATATAAGTCCAATAATTTGAAAACTACATAGAAAATACGAAAAAAAAGGGGCCCACTTCTGAGGCAATTATTATCGAGCAAAGTAATTACAATCGTGTTTCCAACCACAATCCAGCTTTCTAGTAATCTTCTTCTATAACATATATAGATTCGAGATTTAAATAATTAGTGTTTCCATGTTTAAACTCAATCGAAACATCGTAAAAATGGAATATCTGGCCCTTAATGTTGAAATATGTGCGCGGGCGCAGGAGAAATTAAATCTAATGGCGCAACACGACTTTTACCAGGGACTCCGTCTCAGGAGAGACATTAATATTAATTACCACTAATATTATTTCTAAATAGGTAGTTTATTTTCCGTTACTGGATATTTATGATGGTGTAGATCTTTGTCAGATAAGTAACAGTATGTGCTTTGATGTTTCTCGGGGTTAATTTTGCTGATAAGGTTATGAAATACGAGGAAAGTTAAGTAATAAGGAGGACGGTTATCTTATAATGTTTAGGTTCCAACCGGATCAGTGCTGAAGAGCATTATTTCATTTTACAAAAAACTAGAAGTACTCGTGTCTTTGATTGATTCTTAGATCTCAGCTTAGTGGCCTTACTCTGGACACAAAACCCGATCCAATGATTATAGCCATCCCTGTCACTCATACCAGGCCGTGCATGCGTGTGACAGGGATGGCTATAATCATTGGATCGGGTTTTGTGTCCAGAGTAAGGCCTCAGGCTATCTTTAAAACAATAGCTGCGTTTAAAAGAAATAAAATGTAGGAAAACGCTTATAATAAATACCCACTAACTTATGCGAAAATACCTACCTACCTATATATATTGGTAATATCTGATTCAGAATAAAAAAAACGACTGCACTTTGTATTGCAATTTGTCATTTCGCTCACGGCACGGGATTTTACGCATCACATTCCTCACCATTTATTCTCCATTCTCTAACAATACCCTTACCTTCCAGATGCTCGTGAGCTGGTGAGCGATGGGCCAGGCAGGCAGCCAACCTGCGCCGGCGCCGCCGCAGCGCGCGCGGCGTGCGCACACGCTGCCGCACGAGCCACCGAGACACGCGCCTAAGGTATAACACCTTTTTTTTTCGAGTAAAGGATAACAGCACTTGAAAAATTCTTAACTTTTCGAGGCGGGAATAGAACCCAACTTTGCGAGTATTAGAGCCTTAACAGTCATTGTAGTGTACCTAGATTGTCAACGAAATATTTGTCTAATTACAGAATTAACTGGTTAATAGGCAGGCATGTTGAGATTGATTTTAAGAGGTCTTTAGCAATCCGCCATAGTTTTACCTAAGTAGTATTTATAAAATTAGAATAAACTATGACAAGAACTACATCCTCAAAAGGCGAAGACATATCTTGTGTAATTCGTTTCTCAAATACGCAGTCTTCGATTTTTTACAGAAGAACAACAAACATTTTCAGGTGCTGCCGTCGTTGCCGGAGTCACCGCACTTGCGCAGCACCGACAATGGCGCCATCTTACAGTCGGGTGGCACCATCAGCGGCCGCAGACCCGGGTCTACCCTGCACGATGGCTCCAGGGTGCCGCATGGACACGTGGTACGTGACCACTTCGTTTAGCAGCTTAGAGATTGCTTGAATTGGACGGCAGTTTTACCACAGCCCGGACACTCGGAAGAAACTTTTCATTTTGGGCCATACATTGACAGACAGCGTGTTGCACAGACGCTGCGTTTGTGTGCGTGCTATAAGGGTTGACAAAGTCCGTTACACTGCACCGGTCATAGCTATTTTCACTTAAATAAACAGATACCTAAACAACGTTAATAATTTACTTTAATTTATTAAACAACGTAACGAGTACTAATTTTCGTAATGTCATATTCACGTGGTATCGTGGAGAAATAAAAAGATAGTATCTACCTAGCAACACCTGATTTCACTGATCACATAAATAATACAATTATAATTTCCTAACTACACATAATTATGTAGAATGTTACCTTTACCTAACGTTTTTAATCAGTCAGGTATCAAACGAATGCCGAGAGTCGCATAACAATGGAATTTTAATTTGTGTCTCGTTTACACATACTTGACGAGTTAAAGTTGTTCACTGAATAGTTAGAATAGGTTATAGTTGCATATTTTGTATGAAGTTACTTCCCATCTCTCATCTTTCGGGAAAAGAAAAAAGCTTCTACACTGCACAGTACTTAGGCATCTCTCGTACACAAAACTTTGTACTTCCGCTAACGTCGCAAACATGCGCGTGCCATGCCCGCTAGGCGGTCACCTAATGAGATCCCTAATTCCGGCGCGATAGTGAAGTAAGTCAGACTAGGGAGGGGAGGTGAGTGTCCGTTCTGTATGTAGTACTATTATATATTCTGTGGTTTTACTAAGAAAAAAGACGACGGCCGCCGACGTCATGTCGACACTCGACACTTACAATGGCACTCGAGGAAAGACATATAATTATTCAGCAGCACTAAAGCCGCAAGTTTCAGTCGTGCAACTTGGTGCGTATTACGATGTTGCTATGAGAGCAAAGCAGCTCCTCTTTTGAACGGATTAGCAAATTCGTTAGTGATTTTGTATAATTCACTCAGCCGATTAGCGCGGGACAGCACTTCACAAGTGATTGAAATAGTAATACTTCTAATTTGGCAACTCAACTAGTTGAGTGGGATTAGTGGGAATTCAACTGCCTGGAACTTGAAATTAAAACAAGTTTGCAATACGCCCCCTGAACCCTTCAACAGATATATTAAAATAAAGTTAGCAGTAAACCGTTAAAGCCGTAACGTTCGTAACGTCCCACTGCTGGGTAAAGGCCTCACTTCAACTATGAAGTAGTTTGAGCCATACTCCACCACGCGGGTTCAGTGCGGGTTGGTGGTCAACAGATATAAATACCTAATAACAAGTAGAGTTCATAGTCAATCACAGCGATTATTAAATAATAATTCTTTTTTTTTGCACATTGATTAATTGTTCATAATGTTTCGTTTCAGCACTCCAACCTCATGTACCGGTCTCGGTCGGCCGGCGCGTCGGGGGACAGTGAGCGAAGCAGGGAGAGGGACCCCTTGCATCGTTCCCACACCAACCTCGACCTTAGACATAGTGACAGTAAGTACATTATATTTGCACAAACGAAATGAAAATCTTCAAAGGAAATCCTTATTTATCTTCAAACAGCACAGATTTGTAAAAGAAATTGTACTTCTGTTTCAGGTAGTAGTATAAACAAAAGGTTTGGATCAGAACCCGATCTAAGAATTGAAGAAGAACAGCAAAAGCCCAAATGTAATAAACATTTCAGAAAAAAATATCGAGCACCACCTCCTCCTACCCATGATGTAAGTAATTTATACAGCTCTTCTACCTAAAACCTGAATTATTCACATACTTAATAACATATCAACTAATACAATATTTCTTTGTTTCTAGAACTGCGAGGGTTCATCGCCAGATTCCAGCGAAGGGAACGCGAGAGCAGAACCCCAAAGGAAGCTGAGGCTTTTCAAAACAAGAAACGAAACCAAAAAACTGAATGGTCAATTAGATATTAAACCAGCGTTCAGAACTAGTAATACAGAATACAGATCCTTAGATTATAATGATAACCAAGCCTTTGAAAGGAGATATAGGTCACCGTGCAAAGACAAAGAACAACATTTTAAGTACCCAGATAACAAAGATATGGTACAGACTACGGCATCTCTGAAGAGAGAGGAACGAATATTACAAACGAAACAAGACTACAGAAAGACGAGGACGGACAGAGTCAGCGGGTGTAGAGCGAAAACATCCAAGACAAATGAACAGAGCGAAGCGTGGAAGACGCCGCTTCTGAATAGAAACTTTAGATACTCCGAAAGGTTTAAGAGGGAAGATAGCGAACAGCCGTCATTAAGGAGAGAAAAGACATTCGACAACACTTTACACATCAGTGAGAAAGAAAGCGAATCACCCAAAGCCATACATGAAAACAAAATGAAAGCCATAGGCGATCAACTGAAAGGAAGTCATCCAAGCCCCTTAGCGGACAGTAGCAAGCCTTTAAGAAAATCTCTTCCTTCACTATTGATGAAGAATAATGAAGAAAAAGATGAATTCCAAGCCGAACTGAAAAAGGCTACAAGTAGGATAAGAAACGAATTAGGCAGTAAAATTCATAATGTAAGTGAAAACAAAACTAGTCAGAACAATAAACCGAGCGCGCAAAAGCCAAACCCAACGAAATCAGCAGTCCCGAGCAAAGTCAAAGAGTCTAGTCTTAAAACGAGCAATGCTAAGCCGGATACTAAAGCAGCAATTAGTAGACGGCCTCTGAGTCGAACAAATGAAGTCAAGCCGAAAACAACAGCTACACCGAGCAAAATAAATGCGAAGAGTAACGCAATAGTAAACAAATCAAGGATCAGCAGCAAAGAGAATGGCAGGACGATACCGGATAGAGGGCAAGCGTCTGGGAAGGAATCGACGCCAGAACATTCGCCAACTAGGATAAACCAAAATGTTGTAAAACAAATGGCACCCGAAAAGTAAGTATTAACTAGTTAATTACGGCAACCTTAGCGCTAAAATGCCCTTAACCAACATTTGAAAATGCTATACGTTAAATACGTAATTTCCCATACCATCAATTAAGCTAATATTGATTACCTTAAGCTTACTACAAAAATTAACATTATGTCGATGATAGGTACCTTTTACTCCAAGTACTATTTAAAGATAACTAAAAACATTGTTCTTAATGCTCAGCAACAAGCACACGTCTCAAAGTAACTTATTAAAATATGGTTAATGCATTTTTAACACTTTCAGACCAAAGTCAGCACCCTCCAAACAATTCTACTTCGGAATGATCGAGAGTAAGCAGTCGGAGCCGAGAGACCACCTGAAGGACTTCCCAGGGCTTGGCAGCCCCATCATCGAGGAGATCAGCAACTTTCATCTGATTGAGCAGAAGTTGCTGGGCTACCATGATGAGGATGCTGAGTTTGAGAAGTTTAATGCTAAGCTGAAGGAGGACTGCAAAACTAAGAACTGTAAGTAAATACTTCTGTTTTTTTTTAAATACAAGCAAACATAATAATGGTAATAATAGTAATTATATTCTGTTTAAGACTGAATCGCCCAAGACATGGTACTTTATAGGCAAATTGGGTATCATTTAGACGCCTTCGATATTTAATACACTACTGAGCTTACGAGTTTGACTACAGATCACATTCAAAGGTTACCTTAGTATTATTCTTAAGCACTCTAATGGTACGAGTATCCACAAACATACGGGGACGAATCGATGCTGACACATAAAAAAAAAAATGGCGCATCTATTCGCACCATACTATTACACGTATATTTTAAACTTACACGTGTGACTGTTGGCGTAATTTTCCTAGCATAACTACCTACTAATCATTCCACCTGTTAACAGTATCATCAGAGTCAGCGCTATCATCAGACGGGTCAGAAGGCGAGGGCTCCGAAGGCTCGTTGGGTATAGCTTTACGACTGCGCCCCACCCTGCCGAAGAAGCAGCCTGCCATGCCACGCTTCTCGCCTGCAGCAGCTTGGCGACAGCTTGCTTCGTTAGATGCACACCTGGCTTCTGGTAAGTCATGATCATCATCATTATTATCAATCGAAGAACTTCCACAGCTGGGGTATCACAACATTGATGAAGTGACGCGGCCTAATCTTTAAAGATAGCATTTGCTCAACAGGCTTGCCAATGTGTCAATGGCCAAGTGTTAAAGGCCTGCATAACACAGGACGCGGCTGAATCGATTCCTCGCCTGCAATTTGCAATTCGAAATTTTTTCAATTGAGTTTTATAACATCTGAAAAGGTATCAATTTTCTGTTGCACAGAGACCCAGCCCCTAGCAGTAGAGACAAAGATGGCAGCGGTCATCCCGGCGGAGTCATCCCCGCGGTCGGAGCAGTCGGCTGATAAATCGGGTGACTCGGGCATTTCTGGTGACCACGCGCACAGCGACCATAGGGTGGACTCGCCGAGACACCACGTAAGTGGCAAGACAGAACACTGCATATTTTCTATGTTTCATCAAAAATTATGCCTGTAATAAAGCTTTCTTTCCTTACGAGTGAAATATATTTTATTTAAAATGATGAACTTAATATTGTGTCTAAAATGACAGCTGAAATTTATTGATCATCTTACCCAAAGATACTTACTTACTTATGCTGAGCACCCGCTCAGCATAAGTCTATCAAAATAAAGACAAAATAGGTATTTTAACTGGATCTAGACTACATGTCACATCCTAATACCATCATCAGACACAGGATTCGTCACCAGCCGCATGGACGCCTCAGCAAGATCTTGGCGACAGCAGTTCTGACGGTGCCGGAGGCGCTGCCCTACACGTTGGAGGGCCCCGCGTAGCCACCTACAGTCCCGGGGCCCAGCCCTTCAGTCTCTCACTGCCTAGAGACGGACAGGACCGGGTGAGCATCAGTTCTTACACCAAGGGACGTTAGGAGACTGGTTTGAACTGGTTCTGGGATGATCTGTTGGATTGTTTTGGTGAAGGGTTTTGGAACAATGTAATGTATATTGGTAAGTTGGGGAAAGGGTGACCTGTAAATTTGATGCTTCTTCGGCATCTTGCATGAAACATGAGTCTCATTAACCATATTTAATTGGTTGGTTGGACATTTCTTCTCTATGTCCAACAGATACATCCCAAAATCAGCGTCACTATAAAACTAATTAGATTAATTAGGCAGGTTCTAATCAGTTATGGTAACAACAATCATCGACTAACCAGGGTCTAATAAACAAACTACTCACCTAACCTCCCGTCCATATCTAAGCTGAGGAGGAGTAAAGGAATCATTTTATTAACCTTTTCAGTTACTAATAAGTAGCTCTTGTGCCTTATATTACTAACAATTTATAACGTGACTGGTGATTATACTGATTTTGACCATATTTTTATCTGAGCTGACTTTTTACCTTATATTTCTCCCCTATAGCTTTTTTATAGGTATGTTTCTAATCTAATCAATCAATCACGTGTTCCTGAAAGAGTTGTAAAGATAATTGCACTATGATTACATCTGTTTACTTTTTGTGATGTGACTGAAGCTTCCTTCCTACTTCCTTACAACCTTACTTCTGATTGTGCCCTGTCATTTTCACCCTTTATTCCTCGTCAGCTCCTCGTAAGAACAGCTCGAACCCCTCATAGTTTAAAGGGATGTCGTGCTTCTACGAATGTTTTCAGGGCAAGCCTTTGCAGCAAGGATTCAACAGTCTTCAGAAACTACGCAAATCCGTATCAGGGGCCTTGGGAGCAGCCTTAGGGTCGAGAAGATTCGATCTGGAGCATGAGCCGATGTTGCAGGAGCCAGAACAGAACTGGTTCTTGACGAAGTCAGCGCCGAACTCACTTAGTAATCCACTGTTGTTCCAACAGCCTAGGACGAAGGGTTCTACAGAGGAAGACATAAAGGAGGAATCTATAGCGCCCTCTGATAAGGTAATATCTTAATTTTGATACATGACTGATAATCTTAATTTGTTTCAAAAATCGATACTTGAACTAATATTTCGTTTAGGATGACCTGGCTGCGTGGCGGCCAAACAACTCTTACCTCTCGTGGGGCGGGCACGTCATGTACCTGCCGCCTGCGCCCGCCGCGACTGACCAGCCGCTCTCCATGATGCCCATCGACAGGCCTGTAAGGTGAGCACGATTGAAGAAAAATTTGTAGAAATTTACTCCTCTTGTTATAGACTGTCGGGGATATCCTACTATAGTTGCCGGGAGTTGATAAACTCAAAAGCCTTAGGTTCAGTTTTCACGTATATATGCCAGCGGGCATAGTCTGAAGCCAAATTTTTGACATTTCGCGTAGACAATGCTGAGCCAAAATTGGTGTACTCGTATTAGTGTATTTATAGATTGAGAAATTTTTTTGAATGGACCTTAAAAAAAACATTTTTTTTAAGATTTTTAGAAGAAGACATTGAGCGCCATGGTGATCACTGGTGACCCCCTAACAATATTTTTCTATTGTGTCTAGTTTTGTGGCAGTCAAAGCCTTAAAGATAATGCTACGTAAGTTAAAAAGATATTTGATGCAGCAGAAAATCAGAATATCTAAATTGTCCACGCAAAATGTCAAAAATTTGCTTCAGACTTCGTCAATTCGAATCTCACCAAACATTCAATTGTAACCTTATTCCCCAGGAGCAAATCCAGCGGGTGCTTAGAAGCGGCAGCACGAGCGGCGCGCGCAGCGCTCGCGGGTGAAATGCGCGAGCGCGAACGCTCGGCCTCGCCTGAGATTGCAAGAGCTCTGCCAGCGCGCGTCGAGCCTGCCAACGTAAGTACAGCTTGCATGTTTCAGTAGCCCAAAACAGACCAATAGCGGGTCAGAATCATTAAGGGTGCAAGCGCGGGAGGAGGATGGCACGTGGAATGCAGCGGTATCTGCAACGTAGATTTTTGTTCGCGCCGATAGGTACATGGTTTCGCGAATGAATGTTTCTCTCGACGTTACATGTACTTTTGACATAAAACTCTTAGCTACCTAAGTCGTATTTACGAATGCAACTCTATTGTACAAACTGATAACAAGGTACGTACATACTTTCCGACGTATGAACCTTACAGTACGGACATCGCTTCGTATTTTTTGGGAAGGATGCTTATCACACAAATGTGTACAAAACAGCAGGCTTTGTCTAGCTTGGCAGACCATTATTTTGTTCGCCCAGAAGTAGCGGTGCCAACAGTTCACTGACAGGCTATTAAACCACCAAAATTCTGTTAACTTGCTATATTTATTAAGTCGGTCGTTATTCTAACAAGGCATAAAGTTTTCATCTTTCGACACAAAAAAAGCTTGAGTATGTGTAGGATTCGTCTCGTTTAGTTACCATTTGACATGGCTAATAAACAATTTAATTTTATCGTAGATTACTTACAACACATTTTACACAATAAGAAATCAGGTTTATGTACTTCCGTGTTATTTAATGGCAGATTTCAATAGACGATAAAGTTTAAATTTACTGGCGAGTTGGCTTTTATAATCGATTTATTATGTTAATCGGGATGATAATCCAAGGATCTGTCTTTAAATGAAATTGATTTTAAAATGTAAAATCTAAAGAACGTGTTTGTCAATCATCTACATAATGCATAATCTCCATAAATGCATAATATTCTATCGACATTGCAGTAACTGCATTTATTAGAATGTTTTCACGATCATCAAAGTTACAAGATACATGCAAAGATACTTTAATCTAATTCGATTTTAATTTATTACTTCTGTAGCCGAAACATGAATTATAAGGTAAAATGTTTTTCAAATCGGACCAACAGTTCCTGAGATAAGTGCGTTTAAACAGACAAACGCTTCAGCTAAATATTAATTACGTTTTGAAGTATAGATTGCATTATGTTCACAATTTATACGTTTTTCCCCATCTTAATCATTAGTCTGTGTCAGTTCACTCATTCGAGATTAAACGTGACATAATGAATGCTCAGTTACACTAATCTGCGTTTTAACCAATGATCTACTGAGCTCTACCCTGTTGTAAGACTTTGCCCGTACCTATTTTCGAATATTGTCATCTCTCGCAACTCATACTAGCAGTGCAATAGAGACCGCTAGATTCGTATAATCACAAAGTGGTATATATAGATTAAGGCTTTGATGCATCGAAGAAGCGCTTGCGCAGGCTTGAGATTATATCACTCTTTTGTTCGGTAAATCTGATTTATTATGTCTTATAGCGTAACTTGTCTTTACAAATTGAATGTTCCAAGGCCGTTTGTTTGTGGATGTAGGTCGTTTGTTTGTTTAATTGATGTGAAGGTTTATCTAGTAAGTATACGGATTTTATTTGATAGTTACTTGTTTATATGTTTTATCTAATTTAATATAACAAAGCAACAGTAAAATATGATATAAATTATCAATTTTACTTTAAGTAATTCGTTGAACTTGCTAAGAAAAAAAACCTCAGGAATCATAATCAATGTGTTCTCAAGCAGGAAACATAAATTTTCACAAAAATGCTTAATCCTGTCAGACTTAGCTATGACATAAATCCGTTTTAATTTAATTATTTATCAGTCAGAGGTGTCAAACTGCTCGTAGTTATTTCAAATTAACGGGACGTCTAGAAAACAAAACATGCCATTATGAATGACTAGAAAATTTATCTATAAAAACATGAATGCTTTTATGTTTATATATTTACTTCGTCAGACAATAAATCTTAGGTAGAGTTTTAGACACGTTTTAGGACTCAGTGTGTCTCGACTATTTTTGTAAGACCAAATCTTGATGTCATGTTTCCATTTGAGAAGATGCTTATTTGCATTCTTGACCTTATATCCTCTAAACTAGTATTTTGCCTGCTAATGGATATTTTGACACTAATGACTGCTCTTTCTACACCTTATCCGTCAGTCGGTCAAAGTTAGGCAGTGTCGCAGGTCTCGTTGGAGCCGCAGTTCCCACGCCTGCGCTTGCGAACAATAGCTGTAAGCTCGATAGAATGAGCTTCCGCGTCTTTTGCACCTCAGTACAGTCTGACATTTTAAAACCTTTGTCGTAAAAATACCTAAAATATACATTAATCATTCTGCAAATGACAAACATAATATTGATAGGTATTTAGTGATTTTTGAAATAATTGTACATAAATGAAACGAATCCATGTTATTTAAACATCAAAATGATAGTAAAGAAGTTCCGCTAAAACTTCGGGCTTCTGCAATGATCCTTCATAAAGATATTTGACATAATTACTAGGAAGGAAATAGATTTGATTTAAAAGTTAATCTTACCTAAATTTGGTATCTGCATTGCGTAAATTAAGTTTTGTTTTTTATGACAACTATATTCCAGTCCGACTGTAAGAATGTAAGATTGATATCTTCGCCAAAAGAGAACGTTTCGGAACGTCCTTCATATTTCATTTTGTTTTCATTGGCTTCCGCGTGACGACTTGGTGTAACTGAAACACAAAAACACATTTTGTGTAGGTATTACCTACAAAAGTACTTAACTTTTCATAAAAAATAGTTTCTAGGAATAAATGTGTCGAAGATCCGTAAATAGGCGCCATCCTGATTATTACTCTATAATTAGACCAAAAAAAAACTAAGACATGCGTGAAATAATGAAAAATAAACATAGAAATTTCGTACCTATTCAAAAACAAAACCGTTTCCTTTATTGTGGCAGGGAGGCGAAGATGGCTGCGTTGCTGCGTTGAATAGCTTTGTTAATCCTTTGAGCTAGGCATCCAATCAGCCAGCTATGATTAATTTATTATAAAGCTATTTTAAATCGCGAAGTCTACATTTTCCATCTAAGATCATTGATTTTATTCAAATTTATTCAATGTAACAATGACAAATACTCAAAACTTTGTCTCGTTAATCTCAGATATGACAAAGCTTAGTGAATGTATCTACTAAGGTTGATCGGCCTCTCTTGAACGGCCCTCTTAAATAAACATGAGCTCGTCTAAGCACACAAACCTCAAAAATATGTTTTGTAAAGAATATGATGTCATCGTTGTTACGGCCCATTTGTGTACAAAACAGTCAATATAATACCAACTCGTTGTTTGTTGATAGAATTGTTGTAAAAGTTGTAATTATGATCCGCACAAATAACTTCACTTACACGCGCTTATCCTAGGTTTAATTATGTCAATAAACAATAAATTACCCAATTGAAATACATTAATTTTCCCTACTTGGTCATCGATTTTCACTCAACCGTCAAACGACAATGATACCAAAGAAAGACATTCCCCACAAAACACTGTCGACAGTTTTCCTCGTTAAGAAGTGTTTTCCGGCCGCTACAATGGAGGTAGATAGGAAAAGAGGGTCAGTAGCCTCTGTCCTCTACCAAACACAATCGATCTTTAGCACGTATACGTTTTAGTAAAGCATACTAAAACGTCAGGCAGGCATGCATATTATTTCTTACAAGTCATGTCGATCGGTATTTAATTTCGTCTCATTAACAATTGAAGCGAAATAGAGTGGGCTTGTGTATTGCGCTCGAATCTGTCCTATAAAATTATTGTATTAGTACAATTACCCAGACATTAAAAAAAATACACTAAAAAGCAGATGAAACCGGATAATATGAAAACCCAACCCTACTGAGTACTTCCGTAGCAGTAGAGGGGCACGCACGTGGTCGCTGCGCCCGCGCACTACGCCACTACACGTAGAGCGCGCGTTTACGATACACGCTACACGCTACACGCGCTACGAGTTAGCCACAGCTCGTTACGATACGCGGTTTTGTTTCTTTTTGTTTCGGAATTGGTTGAGTGCTACTGAAGAGTGATAGTGTGTAAGTATTTTAATTTGTAAATGGTTTCTTGATTTATTTAAATTATGTTAAGTAAGAAACTGATAGATTTTAGGTGATTAGCTGTGCAGTTAATTAAGTTATTAGTAGTTTTCAACGACAACATTATTTTGACATTATAGAAATCTTTAAATCATCCAAAAGATGCAGATGCAATTATTACTAATATTTTTAACACTAACAGTGTTATTGTTGTAGTTTATTTTTTTTTATTTAAAGACTATTCTACAAATCATGGTGTACAAAGGTGGACTTATTGCTAAAAGCATTCTTAGGTATACGATGAAATAAGAAACAAAAAATTCCCCTGCGCAATTTTTGGTTTCTTATTTCATCTTATAGATGCAGATACCTCAAAAATATTCAAACAAAAACAAATTAACCACAAGAGATCATAGTAGCTAATAACAAGTATGATTAGGTCAAGTGTGTATTCCTAACTTATTATTTCGCTTAAAGCTTTTTTTGTCATTGCGTGCAATCAAACAAAACGATTTATATGTCCATCATTATGATTTAAGACGACTCCACGACGGTTTTTTGGTTTAAAATCCTTTAAATGACCCCTTGTAATTACTACTTTGATGACTTTTTGTTGTAATAGATTACATAGTTTAGCGAACTGTCATGTTGATTGCGAGTAAGCCTTCGCAGATGACTAAGTTTTTGTTGTTAAAAATCAGCAAAAAATCTGTTGTAATTACTTACCTTAATTGCATTACCCACCTATGTTATTTTTGTTTTACCATTGTACCTATACGCGTACAATGATTTTGAAGTAGATTTTTACTAAAAATATACGTTGTACTAACTAACAACGCGTTTTTAAACGTTTACCTACTTAAAAAAAGTCCACACTTTACTTATTGAATCATGCATGTGTATGTGATAATTATTTTTTATTAAACTCACAGATGACTTAATTTCATACTTCCTAAATACGATGGGAATAGCACTAAGCAACAATGTGTTACAAACTAATAACTATACGATTTCTGTAAAATATTTAGCCCGCAGAATTGCATGATTATGTGAATGAGTTCTCGTTATTATCTAATACCTATTCGTCTCCGGCGAGTATGCGGGTGTAATCAAAACGTAATTAAGTCACTCTTGATTACGTTCACTGCTTTATTACCTATTGTTTTTTAATCTCATCATTAAACCAAATATCTGCATACATAAATATCATGTCTTGTAAGGCTTGCTTTTTCATGACATTTGAATAATTAATTGTAAATTTATTAAACTTAATATATACTCATTGACTGACTGCAACTATAATTGTGATTTAAGTGACATTTGTACTCTAGAGTGTGGTATGGATATTCGTTCACCTGTTAAGTAATTAAAAGAATTTTTAGATAACTTTTAAGATAAAAAGTGAGAAACTGCTTCTACTTCATCCGATGTGTACCACTTCTTATGTGAAATAAAGGAATTGGAATTTGAAGTTAAAAGGTTATTCAATGGCTGTAGGAAGAGAATTAAAGTAAAAAAGGAGGTGCTGGTAGAAGGAGAATAATAAGATAAATATTTTGTAAATAATTATTTTATTCAATGAGGGGCGCTATCAACAGATTTATTTACCGGTCAAGAATTGTGGTCTGGATACTTGTTACATAAAAGTTGTATTCACTAAATAAAACATAGAAAACTCCTTTTTATTCGATATTTGTATTTATGCCACAATACGTGTAAACAATTATAGTAATTGTGATTCATAGTTCAGTACCTATACCCACTAATATTATTTAAACATACTTGTCTAATTACTTAACATTCAGTTTCGCATAGTTTTTTTTATCATTTTAGAATGACATAAAAAACTACGCCAGACTGGCATTTCATTATTTCACAATATTCCCCGAAGTCTCATAGAAACTGGTTATTCTAACAACGGTCTCTTGTTTAAAGCAATATTTATTATTTCCTCGCATAGTTGCCAAAAACGAAATGCGTCGTTATTCTGTTTAAGAGCCATATGACAGGCAGGAGATTCTCAGATTTTACCGAATTTATCAATGTGTGTGTGCGATTTTATATGTCCGGGACACAAAAAAATGTTAACTGTAATTAAACAATTTTGATACTTTATCTCTAGGTAGTAGGCTATGCGTATGATGAACACAGAAAATGATGGTCTTATAAAAGTCGATGTGATAAATTAATGTTATACCAGTTTTTTTGTATTTAAAATACCTATTACGAATACAGTGAATACAGTTCGGAATCAGGGCTCGCGTCAATTCCGTTCGCGAACATTTTCCTTTTGATAATTATGTAACTAAATTCACACATTTAAACACAAACGTACAGTTATAATAACGTAAAAAACTTACAGCATAGAAAAAACGAAATGCATCCAAAGGGTGAAGACATATAGAGGCGGGTAACACGCACTGACTCCGACTCAAGTCTTGTTGTTTTAAAAAACATTCTAATGTCAGTCGGTCCTTATTTGGATTTTTGTAACGAATTTCTAAAATATTTCGAGATCAAAAAAAGATGACTTGGCACATCACTAGTCAGTCGGTTCAGGTCGGTACCAGTTATCTGCCTCTTTATGTCTTCACCCAAATTGTGACTCTGAGAATAGGTATTTTTTTACGAATGTGAACTCCATGAGAAACGGGGACTAAGGTTTATTGGTGAATGCTGCCGTTGGTTCTGCGCTTGATCAACCACGTGTCATACCAACTGGGTGCTATGAGGATTTATCAACACATAAATACCTTTTAGTGTGACGCTGTTCTTTGATATGATTTGTATTTTGATATATGAAATATGTGACAAGTTACTATAGCTGTCATTCAGAAAATGTAGTTAAGAAGCTTTCGATCAAGATTTCATGTATTTAATGTATAACAGATGATAAATAACATCATTTTTTTTTCGTTTTAATAAATTTTTCAATAATGAAATATTATATGAATGTGGACTTGAATAGAACCATAGAACTTCATGGCATTTGCGTACAATTTGAATACAGGTTTATATTAACTACATACACATCCCATGAAACTAAATACTAAAAACAAAAGCCCTTATTCGTCTTTAATTTTGTTGGGTTAATGATCACTTCACCGCCATACTATTTCAACAAAACCGACTTCATAAACAAAAGTCACCAAAATTTCTTAAATAAACTCTTGAAAGGACTCTATTTCAGGCAAACCTTGTCCTTGGATGGAATCCTTTTAAGAGATTATTTAAGGCTTTTTAGGGTATTTTATTTTTGAAGTCGGTTTAAGTTATTTTATTTGCAAATTGTTAGTGATTAAAATCGAGGGGAGGGGGTTTCACCTTTTGAGTCTGCTCTTTAATAAGCTACAAAGTACCTTACATAAGTTCCGGCGTCATAATCACTGAACTCCTAATCATTAAGGAGTTCCACTATCAGCTCAGTTCTACAAAATAGTGACTATCAGACGTAAAAACACGTCAACATTGAAATACTAGTACAAAAACACTATACACGTCTTTTAGATTTAAGGGTTTCCCTCGATTACACCAAGACCTCACCATCAGTTCCGGATTTAGCCACAATGGGACCAATTAAAAGTTAAACCCTATAAGAAAATGAAAAAAATATATAATCTGTGAACAAATGACTGAGATATGAGGATGATATACATACAAAAAATAACATACAATCTAATTGATAACGTCCTCCTTTTGAAATCGGTTAAATAATAACTATTTGCCAGCAGACACACAATATCATAAAATGTACATTCATTACTCAGTTATCCCGTAAGGAACGTGAGTCCATTTTACCCGTTGCCAGTTTTTATGGATGTACTAGTGGCCCCGTAAACTGTGTTTCGTATCGAGCCTCAGCGCGCCCCAGCTCCGTTTCATAATAACTTAAGGGTAAGAGGTAAATACCAATTCAACAAAGTAAATATCATGAAAATCGGTCTACCGTTGTTAAACTATAAAGTAGTGTTAGCAACCCCGGAGTAACGGCAACACTACGGGCCTATATAAACCGAAGCAGACCAGCGAGCGCCCTCTTTTGGCCGTTGGCGTGCGCTCTGTTAACATTGGACTAGGACCGTGTATATTGTTTTTCTATTTTCACGTTAAATACCTGTAATTATTTTAGTTAAGAAATAAATCAATACTTTCTTTATTTTTGTGTAAATTGTTGTTTTTTTTAAATCAAATCTGATCTTATACTATCTTGGTACTATTGCCTATTCTTGGCCTAATTAATTTAGTATTTGTCTAAAATTGACATTTAACTGTTTGGTGATAGAAACAGTTTGCTCATCATGTACCACAATTTTATTTTGTGGAGAATTTATTATTATTATTATTATTTTTGTCGATAATTTTGGTCCTAGTATGTGCACATTTTGTTTGATCAAGTTTCGAAAATACACAATGTATATGATAAAATATCTTTGTTTTAACTCATGAACCTCTTGAAATGGTCGCCATATATGCAAATATTTCTTGTTTATAGTATTAATAAGGATTCCTTTCTATGCAAGTTTACTTAACATTGATTAATCATTTAAATACAACTACAAATCGATACAAAAGAACGAATACTTTTTTGTTATAATTAGAGACCATCGACGATCCAAATGCACTATGTGGCTTTATGCCTGTTGCATAAAGCCTCTAAGCGAATTGGTCGCCGTATAAAATTTGTGCAAAGCGTGATATTTTCAAATTTGGAATGAGTATCATACACGAAATAAAAGACTAGCAGCGAAGACAACGAGCGACACACCCTTCCCCTCCGAGCGCTCGGCGCTGTCTGTCAAATTTCGATCGAAGATGAACGTCCGTGACAGCTCCAAATCTCAAATTTATAGGTTACTTAAGTAAGATATTTTGAATATATTGTACACGATAAAATCAAGAATTTAGATGCTAAGACAAAGATAGGAACCTCTATAACATTGTTCTATCAAATAACACAGAATAAGTGCAATGTATCTCAGAGATAATCGCCTGTCTTTAGGTGCGTATTTTATGCCAAAACATGGTTTCAATTTTGTCTTCATTTGGAAAAACCAGAGCAATAAATAAAAAAAAACCGGTTAAGTGCGTGTCGGACCCGCGCACTGAGGGTTCCGTGCCACCCTTAACTGAATTCAGGGTCCACTTACTTTCACTTAACGAAAACATCACAATATATTGCGACAGCAAAAATAACTTTGTTTTTCATAGTGTTTGTATGAAAGACAAAGTTATATTTGCGGTTGATAAAAATGTGCAATATCTCAAAAACTACTGGTTCGATCTCCTTCAAACCAATTTTCGTTGCAAGTTTTTGTTGAGATCTACATCATATATTTTTTTCAAAATTTTCACTTTCTTAGTTCAAAAGTTAGATGGGGGGGGGGACGCCCATTTTACCACTTTGGAAGCGTCTATATCTCAAACCTTACACTTTTAGGAAAAATGGTTCTAGAAACCTCAACATCATTTTAAAAGACCTATCTATAGACACCCCACACGCATATGTTTGAGTAAAAAAAATTTTTAGGTTTTAGTTTCATGTATGGGAGCCCCCCCTTAAATATTATTTTTTCTTACTTTTTGTATCTGAATCGGAAAGCGGTAAACAAAATACACCTACCTACCAAGTTTCATCTATGTAATGCTTATAGTTTCAGAATAAAGAGGCTGTGACATACGGACGGACAGACAGACAGACAGACAGACAGACAGACAGACAGACAGACAGACAGACAGACAGACAGACAGACAGACAGACAGATAGACAGACAGACAGACAGATAGACAGACAGGCAGACAGACTTGACGAAACTATAAGGGTTCCGTTTTTTGCCATTCGGCTACGGAACCCTAAAAACAGAGTCTACACCTTGTAGACGAACGTAATTCCCTTCAAGTTTATGTTATTTCGATAGCTGATATCAACAACTGATCTAGAAAAGTGCACCAGAAAAACCGACAATTTGGCTTCTATGATTGCAAATTACAGGCATTTTAAAGATTGAATCAAAAATTCAGAGCTTACATCTTATGTAGATGGCTTATTTCTACACAAATCAGTCAAAAAAAGTTGTCAGTTAAGTCATTTTTGGGGAGAAAACTGCACATGAACTTTGTTAGAAGGTAGGTGACAGCAGCCTTAAGGCCGTCTTATTCCGTCAAATTATCTCATAAGCCCCGCCCCCTTGTTAAAAGTGCGGGGCGCTTCCCCCACCAGCACCCCCGCACAAAACTTTTTCTGTCAACTTTGTCTTACAAATCTCGTGTATAATTAAGCCATCTAGTGTTTATTTAAGGAACAAAATTTTCTTGAATAAGATACTTCATGCGCTTTTGTAAGTAACATACCCACGCCATCTAGCAGAACCCCTAAGAACTTTTACAAAATGGTTTCTTTAGTACACCATACATGCTTTTTAGTCTAAACGTTTATCGAAAGAACAAGGAACGCAAAGAGTGGCATTTCATTCTCACACGACTGGTCAGCACTTTATGCCAGCAACCTGTAACCATTATAAAAACAAGAAAGAATATCCGATAACATTTATTATATTCTTTATTGCACTTATAAGATGTACAGAAAATAGGTACAAGAAGTCACAATGTGAACAAAGGTGGGCTTATCCCTAAAAGATACCTCTTCCAGCCAACCCATAGGTGTAGGAAATGTAATGTAATAACATTTAGGTGGTTTATATTAAGATCCTTTTTGTCGACACAGTTATAGTCTCACTACTATCTTCCATCAGTCTTCCAATTGATGATGACTGAAGACCATTACAGATATGGCACTTCAAATTTAGGGTTCCGTACAAACCAGTAGGTCAAAGTTCACCCATCACGAGAATTTTGTCATGGTTTTTTTTACACACTGAAATTCATAACATTTCAAATCATCATCATCATTCTCTTGCCCTGTTCCCAGTTTATCTAGGGTCTGCGCAGTATGTTTCACGCTTCCGTTTAACATTACAAATATGGAAAGCTAAATTAAAGACAAAGGTTTCTTTATCGTTTCAGTAATCCTTTAATAATATCAAAGTTTTTTATTTACTAGTCGTCTCCCGCGACGTCGCCCGCGTATATTTTGGATGTCCCGTGAAATGGTTCAAGTAAATTAATCACCCACACCACGCTTAAAATACTCGCTTAATATCAGCCTGAACTATAAAAATGACTTGACTATCATGTGTTAGAAAGTAAGAAAATAGTAAGGCAAAAGTAGTTAGTAGTAATCTCTCATTTAGATGCAATACTTTTTTCGGCGAAGTTCACTATCAAATATACTGAGCATTGAACTTGGCTATCATTTTTCACATTGATGTTTTTGTTGGGATATCATAACTTTTTATAGAAATATTTATTTGCTTATTCATAAATCATTAATACATATTTTGTGCAAGCTTCCATCCACTTAATTATAACGGTTTCAGACCCTACAATTAAAAAACTTTCTTTTGTTTTCAGATTTTTTCCTTCGCTTACACATTATTACCTAGCTAGATGCCATATTTCAACTGTCTAGGTTTGTTAATTAGAGCACCGCACCCACACAATTACTTTGATAAACCATATATGGTTTTGCCATGTTTGACTTTTTGTAGTCTAGCTTATAGACCTTTTTTACTATAAAACTGTAATTTGGCATGGGTTTCTTTATATCCTAATCACACCGCCTAAAATATGTATTTTAAAATATTTTTGAGACACCTCCCTACAAGGAATGAATTATGATGAGCATGAGTTCCTACACCGAAAGGGCAACACCAGGGTTTATCTCATGAATCGTGATAGTAAGACAGTTGAAATTTTCAGGAAGGATGTATTCATGTTGCCGTTGAAAAAACAAAAACTTAAAAAACAGTTTTTTTTTCAGGTTGCTCTCATACAACTTATCTACTCTGATAATGATAATAATGAGGGGCTGCCCCATTATTAGGACTTCATATCTTTTGTATGGGACTCCCTGACAACAGATATGATGTTTATGCCATTTTCATAGATAATGGTACGGAACCCTTCGTGACCCCGAAGCGCCATTTGGCGCTAACTACAAGATTAATAGAATTATTATGTGTCACAAACACCAAAGTTGTTTTGGATATTCAGTAACAGCAATTTGAGGAACGGTTATAAAAATAAAATTAAGACAGTCTCCACACATTTTCGACAGAACAAAATTGAAAAAATTATTCAGATTTGACATTTCTGAATGCAAATATAATTGGATTATACTGAGAAATCTCCATGTTCGTCGCTCAAGTCCATGTCACCAAATAAGAGATAGATAGTCAATGCATTATTACTACACGATTCAGAAAATGTGTACGTACGTACGTAAATAACATGGAAACCTGAGTTCCATACACGAAGAGAGCTAGACCGACCTTAACTTAACCTCCAATGTTTGTATTTTGTCACAGGAGTCTAGATGTAAATAAATAAATAAAATTAATATAGACCTATCACCTAATAATTTTCTCCCTCCCTCAAATTCATATAATATTTTCTCGTCTCCAATATACTAGAGTCACCAGGGCACAGCTTTAGCATTTGAGATTACTGCTAAACCTACAGTTATGGTTTAGCTCTGATTTTTCCAAATAGAGAAAATGTTCAAAACTACAATAATTTGACATGAGTGTTTTATGCTTTTTGTTTATATTGTTACTATAGAAACGGATTCATCTCTACGATTGGTACAAAAATATAGTTCATTTATTCACAACAATTATATATGTCGCTACAGCCTTTCTCTTTTTATTTTGCTTAACACGTAGAGGTTGGGGGTTCCATCCTCATGGCATTGAGGAGATTTATCCGCATGGTGATGATGTTTTTGATACTAATTTTCTTTTTGAAATTTATTTTCATTGTTATGTAGTTTTTTTAATACTACTACTACTTTAAAAAAAAACCTAAAAATTTAATTAGTTTTTATTTTTAATTTTTTTTATTTTAAATGTTAAAATGTCCAAAAATTAAAATAAATACTTATTTCGTTTTCTAAAAAAATATTGTGACTATGTAGAAAAATATTCATGATACCCCCGATTTGAACTCGCGACCTTTGATTAGTATAAGACTGGTGCTGATCCAACTGAGCGTGACGCGGCGCGGCGAAATTAGCTATTATTAGTTCTTAGGTGTTTTACGTAATTAAGTACGCAAATAAAATTGCAAAAATTGACATAGGTCCAGCGTTCGCAGTGGCGTCAAGGGGAATGAGGAAATGGTATCTCGTGCTTGTCATTTGAATAAAAAGATAGCGCTATTTCTGCTTGCATGTATAGAACAGAGATGACACGACGATCAACTGTTGCGTCAAAGTCGTTGCGCGAATCACCATCGTCACAAGTGTGAGAATCACTAAATCAGTGTTTTATGAATGAAAATGTTAATAAAACTGGAAAAAAACGATTGGACGCCCTAAACATCTTTGGTGTCTAAAGTAATCTTAAAAAGACAATTGGAAGAATTTGCTGCTTGTAAGAAAGAATACAGACTAATGAAAAAATGGACCTTTCTTTGCCTGAACATAACACCGATAAAAACTAAAAAAAAATCATTTGATTCATAGCTGAGATCTCACTTATGTGGTCAAAATGTATATTCTTATAATCCCCTGTTCCTCACATCTGTGTAGCTTGAGCAAATCAAGATCAAAAAAGTCGAAATAGGTCAAATAAAGTGTTTTTAGATATTTCGTTATTCTGATCTAAATAACAAACATTTTGAAATCATTTTAACATGTATATGTGTAGAATGGAATTACCTACTAAAATATGTGATTTTCATAAATATAAGTCCAATAATTTGAAAACTACATAGAAAATACGAAAAAAAAGGAGCCCACTTCTGAGGCAATTATTATCGAGCAAAGTAATTACAATCGTGTTTCCAACCACAATCCAGCTTTCTAGTAATCTTCTTCTATAACATATATAGATTCGAGATTTAAATAATTAGTGTTTCCATGTTTAAACTCAATCGAAACATCGTAAAAATGGAATATCTGGCCCTTAAAAGCCGTATAAACTATACAACACTTTGAAACATAACGATATATGTTTAGATTTATTGCCTCATATAAAAAATATATCGACTACCGCTGAAATATTCCAATTGGCAAATACACGTAAGTAGTTTAAAGGATTTTTCTTCTGTCCTATTTTTACCCATGGATAAATACCAATTTAATACATTTGACATTGCAAGTCTTTAAAAAAGGTATTGAACTTTGCGTCACAATAATCGTTAAAATAATTTATTTTATTTAATATTCCATAAATAAAGAATACACTTAACTAACATAAGCTAACTAAAGACGCCTGTTTGGCAATACGGCTTATATTTAACCATATCTGCATGATGCTTACTACATCTCACAATCTCTTCATTTGCATCAATCTAGCAATTTGTTACTAAAGTAATTGTCTTCGGTTAATGAGCGGCAAGTGCAATAAGACTAGTGGTTACACCCGGATGCGTTCAGCAACTGTATGAATACAAATGCGCACGATTAACGCAGCGAAAGTGGAGTGAGAGCACTTTTACTTGTGCATTACTTATTTTGCATCTAGATTTCATCTTTTGTGAAAAGGAGACCTAGGGGCGTATTGCGATCCAACTTAATCCGTTCAATTCCTAGGCAGTTTAATTCCCACTCAGTGTAATCGAATATTATCAATATAATAATAATACTACAATTCATATTTATATTGTTATTTTATAGTAATATTATCAATACAATGCCAAATTGCAATAAGAATTGCTATCAGAATCAGAATCAGAACGATAAGACAATAAGAATTGCTATTTTGACAGTAAAGCAGAGCTGTTTAACTGTCATAACTGCATCGCAATACGCGCCCTAGACTTTATAATTAAAGCATAAAATAAACACTTCCTAATACTTAGTGGAGTTTATTGTTAAACTATTTTCATGCATGAATGCTTTTAAGTTCAACAAACCTCAGATTATAATAAAGGAATTGATCTAGATAGTAGGTAGTGTGACTTTAAGTTCGACTCTCAATAATATTCTGAACGAAGTACTACCTACATACAGTTTTTATCGAATTCAAAAATCAAGTTCAGATTAGTAGCGTCTTATCTATAAAATTCTGCTTCATTTATCTACGTTTTAAAGCCACTCATTTAACAACACACAAAATGTTATGAGGCTAATACACCCATTTGCTTACCAACTCTACATGTAGTAGGTACTCTCGACCTATTCAATAGCTTTTGCTAATTAATAACAAATAATAACCAGTTGATAAAGACGACCCGACGGCCTTGCCTTGCTGATGTCACCAGCTCATCTGCAGTATAATGTGTGATCTATCGATCATAACTGGTTACAGTGATTCCACTTGAATCCGTTATAACAATATTGTCGTATGTTTTCTGGCAAAAAAATGGAACGTTCACTGAAAAAAGAGAATGTCAGCGAGAATAATAGTTTTGCAATTCGTCTGCATCATTAGAACGAATATAAGTAACAGATACCTTGGTTATACGTAAATTGGTGTGCATAATCAGTTTCTCATTTATCTACAGATAGAATAACTTTTATAGAAACAACAACAAAAATATCAATCATTTTATACAAAACTTTGGTAACACACACTGGTTGAAGACTTTCGTCTTTCAGACAATTAGGTAATTGAGACGAAAAGACAGTTTCCCGATATTGATGTAAGCATCTTACACAATTTAACAGAAATAGTTAATGAATTTCACGTTTGGAACAGTTAGTTTTCAACTGAAATTAGCCTGATTAAATGTTTCAAATCACAAGCGCAATACATAGACTCACCTCCTGTTACTTGAAACATATACAGTGAACCGGCAATCAGACATGACAAAAGAAGACCAGTAGGCACAATTACAATACAAGAAAACGTAAAATCAGTCAGCATCCAATACTTCCAATAGTTATCTCGTTTAGATTGGCTTGGCATTGCTTGCTGAGTATAGTTTATAGTGATTAGTGCGAATGGCCATTGAAGTACCGACCTTGAGGACAGCTCGCATCTATTGACTGCAAGAGGATTAACATAAATAATTATTAATAACGATTACGAGGATAACCAATGATCATGTTTTAAGCTTATCGGGGATGTGTTTTAATCGGAAATTGTGCTAACTGTAACAGTTAGTAAACACAATGCGAAGTCAAAATTTAATGACGAAAAACCTGTTCTTAACTGAAGATAATTGTTTACCTGTAATTCAAAATTCAACAGTCAGTGGTTATTTCTATAATTGATAGTACAATGATACTCTATGTGATAATAATGACTTTTTAAACTTTGACAATAGCAAATTATCGATTTTGAGCTTATGAACTAGTAGGTATTAGTACCGATGATTCTCTCTACTGTTAGGTGCCCACTTTGGGTGCCCACCGACCAAAATTGTTAACTGCCCAGTTAAGATCTTAAATCAACACCATATTTTTTGTTGGCAGTATCTATTTGTTGATATCACATAACACAGTAGGTACACACATACGAACCGCGATTCCGTCATCCATGCGGTTAATTTTAACTTAAATTACGTAATACGAGAAACCATTCCCATCTGTATGGTATTGGTACTTAGGCTCAGTTACATTATCTTACTTAAATGTAACGGTAAACTTAACCACTGTCTCTCAAAAGAATTATCATTATAATCGTAAAGCCCATCCTTGTTTTGTAATATCCAAACCCACGATTATAGTTTCCAGAAACGTTTGAAAAATGAAATAGTACCATCGCAGTGTCACCTGAATATAAATTACCCAACATTAGTATTAACAAAACGTTCAAATCTACGATCAAATTAAGAATGATAATGCGACATCAAAACATTCTCAGAAACATGTTTTAGTTTGCTTCACTCGTAGGTACAAATTAACATAATTTTGAAGTACTTGGGCCCTTATGATGTTTTAAAGTTTACATATTCCACAAACAAAGTCTGAAGATAAATGTTTCAAGTGTGTAACGGTAAACCTAGATTTATACGACGTTTTGAATGTTTATACTTTGTTAAGAAACGTCGTAAAATTGTTAATTAGGTTACATTAATTCTCATGTCAAACCTGATGATGTTATCTGACAAATAAGCTAGTTTGTATGCGGTGGCCCAGAAGCCCTTACAACATCCACTTTATATTAACTAAGATAGATGAGATCAGAGAAAAGCTTGCTGTTGTTATTTACTGAGATATATAAAATCATTATGCAGGTCCAAAACCACATTTTTTTTACTAGTTCTGCCCGTTTAATGTTGAACCCTTTTCCAGGCTTAGGGCATATAGAAACCAAATTATTTTGTATACTACACTTGTGATTCTGTCTTGCTTGACAAATTAATTAATTAATTAATTTATTTATTGAAAAGGACAACCGTTGATCCAAATAGAATTAGTAAAACGAAGTATCTTACATACTATGTTAGTACCTTATAACTAATTTGGTGCAAGTACATTGCCTAAGGTGCCACATTAAGGGACAAACATGTTGTCGCCCAGCAATGACTTTCAGAATACCGTTGGAGCTGCCACGCACCCTGAATAACAGGGATGCTTGTTTTTTTCTGAGGATGGCCGCGAAGCTGTCTGTATGCGCCTCTGCGAACATGGCGGACGCACTACAAAAACGAGGCAGCCCCAGCAATATCCTGAAAGCACTGTTAAATTGGACTCGCAGAGCGCTGTACGATCTTTGAGTATATCTGACCCAAAGACTGCCAGTGTATAGTGAAGTGCAGTATGCTTTAAAAAGCGTTATTTTGACTGCATTTGTACTCTTAGCAAATCTTCGAGCCAGCATATTCGCTCTTATCGACAGCGCTCTGCGCTCCCGTTCGATGTCGACGTCGTCTTTCAAGTCTTCGGTGACCCAGTGCCCGAGGTATTTAAATTGGGAAACTCTGTCCATTTCACCGCCATTTAAAATAATGGGTGGTATAAAAGATGGGCACTTGGTACCAGCCTTGAAGACCATGTACTGGCTTTTTTTAACATTATAAATAAGGCCGTGTGAGGCGGCATATGACATGAAATGATTATGAAATGAATTAAAATTATTATTCTGGAAAAGGGTTAAATGAATTTTAAATAAACGTTTGAATTTTTTTTCTTACATGACAAAACTGTGTTTTAAAAAGGTTTGGTATACAAAAGTACAGTTAGCGTTAATTGTAACCGTACATGTTTTCATTTACCTGCAGTTGAACTACGAGGGAATTGCTTACCGCGACAAATGTGTTAATTGCTTCTATTAGGGATCTGTGGATAAAAAAGTTTTTTTGTAAAACCATTTTAACCATAATGCACCAAAAAAGTGTAGTGTGTACTCTTATGGCAGAATCTCGTTGAAGTCACCTAAAATACTGTTGTTTTTCTGTCATAAAATACTACCTAAGTACATATTTGAATTTTATTTTATTTAATCTTTATTGCACTGTAAGTTGTATAATTGGCGGACTTAATATCTTACGACCTAAGTATCTCCATATATGATATTTCAAACGAAAAATAATACTTTACTCATGTTTATAACGACAAACGCCCCTGAGAGTCGTGCATTATTAATTAAAAATCGCTCATTTAACTAAAATGAGCGATTTTTAATTAATAACGTTAAATATATTAATTAGTACGGAACCATCTCCACAATCAGCGTTTATCGTTATCGTCGCGGTAACGACGCGCTCCGTTGCGACGCAGCAACGGTAACGGTGCGCTAACGATTAACGATCGTTGTGCGCGTGCGCGGCGCGAACATATATAGGAAGTAACCCACTTATGAAACAAGCGCTTTATCCGATAATCGCAAAGGAATTAGATTCGGTATAACTTGTGATTGTATTAATCTAAAAAGGTTGGAATCTACTTGTTTCGCAATAAGTAGATTTTAGTTTAAGATTTCAAGATTAATTACTTGTTGTACATACAAGTAATGTATACTGGGTTTTAAGAAGGTTGGACCTATTAATGGTAACAACAGACGGAATGTACCCGTAGATTTTATTAAAACTTCATCAGAGTACTCTCTGTCCCCCGCGACTGCGTCCGCGCATTTTGAGATTGCTCCCACCTCTCTCGTTGCAACGTTACCCTTCCCTGATAAGCTAGCTGATAAGCTATCCAACACATAATATATATTTTTATAGTTCCTGTTATTAGCGCGTTCAAACAAACAAACTCTTCAGCTTATTAATATTATATTTTCCAGAGTAAAGGCAACGGTAGGTACTTACAATTATCAAACGGTATTTACACGAATACCTATAAGTGTCCTAGCAGTACGCAGGAATTCCAAATCCTAAAGCATATATATTCGCCTTTGAATCGAATAAAATAATAGCATAAGCACATATATTGTACTATTTACCGTAAATAGTGATCTAACTATAACTACGTTCTATGAAACTGAAATTAAAATTCAATACATGTTTAGTTACGTTACGGCCACATTAGGTCAAGTGCGAATTTTTACACTTGCCGAAAACCGTGACGAACATGACAATGCGATGGGTAACAAAAGCTCAAACTGGTGCTAAAGCGTATATAACCAATAACAAAACATTCCCTTGGAGTGGTAAAAGTTGAGCTCATTTGCAATAGACATTTTCATCGTGCACCCTAGCTAATAGTGATTTAAATTTCTCCTGAGTTAATGTCTTATTTTGTTGCTATTTTTGTGAATGATCTGATACCTAATATCAGAACATTCCTCCAATCAACAAAAAGCTGTAGTATAACTTTAAAACTTTTTGTTATGAACGTGAACTCGCTAGAGTTCAGTTTCAGTTAGTGAAGGAATGTATTGAATTCCCGGGACCTTTTATACGAATTACTTATACATTAAATGGAGCCAAGTATAGCCCACATTTTAGTTTATCTTAACAAGGCAAGCTTCAAATACTTGGCAGCTGTTAAATTCCAAAGAAATACCGCCGGCCGGTACTTTTGCTTTTAACCAAAATAAAATAATATCATTCGTATTTGTGCAATAATGCAATTGTTTTTCAATAAATTACTATCCTTTTGTCCTGCTATTTAGTACCAATAAAATAAAACATCAACATCGACGTGCCCAAGGCTATATTTGACCTTTAATAGTGAGGAAAACAACAATAAATTAAAATAAATTACTATCATCATATTATCTTACTATAGATAATTGCTTAATTTGCAAATAGTAAATAGGCCTGCTTGATTAGATTGTAGGTAGATACGAAAAAGTTAGACAAGAACTTTTTTTTCATTATAATATAAGTATCAAATAAAGGAAAAGTTGGACGTCGAGTCGTACCAAGAGGTCAAGGAGATGGCTCTGAATAGAGATAAATGGAGAAAACTCCACCGACAAGAGCATAGCTCTTAAATTAAAAAGAAAGAATATAAGTATCAAAGTCATATATCTTCTTTACTGTTATTCTTTATCTTCATTTTGCGTGATTGATTCTTTTTAAGTATAGATGTATTATCCTTCAATAAAAGTGTCTAGTTAATTTTAGATGCACCCACATTAAATGTTTCAACTTTCCTACTTGTTATTCAAAACCTAAGTTCTAATCTTTATTCTGAATAATGACCACCAAATGTTTTTTTCTTGAGGCCTTTCCCACAATTCACAGAAGAACTGTTTCGGATCGAACGCTCTTGATCATTTGATACGAACAAATACGGATAAGCTGTCAATCAGAGTGTTGTTTTTAGGTTTCACGGAATTGAGGTCTTATTTAGGTATGCTTATGTAGAAATGCATTCAAAATCAAAATCTAAAATTAATTTATTTTAACAGTAACATGAATGTTACTAGAGTAGAGAATCTCCTTTTAAGTTTATAAAAACTTGTATGTAACCATTAAACTACTATTACTAGCGTATGGAACTGACATCACGAACAAATTTTGTGCTCCATGAATTGATGACACGGTCATCAACTCGTAGTATATCATAATTCATTGTGAAGTTTTCTTTGAAAATTCAAATTTTCAAAAGAAAACATCACAATTTGTCGTCTTTTTTGTAGAACATTTTTTGCTTGACATAGCTTCTGTATACGTAGTAGCAACAACACTGTGTGTAACAGACTTTGGTTTTTACTCTGTCCCTAAACGTATTTTGCATTGGCTTGTTACCAACTAAGCTTTGCTGGATTAAGCCCATTGTCATATGATGAAATGAGCCCAAACTGAAAAATCGGTTCCAAACCTCAATTTCAGATTTGTCAATTTTTTACGAAAGGACAAACTCGAGCAAAACTTATTAATTCGGTGCAACCAATTGTCTCACTTTTAAAGTTCACAATACCACAAAGAATGCGTATTACATTATCCAAAAATGTGTAACAAATGAATAACAATGTCGTTCCATAACCATCGCAATCAATTCGTCAGTAAATAATACTAATCAATACTACTTAGGTATATTTATTCCGGTCCCATACAAGTCGCCATCGACCCGATGTGGCACAATACACAAGGACGTGGCTCCTTTATGGGACTACAATGGGTGACATGAGGTGTCCTCGATTTGTTAGTACTTTGGACCATTGCATTCCAGGGCAAATAGTTGAAAACTTGTTGTACTCAGTTACATGACTATGTTTCCCAAATAACCTATTAGTAACAAACTTAACTAAGTATCTTTCAAACACTAAAATGGCTATAAAAGCGGCCCAAACAAATTGTCATTTAATTGAACAAACATTAACATGCAACAAAGTGGTTTAATGGGCATAAGAAGATTGTTTTAGTGAACGTTACTAGTGAAACTACGTAAGTATTGTGTATTAAAAAGTAAATAAGTAAGTATTTATTAAAAAGAGGTTGCTTATTAGTATCCTTCAGTTTTCTTTTCGACGATAGTTATCACACTTGGGTGACGTTTGTGGTAAATTCGATAAGCACTAGATCGCATTTGGTTCTAATGATAACTATTTTGACGACTATTACGCTACCACTATTGTTTTTACCTCTCTTCTGTGTAATCCGGATTAAATATTTGTCTTTGCAGCAATGTTTGGTCCAAAAAAGTCCGTTACCGCGACCCAGAACATCATTGGGAAACAGCCTGCTTGCTCAGGTGTCCGCAAGTCATATTCGATGTACGCAACAAGCCTCGTATTTGCGTGTTTGAACAGATATACGTTCTATACCTACGATGAACTGGCACCTTTGGATGATTCGTAAAAATTGAGTCAATGGTAAATCAATGAGGTATTTTTACCGAATGGACGTGATTTGGACATTGTCCCGTTTCTTTTTATTTGTAAAGATTCGCCGTATTTAAAAACCATTAAAATTAGTCCTATAATAATAGGTCTTGGAACGCATCCCAAATCTATACTAATATTATAAAGCTGAAGAGTTTGTTTGTTTGTTTGTTTGTTTGTTTGAACGCGCTAATCTCCGAAACTACTGGTTCGAATTGAATAATTCTTTTTGTGTTGTATAGTCCAGTTATCGAGGAAGGCTATAGGCTATATAACATCACGCTACGACCAATAGGAGCAAAGATATAAGTAAGTAAATGTGTAAAAAACGGGAGAAAGAAGTCACTATTCCACGCGGACGAAGTCGCGGGCAAAAGCTAGTCTACCTAATACAATCCTTAATCATTGACACATAGGCTTGCGTGATTAATTAAATTATCGGTACTTAGCTATCAACAAAAGAAAAACGGATATCGTTTTTCCGCCTCCGACATTCTAACAATTACTTGTGCCTGCCTACTTCCACTACCGTGAAACAATCTTGCGTTTCTGTCCATTCAATGTTGATAATATGTAAGTAAGTATAGTGAATTTACAACATCTAGATTAGCGTGTGTGTCGCATCAGACCGCCAAATTACAAAATATTGGAGCACATAAAGTTGCAAAAATGGCGGCTCTTTGTTTTGAAGCTGATGAGTGACGCAAGCGCAGACGACAGCGACGCAATTGACAGACATGCATGGCTTCTTCGCTGCACTAAAATACCTCTTATTTTGTACTTTATTATGCTTTTTATATGAAACTTCTAAATAATTACCGTACTATTTCCATTATTATAGTCCCTACGTACCTTCGCATATTTACAAGCTTTGCCTTATGCAGAATGGGCTGTATATCCAACTCATCATTGATATTTAATTATTAATATATTGTTTTTTACCCTTCTTGTCCTCCGGCGGTCAAACTTTAAGCGATAAAAATTTTTTTTTTTTCGAAAACGTATTATGACAGACTAATAAGTCGTGAGACTTTTTTGATCAATATGATATCATACATACCTCTCTTCTTTTAAATTTGTTTTACTGAGCTTTTATTTGGGTAAAATATAATGCGTAGATACTGATTTCTTAGCAAGACACTAATTACTTAGGTACTAAATCACCCACTTGCCTTATAATGTATAAATAGTACCTATTAATAACTGTGCAGAATTATTAGCAAAATGAACCCTTATATAAATCGGGTTTTAGTTTAGCAGTCAGGTGCATTGTGTATGATATTGCGCACGCCCACTCACTTTCACAACGTTCCGTTTGGACGCGACGCAACTGTGGACGACAGCTACCGCTCGATTATAAATCATATAACACTACTGGATAGGCTATTTACTCGATAATATGAGCGAGCACATTTGACAGAGAGTAGGTACTTATTTGTATAAGATTTTATTTGTTGGCATGTGTCTGACAAAGTACGTACACTTAAGATAATCAGAAACTAGATTTCTGATTCGGTGCCTCAACCAACACCCAGACTCAAGCAGTAAATATTCCTATACTGACGCAACCGCGGATCGAACTTATGACTATTATTAACTTATGACTATGACTATTATTAACCATTTCAATATTTTGAATTTATCGCCCTAATATTGGGGGTTCGTTGCATTGGGGTGTCGCGGATTATTTTGCATTGATAAACTGTGCTATAACACAAGTTATATTTATGCCTAATGAGTCAACTACCAGCAAATTTCTACTGATTAATCTGAGCATTCCTGGCAGCATCACGGCTTGCCAATAAACCGCCGGGCGTGACCGACCGACGTGTATTTTGCGTGCCCTATCTCGATGCACGTGACTTCAGACCAACCTACTTTGTCCACGAAAACCTGTGTTAGTAGCCTTAAAAATACACTTTGTCCCATCGGAATAACGACGCATTTGGTATTCGCAAATTTTCCGTAAGAAACGAAACTCTTAAAGTAATTTCCGTGTGTTAGATCCCAATCATGTGCCATTCCTCGTCATTGTCAACATTTTTGATTATATTTCTGTGGGAATTTCAACGTTCATATCTTGTTGTGATTTCTGGTACGTACTCCTTACATAATTGAAACGCTTAAGTATTTACCTAGCCTAGCTATAGGTAATAACATGATAGAGACACAGCATTTACTTTGTCGCTTCTGCTATACTCGTTGATACTGCTTGTTGATACTCGGGACTGCCTCGTTGGTGTAGCGGTTAGTTCGCTGATCTCTACCCAAGAGGTTCCGGGTTCGATTCCCGGGTCGGGCTAAAATTTGTTTTCGCAAGAAAGAAAGAAAGAAAAAACGTTACTTCAGTACCAACCAACATCAAATTACCAAAATTATTTTTACAAAATTATATAACTTTTCCAGGTTTTTGTGTCTTTAAAATACTCGGAAACAGCTCGATGTCAGAAATTTGGTGGTGTTGACACCCCCTTGCCACTCTCCGGTCATGTCGAACTGCTGTCACATCGAATTAATGAGAATGAAGGAATAGAGGGTGCACTTGTGTTTTGCGCACTCATCTGGGCCCCATAATATCTCAGTAAAGTTACTAAGTTGTGCTTATTAGACATTAGCAAAGATCAACTTTTATCAACAATTATCAACAGGTAATCCTGTTATAAGTAGTTTGGCTATAGGTACTTCTTTCGCTAGCTAACGAATGTATGCAGATTCTCATTAGCAGATGATTAACTAAATAAACATTTTACCAACAACCCCAAAACATTCCATTTACTTCGATAAATATTGAGCCTTTATTTCCAAACTCTTCAAGGTTGGCTGAACCGAGTGTTGTTTTCGAACAAATAAGCCGTTGAAAATTCATGCCTTTTGTGCAGAAAGCCTGACAAAGAACCCATTTCCAAACGTGCGTATCCATTGAGTGAGCGGCTCTAGATTCGGTTTAAAGTATATTTATCATTTAGTTACAAGTTAAAAACAATTGTAGAAACAAGATTTTCTTTTTGTAATACGATTGAATGAAAAATATTTCGTTAAATGTGTGCTCACTCAGTCCTCACAAACGGTCAGCCATATCTTTATAATGAAATAAGTTTGCCAATTCATTCAGTGTTCTTTATTTTGTCGAAACTCGCTTTAGTTAGAGCCTGTAATTACAGATCGTCAAGTATCGTATTTAAAATTTTACTATTAATTCCTTGTGCTCACTCCATCCACACGCTATTGAATTTCTATGAACCAACTATAGATTCGCATTCTATTTTATACATTGTTTGAATTGGCTAGAAACAAGATTATTCAGTATAAAAACAAACCACTTTCATTGAGCGTTCTTGAGTAAAATGGATCCCTAGTGCTCACTCCGTTCGCCAACGCTAAATGCTTGAATATATTTTTTTAGGTTAACTCAAAAGAAAAAGTGAATATACCATTTTTTTGTACACAAATACCATAAAAAATTCGGCAGTACACAGATCGATATTTCTATTTACTTTTAGATTTAAACAAAAGTTTCATATTTTGTATGAAAGACGTGGAATGGGGTGTCCACACGTGACAAAATAGTAGGACTTAACCGACTTAACTTCACGCGATTAAGCAGTAATCATCCTCGCTTACTTGCCTTAAGGAAACGGTTTTGTAATAATAACATGAATTACGGCATTAACGAGGATATTCTTAAGTTGCCACAAAACAAAGTTTAATTTTAAGTTTTTAATTTTGTAAGTTTGACGTTGTAATAAGGAGGTAATAGGATTAAATAATAAATATATTTTTTTTCATTCAATAATTTATTTACGGGGTAACTTTTTGATACAGATCAGAAGTAACATGTAACGTTTCCTTAAAGAAGATCTTAAATACTGAAAATACAGGGTGTTGTTTCAGCGACGAGCGACTCAGGGGTGGCTGTACAAACGATACTGATATCAAAACAGTTATTAAAAAAATATTTTTCTTTAAATGGAAAAGACCCACAAAATAAATTTTTCATAACGATATAGCCGGCGAGTACTATTAACACCAAGTCGCCTACTCGTAGCTTACTAGCTACGGCGTAGTATTTCGTAGATACGTGCGAGCTACGCGTGAGGGTGCTAGTTTCCCCATTCATTTTGATATTTTTTAGAAGGTTGTTAAAAGGTTTCCTCGTATAAAACGTGCATATAATTTAAAAAAAAAAATCTTTAGAATAAGCATAACTCATATTAGCATCAGTGAGTCGCTCGTCGCTGACCAAAACACCACCCTGTATAATACTTTCCTGAAAAATTTGTGCTTTGAGTTATTAATAATAACAGATGCAAATCTGCAGACGCAAAAATGATCATAAGTGCCATAGTCGTAGTATGGTACTCGTGACACAAGGAAGAAAATTCCTTTGTACGAAGCCAAGACACTTGGTGTGTTATCTGGCGTATAGGTACTTATATTTATTTACCGAATGTGACAATTAAACCTTCTCAATTTATCCAGTCTTATTTAATGTCCTCTTATTATTGTCACGTGGAGACACCCTATTATATGTCATTTAAACTAAAAGTTAAGTTTCGTATATCTATAAAAGTAAATAGAAATATCAAACTATTTACTGCCGAATATTTTATGGTATTTTTGTACAAAAAACTGATATATTCACTATTTCTTTTGAGTTAACCTAAAAAAATATATTCAAGCATTTAGCGTTGGCGGACGGAGTGAGCACTAGGAATCCATTTTATTGAGTAAACGCTCAATGAAAGTGATTTGTTTTTATACTGAATAATCTTGTTTCTAGCCAATTCAAACAATGTATAAAATAGAATGCGAATCTATAGTTGGTTCATAGAAATTCAATAGCGTGTGGATGGAGTGAGCACAAGGAATTAATAGTAAAATTTTAAATACGATACTTGACGATCTGTAATTACAGGCTCTAACTAAAGCGAGTTTCGACAAAATAAAGAACACTGAATGAATTGGCAAACTTATTTCATTATAAAGATATGGCTGACCGTTTGTGAGGACTGAGTGAGCACACATTTAACGAAATATTTTTCATTCAATCGTATTACAAAAAGAAAATCTTGTTTCTACAATTGTTTTTAACTTGTAACTAAATGATAAATATACTTTAAACCGAATATAGAGCCGCTCACTCAATGGATACGCAGGTCATTTCCAACTTAAATTTATTTATTTAACAACACCAAAACATATTCCCGCTTGGAATATGTTTTGGGAGTTGAATATTCTTGATCCCTTATGTACAGGACAAAGGATCATTCGTTTGCAGCTGTAAAACATGTATTACGAAGTTTTTATAGTTAGACATTTCATTGGATATGAAATAAGTTCACAATTTTTTAAGATGGTAAGCAGTTTATGTCGTAACTCCCAAGTTTCCAATTTCCGGTGGATAAGAGATATATGTGGATAGGCCATGACATATTCACTGTTTTATTATATCTTTTTTTAGACATCGAAGTAAATAAGACGTAAAATTTAATGAGCCGTGAATCTTGACACACTTGAAGAGCGTATTGCTCAAATACCTATGTTAGTACAAAGCTCGTCGTATTTCCAAAGTAAACCAAATATTTCAGTGTTTGTCAAGTACCATAATATTAGCTTAAGCCTAACAAAATAAGGGCCATGGGTTATTGCTTGCTGCGTGTTGAAAGCAGGCTTAAATGTTCGTTGTGCATTTTAATTGATTTGCTGTTTAATACGTTTGAGGCCATCGGTTTCGAGCCTTGTTACATTAACAATTGATAACCACTAAGCATGTTATGAAACTGCTATCTGATTTATATAATGATACATAACGTACCACTCCGTATTTTTTTTTTCAGACCAAATTAGGTCAAAAAACTTCACCTGAAACTAGGTATGAAAACTAGGTATACCTACATATAAGTAGTTAAATGAATCACTACTAAACTGGCACAATGAAATCAGAGTCAATCTAAATACGATTAATTAATAATATTATTGCCGGTCGTGAAACGAATATTTTATTAAAATAAAAAATTCTAAAAATCACACTAAATATCCTGAGTTTCTGTTAACTTAGTTATAATAGATAATGAAATGATTTACTATTTTAATAGGTACACACTATAGATGTGTGTGTGTTTAAAGGGTGTACAACAACAAAGGCGATTAAAACAAAACAAAGCAAAAATTAGCAACGAGTGGAATACGTCACTCATTCGGAACAGTCAGAGGTCGGTTTGGTATGATTGCAACATCGGACGCAGATCAGAATCGGTGCACAACATAACATAACATCCTCCCGCTAATATTAACTGTGCTATCGCGATAGACCTTCCTCACGGGCTTATCATAAAAATAAAACACTATTTTTAATGAATAGGGCGGGGTCAACTTAAAATCATATCGCTTGACTGATCTATCTATGGTTGTTTGCTAGATGTCTTATTGTTAATTTGTTGGTAATCTTGAGGTGGCTTTTATACATTTAATTAGTAGTAGGTAGATTAGTATTTAAGTATTTCCATTTAAGATAGTAGTCAGACAGAAAGATGGCTGTACTTATATGTTTTTCCTACGTTTCAGCTCGGATATATGTATTAAAAATTAAAGACTTGGTATTGGTATTGCGATCCAACTTAATCCGTTCAATTTCCAGGCAGTTCAATTCCTACTCAGTGTAAAGGAATATTGTCAATATAATGATATTATTATAATACTACAGTGGTATGAATATCAATATTTATGTTGTTATATCATAATAATATTATCAATATAATGCGAAATTGCAATACGAATTGCTAATTTGACAGTAAAGCAGAGCTGCTTAACTGTCAAAGTTGCATCGCAATACGCCTCGGTCAAGTAGGTACTTTATATTTGTATACGAATTGCATTTACTTTAAAGGGTTTTAGAATATAGAATTAACAATTTTATACAATTTCCAGATACGGTTACAAAGTTTCGAGTTGCCCAATATAATATGTCACTTACACCGTTTCCCACCAACATAACGAGAATTTATGGCAATTAAATGGTGCTAGAACCGAGTTAGTTCGTGGCTATTCAGCCATCAGCCGCATGCAAATTACCATGGTACTGTCATAGTCTTGCAATATGCCTTGTATCGACAATACTGTTTTGTAGTAAACACATTACTTAGTCCACGAACAAAATTAGTTTTATCACAGATCTTTTCGCACGCCCCAGATCCGCACCAGTCTCCAACAAATAGTACCTAGTAACAAAGGAACGACCTAACCACAAAATTTTATCCGCATCAAAAATAACTTAACACAATTGTACGAACACTTCTGGTAATAAGACTTGGTTTATAGTAGAGAGGAATGAAGAAGAGTCTCTCAAAAAAGCTAGTAAGCCTTATTATGAGAATTGGATTCTTACGCAATGTTATCTTTGTGTCTTTAGTTTATTTTATCAACTAACAAATGCGCGCAAGTAAATTAACGACCTGTTAATTGACTTTTGTCAGGATTCCTTGCATTTATTATCGATAACGTTTAATAGCTTTTATACGGTAATATATATGACTACTGTACCTTAAATGGGCGATAAAAAGTTCTGAGTCAATCGAAGGCAAGATATCTGGATGTGAGTTTCGTTTCAATAGTTCCTATATTTTGCAGTAAACTTACTGATATCGTGTTCTGTCTGTTGTGTTCAATTGTTATAAATGTAATTTACTTTCGCTGACTACTTACTTCTCTGTGGGGTCATTGTGGGAAGTGTGAAAATCGCTTCTTTGTCCGCGCTCATCTTATTGAAATCGCGTTAAAGTACTACAGGTACAATGAATCATAAATGCGTTCGTATTTGAGGTTAAATATGCTGACAATTGCTTTATTATTTTGTAATGAAAAGATTTCCGCTTTAAAAGGTTCTCACCTGACATCATTACATCGAAAAAAATAATAGTTACAAGGAAGGTATTTTTATAATTTGGAACAGAGGGTTTTCCACTAGCGTCGCCAGAATATGTCATTTCTCACTCTTATTTCAAGTTAAAAGAGCGCGGAATTAAAAGCTAACATTGAAATAAAGAGTGAAATAAAAAGCTGAGTATTGCTACAGCAAGATAGTGATGTTCCGTAGAAGAGGTTTTCGAACGAAAGTTTGGGGTAGTCGTGTGCCGCGGCGGTCGCGTAACGCTTTACAGGTTAACCTACCTACCTACGTGCAGAGTTGATTTCCCTACCCACAAATCTCCAACTTTTAGTTTAAAGATATTCTTATGATAATCGTTCCCTAGTTAAAGATTTACTCTAAAGACCTATCTATATTAATTCTAATATATTTGACTCTTCCGTTTCTGTTGGTGATAAGTAGGTGTTTTGATACCCATGTAACATATTTTCCTGAGAACTATCTAATTTTATGTTGGATACGCGATCTTCATCATTCTTTTTTCCTTTAGTTTGTTTTCAACCTCTTTTTATCTTGTCAATAGCGCGCCAATGCTCGAGGCAAGCGGTTCACCTTCCAATCCACAGTGCGACAATTAGAGAGGCGACGACTGGCGGAGAAACTGTCCCGAGAGGCTGACTTGAAGGAACAGCAGAGAAGAACTGAGCTGGAGGCCATGAGGCGGTGAGTGCATATGATCGATGTCATTATAATGAGGGCCTCGTATCCCTTCTGCTTATTATTGAACAGCGAATTTTGTAGGCTGAGCGACAGCGACTGGAAAGAAACTGAGAGGCATACTTACTTATTATTTTTTACCATACTATTACTAGCGTATGGAATCGACATCACGTGCTCCTGGAATTGATGACACGGTCATCAACCTGTAGTACAAATCATAATTCAACATTCAAATTTTCAAAGAAAACGTCACCATCTTGTCGTCGTTACTGCGACACATTTTTTGCTTGGCATAGCTTCTCTATAGGTAGTAGTAACAACTCACTGTTTTTCACCTGAATCTCATCATAACTCTTTTCCCGAAAATTTAACAGCTTTGATACAATATTTCAAGTCAACCTGACCTGTCTGTATCTACTCGTACGTAGTTATTATCACGTAAAAACTGGATGCAGACCGTAGTTGTGCAAAACTGTGGGAGAGGCCTATGTTCAACAGTCTGTTGATTAGGCTTAAAATGATGAAGTTATGAGTATGAAATGAAATTATTGTTATAAACTTTATTTTCGCAGGGTGGAAGAAGAGTTTCAGCGCAAGCGTGCGAGGGAGAAGGCGAATATTAGACAGCAGCTGCGGCTCGTCAGCAGCGGAGCAGCCAGCATGCCGACCACCACACATCACACCAAGGTATGAGGATCAGTTAGAGTTAGAGAACGTCACGTGAAGGTTTCCGATGAACCAGCCGCGGCATTGATCCTGCGCCTGGACTCTCTCCGATCATATCGGGATACCGACTCACCTGACAGTGATGGAACAGAGGTGGCCTTGTGTATTGCGCACTAAATACCACTGTATTGCTGCAGTGCTGCTGTATAATGAATGAAGCATCGATGAAATAGTGTCACTTTCAAATGCACCTTTATGTCGCTAGAAAACGTCAGTTTCTAAAGTTAGGTAGGTAGGAATAGTCCTCACACGACAAACAAGTAGATTCGGCAATTTTCTCACTTTTGTTTAAGCTAGGAGTTCAAGTTTATTTCTAGACAGGTGCATAAATTTAATATTTTGTGTTCAAACAAAACATTCCACAATGCCAACTCAATTAACGTTGTTGTATAATCACTTAGTGTCTCGGATGATGTAGATCATTCGCCTTTAGCCTTGCGCGTGATTACTTAACACAAAAACACCTTGTAGAGTACCACATAAGTATAGTAGTACTCGTAGTCACTGTTATTAATAATCTATTATTTGTTTATGGTAATGTTGACACAAATACTAGGCTGCGTATTTCACGCTCATGACTTCATTTACACACTCGCAGCCTTCCAGTCTATCTAATATATTTAAGAAGTGATACTATTGTCGCACTTAGTAGGAACTATTACAAATATTATCCGTGCTCTTCATTCAATCAAGCATCTTCCTTCACATTTTTTTCATTGAAGCACAGAATATATAATAGTACTACATAAAGAACGGCCACTCACCTGCTCCCTAGTCTGACTTACCTCACTATCGCGCCGGAATTGGGGTTCTCATTATGCGGTCGCCTACCAGGCATGGCACGCGCATGTTTGCGACGTTAACGGAAGAACAAAGTTTTGTGTACGAGAGATGCCTAGGTACTGTGCAGTGTACGGGTGTCTTTCATCCTCGAGAAAGGACTCCGATAGAAGCTTTTATCGTTTCCCAAAAGATGAGAGCTGTCTCTAATCTTCTAAGTAACTTCATACAAAATATGCAACCATAACTGTGAGAGGGTCGCATTTTAAAGCGACGGCTGCGCCGGAGGTCCCAGGTTCAATTCCCGGGTCGGGCCAAAAATATGTACCGGAGTTTTTCTGTTCAGAAATTCTCAGGGTAGCCCGGAGTTTGGAAGTTGGCGGTGTTTCACCCCCGTGCCTCGGAAAGCACGTAAAGCCGTTGGTCCTGCGCCTGATCTCTCTCCGGTCGTGTCAGATTTCTGTCCCATCGGGCTATGAGAGTGAAAGGAATAGAGAGTGCACCTGTGTTTGCGCACACACCTGTGCACTATAATATGTCCCGCGCAGTCGGTTAGTCGTTATGACTGGCCACCGTAGTCGAAATCGGCTAGGGGGACTATTATTATTCTAACTACTCAGTTACAGTAAATAACTTTAAAAACGTTAGGTAAAGGTAACATTCTTTGGAATTGTGTGTAGTTAAGAAATTATAATTGTAATATTTATGTGATCAGTGAAATTAGGTGTTGCTAAGGTAGATACTATCTTTTTATTTCTCCACGATACCACGTGAATATGACATTACGAAAATCAGTGCTTGTTACGATGTATACTAAATTAAAGTAAATTACGTTGTTAAGGTATCTGTTTATTTATGTTAAAAGAGCTATGACCGGTGTAACAGACTTTGTCAACCCTTATGTGTGCGTGCTGCACACAAACGCAGCGTCTGTGCAACACGCCGTCAGTCAATGTATGGCCAAAATGAAAAGTTTCTTCCGAGTGTCTGGGTTGTGATTGAAGGCTAAGTTAATATAATAATATGCAATTTTCAGACGCGAGACGAGCCCGACGGATCATGCCGTGACTCGCCTGCACCAGAACGAACGCGCGAAAGGCGGCAGGGGCACAGCAACGCTTCTTCAGAAATCAGCGGAAGAAGCAAGAGCACGACGCCGGTAAGAAAACAATCTAGTAATGCATGGGCTAATTTGAAGAGCTAGATAATAAATGATTCTCTAATTGTGTAACAAGTTTTAGAACCTCTCGGTATCGTTAAACTTTAATGTGTGGTGATCTTCCCTGGGCTGTCTGGAAGTCTCTCAATAGACTTCGGTCAGGTGTTGGAAGATGCCTAGAAAACCGGATGAGGTGGGCTTTCTCCGGAAATGACAAGTGTGACTGTGGCGCGGTGCAGACAATGGCCCATCTCCTGTCCTGCCCCAAATGTCCTAGCTCACGCACGCTTCAAGATTTACAGCAGGCAAACGCCAACGTAATCAACGTTGCACAACACTGGGCGAAAATATTATGATTTGTTACCAGTCGACTCGAAGAAGAAGAAGAACTTAAATTACATTTTGTTGTTTTTTTTTTAGATTCGATGCGTAGAGCTAAGCGAATGGCGTACAGAGAGCGAAGCGCGCGTGTACCGCGACTGGGCGGGCGCGGGAGTGGGAGTGGGCGCCGCGCACGCGCATCCACCCGCCTGCGCGCGCATGCCCATGTCCACTCACGTCGTCTACAACGGTGGGTAGCCGTGTTAGTCTCATAGAACAATGAGGTCGAAACGCCATCTACCAATGTCGCTTAACAACTTCACTGCACGCTGTCTCTACTTCCAACTACTAGATGGCACTGTATGGATACAGAACCGCGATAACTAAGATTTAGTACAGACTCAAATATTTCATACGGAGCAAAAATGGTGCTATTGAGCAGTGATCCCTGCAAAAGCTCCCAATTACGGAATAGATGAGGCTGTAACTGGCGAGCGCAATTCTCTTCACTGTAAACTGTAATCTCCTTATCAGTTAAAATGCTAAGGCAGTTAAATAGATGGCATGCTTAAGGCACCAATTTTATCTACATACTTATAGAAAGCAGTACACATGACCATGAATGATATGTCATACCTATGCATCATGATTATTACTGATGCCTACTTATATTTACATAACAGTTACTGAAACATTTTAGAATACCTATAATACTTAATATGTGGCACATAATAAATCGTTATTAACCTATGTTTGCCGATCCACAATAGTTTGCCGACGGAAGCGCATTAGCTACCGCGCCCCATAACCCGTGACGGGCGAGACCTTGCTTCTGAAATATGATACGTTCGGAGAACTGCGTATCAATAAAAACATTAGAGGTATCTTATGCGGTCGGTATACGGGCTATTTTGCAACAAAAATGTAGTCTTATGTGATGGCAGGCAGGTGCTATGTACATTAGTCACTAATTCACTATACATTTAGCGCAATTCACACGCAGCAATAATGTAGGGCAAGGTGTGATAAATAAACAGTGCTCAACACTGTTCGTAATAATGTTGCTAGTGTTTTTTTTTTTCATTTGATCGCGAAAAGTTGTCAGGAAGTCGCTGTTATAATTCGATTTGAGCAACTATTCCAACAAGTATTAAAGGTATTGGTAGAAAAGCTAACAGATCCCTCGTTTTCTCATGAGCAGTTTTGCTCCCATCGTTATACAGCTCTCACAAGATTGTGTTAGGGTCACTTTTGGAACATATCTTTCACGTTGGCGGAAAACCATAGACAAAGAAAAAAGTGCGTCAGTAAATATTGAAAAATGCGTTAGTGACTTATAGATTAATTAGGATACCTACTTATTTTTTGACATTAGGTAAGTATTAATATGTACTTTAGGTAAAGGTTCACATTAATTTTGTTTTACTGTTAATATTGTATTTATATTATTTACGTTGGCGAAAAGCAATTACCCTCAGCTATAATCTATACTAATATTATAAAGCTGAAGAGTTTGTTTGTTTGTTTGTTTGTTTGAACGCGCTAATCTCCGAAACTACTGGTTCGAATTGAATAATTCTTTTTGTGTTGGATAGTCCAGTTATCGAGGAAGGCTATAGGCTATATAACATCACGCTACGACCAATAGGAGCAAAGATATAGTGGTAAATGTGTAAAAAACGGGAGAAAGAAGTCACTATTCCACGCGGACGAAGTCGCGGGCAAAAGCTAGTTCGTATATAAAGTTTAAAAAGTTAGTTCCTAAAGTAACGCTAGCGCCATCTCTCGATGATATAAACATCGTAAGACAAGAACACATTTGGTTGCGGTCTGCTCTGGTTAACTTAAAAATCGTTTCTCGTTCAACCTAAAAATTACAGTCCCAAGCCCCACCAGGCACTAGATGGCGTTGTACCGAATTTATTCACATCATTTTATTTGTATTTAAAGTAAGTTTGGCAGTAAAAACAAAAGTTTCCAATAGATTTCTGTAGGAATTGATCAGAACTATATTCGTCAAAAACATGTTTATTTTGTTTTCCAGCGGTGGAGGTAGAAGCGTTCAGTGGCAGCCCTCGCTCCGACAACTACCGCTTAGAGTTTGCGCGCGGACGCTCGCCGCGAACGCCGCGCCCGCCGCGAATGCTCGCCGCCGCGCGCTCGCCCTCCACCTCCGGCTCCGAGCTCAGTTTGAGGCAGCCTATAAAAATCAGGTACTACTTATTGATAAAAACTCTATGAAGCAATTACATTCGAAGAAAAAATCATGTTTCTTAATTCTTAATCGCTATAACTTTACCGCTCAGAGAATGTGAATGAGACGTTTTCAATTTTGACAAAAAATGAAACGTCAAAGTAACATTATCTGTGCGGCTAAGCTATAAGTAATGACACTTCATACTATAGGTAGACCACGAAATTGAGACCTCGCCTGCGGGGTGGCGGGGTGCGGAGGGAGACGAGAGCGCGGTTAGTGAGCGGCGCGGGCGGGGGTTTACGCGTCGCGCGCACCTCTTGCGCGCCCCGCTATCGCCTCCCCCACGCCCCTGTACCACGCAGGCGAAGTCTCAATGAAGCGGTTTACCCATAGATCAAAATTCGTTGACCAGTGCTTACTTTTCATCAAATTTGAATTAAGTCGTTAGATGTGTTTATCTGTTTCGAAACCTCTGGCAACACATGCAGTAGTGTTTGACAGATTAAAAAAAAATAGCACCGATAGTTCTAATCTAATACCTGCAAATTTGAGTGTGGGTTTTAAACAATTTCGCTTTGTCTTAAGCCTGTATTGCATGAAGGTTTATGATAAATAACTTGGACATACTTACTTAGTAGTTTCTCAAAATCGTATGCCTACAGCTTAAAAAATGCATGATGGAACCAGTCCCTGCATTAGAACCCTTTAAAATCGATTCCAACTTTATGCTTGTTTGAGGATCTTCATACTTATAATGGAATATGTCTAAATAATAATAATATTTTGCGTAAACAGAGCAAATTTTCAGAAATATTTGTTTCGTGACATTTTTAGCAACGTGTCATGTTAAAGTATAACTATCCAGTAACCCAATTAGGTAGTAGTGCCGTAATTAGTAATTTTAATTAATTAACCTGAATGTGTTTCCCCAAGGTGGTGATAGCGGTTTGTAGCGCTAGCCTTAACCCTTAACGCCTTGCGACGCAGAACGGTGAGTGCTTGGGCTTATTTGACCCTTGGTTGTAATTTGTAAATAGGACGGGTTCACGTAGCATATTTTTTATATGATTTTAAGTGGCCAATATTTTTTTTTATAGTTTGAAGCTCCAGAAGAGTAATATACGGGTATGGACGCAACTATCGTCGTTGCATCCTTCGACATTCCAGCATTTCACAATTAGATGATTGTTTTAATGTTGTTGTTAAACGACTAAATAAAAAAAATAACGTTTATCTAGGCATTTTTTGTTCGATAATGGTCGGTTCTACCTAAAGTTTATTACCTATCCATTTTGTGGAATCCGAACAAATATGTTGCCGAACATTACTATTTGAAATATAGAAATTTTTATTTTATTTTTATTTAATCCGTCCATGCATGTAAATAATACTCGATAACCCAGAACCCCTTTAGATCCTAAGCTTAACAGTAGTAAAAGGCTAGTAGTCAGCTGAAAGCTTTTAGAGCCTTTGACCTAATAAAAATCACAATAATAATCCTATTTTTTTTTAATTCCTTTACTAATGATACATTTGTACACTCACAAAAGTAACCCTCCTCACGGCCACGGGATCAGCGAGTCTACGAAAGAGGAAGCGGAAGAGCCGGCCATCGTCCCCACCTTACGGCCGTCGGGGCCTGCGCGTGCGACGGTCGCCATTCGCTGATCGGTCGCCGCGGCGAGAGGACGTCTTGACTTAGCAGCTTTTTGGCTTAGCTCTTCTTTTCAATATGACGATACGCCTTGTAGGCTTTGGATACTGAGCTGAAGTCTGGAGGAAATTGGTGATGCAATGGCTAATTTGGGGCGCTAGAAAATAATAGGTTCTCAAAGTGGGAAGAAAACGGATTTGGTTCAAAAGACACTGACATTGCTGAAAGTGTACAGAAAGGAATGTTCTTTCATCGTAGTAACGTCGTAGAGCTTAGCTGAAATAAAAGATACTGTTTAGCATTGTGTTGAAAAATATATAAATTTTCTGTAGTCTCAGAAGAATACTTGTCACGAAAAAAAGAAAAGTTATAGTAACTCGACTCCGTGATAGTGACATTATGAGCTGTGCTCGACATTATGAATTTCTAGACTAAAGAAAAGATTGTGGACTAGGACTGTTGTAAAATTGCTCAAAACTAAAGGGTGAAATTTATACTAGATGTAAAAGATCTTTTACATCTATTCGAGCTGAAAGGTTTGGTTGAAACAGGTCAGCCTGACCGGAGGTTGATTGGAAAACATAGGGAAAGGATTTCCTGCAGCGGTCACGCTAACCGATCACTCAACAATCGGGTCGATCCTGCCGAGTCAACCTGCGAATGTTTGGGTTAATCGTTTTGTTTGTTTATATACTCGAAGGCACCACATAAAATGTACATTAAGTTATATTTAACGTAGCTTAACCCTTAAACTTAGTTTACCCTATTTAATTTTTAATTTTCGTGAATTTATTTTTTGTTGCTAATTTAGACTCCGACGAGTGCTTTAATTATCGTTTCTGTAAATTTAGAACTAAAGTTATGTAAAAATACGTATATTCTTTTATAATTTAGTCAGTTTAGCTTAAGCGGACACAAACAATGCAATAGCTCTTGTCTTCCAATGTAAAATAATCATTCAAGCTTTAATATAGATTAGAGATATACGATTAAATCAGGTGCTATTTAATTAAATAACGTATTTTATCAATCGATTATTATATTTTTTATAAATATAACCTAAGCTAAGAATCACGATTAAGGATGACCAAACATTGTTTCACGCAATTTATCAAATTGTACAATAAAGTCATTCAAGAAAATTAATATATTGTTCTCCTTTAGCGGCGAGTAACCTTAGCTAGCCGATCAATCATAACTTTGTACCTATACATAACTAATTTATACGCTAGGGGTGCTACGCTGGTTCTTTCTCAAAGCAATGATCATTAAATAATGTATGCAATTCAAATTATATCAAATATGATCTGTAAAACAATAAATCTTATCAGTATAATAAACTTGCGTCAGATTTACAAGTGCAATTTATATTATCAAGTTTGTATGGTGACAAAACACTGTAAAAACAAAAATAAACTACAGATATACTTTGTTTATATAGTTTTGACGTCAATATTGCATTAAAATAAGTGAGTGTTATATTATTATATACAATTTACAAGTAGCTATGTACATTGCAATAAAAATGTTTTTCAAAAAATGTTCAATTGCATTCAAAAAAAAGTCGCTCAAGATAACAAGGAGTTATAAATAAAATATTTATGATAGAGAGGTATAATTTTTACAACAAATAATCAAAAAAACGGCACCCCTGGAAAGGGTGTGGAGTGCCAGGGTGCGGGCCCAAGTGGGTTAACGACGCGCCTGACCACGCAACCACTAATGAATAGTTTTTGTTTTCCAACCACGAAAAAACTCTTTGTAAAACCCAGATAAACATGTATAGAAATAAAAGAATCTTTCAGTAGTCTCCCTCCACATAAGTAGTACCTACTTAAAGTGGGTACAAAGATACTTTCTTTATTCAAACCTAGTGTAATTATTTACGCGAAGGTTGTAAATGATTAATGCTATAGATGCCTTTAAAATCACTTGTAAAAGATTTCTTTAACAAGTGTTTTGTCGTTGTGGTTTTATTTATAGATTCATACAGTAGACACATTTGAAATGAGTTTTTCCATTGTTGTCACACAACAATAGCCCCGTTATCATGCAATATTTCGATGATTGTAATAAAAAAATGTTTTTGTAATGAAAAATACCTTACACTTTTTGAAATTAAATCAATAATATTGATAACGCAAAAACATACACAAATGCTTGTTTTGTAGTAGGTATTTTCAACAATGGTTTATTATCACAGTGTACATTTATATTTATATAGTTGATATAAATAACAGGTGCAATATACATTTTACATTTAAGGGTCATATTACGCAACATAACGTGTATAGTCGCTGAACATATAAATCAAATTTGTATAAAAAAGTATCATCATTTATCACATATCTACATGTAAACGCCGAAATATCATAAATCTTTGTAACTCGTGTATTTTATTAACTTTATACGCCTAAGTGTACATAAATATAACGAATTGGTGCATGTATATAAATAGTACATAAGAAATTGTTTATTCAACACGTAATAAACATTTGTATTTTCAAAATGTATTTTTATTTGTAATCCTACTATAAGTAGGAACCAAGATGTCAATAAAAGCACGTATTAAAAACAATATGCTGAAAATCTTTTAGGTCAGTTGCACAAGCATAAAAAAGAAGTGAAACTCATCTAGAATATAGTTATAGAAAGTTGCAAGTAAGGCGGTGCAACCGTGCCTAAATATCAAAATGTCAGTAGCTGCGTTTGCCTATATACTTTATTCGCGAAAACTAGAGCAAGTAAAAGAACAGGAAACAGCCCGTCTAGCTTATGTTTACCCTGAGAATCAAAAGCCCATTAGGCCTGAACTATTATACTTCGGTCAACGCTCTCGCTTGAATGCTTCTGAAAACATTAATAATAAAAATTCAAGGCGCGCCGCAACCATTGAAATTCATACACCATACACTAACACTCCAATACGCCATTTATACAACAAGTCTCAAATAAAGCAGTCGATGAACAACGAACAGTAACTTATTTCAGGTATAGAAAGAGTTAGAAAAGTGTAACACGCATGCGTGAAAAATAAAGGAGGCTTTTGGAGGGAAAGTTCAGTTTACCAAGAGCTTTCACAAAGTACGCGGTCTAGCAAAAAAGCCTTAGTAGTGGCTTTAATTTACGGACGTAACACTGTGACATATCGGAACATTTAATAACAGAGCTGGTCTAATAACTCAAGAACCATTTAACTAAATTTTCTTAAAGTGAAAACAAAGAAAACCTCTAATAAAATTGTCTAAGTTCAAAAACAAAGAAGCATCTACATATTTTGCAACGGCAATTAATAAAGGAGCATACACACTAACCGACCGTGGCATTTGAAGACGTGCCATTGGGATCGGGCGGGTCCGCCGTCCCGCTATCCCGCACGTCATCCCGGCAGTGCATAGCGTGTCTGCACAAAGCCAAGCTGCTGTCTGAGTTGCCGGAGCCGGCGCGGCCGGTGTATCAGACGGAGCCGCCTGCGACCGCGCCCCCGGTGCTGGCGACGCCGGTGCCAGAGGCTGTGGAGACGGTGCTGCTGGAGCGAGTGTCCCCGCCGCGAGTGTCCCCACCTAGGCTGAGGGAGATGGCAGCCAAGCCGGAAAACGTGCAGGAGGCGCTGGAGGATAGGGACCCTAATAATTTGAATCAGCATGTTCAGGTAAGTAGGTATTATAGCCAGGTTCTAAGGTAGATTCTGAAACATATCAGAAAAGCTTTAGTTCTGAAAGCCCTTAGGTAGAAACAAAACTCGTCGCTCTCGTACACAACATCTTATTTTGCACTTGCAAAAATAAACTGTCAGACGAGGAATCGAACCCCGTGTCTTAAGCTATCCGGGCGCATGCCTATATCAATGAATAGCGTAAGACACGGGGTTCGATTCCTCGTCTGACACAGTTGCTTTTTACAAGTGCAATTTATATTTTTAAGTTTGTAAAGTGACAAAACATTATAAAAACAAAAATGTAATTATAAACAACATCTTATTTTAAGAAAAACCGCTGTTTTAAGAAAAACGTTCAAATATTTCGTAGGAAACAACTGCTCAACTAAAATCACAAAACATCAACATAATAATAAAAAAGAAGCTTTTGAAAAATAAATACTCTTCACTAAACCTATGCCGCAGTTGTGGAAATCTGAAAAACTGAAGAATTTTAAAATCTTTTTTAGGTCTAATTAGTCAATAAAAATCAGTAATTAAAACACAAAAACAATGGTTTAATCATATTAACGATCACACTATAGCAAAACAACACTATCTTGGAGGAAAAAAATACTCTTCAAAAAATGACACAATTTGTGGAATACCTGTTGTATCAGTCGGTCGCCAGCAACTGCGCCCCGGTGCCGGCGACGCCAGTGCCAGAGGTGGTGGAGACGACGCTGCCGGAGAATGTGACAGAGGTGGCATATAAGGTTTATTAATGTCAACTTTATTTGAAAAAAAAAAAGAAAATGAAAAATCTTTATTTTTGTTCATTTTATTTAACACTAGCGGCCGCCCGCGACTTCATTCGCGCGTCTTAGTTTTACTCTGTTCCCACATATCGTAAACTACTTCTATAGCCTTTCCCGATATATAAACTATCTAACAATGTATCTGACAAAAGTTATAACCGGACCAATAGTTCCTAAGATTAGCGCGTTTAAACAAACAAAAACATCCAGCTTTTTAATATACATATTATAACATAAAAATACGAATTAACAAATATTTTATTAATTTATGTACACACAACACGTGTAGCTTGTTCTTTATTTTGGTCAAACTTTCACGGGGATATTATATTTATATTTTACAACGAAATGAAAATACTTACTTCGCCTATCGTCAATATTTCTTTTGGATGCCCGAAAGAAAGACCACTACTCTGTGCGCTTACACAGCATCATGCCACATTACAGGCTGTGGATGAATCATATTCCCTCAAGTCTTCTCCCGCTACCTTAAGAGTTTGAACTTGAGCTTTGTTTATGGTCATAACGAATACTCTACTATTTTGAATTCAAACCGTGAATTCAAAGGCACCATTCTATGTATCTATCTACCCCATCATCATCATCATCAACACCCAAAGGCCGTCCACTGCTAAGCATAGACTCCCCGCGAAAAGTTTGCAGAAAAGTTCCAAATTGACAGGAGCAGCGTAGGATGTCCACCAACAATATGAAACATGAAGATTGCAGAATTACACTGGACACAGACTGCTTGCGACCGGTCGCTGTGGAAAACTGTGGGGTCTATTTAACTACCCTGTTTAAACACTAAAAATGAGTATTTACTTTTCTAAGGAATAAAGTCTCTTCTCTAGAGCAACATCAAAACATCAATCAAACATGTGTCAAAACATTGAGTTTTCAGACTTGTCAAATTATTGTCAAAATAAAATAACAATTATTTTAGTCGTAAGCACTAAAGAGTATTGATATCAACTTCGAAGAAAATCACCCCCAAAATAACTTTGTACCCCTTTTTCACCCCCTTAGGAGGTTAATTGCAATAAAATACAAAATAAATCTTCCGTCAATTCTGTAAAAGAATGTGTATGCAAAATCTGAAGTAGATTGGACCAAGGAATCACGTTGTCCCATACAAACTTTGCACCCCATTTTGACCCCCTTAGGGGTAGAAAATCGAAAAATCCTTTCTTATCGGATCTCTACCTCATACAAAGAACACACCCTCCCAGTTTCAGGTTTCTACGATCAGCGGTTTAGGCTGTGCGTTGATCCATCAGTCAGTCAGTCAGTCAATCAATAAGTCAGTCGTTCAGGACAAAGCATTTTATAGGTATAGATAACATTTTAAAAAAATACCTACCCTCATTCTGAGGCAGTGAATAAAATAGGATGTGCGTTCTAAAAACCTCTTTCTGCAGTCAAACTTGTCGTCAACTGTCAGGAGCTCTTTTTTTGAATCACTCGCTTTTAACTTTTCAAATCACGTGATTTTCGTTCAAAGATGAATTAAAAGTCAACGAAAATAGCTCGTTTTCGAACAATAATCACTCGTAATATTGACGCGAGTGAATAAAACAAAGAGCTCTAGAGCTAATTCGCCCGGTAACTAAAGCGATCAGAAAGCCTGAATGCAATTTTAAAACGAAAACGTTCTGAAATACTTGAAAAAAAATAGCATGATCCAACCCCCGTCATAAACCGCTGAGAGGTCGGCCTGTGATAAATGATTTTTATGTGTATAATGCTAATTCCGCACTAAAATAGAACTGTTCACCGGAAACGGATTTACATTTACCCACGACTCGTGAAACGAACTAGGGAAAGGTCATTGTGGACACATAAATCCGCATTGTAACCTTCCACTTATGTCTCAGCTATGTCCAGAATGGAGTAAAATTGTTGGAACAAAAAATAAGCACAAGAAACTACTTTTTAAGGCCATCTAGTAAGTTTATACTTCAAATATAGGTATTGTAACCTTCACTTATATCTCTGGTATGTTCAGAATAATTGAAATTGTGACAAAACGAGGGGTAGAAACTATCTCGAGATCATGAGTTAGGTTAGTTGTAGAAGGATGGGACTGGGTATAAATACGTGTCTTATTTTTCATACAAGCCTGAAGAGTGAATAAGTTATCGCAAACTTGTTAATGCGAATAAGTTGTCGTATAAAAGAGAAAAATCTTCAATCAGCGTAGATTGTTTATGAGAAGGAAACTAATGTTTTGTGGGTATGGGTACTTTATAAAAAAGGAAATATTTTTTGATACATCTTTATTGACATAAACCAAAAAAATGACATAATTTCAACAGGTCTGCATAATTTTCCTAACACGCTTAAGTGCTAATAATGACCTTCTTAAAGTACTTCAAAGTTTTAAAAAAACACTGCAACGAGTGAACGTAAATTCTAATTACAAGCTACTTTATGTAAATTGTAATTTGATACCGCATTAAAAACTCACAAGAAAATAAATAACGCAGCCTAAATGGCAAGCGGGCTACCTTCTTTTATGGATTATTCAGCAGGATTGGTGGGTCTAAAGATTTTTAATACGAGAGTAAACTTTACTTTGTAACTAGACTTACTTGTGATAGGTAGCTTACAATATAAGAATACTTCAACAAAAAACGTTCTCAGATCTTCTGAAAATTATAGCTCCAGCATAATTTCATTCAAATGATGCCAGAAAAAGACAAGGCACTATGATTCTCACTCGATGCTTTGTAAAGTGCACAAGTTATACCGTGATAATAATCGTTTGGATACACGTAATTTCTATGTACCTTTGACACGAGAAAGAATAGCCTTTCAACACCAAATCGATCGACATTAAACCGTTTTCTAGTTCAATCCTAGAAACAAATCAGAATGTCATTACCATAAGTATGCGTTATACACGTAAGTACACCTTGACTCGCCAAACGCCGCCACGAACACAAACATGTTGAAAAATACAATAAAATTAGCATACAGGCTACGAACGGAAGTTAAATATAAGTTAATGAAGTGGAGGAAAGGTATGTTATTATGACGGCGGCGAAAAAAGGCAGATAAGATCTAAAAGTACAACTTAAAAATAAGTTTACTCGTCCTAGGCAACACAATAATCTTCAACTAAGGGTTTGATTCAATAACTTACTAGAAATCAAAGGTTTTTTTGTCATAGAGCCATTTTGTTAAGATAAGTATAGATAAGTAAGATAAGATAAGTATGTTGTATATGAATGTTAATACGTAATTTAATTACCTAAATAATAGTGTCTTAAATGCCTATTACAGGTTTGTTTAAATACTATGTTGTTCTTTGGTTAGGTAGTTGGGCATCCATATACTTAAGAATACAAAACACGACCAATTCATGCAAAATACACGGCCAGAGGGAATCTATTAAAGTGCATTAATACATGACCAGTATTTAACAAAGTTAAATACACATAACTACGTTACGTGTTGGCAGGACACGGTTAGTTCTAAGCATGACATTTTATAAGACCCTTGTTGTATACCTGTGTTCCACAATAAAGATTTATGATTATGATTAACTATCACTAGCTACTTTAAAGAAAGTCCTATTTGACAATGCGTCATGTAACGTTTATAAAGGTCAATTAGACCAGTTCCAGGTAGGTCTAGGTACCGAAGGCTTTATATTGGGCTAGCCATAATAAATCGGGTGATGTCATGGCCTGCGGGTCACAGGCTGGTCACGCAACCGAAAATGTTCTCTTTCCGATCAAGAGAATTGAAGGGGTTTGTTAACCCTACCTAACCTATTGACTTGATTTTAGCGCTTCTAATATGAATGGTTGTATGGAATCGTCGCATGTCATCTAAGTTGATAACTTTAAAGAAAACATAAACAGCGTGTGCTGTGATTCCCTTTTCTCTACTAGGTTAGCTTCTTCCTCTAGTAGGATAGGTCCCTTGCATTAAAAGTAAAGTTACAATCCCACGGCAGTGGTCAGATGAATATTGAGTAAAAATATAAGCATGAACAATAGGATTGTTAGAGCAGTTGCTCTTTGGACTGCTGCAGCTTTAAAATTATCAACCTGTTATTATTTTGTAGCTTAACTGTTTATGTTGTAGTTCAAGAACAGATTGATATTTCTTTACTAATACATTGTATAGCGGCATTGACATACTGACACGGAGTGGCATGGTTATTCACTCCACTATGACGGACAGACGCCATTGCCAGTGATAATCGATTTCCTATTGTTGGCAATGTATGTACCTACGTACATGCCGACTTTTAATGTCGTATGGATGAACTAGTAATACCTCTTAGTTATTGACATGATTCGCAATTCCCATCCCGCATTAGTCCAAAGTTAGGTACGTTGGTAACTACCTACTAAGTTATCGACAATCAATAATTACCTAAAGCTTGGTGACACAAAACATTTAAAGGTGCAGTCGCCAGCACATCAGGTTACCCACTTTTGTTGCAAACTAGCTCTTATTACAACTACATGAGATACCGCAGTGTTTATCTTGACGTGCTGTTGTGCGTACAAAACACGAATTCAGAGCCCTTTGGTTTAAGTTACCTAAAATGTTAGGTAGGTAATCATCACTATGGCATTGTCTAGCACCGTTGTAAAGGAGTACTGGAGAATTAACAACAAAGATTATCCACATAATAAGTCTCGCAAAATTTTACACCTGATAAACTTGGTTTTTTGTGTTTTTATTTAAATATTTATGTTAGTCTTTAAGGTATATATTGTATGGGCCTTTGTTGCCTGAAACAAATGATTAAATAAAAATAAAAAATAAAACTTTGTCAACATTATGTAGAAGCCACATAAAAAGTTAAACACAAATAAATGAAAAAAGGTGCGGGTGGATGTTAGAAGACTATACCTTCTTTATTATGTACAATTAGCATGAAAAATACATACGACTTTGTGTATTACGATCACTACATTACTAAACATTAGTAGATTCCTAAAGTACCTAAACAAATAAAAAGTAATCTTACCACCATTGCAGATAGTGTGGGACGACATCATCGGCGAGCCCGAGGGCGCGCGGAGCCCGGAGTGCGCGTGGCGACTCAGCAACCTCTGCTTCCAGCATGCCAGAAACTGGTGCTACACCTTCCTCACTGTGCTGATTGCTCCTCCGTGTGCCCTGTGTCTTGGCTGCGGGTTCGCTTGCCTGGCGTTTGAGGTGAGGCTACTAACTGTTAAGTAACTTCTGCTTCCAACTGTTGCTACACCTTCCTGACTGAACTCATCGCGCCTCCACGTGCCCTTCGTTGAGGCTGTGGGTTAGATTGCCTTGCGTTTGAGGTAAGTCTTTAAGATATGGCTTCGTAGCGGCTTCTGCTGAAAGCGCTTTGGAACTGGTGGTACATGTTCCTGACTGTACTGATCGCTCCGCTATGTGCCCTGTGTGGGCTGCAGGTTCGCTTGCCTTGCTTTTGAGGTAAGTCTTCATACAAAGCTAGTTATGGTTTTAGGTTAGTCCTCAGTGGACCTGGTATTACACGTCTCTGACTATACTCATCGATCCTCCTTGTGCTATGTGTTCTCTTGCCTGCGTACATTAGTTGTGGGTTCGTTTGCCTGAAGTTTTAGATAATTTACACTGAAATGGAAATTAAAATTGAATTAACATATCTTTAAACGTTTTTAAAATAGCGAGTAATGTCTGCCCATAGCTGTAGGTTCATTGAACTGTATTCGTATATGTTAAGATCACATTTTCAGTTTCGTGCTGCATGCCACCACAGTGTGACGGTCGGTGGAAATGCTTCCATTATTATAATTGTAATCGCCGCCACAGGCTGACTGCTGACCCGAATTCGTTTCGTTATTTGTTAAACTTCACATGAAGTAATGAACAAAATGCGAAATACACGAACTACATTTTGATGGAAACTTACCAACTAGTGGGTAGGTGCTATGCAATGTAAAAGACGTTGCTCGATTGAATGTTGCGGAAGTAAAATCATGTTTGTTTTTGGACAACAAATAATTCCGATTGATAGGTAGGTCGGTAATATTCATTTCTTAAAACGTAGTAAGCTTTCAAAATCTGCACACCAGGCACCAATTATTTAACTCGTCAAGTATGTGTGAACGAGACACAATAGAAATTCCATTGTTATGCGACTCTCGAGAGTCGTTTGATCCCTGACTGATTAATGTTTAAAACTTAACAATACAGTGGTATCTGAAATCCTGCCTTGTTACGAAAATTTTGATTAAAAATTAAACGAGGGTATCCCATATCTTGCACTATATTTATGCTTACAAAACTCACCAAACTTTCTTTCCCCAGCAAATCTGGTGCACAGCACCGTGCCTGCGATGCGTGAAGATCTACTTCGCGTCCCTTCGAACCATGGTAATGTCTTGCATGGCAGCTACGGTGGTGCCCGCAGCGGAGGCCGTCGGCCATGTCTGCCGGCACATACGAGTCAACATGCGACGTGACGCTCCCGAGGAGAGAGATCTCCTTGTCGTGTAGTGTAAAGCCACCTTCTAGTGACGGGACGGGACTTCGATTGTGTTCAGTTTGATAGCTAAATCGATTTTTTATTACTGGTTATAAAGAAATGTCAACGTGAAAATAAATCGTCATTTAAACGAAAATAGATCCTTAATATGTGTAATAAAAATTTAATATTGGTGTTTTTAAGTGTGGAGTCATTAATATAGAGAAGAAAGTAAAATAAGTGCCTTGATAAAATTTTAGTTATAAATTGATAAATATTTCACATTTCAGAAAATATTTTTGCACCTATTTAAAGCTAAATCTAATATCGTATGTTTAAAATAGTAAAGTAATTAAAATTATATAAAATACTTAAATCGTGTTACGTAATTGTCAGTCTGTAATCATAATTATAGTAATTACGTATAAGCCAGTTTTAGATTTTTTTGTTGTATTTTTAAACAACATTAGGATCAGTCACCATACATTACAGGTATTCACATATTTTTTTAAGCCCATAGAATAGATGATATAAAATTACACCTATTTACATAAAAAAAAACTGCTTAGTATGTTTCAAAAACCTATCTACGTATTTGGTTCATTTATTATGACTCCGAGAATAGCCACATATACTGAGATTTTATTTGTAGAGTGCAATATAAGGTGAGTGCCCCAATAACCCTTACGCGGTCAAATTACTCCGAGCACGCCATAGCTGTGTCGCCATTATTATATTAGTAATAAGGTTAAAACACGGAACAGAATAAAAGCAGTTGCATTCAAAATTAGGAATATTTTGATGAGCTTATTTGTTAATTTAACTAAGTAGTAAATACTCAATGAATAAGTCAATTTTATTTATTTTATGATTATAATTATAGAAAGTATATTCGACTAACAAAAATCGATGCTAAAAGCACATAACTACTGTCATGCCAAATTGGCGGGAAAAAATATCTATAATCTATTTCATCTCTTTTCAAAAAGTTTAAAAACAAACAAAGGCCGTGTTGAAGTGTGTCTGCGAAGTTATTTTTGTTATGAAATAAAATACATACATATTATCCTGTTAAAGTTTCAAAATGATGACAGACAGCACAGGCAGCGCATCTAGAAATGTAGCTCGGCCTTACAGTAGCAGCAGTACCACTGACTGTGGATCTTCACAAACTGCAAATCATTTTGTCATTGCTAAATGCCGCAGGTTTGAACGATTGTTTTTCTGTTTTCTTTCTATAAGATAACAAAATCTAACTGTTTCAAGTAGATTTGATGTGTAACCACAACAAAATAATGAATTTATGTGATTTCGTCCTATATTCTACTCCTACTTCTTCATTAAGGTAAAAAAGTACTTATGTTTTATATTATTAAATACAAAGAAAAAATATTATAAATACCTTACCTATACTTACCTTCTTCATTTGTTGTGTGACATATAAGTCTAACAACGTTTATAACACCAACAGAAATAAAGATGATACATCAAACCAGAATGGCACAACGAATCAAGAAACTACTGACGACTCCGATGTTGAAGAGGTGAAGTAATGAAACATACATAAGAATTTAGTCAATTTTTCTTTGCTTGTCAAATACCTACTGTAAATAATTTTTTATAACTTTTAAAATCATATCAGTGATTAAAAAAATAATAAGTAACCTGTGTAGGTTGCGAGTTTTGTGGTCATCTTATTTTAAAATTAATCAATTCGTTAAAAAGGAGTATCAAGATTGTTTACATTACAATGTTCGACAACCAAAGAAAAACGGACTTTACTCATAATTAAGATATAGAAAACAAACGAGTTAAACTAAATAAATCAAGTGAGTATTTCCTAAATTTACTTCTACTTAGTAAGAGAAGAGCAGTAGAAAATCGCAGTTAGGAATAATTTCAGGCCATAGTTTTGAGTATCAATACAATGACGTCGTAGGGCACATTTTATTACAATGAAAAAAGAAACTTAATTACAGTTATTTTTAGTAACCAAACCTGTTATTAAACGGCAACATGATAATTAATGGTCCGTCGAGCCCTATATTTAGACACTAGCTTTTGCCTGCGACTTCGTCCGCGTGGAATAGTGACTTCTTTCTCCCGTTTTTTACACATTTACCACTATATCTTTGCTCCTATTGGTCGTAGCGTGATGTTTTATAGCCTATAGCCTTCCTCGATAACTGGACTATCCAACACAAAAAGAATTATTCAATTCGAACCAGTAGTTTCGGAGATTAGCGCGTTCAAACAAACAAACAAACAAACAAACAAACAAACAAACAAACAAACAAACAAACTCTTCAGCTTTATAATATTAGTATAGATACTCCATTACTGAAATTAATTTTAAAGTGAAAGATTAATGGGCGTCAAGTTTACGATACTAACGAACAAGTAATTAATTGTGGGCGTTAATTAACATTAACAGAAAATACTGGTGGTGTACTGCCGGGCGGGGAAACTGGGCGCCGCCTACTACACGCTGCAGACTGGAGAGGTGTGTGGTTTTATGTAGAAATTTCCTTTATTTTTATTCAGCTAGCATTAAAATTAAATACCTCAAAAATCACAAACTGTGAGCTTTTTTACCCTTTCAATTTGCATAATAAAAACAATGATGGTCTAAATACGCGTTCCTTCAGATGGCTTAAAGAAGAAGAAAATTAATAAATTACTTTTTCAATAGTACTTTTATTCACTCCTACACCCCCTTTTCTCTTGCGTAAGTCTGAAATAATCACCAATATATGTCTGAAATCTGAATAAGTCTGAAATTGTCCCAAATCAAGTGCGTGACATTTGAGCCTTTCCCCAGCTATTCATTCTAGACGAAATAGTGGACCGGCCCCCAGATTTCTTGATGTTTCTCAACCTCTTTCGTCAAGTGGTCCCTTCCAAGATCCTTCTAGACGGAAAGACGCAAGGCGCCTTCGTGCAGGCCGTCAAGAAGACCGTGTTTGACAACGATGGAAGCGATGAAGGGACTTGCAAGCTCATTTTCATATCCGCCAGGGAGTACAGTAAGTAAAGCAAGGTTAAATAACAATAAATATAGTAAATACCTACCGAAAATTAACGACAAACGTTTGTACTAGGCTCGATACTTTTTACTCAACTTTTCTTAAGTCAGTTAACATATTTAGTGCCGCGCACTCGGGCCCGAGTGTGCTAGCCAAGCCAAGGTGATAAATAAACTGTCTAAAATCAATCATATAGGATTCATAGAATTCCCTTTGCCAATACTTATATTTTTTGAAAAAAAAATACCTTACTGCTTCTTTTTCTAACATAGCAGCTGATAGAGGAAAAAAAATGTTTTGTTCATCATTATTAACAGCCAATATATTGACCAACTTTTTACCCAGGTTTCGAAGCCTGCAAACGCCGCCTACTCACGCTATCCCTCCCTCACGAGCCTCGGAACTGTTCTGATGATGAACGCACCCTCTTCCTCCGCACCGCAGTAGACTTCAACCAAACACAGAGCGTCCACGCACTGGGGGCCCTACTCCGTTACCTGGACCTCAACTGGTCTTCGCTGAGCATGGATTTGCACAGCAAGCCGCAGTTCTTGAGCTTGAGGAACATTTCGCTGTAGGTTTCTTAATTCATTACTTAAGGTTTAATTAGCCGAAAGTTCAGCTACGATATCTTTTTAACCGACTTCAAAAAAAGGAGGTTCTCAGTTTGGTCTGTATGTTTTCAATGAAGAAATCAATCATTATGTCTCGATGTCTCGAGCAATACACTATTTATGCCGCTGAAACTTGTTCATCAAAGCGCTACAATGATAGCTAGATGAAAAATGGACATTTATTTTAATTTTTAGATTTGACGTTCTTATGTGTCATTTCATGACCTAAATTGAAATAAATATTTTGAATTTTGAATTTTTTTTGACACCAAAGATAACTCTTTATAACGAAATACGTACGATCGCGGTCTTAGGCGCCTTATCACTTTCTATCGAAAATAGCGTGCACACAAGACACAAAAACAGGCGTCACTTCAAACAAAAGATGGTGCTAGCGATTTTAATTAACTTTTTTTAGAATAAGTTAAAACAAAATATGGTGCAAGCGTTTTTTTTTTAAGATTAAGATGGTCAAGCCGCTGACCTCGATAGTACAAGGTTGAGCTCTTATCAAGAATATCACAACTCCAAGAGGTTCTGAGTTCGAGATAGTGCTTTTCTGATCCTTTCAAGTATAATATATATTAACCGCAATGAAACAATGTCACAGAATACATAATAGTAACAATGTGTTGCGTGCGGGCATTCCTAATTATTTAATTAATTTAATTTCATTGATTTATTTAATTCAGACTACAAGGCCTGTACGATTACATCGCACATTGCGACCTCAATTTATTTGCTTACCTTTGTAAACACATTTTAGGCGCTATTTATTCATTGCTTTTAAACTTAGTTCACGTTCGATTTTTATTGTGTGCACACATTATTATCAAGAATAAATCATCAAGTATCAAGAAGTGTTTTTACTGCTTTCACTACTATCAAGTCTATCAAGAAAGTGTATGGGCGTCCAGGAACCCATACATTTTATGGTCCTTCGAGCCGGATAGATCATCAGTGACCATGAACCAGCAACGTACATACATAGACTGTCTGACTGCAGTTATGACAAATGACGTTGACGACTGGTAGCTAACTATCAAAGCAATAAGTCTGCCGTTCAATTCAACACTTATTCCGGCAGTACTTAATTACTTCAAACAATTAACTTAGTTAAAATAATTTCAATTATCATAGGTATAATATCACCAACACTTGTTTAGTGCAAGTGAAATATGAGAACTCGGGCATTCTCGCATTAGCGCCTAACGCAATTCAGCAAATCAGTAGGTAATTACATTCTATCGAGGGACATTTATTAATATTTTAGCTGACCTACATTTTAACTTCGAACATGACTAGCATTGGTAGGGTAGGTTAGGGAAATTAAAACAAGACTAGCAACCGGGAGTGGTGATTTACAACCACCACTTCCTGACATAACATGACATTGACGAACAGAGAGTGGTGCCTTACAACCACCACTTACTGACATAACCTGACATTCACAAACCGAGAGTGGTGACTTACAACCATCACTTTCGACTCAATACAAACACAACTTGAGGCTCATCAGTAGCTCAAGTTTTAGCAAGCAAACAAAACAACTTGAGGCTCATCAGTAGCTCAAGTTTTAGCATTATCATGGCTTGAAGCTCAGCAAGGAGCTCAAGTCTTACTTGGGACTCAGCAAGGAGACCAAGTTTTAGCTTATTATTCTCTTGGGACTCAAATCAAGGAGACCAAGTTTTAGCTTATCATTCTCTTGGGACTCGAATCAAGGAGACCAAGTTTTAGCTTATCATTCTTTTGGGACTCAAATCAAGGAGACCAAGCTTAGCAATTTAGCAATTATCAAATCAAAGCTATCATTACAGGGTCAGGTGCCTTACAACCTCCTGCATCCCGACTTAACATTTACTTATCATTGACATAACATTTATCACTGACTTCAACATTAACTTGACTCGACAGGGACTTAAATAGGTAGCAAATATACATTCCAATCATTATCATCCTAGTCCTATTCCACTGTCTTGTCCTATCCAACATCCTGAGGATCAACCGACGGAGGACTTCTCAGGAAGCAGCAAGCTCTAGAACTTAACTTCAAACAAGCCAGATCAACATCTAAGAAGAAACAAGATCAAGACACTCATAGCAGCGGTTCGGTTACTGGCCTCCCAGAAGCGGGTCTCACCAGTAACTGAAACATGACCGCATGCTGTTCAGTAAGAAGCAACATCATCTTCAAGAAGAAGAGGTCAATGCACAACAAGTGACCCACCAACTCATCGATGCAAGCCAGGAGGCTTGCAGTCTTCAGCAACGCGGTGCAGGCACGGAGGCTTGCAGCCAAGCGACACTCGTGGTGCAGCCCAGGAGGCTTGCTACCACCAGCATCGTCTCCCTAGAGGGAGATAGCTTGTTCGTTCGGAACCACAGACGAGCCAACACATCAATATCAAATCAGCACAAGCAACCAACACGTCCATTGAGTCAGTCGACGCAACAGCTGCAACGGGTCAGCAAGCAGATGACGTCAATGACAACTACGGATGGTGCTAGCAGTACATCACATCTTCGAGCCACAACACTGGACACCAGGAGACGGGGCCGCATATTCTTCCTGTCTCTTTGGAGATGCCAATATGTACGAGCTAGCATCGTACATTGCAAGAACCACGGCGTCAGCGACCTACATTGCAGCGGCTGACCGATGGACCCAGCAAGCACCGTCGGCACTCACACCGGCGGCACACTACTATAAACCTATACATGTTAACGCACAATACAATTATTATAAATACATGTTACATAGCACAAATAAACTAGATATCAACCGTCCGTGTTGGTTCTCATTTCCCTCCGCTGCGGCCAAGACACCCTTCGCCGTCACTATGATCAGTCTGGTGAGTCTGCCAGACTGGCAGCGGGTCCACGCCACCTACCTACCGTCCTGACGCTGCTACCATGGGCGACCTGGGAGCAGCTCTCCTACCTCAACATCCTTATTATATCTACGTATCTATTGTTAGGCTGGGCTAGGGCTCTAGGGACTTAGTATCTTAGCGAAAGGGATATCTACGCCACTAGGGAGTTAGTTTCCATCCTGACCGTTTATTAGACTTAGACAGACGGGACTTCTTCCCGCCTGTACAAGGCCCATTGTTAATCTCCACCTACATTAATTCCGACCATCAGATTAGTTAGTAATAATAATGAAATGTGCTGATTTGCTTTTGCTATATTTCCAATAAATGAATCACAGTTTCTCTTCACCTTTCTATGTAGATATAAGCACTCATACTTGTTTTAAAAAAATAAAAAAGCAATATACCAAAATAAAGCTCAAATGTGTGTTACATTTCAAAAATAAACTTACCCTCAGCGCTGACATAGTGACAATGGACGAGGACACGTACCGCGGGCTGCAGATCTTCAGCTCGGTCGCGCACCCTTCAAGCTTCAAGAGAGGCATGCAGGGCACCAGCAAGGAAGGGCTCAGCCTGTTCTATATGCTTAGCAAGTGCAGTTCTAAGACTGGCCAGAGCAGGATGAGGTGATGTTGACACTACATACACTGTTTTTATCCGTTTTTAACGCAGGTACTTTTATAAGTAGCCTGTAGCACACACAGTCATACATATATTACGAATTAACTAACATATATTATTATAAGTGCCTCGGTGGCGCAGGGTAGGGCAGGGTAGGGCAGTCCCGGGTTCAATTCCCGGGTCGGGCCAAAAAGTGTATCTGGATTTTTCTGTTCAGAAAATCTCAGGGTAGCCCGGAGTTTGGAAGTTGGCGGTGTTTCACCCCCGTGCCTCGGAAAGCATGTAAAGCCGTTGGTCCTGCGCCTGATCTCTCTCCGGTCGTGTCAGATTGCTGTCCCATCGGGCTATAAGAGTGAAAGGAATAGAGAGTGCACCTGTGTTTGCGCACACACTTGTGCACTATAATATGTCCCGCGCATTCGGTTAGTCGTTGTGACTGGCCACCGTAGTCGAAATCGGCTAGGGGGACTATTTATTACGAATTAGATAAAAAAGTGCTACGACTTTTTAAATAACGATGTTCCTTTTGCAACTGCTATAAAACACTATGACAGTCAAACTAACGTGATAGTTTTTTTCTCAATCCAATAAATTATCTACCTACCTGCATTTGATATTATAATAGTGAAGTTCGCGGCAAGCTCTCAAGCCTTCTTTGTAAATGAATGAATGAGAAGTTTTAAGTTAGTAAAGTTATTCATTAAACATGTTCCTAGAAGTTTTCACATCTCATCACATCTTTTATTTTTTGACTTTTGTAGGCTTTGAAAAAGACACGTGATAGCAGAAAATCGGACACAGTCATTTGAAACTACAAGAGCTAATGTCAGCCACAAGTTTACAGCCGAGTTCTATTTTCTAGGGTCTTACTCCAGCATCCGAGCACAGACCTAGATCTGCTACGCCGGCGCCAGGATGTAATAGCCTTTTTTCAACGGCCACAGAGCGACGTTGTCATGAAAAACATGTGCGCCTCGCTCCGGTTCATCAAGAACGTTAATGTTAGTAGTATCTTTATCTAATATATAAAATTCTCGTGTCACAGTTTTCGTTGCCATACTCCTCCGAAACGGCTTGACCGATTCTCATGAAATTTTGTGAGCATAATGAGTAGGTCTGAGAATCGGCCAACATTTATTTTTCATACCCCTTAGACGGGGCCGGGGCTGGGGTGGGACGGGGCCGGGGCGAAAAAAAGTTCGCTGGGTCCGCTAGTAATAAATAGAATCAGGGCGCCCAGACACATTAACAAGACCTAGATTGGTTTGAGGTTTAACAGTAATTAAATATCTGTTTGTGTACCACTTTTTATGCAAAATAAAGGAATTTGAATTTAAAAGTTTTACAGTAATTCTCCTTACATTTACAGGGAACACTGGCAAAAATTAAAGCTCTTTCCGCGAAAGCCTATCAATGGAAATCTCTGTACAATGTGAGTATTTTCTGAGCAATAAATTTTTACTTATTCGGTCATGTACTTATGTGAAATTATTTTGTATATATTTTAGACTCTATACAATGCAGTGCTGATCTGCGAGATGTGCGAAGGAGCAGCAAGAACTAGCGAATTTCTACAGGAACTTGCTGCGTGCGACAACAACAAACTTTATGAAGTAACGCATTACTACAACATTTATACCTACTCCTTTTGTACTTTACTACGACATGAAACATAAACTTTATTTCCTTTGTAAACATTTCAGATGGCGCTGTATATGAACAGAATCATAGACTTTGATCTGACAAAATCCGAAGGAAAATTCACTGTAAAAGCTGGAGTAGACACTGACTTGGATATGAGTAAGATATTCCTAAATTTTTTTAGGTACTCATATACTTTTGTAAAATACAGCGGCCGCATTTTCTGATTGAAAATCCCTGAGTGATGACACTTAGGCCGACATTAAGCTAGACTTACCGAATATGCTCCTTGATCACCATATTTCATTTCTTATATTTTTCTGTTATAGAGAAGCAAACCATGGCCAGTCTCCACGGCCTGATGTCGGAAACAGCGAAGGTGGAGCTGGAGCGTCTGCCGCCCTTCATCGAAGAATGCACAATGCTGTACATGCCTCATCTAGGATATCTGCTGGGCGTGAAGTCCTGGGCTGATAACTTGACCATGGAGCAGAAGGAACTGCCTAACATGAGGTTCATGGTAAGAAAATTATGAAGTAGGCAATAGCAGCATAACACAATCATAGTACAATTCCATAGGATTGCATAGTCATTTACGCAAAACGCTTTTTTCACAACGCTACTAATGAGGTATAAGTTCCTAGACTAATATCAAGACTATATGACTGAAAGAACAGCCTTCCTATCATCATCTCTCTTAGCTGTAATAATATACATGTTTAAAAAAATATATATTTTGTTTTACTCAGTTTCAGAACAATGATTACATTCACTACAAAAGCAAAGGATGCGAAGGTAAGGTCTTAAAATCTGTTCATACAACACTAACTAATTTTCACACAGTACATTCTTCTTCTTAGCGTGTCGATGGAAACCCATATGGAGGAATTACAATCCATATAGAGAAATAACAATGGAGAAATTACATCGTAGCAGCCCAGAATTCAGCCACTTGTATTGCGGATCGACTGCATTTCATTAAATCCGCTGGCGTGCAGGTGTTGGGGCACGCCGGGCACGATGTTAAGTGTGCCATAGTTTGCACTGCACCGTAAACACAGTCCACATCGGAGCTTGCCAAAAAATCCCCACCTGGCCATGTTCTCCTTACTTCGGCCAACCTGAGTCCAAAGCCTGTTTAAGGACTTCCAGATCGGCCATGGTAGATCATGTCCAGGAGGGAGATTCTCGGCAAGTGGGACAAAGGGAGTAGGCAGAGTACATTATAAAGTCTACTTTCAGAACTAGACATGATGATCGGAGACACGTACCCCGAGATAGTGGCGCACGAGACGCGCATCATGATGCGGCTCACCACCATCATCCTGGAGAACCTGCACACCCTAGCCGCTGTCATCGATAAGTGCGCTGAACTGGACTGGTAAAACACCCTTGGTCCTTACCTAAATACCTTCATTAATCTTTTATAACTGGCGGACACTTACTAGCGCATGATATTCAAAATCTATATCACAGGGAACCAGTAGTATCAGTCATTTTATCAAACTAACTATCATTCGAGCATTTGCTTATATTTGCTCGTGACCAGACCTCTATACAATTCCGTTTGATCTACTATCAAAAGTAACCTAGGATTCCTGGATCCATCTAGTCAAGTCAGTTTCACAATTGTGCCACAATCTTATAATCTGGGCGAGCATTTGAACTTCATCTTTCTTATTGGACGATTTACTTACGTATGAATGAGCGAAATGTCAAACTAGTAGGCTTCTTTAAATGCCTCTTGATTCGTCCTCATATTGTCTAGTTTCCTCTCTCCCCAGTCTCATCGCCATATCCAAAGTGTGCAAAGAGTTCGGTTTCGTCCGCCCCACTCTGACCAGAGACAAAATGCTGAGCATAAAGCAGGGGCGGCACCCCCTCCACGCGGCCGTGTGCGACTCCTTCGTGCCCAACGACCTCGAGAGCAGCCAGGGGGCGGGCTATGTCAAGGTCCTCACTGGACCAAACTCGAGTGGCAAGTCTGTTTATATGAAGCAAGTTGGTGAGTATTGATGTGTTTGGTATAATCTTTAATTAAATATATTTTTAGTGCTAGCTAATAGCTCTAAGTAATGCTTAAAGTGCAAAAGAATCTGATCTTTATTTGCGTATCTATTTACCAGTGCATGTTTAGGAACGTTTAAAAAAAAATAGGATATTCCTTCCCTGCTCCAGCAAGAGATTTTCTCTTCTTTCCATTAAATACGTTATGTGCATTATCTTGAGCCAGCGTATTCACATCTTTGAAGCGTTAATTACATTCTAGAATCCAAGAGGTCCCGGGTTCGAATCTCGGGTCAGGTCGAAATTTGTTTATGGATTTCTCTGTCTTGAAAATACTCGAAAACAGCTCGGAGTCAGATAGTTGATGGAGATGGCACCCCCGTGCCTCGGAAAGCACGTTAAGCCGTTGGTCCTGCGCCTGATCTCTCATTGGTCACGTCGGAGCCGTCTCACCGAATTAATGAGAGTGAAGGAACAGAAACTGCACTTGTGTATTGCGCACACATCTGGGCACTATAATATCTCTTGCGTACCTGGCCTATCTCTGTTGAGGTGGGCCGCCATAACTGAAAAACGGTTGGAGAACATGATCATCATCACATCCTTGAAGCCAAGACACACAGTTAACGCTTCTATTCAGAACCTTACGTATTTCCTGGCTTATTCCCTGGCTTATTCCCCAGGTTTGATCGTGTACCTGGCGCACATAGGCAGCTTCGTCCCGGCGGAGCAAGCGACCATCGGCGTGGTCTCGCACATACACTCGCGAATACACTCCACCGAGTGCGTCGCCGCGCACATGTCGGCCTTTTTAATAGACCTCAGGCAGGTTAGTGAAGAAATTATCTGTAAAACAACAGCCACCGTTTGTAAGCGGTCCGCAACTAATGCGATCCTGTGATATTTACATCGGTCCATCTTGTCAGTGAACATCTTGCGCTACGCTTTTGATCGAGAGTCTAATCTAGAACGTTCAATCTAAACAACCGTAGAGTGTCAGCCAAGTACACAAACTTTTTTGGCGTGTCAGAGTCAATGTTTTTTTTATCATATGCAATTTTTATCGTATTTTTTTACTTTAATTTTTTACATTCACAAGATGGCGCTAGCCCTGCAAGAGTCAACGTCCAACTCTCTCATAATCGTGGACGAGTTCGGCAAAGGCACCTCCGAGGTGGACGGCTTAGCTCTGCTGGCTGCATGCCTGAACACCTTCCTGTTCCAAGAAGACAAGTGCCCCCATCTGCTGCTGTCCACGCACTTCTTGGATATACAGAAGTATATTGTGAACACGCCCATTGTGAGGTTTATGGTAAGCTATTATATGAAGGTTTTTGGTACAGTTTTTTGTATGAATTGATGATTTTTGTATGAACTAGCTACATTAATTCAATTAACAACCAAGGCTTATCAAAAAGCTAAGTAATATTTTAACACGATTTATGCCCCCATGTAACATCACTCAGTATAAGCTAACGTACCTGAACGTGCCCTTACCGTTTGCCTTTGATGTAATTGAATTTGGAATAGTTTAAAATAGCAGTTCAAAACTGACAACTATAATAACGTTACCATATCTGCGCTAGATTTTCGATCGTGGTCTCACATCACAGTAAAACTTTGAAAGCAAACAAGCAATCAATAAATGCATGGGCTATTCACAGCGCTTCGAGCACACACTGGAAGACGGCGAGCCAGTATTTCTATTTCGTCTGGTGGAAGGCAGCGCGGACTGCAGTTTCGCACATCAAGTGGCTCTCGCGAGCGGGATCGAGCCACACGTCGTGACGAGGGCGAAGACCGTGATGGACTGTATTAAGGTGCAGGAAATAGCTATAAAGTTGGTGAACTTGGCGGAAATTTTACCACGCACTTAAGCCCAAAACAGACCAAATGGAGATCAGAAGCTTCGCGGGTCAGTAGCAGCATAGAAGACGGCGTTTGTTATGCAAGGCATGACAAAAAAAATGAAAATGAAATGAAAATGAAATTTTTTTATTGCCTTTACAATAGATACATATACATACTTAATCATAGCAAATAAAAGGCAAATGGAAATGACTCAGCGTATGCTGGGTAGGCCCTACCAGCCTAGCCAGCGCTGATTTTCAGTCACTCCCATTTCCCTCTAGGTGGTAAACGAGAAGATCAGTAATGGGGGCTTAGTAACTTTCGAAAGCTAATTGTACACGATAATAATAGTTATAGACTACATATTATACTTATAACACGAAAATCAATACTATACTTGCCTTGGTTCCTCATTATCAAGGTTACAATATGTAAGCCTCAGTAAATGACTGCGATTATACTTAAATAAAGGATATCTAAATATTTCTACTAGTTAATTTTCTAATGTTTGTGTGATGAGCACGAACATTTGTACATAAGTCATGGATGTTTATATGTATTTAAGTATTTATGGGAGAAGCCCCCGTAATATCGTTGTCTGGTATTCGTAGCACAAGGAAGAACATTCCTTAGTTCGAAACCAATACAATTGGTGTGTTGTCTGACGCATATTTATTTATTTATTTCTATTAAGACTAAGAAAGTTAATTTTATATCTTTACAGAGAAATACTTTGCCGCCCGAAAACAAGAAGATAACAGCAAAACTGAGGAGTTTCACTGAAATAATCAAAAACGACCTTCTTGCAGAAGACATTTAATTGTTTCGACAAAAATCGCCCCGGCACATCATACGATACGCAGCTTAGCTTAACAACAATAAATATTTATATAAAATTTCAAAATATATCAAAAACAATCACATACATTACTTCAGATAAAATACTCTTATATCTAGCTTGTGGAATGCTTCCGTAACTCTTACTTTTCGTTCTATGTCATGATCTACATAAATAATAAAATATATAATTTTCTTTTATTTAGCGTGTTTTGTGGCTTTCATTAATTTATCAAGCTCAATCAGAAAGTTACATATTTCATTTTTATTTTTTACAATATTAGTGCTAAGGCCGATATTGACGTACGATGTATGACAAATGAATACCATTTAAAAACTTCATGTGCGTAAAAATATTAAGTTAATTGAATTATTAATAATTAAAAACAACAATAAATATTATTTGTTTTAATATTTAGCACACAACCCATTTCGCTAGTTGCCTTGCAAATTTAATTTTTCAAATTACAGAAGGTAGAAATCATTTTTCTTGCAGCAGTTCGATTGAACAGTTCTGATTATTTGTATTTGTATTGAATTTAACGTTACAATAGCAGGGCAGTTCAAAAGCCTGGGCCTGCTTAAAAACTACGAAAATAGGAGATTGGGTCGGTATAGCCGAAAGTAGCACTTACTTAGCATTTGGCAGCGCTTATGATTGCTTATCGTAAACGAATCTAAGCAATAGTTGTAGTAATTCCTTCATTTCTTTTACAAAATGGCTACCAAATTGTCAGGTTTCATTCAGCACATGCACCATTTTCGACTGACGCACTCCTCACGTTCCAAAAATTAACCGTTTTTTTAAAATAGCAATGGCACCAAGCGTTTTGGCCGCTCCAATACAACCAACGTACCTTCGCCTTCGATCGTTATGAGGTGATATGTTTACATGGACTTCATCTGCTGCATAAGTTCCTCGAGAGACAGCTCCGAGGCGGCCACGGCGCCGCCTGTACTCGACTCGGGGGTGCTGTTGTCTACTGGGATGCTGTATGCCACCTGGAATGAGAACAGCGTTTTTTATTTGTAATCATCATAAAACTCATAACAGTTGGGCAAATAATTCTGATTTTTAAGATTTTAAAATGTTAATTAAAAGATCTTCTGATTATGGGCTTCGTTATTTACGACTACTCATTGTCTAAACACAATATTAAATTCGTATTTAACTGTTGGATGTCATGAATATTATTTGAATGTACGTATGGGAGATGCCCCCGCCATAATCGTTGTATGGTATTCGCAACACAAGGAAGAAAATTCTTTATTTCTTTGACTAGCGTATAATAGTTTATTTCCAATAAGTTTGACGAATGGAAATCTCCGGCACTTATTTTACAGGTGCGATCGATCTCTATTTATTTATTGAGCTACCTGTACCGTTACCATGAGTTTACGTCGATTTTCTTATGGCAACTTTTTGTATGGCAAATTTTAGTTCTGCAAGTGACCGCTAGGGGCGCTGTGCAATTTTCCATACTTGTTTAACGTAGTAACTCATGGTAACGGTACTGAACCCCAGGTAAGATGTGCGAGTTCTCGGTTACCAAGGACATACACCATTGTCTGCGTGAATGCGACGAACTCTGTGGTGAAATCACTCAATAGCCTCAGTGTAACCAATCAGGAAATTACCTGAACTCCATCCACCAGCTTCAGGCCGCTAATCTCCTCATCTTCTGGACTGTTCTCGTCCACCAAGGAGATGCCCCACTCGTTATCGGCGTGGACAGGCGGGACGTCCTCCAGCACCTCCGTGGCGACCTCGACCACGGGCCGCGCGCGCACCTCCGCTTGCCTCGCGCGGCAGTACGCGTCGTCGCATTGAGGGTTGGGCTGGGGAGTTTAGGGTATGTGTTGCCAATTATGTGGAAAATATGGGCCGTTTACACCACAGCATGTGCTCATGGAGTGTATGGGTGTGGCGGAACAACGGGCAAACTTTCTCAAATCCCCGGCTACATTCTCAGAGGTCTTTAGCAATCTAGGCAGTATGCAAGCCTTCTGGGAGAGCCTGGGGTGGTTAGAATAATAAAGGAGGGATATACGTACAATGGCCCAATCGTAAGGCTAAGTGCGGAAAACACTCCAGCCAAACTAACTAACTAACTATGGGCCGTTTACGTGGTAAGGCGCTGAATACTTTCTACTTATATTATAAATGTGATTGTTTGTGATAATGTAATGGATGTATATTACTTCTTCACACTAAAACTAGTAGATTTATTTATTATTACTAACATATTTTGATGAAACTTAACAATAATATAGCTTGAACATTGGAATAGCACATGGGTTTATAATTTACATGATATTATCAAATTCCGTGGTATTTTTTTGTAACAGGTCCGTTCCGTCAAAGTAACAGGTCCGTTTGAGATTTCCACGAAGATTTGTTCCCTTGCCATAAGTATTCACCAAATTGATGCTTACTGTACACTTAAAACAAAGGCGTTTTTTTTTAAATACTTTTTTCAATAATTTAAGCTGCTTTTGCAAAAAGTCTATGATACAAAAACACATCACGTTGCTTTATTTCGTTTTTTTTTAAGTTACTTGGAACTATTCAAGTCAGTTTGTGCAAATTAAATATGGAAGTAGTCAGTGTAGTCACTTACCTTCAAACTCATTGATGGGAAGAAATCTGTAAGTGCGCTATATCCTAAATAATGACTGACTGTGCCGAATCCTAGGAGGTACTTCAATGTATTTTGTACTAGAACAAAGAAAACATCTCATTTCATCTCACATTACAAATACACGAGTCAATTGGTAAGGTCCACTTGGGCTCGATAATTTAACCCAGAATTAAATCATTATTCTGTCTCTGTCAGATTATTTGACGTTGACAGAGACAGAATGATGATTTGAACCAGGATTACGCTAACCCAGGATTAAATCATCATTCTGTCTCTGTCAGTTTATATGACTTTGAAAGAGAGAGAATGATGATTTAATCCTGGGTTAGCTAGCGTAATCTTAGGTTAAATGATCGTGCGCAAGTCCCACTAAGTAAGATAAACAGACAGTGATTGTCAACATTGAAACTTTGAAATCGTTGGCGTATCGAAAATTATATTCGCTACCTACGGTCGCGATCTTTGCCGCCTTACCGCTTTAACGAACACCACTTGGACACACTTCACAAAATTGGCGTTACTTCAAACAAAAGATGACGCGAGGTGCACGCGATTTTAGCTCTTCTGGTGGTAAGGCGGCGGTGACCTCCACGTTAGTACTACTACTCATGTAGTAGTAGTACTAAAAAATACATGTATTTTTCCGACCAGACTAATTCTAAGCAAGTGGGTAAAGTTGCGCACGTTAAACAGAGACACAGATTCAATTTCCCGGCTCAAGCGACGTTTGTAATGTAAATGTGCGGAGCTCACCTAAGAATCCCGCCACGATGCCCATGGTGGTGGGCAGGCTGGCCGCGCACACGCCTTCTCGTTTCAACGTCTTCTCGTCGATCTTCGACGCCACTACCAGCGGTGGAGCGCACTGAATCGAGAAACGATTCATCAATTTTAATTCATTGAAACAAAATAATATTATTATAAATTGCACTTGTAAAAAGCAACTGTGATATACTATATGAATACTGGGCATACGCCCGGATAGCGTAAGACACGGGGTTCAATTCCTCGTCTGTGACAGAGTCACAGTTGCTTTTTACAAGTGCAATTTATATTATTAAGTTTGTAAGGTGACAAAACACTATACAAATAAAAATAAACTAAAAATAAATTATCATCATCATCATTATCAGCCATAGGACGTCCATTGACAATAGATGATTAAGATTGATCGACGCGACTACCAGCGGTGGAGCGCACTGAATTGAGAAACGATTCATCAATTTTAATTCATTGAAACAAAATAATATTATTAAAATTGCACTTGTAAAAAGCAACTGATGATTGAGCTTCTTCTCAGCATTAGCCTACAATAGGCTAGTTTTCATTAAGAACAAATGACAATGTTGGTTGTTTTTCTAGTGATTAATTATGATATAGAGTTAACAAAAAACTATATCAGTTATTTATTAAAAGAAGGATTACTAATTATTATTATTTTCAATAATTAAGTTTGTGCAAAACACACATTTGGTCACGTGATCGTAAACGCCTATCAGAGGATGTGACGTCAAATCTTGTACGATGGCGGGCTCTTTCTGCTGTCATAGACAACTCTCCATTGTATTTTGCTGTCAAAAGACTTTCGACTTAGAAAAGACGTCCTTTAGGATGCCATGACAGTTCGAGCGTTTTCGAGCCCCATTCAAATTTGATTATTTAAATCATAAATAAATCATGTAAAAAAAAAAAAGAACTTGGTAGACTACTCGAGTCGAAAAGGCACTCCGCTCAGCATAAGTACGACGCTGATTACCAGCTATTACTAAAATTACAATTTCACTAATTTAATTAATTAAAATAAAAAATACAATATAAATGTACTAGTCTAAAGGAAGTGCCTAGGTTCGAAGTGTGAACGCAAGTGGGGTAAAATTGGGTGGCTCGCGGAAACGTTGCGCGGCCTTGACGTCACGTAGAGCTGGAAGACTGCTGACGAGGCAGCGCGCCTAGGCACCACAGAATGCTTATACAGGGTGACTTTGTAAACATTGGCAATATTTTAAACCAAGACCCTACTCATGATTCATAGTCCCTTCCACATATTATAATGAAATCAATTGATATAAAGTATCATATGATAAAACTGAAAAAAATCAAATCAAACACTTTAGAAATGATCATTGCTTCAATCAAATTAAACGAATAAATTACAGTTAAAGACTTTGTTTAAGATTTTAAAAATTTACTAATAATAATATGTAAACGTATCAAAAATTACTCCGCCTAAACGGGAATCGGAGTGATACTGTTCGATTTTTGAAATGATATTTCATAACAATTGATTTTCATTTTAATATGTGGAAGGGACTATGAATCATGAGTGGATTCTTAGTTTAAAATATTGCCAATGTTTTCAAAGTCAACCTGTTTATGTAATTTAGCATACCAATCGGCTGCCCAGCAATGACCTCGATGCTGTGGAGCCTAGACGCGCTGCAATTATTTTCGAATTTTGTGTGTAAAGGAATTTAGACTCGTATACTCACAGCAAAACATGCAGTCTCCCCCGGCACGATGAACTGTATATGCCCCGAGACGGCGTTCTCGCTGACGCCCGACTCGAACCACTTCTGATCCAGTTCATTGCAGGCCGTGTTGATCGCCATGCGCGCCTCGAAGTTGTCCACGCAGCTCAGGACCAGGTCCACGGCACCGCCGGTCAGGCTGCCTGTCCTTGAATTATAATAGATATTTTTAATAAGCTGAAGAGTTTGTTTATTTGGTTTATATTCATCTCAAGAAGAAGGGTTTCTTTTTTTTTCTTAATTAAAGTGATGTTCTCTTGCCCGTGTGTTCTGTGTTTACTTCTATTCCATTTGATGTGTTACGACACAACATCTAACACTATCTGTGACTTCCCACTGGTTTGAATTGTATAGGCCTTTACTATTGGATAGGATATATTACATATTATCAAGAAAGCCTACAACAGCTACAAAAAAATGGTTGATTGGTTGAGAATGCTTTAAGCATTAAGTCCGCCATTTGTACTTTCTTTAGTCTGGGCAATAAAAAATAATTAAAAAATCCAAAAAACAGTAATGTCTGCACTTTTAAATACATAATGTAACCACAGTGATCAAATTATTATGTTTTTATTAGCATGGAGCTATAGTTTAAATGGGTAAAAGCATCAAAGTTATCAAACAGCAATTTTGAATGTTTTTAGGCCATAATGTACTTTGCATTGGTTATCATAGCTTGTTTTGTTTTATGCTATCATTTATGGTAATAAGTCTGTAGCCTATTTATTAAATCATGTAATTTTTAAGTATGTTTCATCATTACATTATGTTTTCATTGGCATTAAGCTTTACTTTAATTGAATGCATCAAAAACCTGTCATCAAACAGCTATTTTGAATGTATAAGGCCATAATGTACTTTGCATTGGTTATCATAGCTCGTTTTATTCATTGTTGTCATATAATGGTAATAAGTCTGAAAGCCTATTTATTAGACCATGAAATATAAAATAATGTTTTATCAATATCAAACATAAAAATGTGATAGGTCAGGCCAGCACATATATCTTACTTTTAGTGTGTGAAATCTAAATTTAAAGTAACAACAAACCAACCTGATAGTATCGCAGAACTTTTGGAAGTTATCAACTGTAGTAATGTTATAATTGTAAGCATCAATGGCCACATCTGGGTTGATGGCCTGTAGTGTCCCAGCTGCTGCATCTACCTTGCTGAGTCCGGCCTGATGCGGTTGGAAAAACAGCCGGTTCATATTTGCTAGCTCCACTTTGTCGTAGTCAAATAGGATGAGCTGTAAGGTCATTGAAATTACATATTGATAAGAATACATGGAACAAACTCAAGCAATCAGTTATAAATAAATGGATACTATTTGCTATTAACTAAAGATGTATCTTTTTGATGAATATTGTAATGAAGCATGAACAATTTGATATCGTAAATAATCAATAAAAGGCATGGGATTATTGCATAAGTCAGTCAACCACATTCAATGGGAATTATCTGTTTTTAATCAGTCAGGTATCAAACGACTGCCGGGAGTCGCATATTAATGGAATTTCTATTGTGTCTCGTTCACACATACTTGACGAGTTAAACCTAAAACTACACTACTAATAACTAGACTAAATATGGGTTGACAACATTATATATTTTGAAGGCTTAACAACATTATCAATAGTATACCTTCCCAATCCCACAGCGAGTCAACATCTCAGCTGTGACACTGCCTACGCCTCCAACCCCGACCACAGCCACAGACAGCTCTCGGATCTTTTCGTAGTTGTCCACAATACCCATTCTCTTCAATGCCATTAATCGACTGAAAATTTAAGAAAATTACTTGATGAACACTTTTCAGCATTCTAGACATCAGGTTTTCTTGTTATTAACTATTGATTGGGTTACGCTGAAGGCTTTTCAGTGTAGTTATTTCAAATATTAGTGCAACTTCCTTCAATGCTACAATATTCTCTATAATGTTACAAACTCAGGCTCCCATAAATAGTATATCAAATAGTAATCATATATTAATGAGTTAACGTCAATAAGTTATAATTACTGATTGCTTTAGTCAAATTCGAGGAAATAAAGTCTGTACCTGTAAGGATTTGAGTCGACTACTTCGGACGACATAACTTCGATTTTCTGCCTCGCAGGGCCCACATTGCCTTGTGCTGCGGCTAGCTTCGCTTCTAGCTCTTTCACTTTCTTCTGCAGTTCCCCAACAGAAGCCATTTTAGCAGTATTTTTATTAGAATATGTTAGTTATAGAATTTGCAAATACACAGAAGAAACACTCACATCGCTGTCAAAGTCAAATTGACGTTTCATGCCACGACCACGACATTCACTACGTTCCGTTTCTGGGAAGTATATCGGGCTGAAAGAAAATTCTTAGGTACTTTGAATTTTAAACTCAAACTCAAAACGTTTATTTGTGGATATTTGGGTACAAGTACATCAGATGTTTTAAAATGTAAGGAAAGGTGCTCCAAAATATGCTATGATGTAGCGTACAAATATTTAACATTGAAAACATTGCGTAAGTAAATTAAAATTTAAAAGTTCAACTTACTTATTTTAACTTTTTTATAAACTATGTTTTATATTAACACGTATTGCACATAACATTATGACTTAGTGTCTGCTTTTCATTACTGTCCATAAAAGTAGGTACTATTCTTTTCTTCTTTCATATATCTTCTTTCTACATAACGAAAAGGCGTCAACGCAGTTTCATGAAATTCACAGAAAATCACCTACTTTGATTGAGTGAGGCAAACATTCAGGTAATAATAACTAACTAACGTCTTTGCTTACACGGCCACCACACGCAAGCCACGCCCACGCAATTAGCCGCGAATTTTAAAAAACTTTCTCGTAGTCTCAAATGACGAGATTTCAAATAATTGAATTTGGGCTAGGACAACATTCTGTAAAACACGTGGAAAACATTTACCTTATCAATAAAGAGGTGTAGTAGGATAATGTATCCTACTAAAATATTTTTAAAGGTCAATATGGGTTCAACGAATTAAATCAAAAAGAAGGTTCGACCGCATTGATACTCACCTTGTTCAAAACAAGATAAAATGTGTCGCAAAAACGACGAGAAGGTTATCACGTTTTCTTTGAAAATTTGAATTTCAAATTTTGATTTGAACCACTGAATAGATAAGTGATTTGAACTAAGAGTCGATGACCGGGTCATCAATTCACGGAGCACGATGTCAGTTCCATACACTAGTAATAATTAGTTCAATGGTTCAAAAAGGCTTTAAAATTTGGTCTTTGACTTTATTTTACATAAGTATAGATAAGCTAAAAGATAACGTAGATGATATTGAATAATTCCAGTCTAGAGCGGCATAACACAACACAGTCAACTAAGAAATCTAACTAAGCAACCAAGCAAAAATAAATAGATAAGAAGAGTATAGTACTAGTATAGTACCATGAAGCACCAGGTTGCTTTAATCTCGCCATGAAACCTGGCGTAAATATAAGACAGTATAATTTAAGGTAAGTAATTGTATGATTATTAAAAAAAACACTATACTAGTACCTACATTTACGTGAAACAATTATTTATTAGGAAAGCAACTGTGTAAAATAAAACCACATTAAGGCTTCGTTTCCCTCCAAGAGAACCTATTCTGTAAAAAATGATCCGCAGCTTTGGCTATAGGCGTCTCTTATGCTCACACTATATTGTGGCTTGTGTGGTGAGAAGGACGACAAAGGAATGGACTAACTGAGTAGTAGCCTGGTCTGATCCGGTCTTCAACCCTCCGTCACGTAAGCCAATACGCGTTATATCATTCCTTTTGAGCGCCGCTTGTCAACAGACCACTAGACATAGCATAGTACCTCACTTTTAGTTACTTGATAGACGCACGCGTTATTACACTACATGTACGTTAGAAAAAACTTTGATAGGGCTTTTTTAAAACTTTTACTCACAGACTCTACGGGATCCTAATATAAAAAACCAAACACCGTTTTAAGCTCGAAGCAACGAGGGTTTACATCGTGTAACTATTTCTCTAGTGAAGTACTGGCTGAAATCCAACACTGGCAGACTAAAAAGAAAAAGGTAAGTTTTTTTCCATTATCTAGTTTAATTGCTGTGACTTTGATTATTTTCCAAAAAAAGAGATTCGTTCGTAAAGTGTTCCTCTATTGACAAAGCTGCTGTTTGTTTTTTGTTTTTATTATTTGGTTATTTATCGCCCTTTGCTGTCCTCTAGGTCCGGTACTCTCCCTCCACTGTAATAGGCTCAAATTGTGAGTTTGTTTGACCACCAACATTAGTTTATTTGCAGACTGGGTAGGCATCACAACTAGACTTAGAATTAATCTTTACTGGATTTATATTTGTTACATTAACATTATGAAAATAGTGACTTCAGATTCTTATTAAAAAAGTATTTTTCTGGTCTAACTTTTCGTCATTCTATTCTTTTTAATTCTATTATAGTGAGTGTTTAATAAAGTAATTAAGTGGTTGCCCCTAACATGCGAATCAATTAAAGTGGCGGTCATATATTTGTTCGTGGTTATGTGATATATTTTCTAGTCATTAATATTTTCTCATTCTTATATTTAATTTAAAAGTGCGTGATATTGTGTAATATTACACAAGAAGCTATTAAACGACAATGTTATGTCGTACGGTCAGTTAAAAGGTAGAGTCAAAAGTTAAATGGTGATCATTGGTATCAGTTGACAAGTAAAAGTTAGTTAAAAACAATTTAGTGCGATCAAAAGTTTACTTTAAGCATACAATAAAATTTTGGAAGCGAGTATTAACCTTTTACCAACTAGTACAATACTGCAAACTTTTTAGGCAGGAGCAGGATCAAGGAATAAAATTAGGTACGTAACGTAATAAAAATAAGGTACATAGACCTATTATTGTATAATAACATATAATAAATAGTAACTGCAGTCAGGCCGTTTCTAGTGGCGGTCGAAGAAGCCATAGAGCGTTTGGGGTTCAAGGTTCAAATCCGCGTTGAGCCGTCCCCAATTTAGCTGATCATTATTTGTATAGATTTAGTCAGCAGTCAAAGTATCACGATTTGGATGCTACTACTACCTCAAAAATATGTTTTCATTAGCTAATATCATCTCACTAAAAACAATCATTTTTTAACTTGGGTCTCAACTTCATAAATGATGGTGGAGTGTCTGACGAAAGCCGGCTTTGGGTTTCTATCGAAGGGCCGGCAGGCAGGCATATGATTATTATAGATAGTTCCCAGATATTGGCAGCATTGAAAAGTAGGCTTCTCTTCTGTGTATTGAGGTCCTGTAATTCTCTTCACTCTGTGTGGTCCTAAACGCACGTACAGCTCTTAATAATCTATTGGCAAACTGGGCAAAACTCAACGAAATTTTCCATCCACTTAAAGGTTGCTACGCGTAAACAATCTTGTCCATAAAAGTTTGCTCTAAAAGGATTTTAATGTACATAAAGTTCTTAATTTTATTATGATGTTCTCAAAAACTATTTTGATTGCTACTTCCAGATACTATTAATTTATATTAGCATAAAATTTTTATTAAATAAGTAGATGGTCATAGCAAAAAAATGCATCTGCATAAAACTATATGTGTTTTGAATGTTAATTTATAGAGAAAAGTCAATAAACGCGTGCCATATTATCATAATGATCCGAATAAAAATGCAAAAACCCTCAAAAAATATATGACGCGACATTCTAGCGTAGAATCATAAATACGCATAAAAATGAAAATTTTCCACTACGCGACGGAAAACACATTTGACCTATCCATAGGCTGTCCGAGCCCGAGCCAAACTTTTACTACGGGCAGACCTCGAAAAATAATGTCAGAAGTCAAAGTCGTAAATGCAATAAACAAAAATGCCACAAGCTGCATCCTGTGTTAATCGCTAAAATCAATTAACATTTAAGTACTGCTGCAGCCTAACCAAACTGTGATCTCAATGAATTATGCGACAAATTACGATCACAATCGCTGGCATATCTTGAGTGGCGAAATTTATAAAATAAATCCTTAATAAATAATAAAAAATATAAATAATTAAAATTCATTTATTTCAGGTTACTAAGACCCATAACCCTGACCATAAATTACACAATTAAAAATTAAATTACATAAATACTATTAAATAATAAAAAATAAAATAAAAATTAATTTAATTGGAAAACGTAAAAATTAAAATTCAATAAAAAAATGTGATGCTATGTTCGCATTCGTTTCTGAAAAGTTCTGTCTATCTGGGCTGGAACTTCCGCCTCTCTGAGTTACCGGTCGCTCTCTTGAAACAAATCAGTAACTGCTTAAAGTTGGCGGTAGTTATAGATGATATGGGGTGATGTTATGCTACAGTTTTTTTTCTCTTTTCAGATTTCTTTAAGCCCCATACATCATGCAGCGACCAGGAAGCAGTGCAGAGCGCACACCGCTCATACAACCCACATACATGTTTGAATCCAGCGTCACGCGTAGTTATCAGAGGCGCTTGAGACATTTTCAATGCGCTATATGCGTTGGGATCATGTAAGTCACGAACATTTAGGCTAGAAGACACATATTCAGGGTGTTGTTTTGGTCAGCGACGAGCGACTCAGGATGATGTATGAGTTATGCTTATTCTAAAAAAAATATTTACTTTAAATTATATGCAAGTTTTATAAGAGAAAACCTCTTCAACCTTCTAAAAAAAATCTAAATGAATGGGGAATCTCGCACTCTCACGCGTATGTACGAAATACTCGCTGTAGCTAGTAAGCTACGAGTAGGGTGTTGATAGTTTTGATCGCCTATATCGTAATGAAAAATTGATTTTGTGGGTTTTTTCCATTTAAAATATATTTTTTTATATTTTTTGGCATCAGTAATCGTTTGTACAACCACTCCTGAGTCACTGAGTCGTCGCTGACCAATATAACAGCCTGTATATTCAAGTATCACATACTATATCAATTACAGGCAAAGACTGCCGATGGCAAACCCACAGTAAACAGTTATTAATAATAAACTTGCTAATATTAAGTTAACAACCGAGGTCACCGCAACCTGACCACCTAAGAACCCAAATCACTTGCACCTCGTCGCGTCGTCGTTTGATTGTTTGAAGTGATGTATACGTTTTCGTGTCGTGTGTGCTAGCGATTTTAGTTTGAAAGTGGTTGAAACATATAACGTATTGTGAATCTCTTTCGATTTTTAAACCCGCCCCTGCTTAGAAAGCTGTTTGATAAATTACTAGTAGAATGTGCCATCTGCATGTGGTATTTTGAAAGCGGTTCCTGAAGTTTTCTCTTGAAGGTTGGTAGAGTGTGTCTGTCTGCATGTGGGTTTTCGAAAGCGGGTTTTGAACGTATCTTTCTATTGAAGGTCTCATCGCACATCTATTCTATCCCCTTTAGTGCGATCCTCGGCATAGCCTTGCTGGTGACGGTGTCCTACAACCTCAGCGAAGACATGGACGACGACAACAGCACCACAACTACGATACCAGACACGATTGTACCCATACTACCCATCGGCAACCTCACAGCTGTGTCCCCGAACCTTGCACCTTTGCTGAAGAGAAAGTGGCCTTTGGAAGGTAAAAGAAATCAGTAACATTTAGGTTTCCTAGGCTTACTTTTATTATATCGATTGATAGAATTTTTGTTCTAATGTCGCATGATTGAAACACTTCGATTTAAACTTATGGAGCTGGAATATTTCACAAGTGGAAAATCAAGGATTTTTACCATAAATATCTTCTTATCTCACTTACTAACGAGGCACGTGCTTATGTAACACTCTTTTGACAAAACGTTTAAGACTTTTTCTCTTTTGGAAGCACTACTCACTTCATCGTCGTCCCTGTCAATGCTTCATCTGGTAGACAAGAGTATATAACAAAAACATAACTAATCAGTGTCTCATTCCGCCCAGGTCGCCCGCCACCTGACTGGGCCGGAGAACCGCCATCACTTGAAGACATCAGCACAGCCGTGGAGCATGGCCGAGAGGCCCTCAAGAAGCGAAGGGCTCTGGAGAGTGACAGGAAGCCACTTGATCAGGACACGCCAGCCAACAGGGCACAGAGGGCAGCGGCCACCTCCGCTGCCATCAAGCCCATGGCTGATATTGCATATGCCACTGAGCAGGCCACGAAAGCACTCCTCAATGGGTAAGGCATCTTTAAATGCTTGATACTTATCAGTTCTCAGAAGCCTCTTACCAAGTCACGCCAGCTAACAGGGTGCAGAGAGCAATGGTGACGTCATATGCAGTCAAACCCATATTGCGTATGCTACTGTTCAGGCCACAAGAGCACTCCTCAAAGGGTCAGGCATAATTAAATGCTGTTACCTAAATCTCTTTCTAGAGACTAATCATTATTATTAACATATTTTATTCAAAGAGTGGACTAAACAGGTCGTGTGGTATTCTCTGACAGTCATATCTTTGGGCTAGATATGAACTCTTTTTAGGGTTCCGTAGCCGAATGGCAAAAAACGGAACCCTTATAGTTTCGTCAAGTCTGTCTGTCTGTCTGTCTGTCTGTCCGTCCGTATGTCACAGCCACTTTATTGTAAAACTATTAGCATTACACAGCTGAAACTTGGTAAGTAGATGTACCTTGTTCACCGCTTTCCGATTCATGTACTAAAAATTAAAAAAATATATATATGTATATATAAGGGGGGGCTTCCATACATGAAACTAAAACCTTTTTTTTACCTTAACCTATACGTGTGGGGTGTCCATGGATAGGTCTTTCGAAATGATGTTGAGATTCCTAAAACCATTTTTTCGAAAAGTCTAACGTTTGAGATATAGACGCTTCCAAAGTGGTAAAATGGGCGTCTCCCCCATCTAACTTTTGAACTAAGGAAGTGAAAACTTTGAAAAAAATATATGATGTAGATCTTAACAAAAACCTTCAACGAAAATTGGTTTGAGCGAAATCAAACTAGTAGTTTTTGAGATATAGCACATTTTTATCAACCGCAAATATAACTTAGTCTTTCATACAAACACTATGAAAAACATAGTTTATTTGCGGTCGACAAACTATTGTGGTATTTTGGCTAAGTGGAAGTAAGAATCCCTAATTCAGTTGGCACGGAACCCTCAGTGCGCGAGTCCGACTCGCACTTGGCCGGTTTTTTTCATTAGAGCTCCCAGCGTGTTCTATACTATGGCCGATGGCCTCAAACTAGACTTTTAAACAATGGTGTTAGTAATGTCAAAAAGAGGCTGACAAAAAGATGGTTTAATGCGGTGCACTGACTGAATGATTAGTAACATCGGTTTCCATTCCATCGCGTAATTTTTTATTGATTATATTTTTCGATCGTTTTGATAAGGAAAAAATATTTAGACTGGAGTATACCTAGTCACTTAAGTGAACAATAAATAATAATGATTTGAAACTAGTTGCGTCTTTAAAATGCTTTAACCTACCTAGGCTAGGCATGTTTATGAATCAGAGGTTATTTAGGAGGACGCACAAAATAAGAGTGTGTATAACAATATCGAGTAGTTGCTGATAGGTAGGTATTATGTTCAAAACTTTCTACGATTGGTTAAACATTAACTGATTTCTAAGGAACCGCAAAATTCTGCAAATAAATACGCGTATGCAGTCTGGATATAGAGATAGAGGTATATCGCGGTTGCGGTTACCTATTAGTTCATTAGGGAACAATGACCCACTTCGATGCGATTAGATCAATTGGCTAAATTATTCAATGCACTAAATAGTGCCGGCTTGATAGAGTCATGAGAATCAAGTATTCTGGCAACCAACAACTATATAACTTTAAGAAGTAAAATTTTTCTAAGTGAATTAAATATTATAGTATATCTATAGGCATAAATTCTATTATAATACATACATAATTCAACACTGATCTTGATTGATATAGCATAGTATATCAATGTCAAAGTTCATTAATATTTTAGATTAATTCACGTACGAGTGAATGATAGTGTTCCATGCTAACACGAGTAGCTGTGTGACAAAAACTGTAAAAAACTCCTCTCAAATTACAAAACGCCGTTCCAATTGACAGGAACTGTTTCCTAACCATCTCCGAAAAGTGGGTTTACTTTCAGTCTTATGCCCTAGACATAGATCACTATTTTTGTCATTATGGACTCCGGGTGTAACCCAAAACCCGGGACTAAACCGCGTTACCCGATATCGCCGCGTTTGGCTTCGTTTCGCCCCAACGGCGGATAAGATACTTATCAATAGACTAAAATGTGACAAACAATAGTTGAAGCTATTGTCTTACTAGTTCTCGTGGTTGATACAATTAGATTATTGATTACTTACTGTGAGATAGATCTTTGAACATGCTACATTATCTTAATTTTTTACTGTCTTACGCTAGGGCACGGCGCTAGGGTTAAAAACTCTTTGAGTCTCCGACATTGACATTCTAAAACGATACAAGGCATGGAGCTATTATCTCGGATATTATTATGACAAGCAGCTTTTCTTGCGTTTAAACTTTTTCCAACCAAAGCTATAGCTTAACCGCTATAGAACAACGTAGTGATTACTTACTCAATGCGCTATAGTTTTAACCGATTGAGCTTAAACTTTTTTTTAAAACCGTGCCATAAAAAATTGATAAATCATCATAACAAGTTTTTATTTGTGGTCTAACTTTTCGGAAAATTTAATTTGGTATTATGGAATATTTTTTATGTGAAAGCAGTCTGATATTTTGTATACCAAATGTGATCTATCAGGAAAACGTCACTTTTGCTTGGACACGGTTCAGTTGGCTAAGCCGCCACACGGAAGCTATCGGGTTTCATCTAGACCGATCGATACAATTCGAAACACGAAGGGACCAATCTGCCGGAACTGACGGTGTTATTATATTGCTAACTATTGATTTCGATTATGCAATCTACCACCAAAATATTTGTAATGATTTTTTTACTAACTTGTATAGTTTGTAACGTTTACTTCAAAATGATTGTTTATCCTTAAAAATCATTAGTAATACTAATCAATTTGAAAGCAAGGAAACCAAAATAAAATCCAGCCAATTAAGGTTCAGCTGTTTGGTGCTGAATAAAAATATCAAAGCGCCACTCAATTTCAATTAGCAATTTTGCAAAAAGGTCTTGCTTTTGAGATAATGCTAGTAAGAAAGATGTTTGTGTAATGCAGTATGAATGAGCAGATGTCAAGCTGTTATGCTACCTTGCCTTCATAGACGGCACTACATTCACAGTTACGACTATAGGCCTCATGTAAATAAGATGCAGGCTTTCTCGAAAATCTCTAATTAAAGTATATACAGTATTGACCATTCTCAATTCCAGAACAGACAGTTCTCGTCGCATAGGCGGTGCGGGTCTGGGTCCCTCAACCAACGGGTCGTTCCCGGAGCCCCGCTACTGCCTGCTGGACCCTGCACCCTGTCCTCCTTCCCAGTACCGCACCCTGGACGGCACCTGCAACAACTTGGAGCACCCGCTGCGGTGGGGCGTGTCGAATACACCGTTTAGAAGAGTTCTGCCGGCGGATTATGGGGATGGTAAAAACATAAGTTTTTTTCTTAAGTTTCTAGATTCTAAAATCTGAGAGTCTAGACTGCTGTCTAGACGCTACTAGTCTAAACTGTTCGATACGCAGCTTTAAATAGAGGTAGAGTAAGTTCTTAGTGTCTCCGTCATAAATCTGCCATTTAGGATTATCTCGCCCAATATAATCTGTCGGTTTCCAATACTATACCGCAATTAGTGATGATGACACTGTGGAAATGAAACTCTTTGTGGTGGCCTTAATACAGTGTCCTGCTGTTTAACCATCTCTTACCACCACTTTTAGTACTATTCCTTCAGTTTACCATAAGATCTTATTTCCTATATCTTCTCAGGCATCAGCTCCCCTCGCACCGGCATCGACGGAGCACTCCTCCCCAGCGCTCGCGACGTCAGTGTGACGGTCCACCGGCCCAGCTACGCGCACGACATCTCCTTCACCGTCATGCTGGCTGTGTGGGGGCAGTTTGTGGACCATGACATCACTGCCACTGCTCTCAGTAAAGGTGAGGCTTTAGTATAGGCAGCAGACAACAGACGGACTCTGACGCGCTCTTATGATACCAGCGTGACATTGCAGCCATCACTAGCAGCAATATTTTTTCAGCTTCGTTGTTCAATTAATTGATGACCCTTCATTTGTTGGCCTGAAATAAAAGAAGAATTCTAAAATAGCGAGAGAGCGATAGATATCTTTCGAATCCTCACGCTCAACGTGTTCAGATCGAGCGTGTTTTATGCTGTTTACCAAATGACAGCAAGCGGTTTGCTCATCACGTTAACTAATAGTTCTTACCAAATCTTAACTAACTTCACTTACTTTTAAGGTGAAAACAGCAGTTCCCTCTCCTGCTGTGACCCAAACCAGCCGCCGCACCCTGAATGCTTCCCCGTGGTATTGGACCAACAAGATCCTTTCTACCAGGAGTACAACGTCACCTGCATGGAGTTCGTGCGGTCTGCGCCGGCGCCTACTTGCTTTTTCGGTAAGTTATAGTTGCTGCTACATATTTGGGTGTGGCTACCATAGCAACTCGTTATTCACAGAAACACATAGGTAAGTGAACAGCTCTGACAAGAGCTCTTAAACCAAAAGAAACACAGTTAGGACCGCTGAATACCGCTGCATCAATAGATTAACCTATTTGTTCATACCACATAGCAATATTTATCAGACTATGTCATGTGGCAGGGCATCGACGTCGCTACTCGTGTACATTTCAAACGCCTGCCAATTTCACAATGGCAATGTTGCTTGGATGGCATTGCTATTGAGACACTGTTAGGAATTAAAAAAAACGGTGCCCAAACAAAACAATCACACATGGCCCAAATGTTTAACTGGAAGAAAAGTTGTCAAAAAAACAAATGATCATCGCTTTCCATCCTCAGGTCCCCGCGAGCAAATGAACCAAGCTACCGCCTTCATAGACGGGTCCACAGTTTACGGGGTCGGTCCCAACAGGGCAGCGCAACTTCGGGCGCTCTCCGCAGGCCGGCTGAAGATGCTTCGGGACGGAGACCGAGACCTACTGCCTCCTGCCACCGACCCAAAGGACCCTTGCAATACTGTGCAGATGACCGAGGAGGGCCGGTACTGCTTTGAGACTGGTAAGCTACAAAGGTAGCTCAAATGTATAGTTACCGCAATATGTAATGTAAACAAAAGGTTTTGGTTCATCCATCCATTTGTTCCAAAGCAAAATATTGGTGTTGAACATTGGCTCTTTGAAAGAAATAAAAGTAGAGAAATCTGTGGCTATTAGAATGTTCCCATTCTTCGATAAGTACATTCCAAAAGGATCCTAACTAAAGTACATAATAGTAAGTAATTACAAGACAAGAAAAAGTATCTAAAGAAAATTTAAACGACAGGAAGTTAATAAAATATGAGCTAGTCACCAATGTGGCATTATCTAGCATTCCTTATCAGAAATGGACACCTAAGTACATAGATTCTATCTAGGTTCTATAAAGATTCAATTCTTCATCTCTTTCCAAGGTGACGACCGCGCGAACGAGAACCTCCACCTCACCACCATGCACCTGATCTGGGCTCGGCAGCACAACCGAATCGCCGGTGTCCTCAAGAAGCTCAACCCTCAGTGGGATGACGAGACGTTGTACCAGCAAGCCAGGAGAATAGTGGGGGCCCAGATGCAGCATATCACCTATGCTGAGTTCTTACCGTCTATTTTAGGTAATTGTTTTTTCTTACTTCAACAACCGAGGTTTGAGAAGCCTTGATCCTGACACAGAATACGAACGACGCAATTATGCTATTTTCGCCGCATGTTAGTTATCTTTTAATGGCAATTTTATCAAATTACCTAAAGTTAGCAAGCTTCATCTTAATGAGGCACGCTTTTTCTAATGAATTACAATCTAATTTTGTACTCTACAAAGTTTCAATTGAGCTTCCCCCATGTCTAATAAACAACAGAATCTGTCGACTCATACTCATTGGTACTCAGTATTCTCATCTCCATTGTTGTAACGCTTATTTTTCAGGGAGCGACGTGATGTGGGCTTTAAACCTGACTCTCCTCGAAGTAGGCTTTTCAGAAGTCTACGATTCAAATGTAGACCCCACAGTCGCCAACCATTTTTCTGCTGCTGCTTTCAGATTTGCTCACACACTTCTTCCTGTAAGTACTACCAATCTTGTTGAACACTTTATTATCTTCATCTTTACATTTATATGTAGTTCCTTTAATGGTTGTACCAGACCAATACCAGAAAATATCACAAGATGCTTAGTTAGGTTGAACATCCGGACCAGCCACGACCCTTAAACCATCAGTTTTGGCCTAGTTGTTTATCATTGGTTCTGGTCCTTTCCAGGGTCTAATCCACAACGTAGACGCAAGCACGGGGACCATAAACTACGTGCAACTCCACGAGATGCTGTTCAACCCATACGCGCTGTACGCTCCAAAGGGCGCCCGCCGCGCCGTGCGGTCCGCCCTCGCCACACCAGTGCACAGCGTCGACCCTCATGTTACCACCGAGGTACGACCTTAGGGCAGCTATTTAGAGACCTGGACCTAGGAAGGACCAGGTCAATGACACATAAAATGAGATTCTAGAACTTACTCAGCCAATTAGAGGCTCTAGGACCAATCCAGTTACTCCGTTATTCATCCTGAAGCTCACTTGTCCATTAGTGTTTTGTGACTTTAATTCTTGCTCGATCATTTCTATAATGCTTGCAAAATCACATGTTTCAAAGGTCTATAGCCGTAGCGAAGTCTTGTATTGAATACCAGGGGGCGTATTGCGATGCAGTTTTGACAGTTAAAACGCTCTGATTTACTGTCAAATTAGCAATTATTATTGCAATTTCGCATTATATTAATAATATTACTATAATATAACAATATAAAGATTAATATTCATACCATTGTAGTATTATTATAATATTATTATATTGATAATATTCGTTTACACTGAGTCGGAATTGAACTGCCTCGGAATTGAACGGATTAAGTTGGATCGCAATACGCCCTCTGGAAATACTTCGTCTTAACTATCGCTTATTGTGTCCATTAAGATTTTATCGAGTTTGAGCTACTTATCTCTGAATCTTTGACTTATTATTTCCAGCTAAGCAACCACCTCTTCGAGCGGCCAAAGACGACACAGCGCTACACGAACATCACTGCATCCATGAAGCCTCGGCCCTGCGGTCTTGACCTCGTCTCCCTCAACATCCAGAGAGGGCGCGACCACGGATTGCCGGGCTATCCGGAGTGGAGAGAGCACTGTGGCTTGCCGCGCCCCAAGACCTTCGCCGACTTAGGGAAGATATTTGATGAGCTCTCGCTGAGTAGGATCTGCAAGATTTACAAGTTAGTGCTTTGGAATTATACTATTAAACAACAATATACAATTAAACTCCTTGAAGCTTGAATTAAAGTCGAATTTTATAAGTTACAATTAAACTCCTTGAAGCTTGAATTAAAGTCGAATTCAATCATGTTTGGATCCATCTAATGCATTGCAAATTACTGTGCTCTTGCATTTCTAGCTATAAAACAACCACCACTACGTTGTGGTTGTGTTCCATTTGTGCTCTCTCTTTCGCTTTCTTCTTACACAAAGTTACATCTAACTTTAACATCTATTTTAATATCTCATCAGCCACGTGGACGACATAGACCTATACACGGGAGCCTTAGCCGAGGATCCGCGCGGGCGGCTGCTGGGGCCCACGCTCAGCTGCCTCATTGCCGACCAGTTCCTCAGGCTCAAGGTCGGCGACCGCTTCTGGTACGAGACCAGCGATGAGGTCGTCGGATTCACTATCGGTAAGGGAACCAGATGACTTACTACGAAAAACGAAATCCGTCAATACGATAATCAGTTTTCAGTTTCAAAATCTCTTTATTTTATTATAATAACAAATGTACAGTTTTACATTACCAGTGTTCATTGTAATCCTAGAATGTAATGACTTATTGTAAAAATTTTTTTTATAGCTATTTCGCTTATCAAAACTTATAAAAATATATTATAATACCTATTTACGAATCATGAACTACGGAGCTACGCGTTACTTAATCTCTTAATAACTTAAATACTTATGCAAGCTATAGTTCAGCATTACATTTGTAACAATTATATTTAAAACAACTAGATCGGTAATAAAAACCAACAGATAAAAGTATTTACGAAGGTATTAGCAAAAAAAGAAACCAATTAGTTGGACAAATATGAATACAAAAGACAACAAAAGAGCGGTAAAAGGCAAGTGAGCTCGTCAATAGGAACAGTCGCCCGCGCAAGCTCCCGCATTTGGTCTCACGCGCAGCGCAAGAGTCCGCATGTCCTATGTAAAGGTGATAAGGGCGAGAAAAGCACGCGCAATGCGCACTCGACGCGCCGGTACCCGCGCTGGCCACGGTAGCTATTCATCATCGCACTCAAGAAACGCATTGACGGATTTCGTTTTTCGTAGTAGACCTCCAGGTCTTATTTAATATCGTTGCCACCAGTGAACGAATATCAGAAAGAAAGGATAAGATAATCCTATCATATTGCTAATATTTTGTCAAAATCTTGATAGAACATTTTAAAAAGAGGAAAGAGGGGGAGTTCGTACGATTGACTATGGGCTGGTTTTATAAGGTAAGGACACTCCGATTTTTATCTTTCCGATTTCTACATCATTTAAGTAAGTATTATCTTGCTCTTTCTATCACAGTCATTTAATTAATTTTAGGGTAAGGTTTTCTAATTGCTTTGCTACAAAGTGCAGAGATAAGTATTTACATGGTATTAATTGTATAGCATTGGTAGTTGAATTATGCACTTACCTCCCCAAGAATTACTTTATTCTATCCCCAGAGCAACTGACAGAGATCAGGAAGACGACGCTAGCAGGAGTGATCTGCGCCAACGAAGAGCTACTCGACCAAGCGCAGCCGAGGGTCATGGAGGCGGTGAGCGCCACCAACCCACTTGTGGACTGCCGGGAGCTGCCGCAACCGTCCTTTCAACCTTGGAAGCAATCCAACCAGAATTTGAAGAGGAAAACCTAAAAAGTCGTCTATGTTTGTTAATTATGGGAATTGAGAATATGGGGACGATAGTACAAAGACATCTTTTTAACTCAAAGTAATGCTGTTTTGAACGAATAACCAAATACTTATGTGTCAAATTCAAACGTAAATAATTTCAAAAGTTAGAGCATTTATTATGATGTAAGGACATTTCCTTTGGCTAATAATGATGATGATGAAGAACGTTCGGATCAAGTGATGATTTGATTGTTTACCTTGCATATTTGCATTTACTAATTCTAATCAGACTAATTAATGTTAATAATTTAGACTTTTGATGAATTTTTATGTAAATCTATTGCATATTTCAAAAGCCGGTAGGTACCTATACATATATCTATAAAATTAATTTAGAAATCAGAAAAGGAGATCAATCATGAATACTTTTTTCATAAATCACAACATCATTTAGTTGTAGTATATTAAAGTAAGTATTGAATATTGATAATAATAACAGATCGAGTACCTAATTAAATTATTTTAGAACTAACATAAATGTTGCAGTTGACTTTTATACCATTAGTTAAGGTAATACCTAGTAATAAAATTGTTTTACTTTTAGTCCTCTTATTTTATTCCGTTAAACCTACTACCTGATTTTACGTACGATTCAGATTTTATTTTGGTTGATTAATATTTCCTAAGTAATTGAGGTCAAGGACAAGCGTTTGACAATCTATACCTATAAAATGCTTTGTCCTGAACTACTGACTTATTGATTGACTGACTGACTGACTGACTGACTGACTGACTGACTGATGGATCAACGCACAGCTTAAACCGCTGATCGTAGAGACCTGAAACTGGGAAGGTGTGTTCTTTGTATGACGAAGGGATCCGATAAGAAAGGATTTTCAGAAATTCCACTCCTAAGGGGGTCAAAAAGGGGTGCAAAGTTTGTATGGGACAACCAGATCCCTTGGTCCAATCTACTTCAAATTTTGCATACACATTCTTTTACAGAATTGACGGAAGACTTATTTTGTATTTTATTGAAATTCATCTCATAAGGGGGTAAAAAGGGTTACACAGTTTTTCTGGGGGTGATTTGCTTCGAATTTGATATCAATACTCTTTAGTGCTCATGATAAAAATATTTCTCAAATCTGTTTTGACAATCATTTGACATGTCTGAGACACAATGTTTTGACACATGTTTGTTATTGATGTTGCTCTCGTGAAAATGCTCGAGAAGAGATTTTATTCTTTAGAACATTAAATAATATTTTTTTGTGTATAAACAGGGTATGTATCAAGCGGTCTGTGTCCAGTGTAGACTGCAAATCGTTTGTTCATATTGTCGGTGGACATTCTACGCTGGTTCTGTGATCGAAGGGTGTCCAATCTGGAACTTTTCTGCAAACTTTTCGTGGGGGCCTATGTTTAGCAGTGGACGGCTTTTTGGTGTTGATGATGATGATGGCGTAGATCCCTACATTTGAATTCACGATTTGAATTGAAGAAAGTAGAGTATTCGCTATGATCATAATCAAAGCTCAAGTTCAAACTCTTAAGGTAGCGGGAGAAGACTTGAGGGAATTTGCTTCTTCCACAGTCTGTATGTGGCATGATGCTGTGTAAGAGCACAGAGTATAGCCTGGTATTTTTATTAGCACCCGAAAGAAATGTACGATTGACGATAGGCGTAGTAAGTATTTCCATTTCGTTGTAAAATAAAACGATATTATCCCCGTGTAAGTTTGACCAGATTAAAGACCGGGCTACGTGTTGTGTGTACATAAAATATAACATTACGCATATATTTAAAAACTGGATGTTTTTGTTTGTTTGTTTGAACGCGTTAATCACAGGAACTATTGATTCGGTTGTAAAATTTGTTACATACATACATACATTGTTAGATAGCTAATTTATCGGGGAAGGCTGTAGAAATAGTTAAATGCGCATCGGCTTATAAATATTTTCGTTACGATCTATGGGAACGGAGTAAAACTATTGCACGCGTACGAAGTCGCTGGCGGGCCGCTAGTGTTTGTATATTTGATCTATAATATTTTCATTCACCATCAAACACCTGAATGACCTAAGCTCACAAACAATCCAGGCTTACCAGACAACCTGACTCATGGAACATTAGCATCATAATTTGGCTGTAGTAGGCGGTGGCCGGCCTTGCTCTCACAACTCCTAGCAACAATGCCAGCATAATCTTCTTTCAGAAACTTTACATTATCAATCTTATGACCCTAACATTAAGAGCATAGAAACCCATGATTTTGAAGCATGTTATAGTGGTTCGGCGAATAAGGATCTACGCCTGCGATGTAAGCAGGTTGTTCGTGAGTTCAATAAAAAAAAAAAACATTAATTTTAAATTCTATAAAATATTACTTCTCTACATTTATTACGACTGCAGAACCAAATCGTTCAGCATATGTAAAAAAATATTTCTCTGCTAATCACAAAACAAACAAAATTAAAATGTTAACATATGCGTTTACAAATAGCAATAATGTCATAACTATGTGAAACGATTACAAAACCCTTCGTTGAGATTCTATAAGTGTTTAATAGCATAAATTGAAGGCTACACGTCTTGCCTGTAGATCAATAAATGAATAGGATTTACATTACAACGATTTTTACTTTACATTGCCAGTAGGTCACTTCATAGTAATAAAATCATCATCATCTTTAAGAGCAAGGCTCTTGTCGGTGGAGTTTCTTTCATTCCTCGCGTTTTCCTACATTTTCTTGACCTCCTGATACGACCTGTCATTTAACTCTTGCTTAATTTGCTGCATTGCATATAAATTATTCTTTAAAGATAAAATAACACCGAGTGTTAAAAAAACATTCTAAACCATTAAATTATTCTTGGTTGGTCTTTTCTCGCTTTCTTCTTTCTTCTATTCTGCCCTCTATAATATTTTTGATGAAACCACCACACTAAGCTCTATAATATTTTTGATGAAACCACCACACTTACCCTTCCTCGGAGTTTTATGAAGATTCATATAAAATTCAATTCAATGAAAAAGTTTTGATTACGACATCATCATGAGCAAACTGTTAAAATAGAATTTAGAATGAATTTAACGAATAAATTATATTTTGTAAAAAAAAGTTGTATATTGATACGTTACTTTATGTAGGTAGGTACTTACTTACACGAACTTGGTGTTCCCCAAGGAGCAAATCTGATTCCTCTCTTTAAAATTCCCTATAGCAAATGGCGGTAAAACACACAGTATAGAATTGTAAGTATTCATAAACAATGGTAAGAGTAAGATACCTGAAAAAAAGTAGATTTCTGAGTTTGAACGCCTTAGTTGTTATTTCTGTAATAATATTCACTGATAACTAAGTTTTGTAATACAGTGCATTAAAAGTTATCTATCTATCTATGCACGGCCACCTCAGACGGCCACGTGCTTGCTATAAACATTATACATACACCGATATCTTCTTCGTATCTTCGCTGTCAACAAACGAATTGATCTCTTTCTAGAGCCTTCGCTCAGCTTTTATCTATCACGTGAGATAATATTTTGGACAACCCAAATATAGAATAATTCAATATTCATTTTATATTTTACAACTAATATCGAAATACTGAAGCTCAAAATTCATTTATGTTCAAGTGATTTGATGACCATCGAGCTTTTGGCAAATAGGTACAACAGCTGTTGAACAAAAGAAGGTCGCTCCATATGCAACCTTCGGAAAAATGGTGTTATTTTTTCTCGCTTGCCTTTTTTAAATGATAAATGGATGTATTGAGACCTCGAATATGGATCCACAAAATAGAAAACACTTAAAGCTCCAAATTTTAAGTACGTTAACACCCTAACTAAGTAGTTGATAACTAGAAACTAACTTATAACTTAAAAAGTAAGTTGGTAGGTAAGTTATAGCTTGAAAATCTATTTTATTTCGCTGAACACTTTCATTTCTGGAATGCCTACTGACAAGCTTATTGCACCTGCACGAGAAAGATAAATAGGACGATTGCCCTAACGATCTTCCTCGGCTTTGTAGGCCAAGAATCCACAATCCATTGCACTCAGTGGAACTTCTGTTACTTTCTGATTTATTCTTATGTCAGTCAAGCACGCAGTCGTAGTAAAGTTTTAAAATTTTAAATTGTTCTTTGTTTTACAGCAATTACAGCACTTCAAATGTCCAGTTACTACCATAAAGTAGATTTTGAATTCTTTGTCTAGAATTTGTTATGATAATTAATGTACCTTCCGTATCTAGGGCATACCCGTGCCAGATAACTTTGTTCGGTGCAATGATAGACAATCGGCAGAATCGCGTAGACCTCTACGTCACACTGTTACGTCGACGCGCGGAGCGTTTCAATGTGGCAGCGTAGCCGGCAGACAGGAAAGTTCTACGATCGCGTGGCGCGGTCACTGAATCACGTTTTTGTTACACGTGACGGACGGCACCGTATCACGTGTACGATTTAATCGCTCTGTGTGAACTGCTTCTTGTCTTTTGGACTAAATTGGGGAGAATTTCAGAACCAAGTGCGATTTCTTTGGGTCTTCTGATAGAGCAAAATCTGACTGTAGTCACCTGTAGAAATAACTAAGTCAGTCCCGCACAACATTTCAGATTACGAGTACCTAAGTTGCAACCGAAGACTGTAAATTAAATTACTCATACGTAACGCTTGCATCTTGCACCATTATAATTGAACAGTGGCATTCCACAGGGTGCTAACCTATCCCTTTATATGTATAAATGTTTATTTTTTAAATAGGACGCTATGAACCAAGTCTAACTTGAAAACTTGAATGGATATTTGAAGCACGGACGAGTAACTCGTCAGTGATTTGAAGATATCATGATGACAAAGAGCATGTAGATAGGTTCTAAAAATTTTATTTTTATCATGCAGCAAACAATAGCATTACAGCCTGAAGTCCCAATCATGTCTGTCTGTACTCTGTTGCCAAAGATGTTTCTAGTCTAGCTAGATGTTTCGCTTTGGTACTCCAAATGGAATGGAGGGCGAGAATGTTCTACATTGGTTGGTGTGTGTGTGTGGGGTGATTTCCGCTGTGATGTGTGCACCCCACAGCCGAGGCTAGCGCGATAACTATACCGGTCGACCGCGGCCACCGCCTCACTCGCTCTCGTCGCGAGCCCGCGAGAACACTCGGGAACATTCGGCAGACATCGACACGCTTCTCAATGATTCCACGTTGGTGAAGTCCCGTTATCACCACGTAACGGCATTATCGACTCTACTCCAATGAAATAAGGGCACCCACTTTCAGGAAGTTGTTTTGTGAAAATAAACTAGGCATTAATTAAAGCGCCATGCAAACTATTCTATTATCCCATTGCAATGCAGTTGGACGCCAAGCCAATTCTAGACGATTCTCTGCCTTACATAACAATGATTGTGCATTTTAGTGCATATGCTTTGTCTGGGTTTGTATTATAACCGTGTCCTGCACCAGTACATCCGATCCATTGCATAAAGATGTTTTATTCATCTTTCTTTGGAGTAATCTACCCCATATTTATCCAAAATTTTTGTCCGGTAACGCTTTCTCGAAATAATGCTCCAAATTAAACGCATGCCTGACGTCTGACCATTGCCCTTGCTTTGGTAAGTCCGTCTATCGAAGACGAAGAAAGGTACACAGCACAGTAGCACATCTACGTATGCATTCATTCATTGTACCTAATGTTATGTAGGGAGGGTTATTAGTAAAACCGCATTCCATAACACGGAACATTTTTAGTCTAACATTTCTTTTTAAGCTAGGTAGGTAGGTACTTACCTATTCGGTGGTAGCTCGTTACACCTTCCCGTATAATGTTTAGGTCATTAACCTGCCTCGCTAACCTACCTTAAAGGGCCATCGAATTCAAATTAGTTCACGAATAAGTACCTACTTTTTAATGAAATTATTGGTAGTGGTAACCACTGAATAGATCCACTGGTAACGACCATTAATTAAGCGGCTAAAGTGCAAAGTAAGTATGTCAGTTGTAAACTAGCCGTATTTTATCTAAACAGTAGTCCAAACATAGTCCATTTATTTCCAGGTAGGGCTATATGTATGTCATGCATGATGGACGTAGGTAGTAGCGTAGAGATGTAGGCCTACGTCTTATGAATTCAAAATCGTAAACAAAATATTAATTTGCAATGCAAGGAACTCACCGATACATTTATGTAGGTTATTCAACCACAGAACAATTTGTGTTTAGGTAGGTAGTTCTGTGAATTCAAATAAAGAACACACTCTCCATTTACAATGATTAAAAATTCAACATCCACAATGTCCTATTAATATGAAATCAGGTCACAAACGCGCACGCACGATTGAAATTATTTTATTAAAGAAATGCGGGTAAATGAGAAACTCAGACAAAACCAGCAAGTCTAGTCTATGGTTGGTTTGGTGAATTTTCCGGAAGGAAATGCTATTTTTCGAATTGAGAATCTTAACACGTTCCGGGACACTATTCCAGACACAAGATGTTTTATTGTTTTCACGCCTGTAGGCGTTTACTGTCCCAAAACGTGTTAAGTGAGCGGAATCTACAATCTTCGTGGTTTATAGAGAGAGAGACAATATTAAAAAAGACAAATCGTATCTAAAAACTTTCATCTTTTTGGTGGAATTTGTCGCAATGCATTTCGAATTATTTTAAAGATGTTTCTTTCGGTGTTTGATATAATTTAAATTGCACAGACAGCGCATCCTTTGGTTTCAGCTCACTTCAGTTTCCTAACGATTGATCGTTGCGTGTGCAGCAGGCGGGCGCGGCGTATTTTTGCCGCGTGACGTCACTCCAGCCTCGGCCTCCATGATGCCGCACGTGTGAAGTGAGGCCACTTTTACAGCGGATTTCATAAAAAATGCATTAAAATAACTTTTTTTGCAGACAAAGTAGGGTAAGATAAGAACGACATTGCTGGTCCTTCGAGCCGGATAAGCATCAATCAATGTACTACATACGAGTAACATCCTCCGCATCCGCACTAATGCGTAGGTATCGAGAGTAGGAAGCCCGCGCGTTTTGTGTGGCCCAACAACATTAATCCAACGTTTCCAGCTCAACACCAAGGTCCAAGAGGTTCCCCTCGCTGCCAACACGGCGACATTAATTTACAGCTGTTTACACATCAGCATAAAATAACTGTACGCTCTTCATTTTTTTTGAAAACCATTGAGCCAGCCAAGATGTGATGAGATTGGGGCAGTATAGACATACTCTTACTAATCTGTGGGGCAGTATCGTAAATTTCGTTCATAATCACTATTACCCATATACAATTCACGTTGTGTATCATAAATCCTAATCAGATGATGTCGCAAGTACACATCACCTGTTTAAAAAAAGAGAAGCCCTAGAAAAAGCCCACGCAATAATAATATCTTCCTGGCGTCTGAATACTCGCGTAAAAATAGATTCACGTGGGTGAAGAAATCTAATCTCGAATGCTAGCGATTAAGTGCGGCCTCAGAATGATAAAAAGAAACAACTGAACTCTTTTGAATGTTTGTTTATTTATTAGTCATTTTTAACAGCAATTATAAGTGATAAGTTCTCTTACTTTTGCTCACAACTTCACTACTACAATATAATTCGAAAAAGTTAGCCTATGGACCACAAAGAGATGATCTAATCTCTCACATTGAAGCCCCTCTTTGAAGGCCTTACAAGTCGCAATTGTTAGTTCCATGTTTCCTATACACTTCCAAACCTAAAACTTACAATCACTGTCATGAAGATCACAATATTTACATAACAATATGTTGTACAAAATATTTACAGCTTACCAAATTAAATAAAAACACACACAAACAAGTAGTCAGTCATACCATCTGCCCTTCGTACTAAAACGCACAAAGACCACCCATACACGCAAATTTGGCTAAACCAGGCAGAGTCCTAATGACAGGCACTGGATCCAACATCAATAATTAGGCAGCAACATAATTAACTTCCTACACGACTAGTAGGAATGTCTCACTACAAATTGAGCATATAAACAGCAGTTCAGATGGCTTTTGAAGAGATCTTACAAGTCCATACCAAAGGCCTAATCAGTATGAATTTGACAGCCTCCAATCCAATTTGAAAATTTTACTACTCAACAAATTAACACTGTAGAATGGAAAGTCATCAGAACTAGCTAAATTATACACTTAAATCTGTACTAATGAGATAGAGCAGTCTTGGGTGGTGAATAAATTAATTAGGAAGAGTATCATTGAGTATTTCCTTGCAGCCTGATGACAAACGGTCAGGGAATTTGATGTCAAAGGCAACCAGTAGGTCACCTTTCCTCGTGGGTTCCTTGGGGAAAGGTAGCCCATATCCCGGGAACCTCTTGACGGTGTGTGGTTTGACTATTTCTCCTTGAAGATTAACTGTTAACTTTTCGCCAGACATTGTTGGTACTTCAATGATTGTGCCGCAAAGAGCCTGAAACAAAGAAAAAACAATGGTTAAACATCTAGGAGAAAAATGACTCATAAATTGTTACCATATGTAGAACAATGATCTTTCCTGTCAATGGTATGTGGGTTGGGTGTTATAGCTGTATGGAAAATATGGAACAAATGAAACTAATTGTCTCAATTGGTTATAAACTAGAATTAATTAAGTGCAAATGACATAAGAATAAATATTAAGCAGTTATTAAGATAATAATATAAACAACACATTATATTATCTTGCTGGAGGACATTCTAGAAACATAACAAAGACTTCAATAAAGTGCTTACCTGTTTTAATGAGATTTTTGCTGTATATCTGATGTCACTGCCTTCTCTCTTGAACTGAGGGTGGGGTTTATCTCTGATGATGAACACGATGTCTGCGGGGATCTTATTCCGGCCCTGGTCACCCTCTTTCTGGAATGTGATCTTGGTCCCTGCCTTCCATCCAGGTTTCACGTGAATCGTGAGCACTTTGTCCTCCTTCTTTGATGTACCATCTGGCTGAATGACGCGGCGAGAGATCTTCATTTTCTTGACGCAACCACGCGCGATGTCTTCGAGTGACACGTACAGATCGTGTTCGATAGGTGGATCCTGGGTCTTTTCTTTCCTGTTTGGCGAACCGTGGAAGTTAAAACTGTGGCTACGGAACGCGCCTCCCGGACCACCGGGCCGCGTCTGTCCCATACCCATGTTCGCAAACGGATCCATGTCCACATCCATATCGCGGTCGAAGAACATTGTGGTGCCTCCGCTTCCGCCATTCAGATCGAAGAAAGCCTGGAACGGACTCGCAGATCCAAAGAACTGGGCGAACGTCGCCTTCGGGTCTCCGTGGAACGCGTACGAGAACGACTGGCCCATCCCAGGCCCCTGGCCGCCAACTCCGCCTTTCAGACCTTCCTCGCCATGAGCATCGAAGATTTCCCTCTTTTTCTTGTCTGACAACACCTCGTACGCTTCCGCCACCTCTTTGAACCTTTCCTCGGCACCAGGAGCCTTGTTCTTGTCTGGGTGGTATTTCAGCGCTAGCTTACGGTACGCTTTCTTTATCTCATCGTCTGTGGCACCTTTAGCAAGTCCTAGAATTTTATAATAGTCTTTTCCCATTTTTCTGAAACAAAAAACGTTCTAGTATTATCCTCCGTTCGGCTGACACCTTTTTTGGAGATGTGTAGGAATTACTGACTGCAACACTGATCCGTTCTAATTCGGTGAAGAAAGATTTTTCACAAATTTTAATAACACTGAATAGTTGAGATACTCACAATTATGACTTAAATCCAATCAATATTTCAGAAAATCCAATAGAATAAGCGAAATTGCTCCAAAATTCGCCTCACTCACAACACAACACTTCACAATCGGAAACTTCACAAATGAATGAAACGTCGCGCACTCGTCGCGCCAAAATATATACATTAAAACGTCTAGAACTTTCTGGGGCCTTCACCAGACGTAAAAACGAGATGAGTATAATCACGAACGCGGTACGTTAGCTGTGTTAGAAAGAGATAAATATAAATTGCTCAGTTCAAAGTTCCAGAAAATTACTAGAGTTCGCTCACGTCATGGGGTGATTTGACTGCAAACAGTGCGTTTTCTACTGGAATATTATCTGGTCTATGTTTTCTTTGAACGACATAGCACCAATCAAAAAACTCTATGATAACTACAACCAATAGGCATGTATTAGTTTGGCAGGTCAAATACAGTTGCCCAATCAGAGAATAGAATGAATGCCTAGACTGGTGTGTGGACTGGTGAAAATAAGCTCATTTGGTTCATTCCTTAAATTCATGAGAAAAAGAGACAACTCTTTTAGAGCATAGAAGAATACATCTTATCGCTAAGGAATAAAGCTCAGATTGATAGCGTGTAAACTGACATGTGGGCATCATGATGTGATGAGAGACGCAGTGCTAGTGGTGTGGTGAGTGATGCCGACTGATAAACTTTATACTATCGATATTAAGTACCTATGATTTTATTAAGTACCTATGATTGTTCTTCCTTTACAAAATCCATACCCTAGTATCGCTCCGCGTCCATCTTCCTTCATTCATTAATTGCCTTTAATGTTCAAATGATATAATTTAATAATTACCGCTAGCCAATGATGTTTCAATACCTTTTAAACATCATTGCCGCTAACAATATAAAGTTAATTGTAGTTTATTACATTTACCCCAATTTTCTTGATCATTGCAAAATTGATCTCCCGGAATCGGACCCGCACACTGAGGGTTCCGTGCCCCTGCCACCCTTAACTGAATCACGGGTCCTTTTACTTCCACTCAACGAAAAAGCAATATTTTTTGACGTCAAAAAAACTTTGTTTTTCGTAGTATAAAAAACTACCGGTTTAATCTCGTTTAAACCAATTTTCGTTAAAAGTATTTGTTGAGATCTACATCACATTTTTTTTTAAATTTTTCTCTCTCTCAGTTCAAAATTTACATGGGGGAGGACGCCCATTTTACCACTTTGGAAGCGCCTAACTCTCAAATGCTAGACTTTTAAAAAAATGGTTTAATGAACCTTAATGTAATTTTATAGACTTATCCACACGCATAGGTAAGAGTAATTTTTTTAAAAGGTTTTAGTGTGATGTATGTGAGCCCCTTTTTAGGGTTCCGTAGCCGAATGGCAAAAAACGGAACCCTTATAGTTTCGTCAAGTCTGTCTGTCTGTCTGTCTGTCCGTCCGTATGTCACAGCCACTTTACTCTGAAACTATAAGCATCACATAGCTGAAACTTGGTAGGTAGGTGTATTTTGTTCACCGCTTTCCGATTCAGATACAAAAAGTAAGAAAAAATAATATTTAATGGGGGGCTCCCATACATGAAACTAAAACCTAAAAATATTTTTTTACTCAAACCTATGCGTCTGGGGTGTCTATGGATAGGTCTTTTAAAATGATGTTGAGGTTTCTACAACCATTTTTTCTAAAAGTGTAAGGATTGAGATATAGACGCTTCCAAAGTGGTAAAATGGGCGTCCCCCCATCTAACTTTTGAACTAAGAAAGTGAAAATTTTGAAAAAAATATATGATGTAGATCTCAACAAAAACTTGCAACGAAAATTGGTTTGAAGGAGATCGAACCAGTGGTTTTTAGGGTTCCATACCTCAAAAGGAAAAAACGGAACCCTTATAGGATCACTTTGTTGTCCGTCTGTCCGTCCGTCTGTCAAGACCCTTTTTCTCAGGAACGCGTGGAGGTATGAAGCTTAAATTTATATCAATTACTCAGGTCTACTGTCCCTTGAAGCTGTGAAAAAATCAAACTTCTAAGCTAACGCAATCAAAAAATACAGCCGTTTATGCCGCAAATTTTCGACACTTGCAAGGGAATTAAAACCTACAGGGTGCTTCCCGTGAACTCAGAATCTTGAAATTTGGTACGAAGCAACGTCTTATAGCATAGATAAAGGAAAAATTATGAAAACCATAAATTTTTAGTTACATCACATAATATATATTTTTTTAATAATTTTAAACTTACTACCCATTTCCTCATAAACGCGTAGAGGTATTAAATTGAAATTCATACCAAATACTCAGGTCTATAATACCTTTAAGCTGTAACAAAATCAAACTTCTATGTCAACGCAATCAAAAGAAACAGCAATTTAAGCTGCATATTTTGAAACTCGCAAGTACTCGCAAGGGAATCAAAACCTAAAGAGTACTTCCAGTCGACCTAGAATCTTGAAATTTGGCATGAAGCAACGTTTTATAGCACACATAAAGGAAAAATTCCGAAAACCTTAAATTTTTAGTTACATTACAAAATATATTAAACGATAAAGAGATCTTTGTCTTAAATTTATGCTCCTCCATCTTTCCCCATTGTAATGTTATGAATTTCATTTTGCAATAAAAATACCATAGTTATGAGTATGACTCGATTGTCGTAATGAACGAACTTTGTAAACCTTGCAGGTTTGTACGGAACCCTCGGTGCGCGAGTCCGACTCGCACTTGGCCGGTTTTTGAAATATTACACATTTTTATCAACCGCAAATATAACTTTGTCTTTCATACAAACACTATGAAAAACAAAGTTATTTTTGCAGTCGCAATATATTGTGAATATTGTGTTTTCGTTAAGTGAAAGTAAGTGGATCCTGAATTCAGTTAAGGGTGGCACGGAACCCTCAGTGCGCGGGTCCGACACGCACTTAACCGGTTTTATTTAATGTAATTTTTCTTAATTTTTATATCTAAGTCGGAAAGGGATTAACAAGATATACTTACCTACAAAGTCAACAGACAGACTTGACGAAACTATAAGGGTTCCGGTTTTTGCCATTCGGCTACCCGGAACCCTTTTTTTTGGTTTTAATTTATCATTTTGCTGTAAGGCTCCTTGGGTGAGTGAGATAAAACATATATTTATAAATGCACTTGTAAAAAGCGTCACAGTTGCTAGTTTGTACCTCGTGTGTTCATAAGGTTTGAGACAAACTTGGTAGTTAAAAAAATTAATTAAATATTACTGGCTGCTATTTAATTCTTTTTCCAATTTTGAATTTGGAATGTTTACTTTTAATACCTTTGACTTTCAAATTTATTTCTGTCAATTTTATCGTGATGGAGGGGACCAAAGAATTGCGTGCGACCGTGATATCGCTATTTAAGGCGGGAAAAAAACCAATGGAGATTTTCCGTGAGGTGAAAACTTTTGGCGTAAGCCGTAACTTCGTGTATTACACTATCAAACGATACAAGGAGACAAGTTCCTTGCAAGATCGCCAAAGGAGTGGTCGGCCACGCTCTGTAAGGACGCCTGCGAACATCAAAATCATCCGAGAGCGACTTCGCCGAAATCCATGTCGCACTCAGAAAAAAATTGCTCTGCAGACTAAAATTTCGCGCGTTTCAGTCAACAGAATACTGAAATATGATCTTTAGGTAAAGGCGTATAGCCGTAGAAAAGTTCACTTTTTAAACGATCGGCTTCGTAAATTGCGACGCGAACGTTGTCCATTACTGCTTAGGAGACACGATGCGAGGAAGATACTGTTCACCGATGAGAAATTTTTTTAATGTCGAAGAAAAGTTCAACCGACAAAACAATAAAGTCTATGCCAAAAGTAGCAAGGATGTCCCAGCTTCAGCACGGAATGTCTCGCGTACTCATCATCCGGCAAGTGTGATGGTATGGTGGGGAGTTTCGTATGAAGGTGTCACTCCGCTCCATTTCTGTCAACAAGACGTCAAGGTGAAAGCCAAGAATTATCAAAATGACATCTTAGAGCCTGTTGTGAAACCCCTATCTCATACTTTATTTAACAACAAATTTTGGGTTTTCCAGCAAGACTCAGCACAATCCTATAAAGCAAAAACCACCCAAGCTTGGTTGAGGGAAAATGTGCCGGCTTCATCGCGGCGAACGAATGGCCCTCCTCCAGCCCCGACCTCAACCCGCTGGATTATTCTCTATGGACTGAGTTAGAGCTCAGGGCCTGCCAGAAGTCCCACCCAAACTTGGAGTCACTGAAGCGAGCTCTTGTTCGAGAAGCAAAGCGAATCCCGCTAGAAAAGATTCGTGCCGCCATTGATGATTGGCCAAATCGTCTAAGGGCCTGTATTAAAAACAAGGGTGGACATTTTGAATAAAAGATATATTTTATTGTTGATTATTATCTACTTAGTGTTCACTGTAAATTTTAGAAATATAAGTTAATTATTTAAAAAGTTATGCCTCTTTTTTTTCGTCTCAAAACTTATGAACACACGAGGTATATAGAGACAAAACACTATTAAACAAAAAACAGTGTAGATTTATTTATTGAAATGTACAATATGGAACATGATTCACTATGTAGATACCTACTTTTAAAATTTTTAGTTTATTGAATTTTATTATTCTATAATAATGTTTTATTGAATTCAGGCTGATACTTAGTTATGAATGAATGATGGTAAAATTGTTAATCCTCACCTCGCCTCGAATATTTATATTCTTTGTTGCACTTATAAGATGTACAGAAAATACAAGAAGTCACAATGTGAACATAGGTGGGCTTATCACTAAGAGATCTCTTCCAGCCAACCCGTAGGTGTTGGAAATGAAATAGATGTGGTTATCGGCAGTGCTAGATTAATAATACGGAAAAAAGTTATAATTTATTTTTATCTATCTATAAAATCAGTCAAATTTTTTATCGATACTGATGACGACATCATTTAGTCAAGCCCTAGTGTAAAGAAACGGTTTTTCTTTCTCTATCGTCCATTCAGTCGTCATTCATTCTTAGGGATGAAACGTCGTTCATAAAAAACATCGAAACTGAAACATCGATATTTTTTAAAGTGCAACATCGATGTTGAAAACATTGATGTTTTAGGATGATACATCGATTTTTTTTTATGTTTTCTTTAATTACTAGCAGGGTCAGCAAATACAGCCTTGAAATACAGAGAAAAGGCTTTTTCCATAACCTACTTAGATTCATTTTGGTAATCATGATTACTGACAATGTCGAACAATTAGTTACTTTAAACGATACATCTATAACGTAATAGGATATAAAAAGTAGTAGAACGACAAATTAAACAAATATTAGAAAGACAAAGATAATCAAATTTATTATGAATTAAAGTTGAAAGAAGTTGATGCGTTTCTCGAATTCTCTGTTTTATTGTCAATTTTGTTGTTTAATTTTTGTTATTTTGTTTGTTTTTGTTAGTATCGTTTTGTTAAGTAAATTAGTTTGTAATTTGGTGTTTTTTTTTGTAATAAACATGGGTGCGCCCAAGAAATTCTAATATGGATACATTCTACGGAAAATCGTAATAGGTAGAGAGAGACGTATATCAAAATATGGCTAGGTATGCATGTATATAGTATAGATTTAGTTCACGCGCACAAACTCCAGTTGGCAGCACTTTCCATAGAGTTACCACTCTATCTTTTCCTCTATAACTCTTACTAATCTGTGAACTATACTCTTTGCGCACAATACAAAAATATGGCGCTGCAATCAAAGATCGTTCATGAAACATCGATGTTTTCTTGTAGTTCAACATCGATGTTTATGAACGAGAATCTCAATGTTTTAAAACATCGATGTATCGTTTGCATCCCTATTCATTCTTTCTCGCACCTTTCTTTCAGACAGACAGACCTCTTCTTGAAAGAAAAAAATCTACGTGCGACAATCTATGGATGCTTATTCTTCTCCACAGATTAGTAAGAGTATGTTCTTCTCTTATTAATCTGTGGATCAGATGCTTTCTTTGTTGTTTGCCTGATTATGAAAACATCTGTGTGTGTGGTTTTATTTTTTACTTTACTTACTACAAGCACAGCAAGTTATCAATAAGGTCTACAAGAAATAATAGTGTTTAGTTGTGATGATAAAAATCTTTATTTATCTGATAAGTCTCAAGAAAAGCGCGTGCCGGCAGCCCTTGTACTCGATGTCATAGTACTTCTCGTAGAAGTCTTGTATCAGCTCCTCGACCTGCAAGCATGTCCAACGATATATTACAAACGAAGTGTATCGCCTGCTCCGAGGTGGCCCACGAACCCTTCATAGAGTGCTGCGACTGCGACAGCAGCTTGTGCACGTCGTGTTTCGCCTCAGGAAAGGAGGTAAACTCTCATAAAAATGACCACAGATACGCCGTACGCCGCAACGATTTCCCTCTATTCGAAAATTGTAACTGGTCCGCTAAAGAAGAATGCAAATTACTTGCTGCATTATCCTCATATGGCTATGGTAACTGGGAAGAGATATCTAAAAGTGTACACACAAGATCCAAGCTAGAATGTCAAGAGCACTACAAAAAATACTACATTGAAAATGTGCAGTATGATGAACTAAAACTTATACCAGAGACACAGCAATCTCTGTTTCCAAAGCCTGTGATACCATATCTATTCAGCACTGAGCCTACTTCTAATCCACCAAGGAACAATCTGGCCGACCAGCATTTGGCAGGATATAATGCACACAGATCTGAATTCGAATTAAGCTATGATCACAATGCAGAGAACATTTTCAGCATAGAAAATAGTTACTCAGATGAAGAAGATGATGATGATGAGTGTATGGACTCTCTAAAAATAGCACTAGTGAACTCGTTAAATACAAGGCTAAGAGAAAGGCAGAGAAGGTACAAAATAATACAAAACCATGGGCTTATAATGCCTAGCAAGTTAGCCTCATGGGTTCAAAAGTTTGATAACACTATTGGCAGACAAAAATGTGAGAGATTAATATCTTTCATGCAGTTTATGACAGGGATGCAATATGATGCATTTATGGAAGGCTTGAGCTTAGAAGATGAGATCATGCAAAAGTTGGTTCGTCTTTGTGAGTATAGAAAACTTGGAATACGCACATTGTATTCTGCAAAGTTGTATAAACACATGAAGAGAGACAATGATATAATGAAGAAAGAACAACAGCATGCTACTATAGTCATTAAGAAGAAATTTGATGGTGAGTCTCCTGTGAAATCTAGAATGTTCGGGATGAATGATGGAAAACTAAAGAAATTTAAAAGGCATGCTATGCCCCTGGAAATTGTTGATTTACCAGGTTTCCATCTTTTGTCAGAGTCTGAAAAAGCTTTGTGTTCAAATTTGCGTTTGATGCCTACAAATTATCTAGAATTCAAGGAGCTGCTTATCGCTGAGAATGATAAAATGGGATTTCTTAGACTTTTGGACGCTCGTAGGATCATAAAAATAGATGTTAACAAAACTAGACGGATTTATGATTACTTAGTAGGTGAAGGATTTATTACTAAGCCAGCAAATACACTCTTTAAAAAATTGTGATCATGTTATATTTATTTGAAATTCCTTACCTTGAAACCAAATTTCTGGTACAGAAATATAGCAGGGTTTGTTGGGGAAACATGTAGTGTGACATCCTTGCCAGAACATGTCTGAAAAAAGCACAAGAGTAGCATAAAAATAAATAAATACATCATTTATGTCACATAAAACAGTCTGTCACAGTTACCCATTGCCTTTTAGTATAGAAATGAAATATTGTGCAAGGAAGTATGGCTCTTTTATAGCTAAAAGTAAATATATATATATTATGTATTATATATATATATATGTATATGTATTTGTTTATAAGGTTCTCATGTGTCATCATTTTATAGCTTTAAGAGCTGTACTAAACACTAATCCTCTCCTGCTAGTTATCAACTTACTAAGAAGAAAAATTATCTTTAATGAATTGAGGTTTTTGCCCACTACACCATATAGCTTACAATGACCGTGCTAGGAATGTGTCAGGTAAAAAAATAATCTTTATATTGAAAACTAGAACACCTTGCCCACTAGACCGTTCCGTCAACGACTAACACCGTTGCGTGCCATGCAGAGCGTGTCAGCACTGGCAAAGTACGTTCTCGCTCGTTCTCACTCCATATAACTGTGAGACAGAATGCTGTCAATCCGTTCAGTAGGCATGGTTGCTTTTCATCCTAACACATTTCTAGCCCGGTCATGGTATAGTATGGTGCAGTCGGAAAAGACTGTTATGGTAAAAGATATGTTTTTTGTCCTTTGTATGATAAACTTTCTGTTACACCCTGTATGGGTATTAAAATGGAATGGACTCTGTCCTTCTCAATAGGTTCACCGAGTTGCATGTTACCAAATGTGCATATCGGTGAACCTATTTTGCCTGGTCTCCATTGATTGTTTTTTTAATGCTACCTAACTAACATAGCTTTTAAGGTTACTAACCCATATGGACACTATTGGTCTGAAATATATTTTTTTATTAAATCTGAGGCAAAAATCAGTCCGATTGCAAATAGACGTAGTAAACAAACCTGCAGCAGATGGTACAGCATGAAAGAGCCGAGGCCCGCGTTGCGCCACTCCGGGCGCGTCAGCACGAACGATATGTACGCCTCGCTGGGCCCCGCGTCGGGCACCAGGAACGCGCAGCCCACCACCAGCCGCTTGTACGTCACCACGCAGCTGAACTCAGGGTATTGCAGCGCTTCCGACACTTGGGAAATAGGTTTGTTTAGAAAGTTTTCATAACTAATTCAGTTTTAAAACTTGGTATCTGAGTTAATTGCTACAGCTTAAGAGGATCGTGTGCGCGCGCGCAAGCTTCCATACAAAAAGAGAAAACGTTTTCCACCCCTTAACGTTGTCTGATTTTGACAATATTTTAACTTGTTAGAGATATTTTGAAAAACGATGCTCGTACGTTTTTTATTTTATTTTAAATATTGTAGGTTTCAGAAAATATAAGAACCTAAACATTCACTTAAGTATTTGACTAAAAAATCTCTTCGGAATTTCGTCCATTTTTAACTAATCAAGCCTTTATACAAAAAATCGAAGAAGCGTAGTTCAGGATGTATTAAAACGAATGAGACCAAATTTGTTTCATTCCATAAAGGTTTACGGGTAGGAAAACGTTTTCCCCCGCAAACATATTTCGACCGTTGGCGTTCGAAATGTATGAAAACTCGCGCTGCGCTACGCCTGCACACGATCCTCTTGAGTCGACGCGTTAGCAACTGAGTCGTGAGGCATTAATGTCAATAGAGATAGGAACATCCAGCGCATAGAGCTACTAACCATGGCCTACAATACATTAGTTATGGTCATGACATGGCAGTGTATTTGATTATTGAAAACTAAAGGTGTCACACTGGGTGCGGTACTCGGTCCTGTCTATCCAAAACTAAGTGTTTCTGCCGCACATACGAAAAGTCTGTAGTATTTAGTACTGTTAGATAATATTAAAGTAGCCCTCGTGTCTATGTGAATGAGGGTAGACTCACAATCGATCCCGGGCCAGAAGAACTGCGCGCAGAGGCTGTTGACGGCGGGTATATGCTGCGGCCGCACGTACGAGAAGTCAATGGAACCGCGCGCTGGTGGCTCATAACCTGGCACTTCTCTGAAAAGACGTCATAGAGTTAATACATTTTATGACGGGCGCACCCAACAGTTTTCAGGAATCAGTTCAGTCCGTGTACCAACTCTTTCTAAAAGCTCTAATGACGAAAGGGTATTATAAAGTAGATTATTATTCAAAAGATAATAATTTATGGACTTGCATGATCACCAAAAACATTGTAAAACTTTTTGAAAAGAGGCATTGACAATAGTGACTGAGTTTGTTGCACTAGCCCACAACTGTCCCGAAGCTGTGGTAGGGCCTATGTTGGGCCGTGTATAAGTGCCCTCAGTGGGTTTATGTGCAAAAATAAACGACTTTTGTGACTTTTATTAGCAGCCACAGCGTGAGCGTGTCCTCATTTCTTCGTATTACAAGGCTAACTGCCTAGGTGGCGCAGCGGTAAGAGGGTCGCATTTTAAAGCGACGGCTGCGCCGGAGGTCCCGGGTTCAATTCCCGGGTCGGGCCAAAAATTTGTACCTGGATTTTTCCCGCGCAGCGTAGTCGAAATCGGCTCGGGGGACTATTATTACAAGGCTTCGGTAGCGCCTCGAAGTAAGGCAATATGAACAGTGAGGAATTAATGGGACTGCACTTGTGTACTGCGCACAGATCTGGGCACTATGATATCTCCTGCGTACCTGGCCTATTATCTGTGTTAAGAGTGGCCGCCATTAACGAAAATTGTAAGGAGAATATATTATTATAGCTAGTATACATACTGGTGGGTCTTCCTCAGTAGTTCATCAGTGACTTTCAGCCACAGCGGCGTGGCGTCCATATCCCTTCGTATAAACGGTTTCAGTGACGCGCCGGAGTACGGCGACCGGAACGGCGCAAGGTCCGCTTTGGCCACTAGTGTTGTGCCGTAGTTCGTGCTGGCTATAGTGCCGCATAGGTTGTCGATTAGGTACTGGGAAGTTAAAAAAACAAATCAGTTGGACAGCAGTATGGACTGGTAGCTTATAAAGTAGTAAAATAAACATCAGTGCAGTCATTACTATATGTTGGAATAATTTATATGGTTAGAAATAAGGGTTTAATATTGATTGTTTGAATGTAAGCTCTAAAAGTTATGTATGAGGATGTCTTTCAATTTGTACCTTATGTACTCATGATATGAAACCTGAAAAATGTATTTTTTTTTGCTCAGCACACTTTTTTAATCACTTACCGATCTTTGGAATCTATCCAACACTCTTTCAGCATTCATAACCGTTCGAGGATCTTCCGTTATGTAGCCTCCCAACAATTTCACAGCTCTAAAACAAACAAAGAAATTAGTCATTTGGTTGATGGTTCTACGAATCGATTTATAATAACACTATAAGTCCCCTGCAACTGATTCCGCGCGTATTGAGTTTGCTCCAACGCCTCCCGTCGCAGCGTGATGTTTTATAGCCTAAAGCCTTCACCGAGTACGCTACATTATTTTTAAAAATCGGCCCTACTGTACTGTTTCTTGAGATTAGCGCGTTCAAACAAACAAACAAACTCTTCAGCTTTATAAATTACGTATAGATCAAAATAACTGCCTCGGTGGCGCAGCGGTGAGAAAGTTGCATTTTAAAGCGACGGCTGCGTCAGAGGTCCCGGGTTCAATTCCCGGGTCGGGCCAAACATATTATACCTGGGTTTTTCTGTTTAGAAATTCTCAGGGTAGCCCGGAGTTTGGAAGTTGGCGGTGTTTCACCTCCTTGCCTCGGAAAGTACGTAAAGCCGTTGGTCCTGCGCCTGATCTCTCTCCGGTCGTGTCAGATTGCTGTCCCATCGGGCTTTGAGAGTGAAAGGAATAGAGAGTGCACCTGTGTTTGCGCACACAATTGTGCACTATAATATGTCCCGGGCAGTCGGTTAGTCGTTGTGACTGGCCACCGAAGTCGAAATCGGCTAAGGGGACTATTTTTATTATCGATCAGGCAGGCTACTCACCTGTCCAAATCAAACAGTGGTAGATGCTTATGTCTCTTTAGTCTTCTTAAAGCTAACTTGGCCTTCAATCTTTGCAGACACGCCTTTTTGTTCGGATCCTTCACCTTCGGAATCAGCGCCTCCACCTAAAAGTCATAAAAGTTGTTTATTTTTGCATATGGACCCACTGGGGGGGCACTTATACACGGCCCAACATAGACCCTACCACAGCTTCGGGACAGTTGTGGGCTAGTGCTGAGAAGAAGCAGCGCAACAAACTCAGTCACTATTGTCAATGCCTCTTTTCAAAAGTTTTACAATGTTTTGTGGTGATAATGCCAGTCCATACATTATTATCTTTTAAATAACCATTTTTATAATACCCTTTCGTCATTATTACCTGCTTCAGAAGCTGCACCTCTTCATACTGCGTCATCGGCACCAAATTCTTATCTGGTTCCGGCAATTTATCCATCCACGGCAAATGAACAGAGTTCAATTCTGTAGAGAATAAGGACTCCCGTCTGACGAAAGGTTTTTCGTCTGATAGCTTTTTAGCTTTTGCGTCTGATACCGATTTTTTGGTATCGTTTTCGTCTGAGTTAGGTTCCTTGGGATGGCTTGAACTGCTGAGACGGGAGTCCGAGTCGTAGTATAATATCTGTTGCGAATGTATGCTTGAAGAGTCGCTCTGTAAATAAAAATACTTGTATGCTATAAACAGTAACACCCTTATTCATAAAAACGCATACAGTCTAATAAACCTGTTTTAACTATTACACTGTTTTGTCTCGTTCTTTCTTGGCGCTGTCATCATTTGACGGAAAGTGACAAAACAGTGTATAGGTAAACCGCGAAATTGAGACCTCGCCTGCGGGGTACAGGGGCGCGGGGGGAGGCGAAAGCGGGGTTTGTGAGAGGTGCGGGCGGCAGGTACATTCTTTTCAAACTTCAGTACGCTCGCTACACAGGTAGCGATAGCATCTGTTGACAGTTGCGGACGCTTTGACAGAAGTACACAAGAGAATACTGTCTGACTGAAGTCTGAAGATGAGTCGCAGTATATTCGGACACAAAATCTATATTATTGTATTTTTTGTCGTGTTTTTTTAAATTTCTATTTTACATCATTCTCCAGCACCTGTTACAATCTTTGTACATGACCAAAAGTTGTAGTACTTTTATATATTCTATGCTAAAGTATAACTGGGGAAGAGAATGCTCTTAGCATAAGTCCACCTTTTAAACTCTGTAAAATAACAGTGTTTTAATAAAGGCTCAAAATATATACGAATATTTTAGAATGAAATATAAATCTAAATTCAGTGGAATATGAACTAGATATGAATATGAACTAGATATACACTCAAACAAAACAGTCGCAGAAGTTACCAGGGAATGTTATTTGAAATTTTTAATTTTGCCAAAAATTCAATCTTATTTTAAGATTCCATTTTATTTATTGATCAAAATCCACGGCCCTGGGTAAAAATATTTAGAATTAATTCACCCTCATTGGTGTTATTGTATCGAATCGAATATTTTTTTCCAATATGTTATGTAATGTTATGAAGTGTCGACACTGACGACCACCATTGTGACCACTGACGTCACATATCTTAAGAAATGTCGCGGCAAATTTTGTCTCTTGTGTATCGCCGCCGCCCGCACCCCTTACAGTCCCCGCTCTCGTCTTTCCGCCCGCACCCCTGTACCCCGCAGGCGAAGTCTCAACGAAGCGGTTTACCTATAATAGCTAAAATAGGTTTATTTGACTGTTTGAATTATTATGAACAAGGGGGTTAGTAGATATCAATAAAGGTTTATGCCCACTGCACCGTAGCATACCATGACCGAGCTAGGAATCATCATCATCATCAGCCGAAGGACGTCCAGTGCTAAACACAGGCCTCCCCCACGGCTTTCCACAACGACCGGTTGTGAGCGGTCTGCGTCCAGTGCGATCCTGCCATCTTTACAAGGTCGTCTGTCCATCTTGTCGGTGTCGGTTTATTTTTATATAGTAGAGCTAGGAATGTGTCAGACAAATAAATATTCTTTGTATTGAAAACTATTGTAACCAAAAGTACGGCGGCCGCCGAGGGCCTTTGCTCCATTTGATTGTTATAATTTAAACTAGCGGTCCCAGCGAACTTCGTTTCGCCCCCAGCCCCGTCCCGCCCCGATCCAGTTTTATGGGAATTTTCTTTGCTATAAACCTCACGGAGCCCGAGACCTTTCCAACGAATGTAAAACCGTGGAAATCGGTTCGTGCGTTATAGCGTCAGGAAAGAAAACCCGACTTATTTTTATATAATATAAATACACTTACATAAATGGGCGGTTGCGTATGCGCGGCCGGTATGAGATCGAACCCTTTCAACAGGCTCTCGGCGTCTGAACAGCTGCCTTCTGGCACCGTCACCTCTTCGTACTCTTCCGTCTCCTGTCTGCACAAAGATCAGAGAGAGACAAGATAAAACAACTCTTTATCACACTCGAAAACATGTTCGTTTTCGACAATTCCATTACAACCCTGATTTAAGATGTAGACAAGTTTATGGCTGCTCACTTGGTTTAACAGATCATTAACTGCCTCGGTGGCGCAGCGGTTAGAGGGTCGCATTTTAAAGCGACGGCTGCGCCCGTCCCGGGTTCGATTCCTGGGTCGGGCCAAAAATATGTACCTAGGTTTTTCTGTTTCGGAATTCTCAAGGAAGCTCGGAGTTTGGATATTGGCGGTGTTTCACCCCCGTGCCTCGGAAAGCACGTAAGGCCGTTGGTCCTGCGCCTGCGCCTGATCTCTCTCCGGTCGTGTCAGATTGCTGTCCCATCGGGCTATGAGAGTGAAAGGAATAGAGAGTGCATCTGTGTTTGCGCACACACTTGTGCACTATAATATGTCCCGCGCAGTCGGTTAGTCGCTGTGACTGGCCACCATAGTCGAAATCGGCTAGGGGGACTATATTAACAGATCATTAACAAAGACAAAGTACTCGTATTTTAAATGAATTAACACCATAGCTAATTGCGCAGGCCATATAACATTAACTTTTATCAGAGACTGAGTAATAATGTTTACATTTTCTGATTTATTATAAAATTTTCCTGATCTCACCATTCTTGGATTATTAACCTATTTATGAAAATTCAATGATGATTTAGAAACTTATATACTTTGCATTAATTCTATTAACCTGCCATCAGAATCAGTCTGCTCATATAACATGATGCTGCTGTTTGACACATCAGGGTCAAATCGTTTCTTTTTAGCCGGCACCGGCTGTACTGGCTCCACAGGAACCAGTACTTTCTCCACTTCACTGTTTCTCAAATGTTGGTAACCTGAAACAAAAAACATAAATTATTTTCTTGGCGAAGCAAAAGGCTAATGGGCTGTCTTACTATCAACTTATAAGCTTTACCAACAAAGAGTTCAAATCAAGTAGTGGAAGATAATTCTAATGGGAACTTATTCAGATATTGTGTAACAGGCTGTAAGCCATGTAAATGAATTCATATTTGTATAGCTGCAATGTTAACACATTCTGGGACAGTGCCCGCCTACAGGCGTGAAAACAATAAAACATCTATTGTGTCTGGAGTAGTGTCCCGGAACGTGTTAATAGGTCTTTTAGAGTAATATAAATTCTTTTAGAGTAACTTGTATTATTTACCCATTTCAGTGACTTTTTGGGCAAATAATGCTCGCCCCATGGACAACTGAGTACGTTGCTTGCCTTTATTCTTGTCTCTGGCCATTTCTTGAACTGAAAGACAAATAATAAATATTAATTAAAAATCCATTCAAAGTCAGGATCATTTATGTTCATGAGTAAATAGGTAAATAAGAATTTCATTGTATTTAAATTCTGTTAAGTCATTTAATTCAGATAAATACCTATGATTTTTAGGTTACTGAATAGTTATAATAACGAATTTATAATCATACTTATATCAGCAGCAACGGCAGGTGAGAAACCATGCAGAAGCTTCCACCAGCCTGTCTCCCGGAGCGCATAAGAACCAGAACGAAATATGAAGTGGTTGTAGATTGACAGAACTCCTGCTATTGTGCCGATCCAGTTCTTTTTTTGCTTGCTGAAATGACATAAAAACTAATGAATAGAGGAAAGTGGTAAGAGTTCACTGGTAGCATGTGCATGCATACTTTTTCTTAGTACCCTAATGATTTTATCTAGTCTATTCTTGAATTTTATACTAGCAGTCCCCCGCAACTACATCTGTGTGTATTGATTTGGTGCTCTCCTCCTGTTGCAGTGTGATGCTTTATAAATAACCTTAAGCCTAAGCAAATCTAATAATAAGCTATCAAACACTTTTTTTGAATCCGTCCAGTAGTTTCTGATATTAGCACGTTCAAACCAACTCTTCAGCTTTATAAAATGTGTAAAGATTTCCCAAACAATGAGGAACTAACTGAAGATGTTAGTCAAATAAATATGTTATAATCATTGTGATGTAACTTACGTATGTGCTCCAAAGAGGATGCTCCATGACCTATCAATGAAAGAACAGATGTGTGTCTTGTAGTGAAAGAAACCGTTATTGCTGATCCCATTTGAGTGGATACTCAGGTGATGCAGGGTCAGTAGGATCACATTCACCCTGGATATAAAGAGGTAACCATGAATAGAAAGACTAAGGTATACTTTTGGTTTGGTTGCATTGTACAGTTTGTTGACTGATACCACTTACCAAGGGAATTTGTTGCGTTTAAAGATTTCATTGTGGTCCGGTGAGCAGTCCTCACAAGTAAAATCGAAGAATACATCGCAGGCAAGGTCGCCGGGAGTGCCTCCGCGACGCAAACACGATAAATGCACGAAACAAATACAACTTTCGCATATCAGACCCGGCCTGTCCTGTTTGTCCTCTGGCTCGTTGCAATATTTACACGTTGGACTCATAGTTGCTAGAGAAATAGTAGCACTATTATTGATAATATGCAAGAAAGGTTTCAAAACAAACAAACAAATTGATGAATGAAACCAAGAAGCTTATATACAAACTGGAGATTGCATTTAATTATGAAGAAAAGACTGAAGCTAAACAATTTGACCTTGAATGACGTCATGGTTGTTTGCTGTCTCTTTCAGTGGGGTGACAACACGTTATAAAATAATAAAGGAAGCTACGATCAAAAGTGAGCGACTTTATTATACATAATAAATAATATGTTAAGGATATTACTTAATATATTAAGGATAAAAAAAACATCTCTTATCTGAAAAAATAATAATAATAGGAATGAAGGAATTTTGCAATACATTGCGTTGCGGTGCGGCCATAGACTTGTACTTATTTTGTAACATAGAGGTCGTTGGGTGCGGCCCGCCCCGATTATGGAAAAATTGCGGGACTTGTTTTTTTGTGCCCAGCAGAACTTTAGTTGAAAATAATAATAGTAAACTGGTGGTAAGAAAATAAACTACATTTATTTTTTTAAATAATTTATTTAAGTAGGTAGCCAATTTTTCAACTAAGTTATAGTAGTTGAGATTAGAGTTTCATCTTAATAGGATACATACCTACTATACACCGTGTAATATTTTATACAGTGTGGCCTGCCCTACCGGGTTATTCTCTTTTTCTTTTTTCATTCACTCACTCAAAAGGAAAAGCGAATCCATGATATTGGAATGGCACCCACAAAATTATTATACTGTTGATTAAAAAACTATAAATAAAAAATAACATTATGTTAGTACTCAAATCGTATAATTCGTTACTTATTTATAAAAGTTTACAATCATTTTCAATACACATTTAAAAGTCTAATCAATTGACTGGCATTGATTGGCATTGTGACTTCAACAGTATTAGATGTAGTCTCTGAAGTTCATTATATTAGTTTTATCATCATTTTATCTCCGCCGTTTAGAGGGTGGTTCATTTTCATCAACCTATTTAAAAAAACATACACTGTCATAAGCAAGCATCATAAAAATGAATATGAGGTTAATTCTTATAAATCTTTTCTTTACATAAACGGGGACGGCCATCTAACAATATTATAACTAGTTTGTTGAAAAGTTTTTTATTATTTATCTTATTAGTATAGACAAACAATTTATAGTATTTTACACTAATAAGAATTCATCTTGTAATATTGATATAATTTTTACTTACAACACTTTTTTCTAAAGTTGGCTGTGTCAATTTTGCTTCACTTACATTTGCATAATATGTAGTGTTAGAACTTGAAGGTATATTATTACATTCCTGAAATAGGAAAAAAAACATTTCAAGTCAATATTTGTCACACACACAGGCATTCTTAAAAAACATTAAGAGATCCCAAGTCATGGATTAAACTATGATGGACGTGTAAAAATTTCACATATTTGTTAAGTTTGTGTCACAGAACAGTTGCGAGTTTTCAAGCTCCCAACAACTATGAATATCAACATTAATCTTTATGATGATTCACCATGACAATGAAGTCCACACAAACAAAGCAAGTTTTGATAAATTTTGTTTAGTTTGAAGATCAGTCATTCATGGTTTTATGAATTAGTTAATAAGTTAGCACTTTAGTAAATATAAATATTATCTAGCTACAAAAATTAAAACCTCATTAACAACAATTTTGGATGTGATTATTACTTACTAATAGGTTGCAACATTTGCACGGCTGGTAGGCATAAAATGGTACTGCGGTTTTGAGTAGATGGCCTGGTCTCTCAGGCTCATCAGGTCTGAAGTGTGCACTATAAATCCTGGCAGATGCATAGAATTTGCCTTTTATAATGGTATTTTGCATAACCAAGCATTTTTAATTTTTTGGTCTCTCGGGAAACTAAAATAAAACAGCAATATATAATACACCAAATTAATCATGTTGCGCTAACCATCCCCTACAAACAAAAGTAGTTATTGAGGAAAAATAAGGGATTATGATCCTTGTGTAAGAGGTATCAGACAATTTTATCATAAGAGACATCACTTTAGTGCTACCTAACCCTAAGGAAAATCTTTTCTAAATTGATGCGAACCAGTAATCAAACCCAACCCATGGATTAAAGGTTAATTACTGCACTACTTTCTACCTGCTAAGCCAATTAAGTCAATAAATATGAAGAATAATAAAAGATTTTCGAGGATTTACTTTCCCAGTCAAAGATAGGATCTGAACTTAGGGTTGGAGTGTAGCAAAGAGTGTGCAAGGCGTTTGGGACTTTTCGTAATTTTAGCGTAATTTTTCAAAGTCCAAAACGCTTTGATAAAATTCGCACATATTTTCCCACTAAACTATGCATCGGATAGAAAAAAATATAAGAACAAAAAGTGCTTATATTAAGCCCTTGTTAACGTTAATAAACAAAGATTCCAGATTTATTAGGTTTGAAACATAGTCCAAAACGCCTGGATAATTCGGTCGCATTTTTTCGCTTAACTATGAGTGGGATAAAAAAAGTATTAGAATAAAAAGTGTTTATTTGAAGCTCTTTTATACGATAAAATACATTGTTACAAATTTTATTACATTTCATAATTTTTCGTGAAAATTTTCTAAACGCACGCGACGTAAAATATGGTTACCCTTGTCTTATTACTACGACAAAAAAGTATTTCTTATAAGTTCAGTTTTTATGTATTATGGCTTATTATTTTATAAAAGTGAGTAGTCAGATATATCACGAAGTGCATATTCTAGTAATTGTTTACGTTTAATACATTAAAAACATAAACGTAGTCCTCAATATCTCTAAAATAGAAGTACTATCATGAAGCACAGAAAATATGAAAAAAATGTGTATACCTGTGGAATTTCACGCTCCTTTTTGGATGCTAGACGTTTCCACAACCACGAACCACACAACTCATGATGATTTGCACCAAAACACGGCATATATTTCAAAAATTCCTGAAATGAATATTCGAAGTGAAAGAGATTCTTTTGACAGCCGGGCGTTATGGTTTTGACAATATGCTTTGGTGCCAAAATACGTCAATAAGATTACCACACAGTCGGGGGAAAAGCTGCATAAAAAAATATTTTTTTGCAGCTTGTTACAAGCAAGCTCTAAAAATATTTCATTAACCACATAACCATTAATTTCTTATGTGAAAAAGTATTACGCACTGCCCTTCTTCGTAGGTTTATTTATTGCAAGAAAAACAAAGAATGGCTTGGGGAATATTCTCCATGAACCTGGCTACACTATTCATTGAGTGAGTGAGACAGAAGACAACCGTAAAGGTCAAATGAGTTCAATTTTTTTGGCTTCAAAATATTGTTCGTATTGCAATCTCCAGTTTGTATCTAAGCTTCTTGAATGAAACAAAACAACTAGCAAAATCTAACCTCACTTTTTACTGTCAATGTCAGTGTCAGTCAAACTAATGAAAGATGACAATTTTTAGGGTTCCGTAGTGCACAGAACAACAGGAGGCCGATTCTCACATGATCGAACTTATTTCATGTGGTAATTAAATTACGAGTATCACTGTTTTACCACAAAAAACAATTAATACCTATATCCACGTAAAAAAACAACTTCACGAAAGAAATCAAAATGCATAAAATTAAAAATTGTGATCCGGATAAAGCAATAACTGTATTTTCTTTGAAAAAGTAATTTCGATCGGTGAACTTTTTCGTATACGAACTGCACGAGAATTGGCCTCCCAGATCTATCTTTAATCTGTTTTTCAAAAACTTTTTATTTATTTCTGTAAGGTCCGCCATACATGGACCGCAACTGCTCGAGCTGTTCCGTGTGGTGTGTGTGTACGTATAAAATTCTGTAGTTAGGGTTTCCAACTTTTTTTTCAAGAAAGAAACTATTGTAGTGTCGGAGAAGGGAAAAAAAGCAGTATTTTACAAAATAAAACAGTAGTTCTGTTTTTTCAAACTTTTAACACATTTTTTAGAACTCCTTGCACAAGTTGATAAATTGGTATAACATTGAAGTATTTAAAAGGCTTATTACATTTTAGGTTCAAATTAAAGTAAATAAGGAGCTCGTAGCCTAGTTGTGTACAGAAGGACGTATATTTTTGACTCCGGATGTATAGATAGTGCCATCCACGAAGGCGCGCCCCACCACTCGTCCAAATCGTTTATAGTACATGTGTGCACAGTGTGCTTTTGAATTGAATTTGGAACATCTTAATGACTAATGAATGACAAGCACACTTCAAAAAATACACTCAAAGGGAAAGATGCTCTACTTGGACATGGTTTTAAGTAGGTATGGTTAGTTACTAGAAAAGTAATAAACGTTTTTAAACAGCACAATCATCATTTTTACTATTGACGTAAACGAAATACGTAAGAACGTTTTATAACATTTAAAAAAATGTTTAAATACTTTATTTGAGAACTATCGATCCACCGGGACTTCGTACGCGTGAATTGTTTTTTCTTCGTACACGTGGGTCCTAGCGTAATGTTTTATAGCCTTCCCCGATAAAGTACATCCCGGTAATATTATAAGTTACCACATGTTTTTTTTTAATTTAAAATTGTTTATGGTGTTTAAGTTACTATTATAATTCTTTCAGTAAATTTAATAAAGACAGTAGATTATACCAGGTTTATTTTTTTTGTACAACACACTGGGTTTTCCTTGTAATTTTAAAAATAATTTAAGCAGTGCCACTTTCGTGACGAGTCTGAATATTTGAATGACGGCCGGCTCGCAACTGACGCGCGTGTCTCCCCCCGCACCTTCCTCAATCAAGAAAAGAGTGGGACGCGCCTTCGTGGATGGCACTATCTATAGCGGCGACCAGCCACCGCGGCGGACATAAAAACAGTATTGTATTGTACCTTTTTTGTATACTTTTTTTAATCGTTAGCAGTAAAAAGTTTAAATAACGAAAAACAGTAATACTGTTAAAAACAGTATGGTTGGGAACCTTCCTGAAGGTGCCTGGAAGAAATTGTTGGAAGCATTAAGACTGTCTCAATAGTATGCAACAATTAGGATTTTGAAGACAGTGGGGATTTGTATCTTGCTTGTGAAATAACATTATAAGAGCTTTGTCTGCGCTAAGTTATTGAATATTATTATTTCATTCCTTCACTATACGGTAGTATGAACGCAATTAAAAGGGGTAAGTACATAAACAAAACCAGTTTTCTGATTATTTTATTGCCTTAGTTATAAAATATCACAACTTTAACAATAACATTATCTATTTCGTGCTTCTGAACTGTCTTATCCACTTGTGTATCCTTTGCTTATGGAACTGGCGGGCGTAGAGGACCGTTGGGGGATCACTTGGATTGCTGGGCATCAGGTCTAGATGGTGAGCTCCGTTCAGGATCACCACAGCTTCCACTGATTCGCTTACGGTGTTCAAAATTCCACCTGAAGTAAGAATAAAATAAAACTAAGCTAATAAATAATATAAATAAATATGCGCCAGACCACTCAATAATTGTCTGGTTTCGAATTAAGGAATTTGCTTCCTGTGTTACAAACTTTTGTGTTACAAAGTACCAGACAATGATTATTATGACGGGGGCTTCTCTCAATAAATACTTAAATACTTATAACATCCATGACTTATGTACAAATGTTCGTGCAAATCACACAAAAATTTGCCTCTTGTGGGATACGAACCCGCGACTACTGGTTCAGTAGTCAGGAGCGCGTACCACTGCACCAAACACGTCGTCCTACCAGCTAATATACCATGAGGATTCAGGCTACAAAAGGTTTGGCATTACAAGTTGTAGCAAGACTTGCTACACTTTGTCTGAAGCAGTTTGGGAAGTACGTTCGATCATCGATCGAAAATCGCTAGCACAGACGCACGACACGACTTAAAAAGCAGCAAGCGATTATATTTCATAAGGTGTTAATATAAGATAGTAAAGTCCATTCATCTTTGCTAGTCCAACATTGTTAACAATCTTGACATTCCTTTTTATCGAAAATATTAATTTTGAAACAAGATAAACACAAAACTTACAACATACATAGCTAATTCATCGTTCAACACTGAGATCTTTTTAACGAAATAGTAAAATTATTTTATTTGCTGAATATTTTAAAAGTTACAAAAATATTGTTTACATTGTTGGACTAGCAAAGATGAATGGAGTTTACCTCGTAACGTTTACTATTTAATTCAGTGAAAGCATTCCTAGTTATTGTAAACTTTGCCAACCTGCAGCCCATGGATCCAGTAGACCGTTGCTGAACACGATATTTGAGGCGGCTGCAAGCCTGTCCCCTCCATATTCGATCCTGGCGGTATCAGATTGTGGGTAGACGCCGTATTTGCTGTGGCACTCCTCAGATAATTTTGTAAAGTTCCATGGGGCAGGCTCAAACATGTCGTTTTTTCCGTCAGTGCACATTGGCATCACCATTTCTGTGCAAGCCTAAAAACAAATTAGGTACTTATACATAAAATTGGTCTTACAGATCAAAGAAAATGAGTATCTACCTACTTGCACTACAGCGACAGTCTATTAATTTGTTAAAGCTGCCTATTCACTTGGAAATATATGTATATTAATATACCGGGATATACTCGATATCGCTCACCATAGTTTACAATGGAACCCTTCTCACTGGGGAATATAAAATTTAATAACCCGAGCTATAATATGTTTTGGAGCGATTCGAGAAAGATCCCCGCCCCCCGCACACCCCTCTCCGCCGCCCACGGTGTTGGACAATCCCATACAAATCTACGAAAATATACATTCCATAGTGTGACCGGGTGAAAGATATATCTCGGCATATAAAATATATCGTAATATATATTAGTATATTATATCCCACAGTCAAAAGGCAGCTTAATAGGCGTACGTACCTGGTAATCCCATCCACTTGCGTCTAGATTTCCATAGTCACTCCCTTTCTTGTAGTCCACGCAATTTGACTTCTTATTGTAATTAGTGTATGTGTCCAAAACTTTTCCAATGCCCTGAAAGTAAAGTAAGTACTTACACAGTTCCTTTAAATCAATCAAAACCCAACATAGTATTCGGGTTGTAACTAAATAGTAGCAAGCAACAGCAACGAACTATTACGAAGTAAAAGAAGAATATTATAAACCTTATAAATACATTCTCACGACATCGACATCTATTTTAAATTTTAACATAATGAACTTCACATCTATGAATTACAAATTGAATCTAACGTTGACTTGTAAATTGAATTAGCTATAACAAACACTGAACGCAAGTTAGCTAACCTCCAGAAGAAGAGTGTTGTTTGTCAAAGTCTCGTTCAAGTACTGGCAGACGACCCTGACAGGGTACGCGGGGAGCGGCACGAGGAAATCTGAGTAGAACGGGTAGTTCACCATTGCCAAGGTTTCGTACATGGATTGGAGGAAATCTATTAGTTGTTGCACGTCCGTTGCGTTCTTGATGGGGTCGCAGAGGTTCCATTTGGATTTCAGCCAGGCAGTATTGTTGGCCGATTTTGTGAAGTCTCTGCAAAAGTGGAAGGAATATAAATGTTTTGGGTATAATACTTATTATAAACTCAAGTTTTGTGAAGAAGGGTGCGTGAAGCTGCCTATTCACTTGGAAATACGGGGTGTCCCAAAAGCGAAGGATAATCCTGTAACTGCAAATAGGTCTCTACCTACCTACTTACTTGATATATTAATATTACATAGTACATGAGATTTTTTTTTTGTAATAAACAGGGTGTCTTTAAGATGGGTGCAAAGCTTGGAGGCGAAAGTACTATAGACCATTTAGAACCATTTGTCTAAGACAACCATGGCTCAAATGGTTCTAAATGGTCTATAGTACTTTCACCTCCGAGCTTTGCACCCATCTTCAAGTCACCCTGTATATTATTTATTATACTATATTTTTGTGAAGTTACTAACTTGTAATCAAACCCCTTCTCGGCTAGTAACAAAGAAATCAGAATTTATTAATAAGATACTTAGTATGAGTAGCATTTATATGTTCAACATTTATTTCATACCTGATCACTTCCCAAGACCGTTTGATGTTGTCTCTACAGCTTTGTCCTTCGACCTTAAAGCTGGAGGTGACAATCCGATGGAAGGCGCCACATGGTGCCATGCCAGGGTACATGTGAACTGGCGCCGATGCCGCGATGGCACCAGTCACGATGTGGGGATACTTCATGCGGAAGTACGCTGCCAGCATGCCGCCATAGGAACCTGGAATTTTGTTCTTAGGTAAGTGTTGCATGCTTAAATGTTATTTTTTATCATTGAAATATAGGCTACTATGTAGGTTCCTAACGCCTTTTTCACAAACTTGAGCCTTTAAAGCCTTTTGATGAAGTATCAAGAGATGGCTCACTCTAAAGCGCATGTAATTTCCGCCACAAACAGATAGAACAGCTTGGTTGGATTATCAAGTTTTATTAGGTACGCTGTAAGCAAGCAACAAGTCCGCCTTAATTGCATACAACTACTTTATTAATCTTATTCTTTATATCTTATCTGAGCCCACGGTATTCGGCCCAGCAACCCAGCGAAGCGCAAGGGCACACTACCTTTTCTCGATATCATTTATCTTAAATGATGTGCAATTAAGGGTTTTTATCTGTCTATGTATATCTCACCTCCAAAAGCGATAACCGGGTACTTAGGCTTGACGGAGTGGTCCTGAAAGAAGTCGATGAGTTCGGCATAGTCCGCCAGGGCCTGCGCCGACGTCAGGTAGCCGATGTGGTCCTTGTCAAGCGACTTGTTCCCAAACGGCATCGATGTACCGTAATATCTGGAATATTATAATATCTTAGAAGGCAAAGGATGAATATATTTATTTATAGACTTTATTGTACAAATAATGTTGTGCGAAGGTGGACTAAATCCTATTTCTCTATGCAGACAGGAGGTAGCAATGGGTGCAGTAAATATTCTATTATATGTTATTATAGATGCTTTAATTGGTGCCATCATTATTTACGGGAGTAAACCCTTCTTTTCCACCGCATTTGCAAGGTTTTGATCTTATTATTTTGTGCAACCTTTTTTTGCTTGAGTGAGCAGAGCAGTAATCACCCAGTAAGGTCCAATTCATCCAAGGGTCTAACCCAGTAAGTCTGTCTTGTTTTGTATAACTTAATACATAGTAAGATTTGACTAGTTCTTAATTTCCTGCTCTAATTTAATACCTAGTCCCATATTTATTTTCGTTATTGCAAGGTTTCCTTGCCGTTTTTAGGGTTCCGTAGCCGAATGGCAAAAAACGGAACCCTTATAGTTTCGTCAAGTCTGTCTGTCTGTCTGTCCGTCCGTATGTCACAGCCACTTTATTCTGAAACTATAAGCATCACATAGCTGAAACTTGGTAGGTAGGTGTATTTTGTTCACCACTTTCCGATTCAGATACAAAAAGTTAGAAAAAAATATATTTAAGGGGGGCTCCAATAAATGAAACTAAAACCTAAAAATTTTTTTTACTTAAACCTATGCGTGTGGGGTGTCTATGGATAGGTCTTTTAAAATGATGTTGAGGTTTCTAAAACCATTTTTTCTAAAAGTGTAAGGTTTGAGATATAGACGCTCCCAAAGTGGTAAAATGGGCGTCCCCCCCATCTAACTTTTGAACTAAGAAGGTGAAAATTTTGAAAAAAAAATATTATGTAGATCTCAAAAAAAACTTGCAACTAAAATTGGTTTGAAGGAGGTCGAACCAGTAATTTTTGAGATATTGCACATTTTTATCAACCGCAAATATAACTTTGTCTTTTATACAAAAACTATGAAAAACAAAGTTAATTTTGCTGTCGCAATATATTGTGATGTTTTCGTTAAGTGAAAGTAAGTGGACCCTGAATTTAGTTAAGGGTGGCACGGAACCCTCAGTGCGCGGGTCCGACACGCATTTAACCGGTTTTTTTACTGACCTGTGTTCTGCGAAGACAATCTTAGCGTTAAACTCCTGCGCAATCTCCCACATGAAGCCCGTGTGCTGAGCGAACACCTCGATTTGCCCCTGAAAACAGAACACCCTTGGGTTATTCCTTAGAATCAATATAATGCTTTCAAATTACCTGATAGACAATATAGGTAGGAAGCTATACTTAACTAGGTACTTAGTATTCGCATCGCATTCGCTGTCTACTTGTCTACAACGGCTATGTTTATTTAGTCTAGTCATGTATTTAGTAAAGCAGAGGCGTATCATGGCATTAGAAGTGGCATTAGGTGTAAGAACGACGAAGCGAGAAATGGCTATGTCTTATAACCTGGGAAAAATCATAGCCTAGTTAGAAGTCATAGATGAAATAGTTACTAATATAACTTATATGAGGCCTGATTTTACTGGGGACGAGGTAAAATTAAATATTTATTTATTAGACCATCAACGATTCCTGTCTCCTTGTGCACGTACCGACCCTAAAGACAAATGTAGGTTCGTCGTACCTAATAGGTAGACATGCTAAAAATAGATCTAGTTTTTAGTCTAGCTAGTTTTTCTGTTTTTGTAAGGTTGTTGAGACCACTTAATTATAAGGTACTAGCTTTTGCTCGCGACTTCGTCCGCGTGGAATAGTGACTTCTTTCTCCCGTTTTTTTACACATTTACCACTATATCTTTGCTCCTATTAGTCGTAGCGTGATGTTATATAGCCTATAGCCTTCCTCGATAACTGGACTATCCAACACAAAAAGAATTATTCAATTCGAACCAGTAGTTTCGGAGATTAGCGCGTTCAAACAAACAAACAAATAAACAAACAAACAAACAAACAAACAAACTCTTCAGCTTTATAATATTATAGTATAGATTAGGCGTAGGTGGATGGTCGTTCACCTTTATTTTAATCGGTCACTTTATATAACGGTTTACGTTCGTTCATACTTTTATAAACAAACCGATTGATAATATTTGATCTAACTCACAATACCAAGTTCAAAGTACCAAAACATCCGTCAGTCAGTCACTTAGATTTAGATGACTTTCGTTGGCAAGGTCGGTTTTTAAACAGTATGGGTTCCATTATACTATGTATTCACTCTTACTAACTATGTAATATATGTCCTAATCATTTAAAAAAACTCATTTGCAAAAGTACATTTTTCGCATTTAGGTATTCACTCTCATAAACTCATAGTTATCTAAATCAGCAGATAGACCTCGAACCCCGACCTCACCCCCTCATAGTAAGTACGTGATAAGCAACTCTGACTAGTTTATCTTTTAAAATGATAAAGATGTAAAATTAGCAGGATTTCCCAGGCACTCTTGTGTGCTAATGCGAAAGAAAAGACGCTGAAGGAATAGTTGGCTTATGTTTCCTGGTATGTCACGTCTTTATCGAGCTAAAGCAGTATAGACAGGGGAAAATATATAAGTTAATAATCTGTTAAAAATATCCTTCTTACCTCATTGCCGGTGTAGAAGAATATAGGTCCGTTTTCCGTGTTCCAATAGTCGTCATTTACCAGATACTTGATCTGAAATTGCTCACTTCGCTGGTATCCGAAGTGATCTAACGGCACTTTGAAATACTTCGTCTCATACTTGTATTCGGACTTCACTAACGCCACAAGTACTGTAACAATAATAAGTCTTGACCACATTATCACTATATTTTAAATATCACTTAAAATATTATTTCATTTAACGCGCACGACCGTTCTGAACGCAGTTCACGGTGCTAATAAGCTCATATAGTTGGACGGGAATGCTTACTTATGTAATGTTTATGTACACTTCACGACTAAAGTGTTACTTACTTGATAAAATACTGAATATACGCGACATGTTTTCCTTAACTGTTCTGCCAAGCAAATAATAGAATTTATTGAAGTGTTGTTTCAGGTAGGTACTAACTTAATTACCACGTTTACTTTTACTGACCAGGGGTAATTAGCAAACAAACCTCATGCCAGTGCATCTATATCCAAGATCATGATGGGAATCAAAATGCATGGCATGTTGAAATGATCATCATCAGAGAAAGTGATACGATCGTAAAACAGAAAGAATTGCAATCAGGAGATTGCATTAAAATTGCTGTGAGACAGAACTCTATGTGGTTCCTGTGTCGAAATGTGACCCTTTCGCAATATTAAAAAATGAATTTGGCGTAGCACTTGTGTGTCCGAATGTCCTTCGCTTATCGGGTCTCATTTGACCCCCGTCCCGGGCAGGATGCTCTCGTTTGCGCGATGACTCTTTGTTTACCTACACTTGTTGATACCGCGTCGATTGCCTCTCAATTTACCCTACTCTAGGGTAATTAATTTATCATAGTTTCATCTAGATTCTGGGTATAAATGAGTATGCCATTAGAGTAAGAGTTTTTCAGTTTTACCATATGTATATCGTGTGGTCTTACGAATCCGAACGATAGGAGTTTTTCAGAAGAGTGAAAACGTTAATTGTAGCATTTAATGCCTAGATTCCCAGTGGATTAATCCATAATTCATGCATGATTCGTGGAAAAGTAAGGTCTTTCCATAATATGATACTTTTAAGTTTGAATTGTGAATAAAAATAGAGGTAGTGGGATTATATTTCTTTTTTAATCTTAAATGGGTAGATTTAAGTAGTTACTCGTAGATATACTTATTTTGTCGCAATTTTACCGTAACAAATTGCTATTACATTTTATGAGTATTTTATGCATGTGAAAATACAAACGACTAGAGAAGTATAATCGTAAAACTTGATTTATTATTCTTTTTGACATAAAGCAATGCAGTAATAAAATATTAAACAGTAGTAAAATGTGGATTTTATTCAACTATGGTTTTCACTACTTTAACGTTATCATTAGGTAATTCGAACTGCTTTAAAGTAATTATAATTAATTTAACAATTTTAAATTATTTCAATGTAGGTAAATTGTACAACGCTGTATACAAATACAATATCATTACTGTATACATATGTAAACAGTAATTACAGTTAGGATCATTTATAAGTTGTAAATGGATTTACAACTTATTTCTCCTTATTTAGAACTAGGTAACATACATTTTTGGTGTACATATTTTTTGTTTTGCAACACCCGTTAAAATATTTTTTACATGATAATAAATAATGTTAACGTAGGTAAATAATTTTTATAAAAATGTATAATACTCGACGGTTAAAATGATTGAGTGAGGTAATGTCATAAAAGGACGCTTCAGTATAACGCGTTTTGGGTCGATTTTAGGATAATGAGCATTTATACATCAGTTGGTGAAGAAAAGGGAGAAGTACTTACTTCAAAGAATGCGAGCTACTAGCTGATTCTAGCTAAACAGACCTTAAAATATGTATAACCATTAACCATATTGTCGATAAATTACCTAATTTACGATAATCTTGCAGAAGTTATCTGAAAATGATTTGTATAATCGGCTCTATATTTTATTTTGATTCTGTTCTCTTTTTTTAATCAATAAGGGTTTCTTAGTTAGTTAATTGCCAACAGCTAATATTTAAGTGAATCCCAAAATTTTAAGCAAAGAAGCTGTCGTGTGAGATTTAATCTAAGATATTAATTATAGAGGTAATTAAGTTATTATTATGTCTTGTGGCTCCTAAAGCCACCAGTCGAATCATCTCCAGATCCTGCAGGTGTTGTCCTTGGACGCCGTGATGATGGCGTCACCTGCGTAGGAGTAGGCGCAGGAGAAGATCTCACCCTGGTGGCCGGAGAGCACCTGCCAAATAAAAAAGTTACCTGAATGAAAACAGACCGACATTAAATTAGACCCTCAACTTGAGAGAAATTCAAAAATAAGGATTCTACCAAATTTGTGAGTGATCTTACCAAACTTAGGATCGTTATCAACACTATATTTAACTATATTTAAAGGGATTCCTTCAGCAAGTTAGACTCCAAAAAGTTTATTAATAGTAAGTAAAAAGAAGAGAGAGTGACACTACACATAATATGAATTACTATTATATTTTTAATTAATTAAAATTTTAATCTTATTTCCGCATCTATTGAATTGGATATTCGTCAGTAAGGGTACATGTATGAAGAAAATAAATAAACTAAACTAAATAAATTTTCAGGCAAACCAAAACTAAACTAAACCAGTAGGTAATTGGGGAAAGGAAACAATATTAATCCACAAATCGATGTCACAGTGATGAATCACACTCACCGTATTCGCACAACGCACGCAGTTGCCATGAACTTATGACTCAGTCCATGTATAGGCAGCTCACATTGTTGTTTATTATTGTATTATGAGTAGATAGAATTACAAACCCTTCGTACTTACAAAAGTAACTCATGCAAATCTCACAGCACAAATACTGGGCATCATATATTTGAGGGAGGTGAAAAGAAAAGTTACGATAGTCGAGAAGTATCTTAGCACCTGAATACAGTTTCCTGTGTTTGTGTTCCAGACCCTTGCAGATCGGTCAGCTGAAGCCGTCAGCAGACAACCTCCGGCTGGGCTGAAGCACACCTGGACAAATAATTATAATTCACATACTTATCTATAACCAACTAAACTAGAGTCTGACTAATGATTATGAAAGGTGGCACCAGAAATGAGCGGCAATAAAAAAAGGTGAAAACACTGTATTTCATAGAAAAAAAAATAACCAACACCATAAGTCCACCAAGTCATAAGTGCCACCTTTTATAAGTCAGACTCTATCAAATTGGTTTTAAAATAAGCTTCAAGAATTTCCTTGCCGTATCTTCAAGACTTCAACCTTATTAAGATCATGGTGAAAAATTCTTATTAGAAAACTAAAGTGATATTAGACCTTGGAGACCTCCTCCCGGTGGCCTTTCATCACAGCCAGCTCCTTGAAGTCGGACCTGACGTCGTAGATGCGAGCCGAGCAGTCGCTTGATGAGGTCGCCATCCTCTGGCCGGCCCAGTCGAAGCATATGTCCAAGACCTGGGAAAAATGCATTAAAGAATTTAACCAAATAGTGTTAGTGATGATGTCACAGTTGCGTCACAATTATCAAATTCTCTCGAATTATGTTGTAGCCTAAACGTTGCACAATGATTTTGATATTTATTGTGGAACGAGCTTTATGGAATTCCGCTAGAATAATCTTAACAATTTGAAATACGAAACCAACAAATACCAACAATAACTTATGTAAAACATTATGCATGTATGAAATGTTCTATTATTCTTTTTTACACGTGTTATCATTGCGATACAATGGTGCTATTTTTGATAAATGGTTTTTGGGATTATTTTTAGAAGTTGTTTATTCCTATATTTTACAGAACAAACATGGGGACAGTGAAAACTTGAGGCCTATATTCAAGCTAAATCCTACTACTATTATAAAGGCAAAAGTTTGTAAGTATGGATGTTTGTTACTCTTTCACGTAAAAACTACTGAATGGATTTGAATGAAACTTTACCACAATATAGCTTATACATCAGAATAACATATAGGCTACAATTTTTGAGGTTTCTAATGTGAGGTCGTAAAAAAACATTTTTTTTGCGCTACTAGACGGGACGAACCTGAAGTCCACGCGAACGAAGTCGCGGGCAAAAGATATCAGAATATATTTTAAAAATTCTAGTCGTTTTGTTTCTTGGTAAATAACTGAGGGTAGCTACCTCATCGGTGTGTCCCGCGACGGTGGCGAGGCAGGCGGTGCTGCGCGCGTCCCACAGCTTAGCGCTACCGTCAAGGGATGCAGATCCTACTAAAGAACTGTCCCAATTGAATTGGACGCTGGATATCTCGCCGTCGTGACCCTTGAGGACAGATACGCGGCTGCGAAAGACAATATGCAGAATATATAGAAAATTATAATGACACAACTACGAGTGTTAATGGGATGAAGCTGTGACGTTAGCACTTATATTATTGATTCTACACGCTGACGTTGACGCTTTTCAATTTCAAAGTACGTACTTTAAAATTGAATGATTGCATTAACAGTAAGCCACGTAATATGCTCCAGTACATTTGATGATAAGATGGTGCAAATATTAATGCACCTAAAATGCAGTATCAAAGTGTACTCAGTGCTGATTGTCGTAGGTGGCCGCCTACAGATAACTTCAATGTCACTAATTTGAAGATTACATCACTTTAATCACAGTACTTAAAATCAATTCTGACTTCCTGCTTATCCTTTTTATGCAGTCTTCCTGCTGTAACCATCACCGCCAGATTCCCGTTATTTTTATAATTTCATGAACAACGATAAGTTTTTCTACTTAAGATTGGTAAATAATCAATAAAGAGCTGGTCCGTAATTTTTTTTCTATTATTTTAGTAATAAAGTAAAACTTTTCACTTTACTTTAGGATGCCTGCCTAGAATAATGCAGCAACAATTTACAACAGCGGTTTTTGCTCATGTGATTTCAGCAGGCGTTTATAATTTTAAATTGATAAGATAAAGCTTAGCTCAGAGTAGGTAGACTCAGTGAGATATCTTGACTTACTCTTTGACTCTGGTGTCCCACATAGATATAGTGCCATCGAAGGAGCCGGTGATGAGGCGCTGGCCCTCGTTGGGGTCGAACTGCAACGCGATCACTTCCGCCGTGTGGCCCGCATAGTGGTGAATTTCACTGCCTGTACAAAAGGTTTCCGGATTCTTGATGTTCATCTCAGTTTTTTCTACGCCTAGTTTTAGAACACACCGCTTATGTATCAAGTTAAAAGGATCTGCTTAATGTGCCCAGGTATTTTAGGCAAATCCCTCTCTTAGAGCTATCCCTTCCTTTCCTTTCTCCACTTTGTCTTCATTAAAAATATCTCTTCCCTCTTTATAACTTGTGTCTTTTTAAATTCTATTCCCCAAGCCTCCATGGAAGTTCTCAAATTGACGCCTCGGGTATCAGGTGGCCAGGCCACGTGGAAAAAGCGTACACCAATTCTTAGTCTACCCTCAACCCATTTAACGAAAACCCACCCTTCCGATCCCATTGAATAAAATCAATACAATTACCTAAACTCTAAGAGCTATGTGTCTGCAATGAGTTTACCTACAGTGCCACCACAAAGTAACCTGGGATTCATGCTTTCTAGAAATAATCTATCCATACCTGTGCGAACATCATACAGCTTAGCAGTATGGTCCATAGACCCAGTGGCGGCCAGATCCCCCTTCGCGCTGAACTGTGCTGCCACCACCTCACCTCGATGGCCCCACAACGTGGCCAGACATTCCCCTGTCTCCGGATCCCAGACGCGAGCTGACTTATCGAAGGAACCAGTTATGACTCGGTCACTGTGAGAAAAAGTTGGTTATACTGATAATAAAGACAAATTGATGTTATGCGTCATTATCTAAAGGATACATAAACAAATATTTTTTTCTCAATTCCAATATTAGCATTGACTGACACACGTATTAATCAGAAGCAGAGCTAAAGTAAACAGCAATTAAAAAAAAAATAGGTACATATGTATATGAAATACGACAAAGGGACAAATACGAAGGACGGGGTTTTAAAAATATGATTTTCTGTCTGACAACGTAATAAATAAATGAATATTCATGATTTAAAAATGTAAAAATCTATTGTCCGTAAATGTCTGTCATTTACACAAGACGTGCCACCAGGCAAACAAAATCGAATACCTACTTATTTATCTTATTCACATTATCCGATATATCTAAAGGCATTTTTACCAAGTTAGAACTGTTTAATTTACATTTTAACCTTAGCTGAGTAATACGGTTGGCGTGTGAATGCACTGGTAAACCCTTTACAAACCTGAGGCTACTAAAAAATTATTAGGAAAATTAAAAAAAATAATGGGGAAAAAGAAAATCTCACCAAGTGGGAAAGTTGAAAGCGACGGAGTAGACTACGTTCTGATGCCCAGCCAGCGTCTTCAGTTCTTTGCCAGTGTCAACATCCCATACCTTGCATGTTCTATCGTAGCTTCCCGACAAGCACCTGGAAATGAAGAGGTAAGTTTCTTTGTTATCCCTCATATTATCATCACGTGTTTCAATAGAATGAGTCTCTTGTGTTTGTTCAAAGTGCACCTAAAAGTAAACAAACATCCTTAAATTAAAAGGAATTTAAATAACAAAACGATTGACCCATAAACCAGTTACCAGTAAATACCTGCGGTCTCAGAAAACTTCATTTTCTCCCCCGGCATCGTAATTTTAATATTTAAATTACCTATTCTATTCGGTGCTACGACAAACCAAACAATGTAAAATCATGAAAATCAGAACATCCGTTTTTACTTATAAGTGGTGTAACTTATACGACTTTCTGTTATATGTATAGAAGATGAAGAAATGGTCATAATTAACATACCTTTTCCCAGTCTTGTCAAAGGCCACATTAGTTAGCGGCAAGACATGAGTTTGCAGGGTCTTGTAAATGTAAAACCTCTTGCCAGTCGGGCCTTCATGCTCGATCCTCTTCTTGAGGGTGTCGAGACACTGTTCCAGCTGATCACGGACCTCCTCTGTGATTAGGGCCTCCTTCACGTACAGGCGCTTTGCGATCTCTTTGATGTCCGAGCTGAAAATTGGCACATTGAAGAATTTATCAACTGCATCAAGATCCGAATAGTTCAGTACTATTGCTTTTTTCCTAGTGATAAAATATTGATAATATCGATAGGATGCTATAAATTGATAGCTGAAAAAAAAATGTTGTCGATTTTCATATTTTGTATAATAATATAATTTTTGTTATAGTTTTGTGTTGAAATCTGTTGTTCAATAAAAAATATTTTGGTTACACGTGAATGCACTCGATTCTATTTTGGAAGTTATGTGTTTCTCTAGTTAAGTGAACTGTATTCTTTTAGAGAATTTAATGCATGAATGAATGCTTCTAGCAAGAGGCTTTTGTAACATCAAAACACAGATGTACCCGAGTGAGTAGTACATGCACTGAGTACTTACGAGTACTTCGATAGATCACGCCTTTGTGCCACACAATAGGGCTCAGTGAGACCGTGATGACTAAATATTACCTGTGTTGTGTACTAAGTGTACTAAGTAGGTACTAAAAACTATAAAAAGAGTACAATCTTACTTGCAGTTGAGATACAAAAGGTCGATTTCCTTATTTTTGATGACCCCTTTCTGTAGGTACTCCAGGATGATCCCCGGGGGGTGGTACCTTAGGTGGAACTTCAGCAGCTTCATGGTCAACTAACAAGCTTCAAAAAACATTTTTGTAAATATTTTTTTACGTTTCAAAAACTGATAGAAAATGTCTGACCAAATGTCTGATAATTTTGTCAATAGAGGACGTTGCTAGGCAACGGCGTTTTGTTTACGTGTGCTATTCAGTGACGACAACGAGACGAGGTTGGTTGTATAAAAAGAGGTTGACGTGTAGACTTCCAAAGCAAAGCATCCAACCATACAAGATATGAAGTCGAAAGGAGAAATTAAAAATAAAGTTGTTCTAGATATTGTATTAATAAATTGCTGTTGGTTTTAATCGACCACATGCAAATCCCTAGGCTTCATTCTACTCAAAATTTAAAAGTGTTTTAGCAATATTCTTGGCATTTTTAAGGCTTCATCAGAATGCCGTAAGAGGAGCGGTTCTGATTAGACAGAGGCTGGGGAACAAAGGCGCAACCAGGTGGCCCAGTTTGTGAGCCAACTTGCGGGTGGATTAGAGCAGGCGTATACGAAGTCCTACAAACATATTTTTTAAAGTTTATTTGATCACACGCATCTGTTTTTAGTTTTTCATGTCTTCTTTATCGAAGCATAGTGGTTTTAGTTACATAAAATATTTAATTATGTAAATCTGATACGGGCTAATAACTTATTTAGGTATTACTTACTTTGATTAGTATTACCTTCTTTATTAAAAGTAGTTTCATATTATAACCAGATTTCTACAACTTCCTCATACACTTCCGAATGCTTCAAAGTCAGCTACGATAATATTTACACCCTGGCTCGTTGATGTCTTTTTTATTAGTGTAGCGTAATTATTTTTGTACATAACATAATCTTGATTACGATTAATAGACACTTTGTGTATCATAAAGTTTGTTTATCTGTAAAATATAATATAATAGTGTCAGAATGCACAAGCCTGCAGCCAGCCTTACCTGAAAGGAGTCCCCCACAGATGGTTCTTTTCAGAATCTTTCAGCACACATTAGCCACACCGCGGGTAAACAACCTGCGTTTTTGTAGGATGGGTTTGTAGCACATCGCAAAAGGTTTAAAATGGAGCCATCAAACTATGATCTTCGTGGATTAAATATAGTTTTCAACGAAAATATTATAACTTTGTGTACTAGATGATAAAATGCGTGCGTACACTGTTTTGTTCATACATGATATTTAGTGTCGTTGACTCTTGGTCTTGATGGTATCCATTTACGTACTTGCTTCAAGAGTTAAGTTCATAGAGACGTAAAAGTTTATAAGTAAAATTACTCGTAAGTTGTCAGGTTATCGTAAAAATACAATATGAGATGAGGAGGTATAGATAGACGATATAATACAGTTGGTTCTATTTCGTGATTTTGCAATTCTTGTAGGTAGGTAGGATTATTTATTACCTAATGACGGCATGTAGCAGACGATGCGAAGAGAATAGGCAAGACGTGGAGTGAAATGAAGCGCGAAGCTCAAGCAAGACCGAACGCGATGGAGGACTGTTGTGGACGCCCTCTGCCCCATCTAGAGAACATAGGACCATAAGTCAAGTCAAGTCAATGACGGTATGTGCAATCCGTTGTTACTGCATAGTTACTATATACTAACAATTAATTTTATGCAAGCTACCCACTTCAATGTTATTTTTCAAATCTTAATTTCCAAGTTACCGATAGTATTATATTTTATTTCATTTTAATATCTTAATTTAATTAATTTAAATTTAATGGGTTTGATAAATCGATAAAAAATGATTGCTTTTTAATTCATTTTTAAAAATAGTTTTCCTATTTTATAGTGTTACCTATATCGATGTTAACTGGTGTACTGGGCGCAACCAACAAACCACAGCCATGCAAGTTTTTGTTCAGCCTCCAACCTATAAAATTTCTCAGACTCGGTACGCTGAAGGCATTTCCGGTAGGGTGACCATGGAAAGGTAAGCTTATGAGCTGTTCATTAATTCTGATTTGCAGACGATAACTTTTACTCTTTGTAATCTATACCAATAAAATGCTTTGTCCTGAACGACTGACTTATTGATTGACTGACTGACTGACTGACTGACTGACTGACTGATGGATCAACGCACAGCCTAAACCGCTGATTGTAGAGACCTGAAACTGGGAGGGTGTGTTCTTTGTATGATGAAGGGATCCGATAAGAAAGGATTTTCAGAAATTCCACCCCTAAGGGGGTCAAAAAGGGGTACAAAGTTTGTATGGGACAACCAGATCCCTTGGTCCTAATTACTTCAAATTTTGCATACACACTATTTTACATAATTGACGGAAGACTTATTTTGTATTTTATTGAAATTCATCTCCTAAGGGGGTTAAAATGGGGTGCAAAGTTATTATGGGGGTGATTTGCTTCGAATTTGATGTCAATACTCTTTAGTGCTTACGATTAAAATATTTTTTATTTCATTTTTGACAGTCATTTGACATATCTGAGACAGAATATTTGACACATGTTTGTTATTGATGTTGCTCTCGAGAAGAGATTTTATTCCTTAGAATCTTTGATTAAAGTAAAATAGCGGTTACTTTAATTAAAGCTTAGAATAGTAAATAATATTTTTTTGTGTTTAAACAGCGTAGGTATCAATCGGTTTGTGTCCAGTGTAGATTGAAGATCGTATGTTCATATTGTCGGTGGACATTCTACGCTGCTCCTATGGTCAAAAGGTGGACACCTTTCAATCTGGAACTTTTCTGCAAACTTTTCGTGTGGGACCTATTTTAGTTTAGCAGTGGACGGCTTTTGGATATTGATGATGATGGTGGCGAACATCTTTACATAGAATTGTCCCTTTCAATTTACGATTTTAATTCAAGAAAATAGAGTATTCGCTTTGACCATAAACAAAGCTCAAGTTCAAACTCTTAAGGCAGCGGGAGAAGACTTGAGGGAATTGGTTCTCCCACAGCCTGTATGTGGTATGATGCTGTGTAAGCGCACAGAATATAGCCTGGTCTTTTTATTAGCACCCGAAAGAAATATACGATTGACGACAGACGTAGTAAGTATTCCATTTCGTTGTAAAATAAAAAGATATTATTCCTGTGTAAGTTTTAACAGATTAAAGACCGGGCTACGTGTTGTGTGTTCATAAAATATACCTAACATTTATCTTTATGCATTTTCTATACGCATTTCTTCATATATATTTAAAAACTGGATGTTTTTGTTTGTTTGTTTGAACGCGCTAATAACAGGAACTATTGGTCCGGTTATAAAATATGCATATTTAAAATTATTTTTTCTACGGGAACTATGGGATCTATGGGAACCAAACGGAGTAAAACTATTACGCGCGTACGAAGTCGCTGGCGGGCCGCTAGTACTTATATAAAAGCATGAAATTGATTTTAAAATCTTATAGTACTAAAAAGGTTTTAAGCTTTCCACCTTTGAATTCACATTGTTTTCCATACCTAATTTTTGTCTGGAAGAGATTTTTATTTTTGTGCTTGCGTCTAAACTTATGCAATAAAGAATATTTACTATTTTTTACGCCAAGCATTTACCGTGAAATAAATCCATTGAGGCTGCTTGCTGAAAGTGAAGGTAGTCGAGTGCTGTATAATTAAATTAGATTCTGTTTAATAGACTGGAAAAGGATTATCCAATAATTGATTATAATCGAAAACTTCGCATGAACAGAGGAAGTAATTTCGTGTAACATGCAGAATAGACGCATTGTGAAATGGTTAAAAAATGCAGAACTTCCTATGTATGGATTTTTAGGATATTTGATACTCGTAACTACAACTAATTAATTAAAATATTTATTACTGTAAGACTCACTAGGAGCACGTACTAATGGCTATATTATTCGAACTATTTTTAGACTTCAGATATCGAACGATAAATTACAAAACATAATACTATTCTTCACCCAACTTTATGGCTGGTCATAAGCTGTCACAGTCCGCTGCGCATGCGCACGTAATTAGCCCGTATGTCAAAGCGTCTACTTCCACTGATTCTCCGGACTTGTGGTGACCCTACAGATGTCCGGTCAAACAGGTTGTACTAGAGCAGGGGTTCGCAACATTTAGCTATTTTAATATGTCAGCAGTGAATGCGAATGCAATGTTGCATGTTTCATAAAATGAATAATAAAGGTCAATAATTTAACAAATCAATGAAATCACAGCCTACAAAAATCACTTTTGGTGTTATTGACTTTTGCAATAATTTCAGTAAACTAATAATTTTGATCTTATTTGCCAACGATGGCGATCTTGATCTTAATGTTACTTATATATACTTACTAATTTGTGACGGAAATATTTCGTCTGTCCATTGTATGCAAAATATCACGTCCCATTACGTTTACTACGTCCAATTAAAAGAAACAATGTAACTATAGAAACATCTTTATACAAGCCAACACCGTGACGTGTGCAGGCAGACAATGTATCTCGGCAAAGTCATGCGGGTTGATAGTCATGTAAATCGTTTTGTGTAAACTGTTCGCGTCCCCTGCCGGTCCTTGACACGCGCGCCCAGTTTGCCGCAAGGCAGGTGCGCAGACGCACGCACCACGAACAAAATACTAATAGACGCGTCTGTGATTACTTTTACTTTCGTTGCGTCAATCGCGATTTTGTAACAGAACCTTTTCAATTCAAGTTCCGTGTTGTGAAACCTATTGTCAAGTTTTGGCGGTGTGTTTGTTTTAACTACCCTCAGTATTTAAAATTGGTTCAAGTGAAATGAATGAAATATTTGAATAGTGATATTGAATTGTATGTTTACCGGAGGAATACGTATAAAAAGTAGGTAATGTAATAATTATGTGCATATTTATTGTGAATATTTACAACCTAAATCGCAATAATGTTATGAGGCAAAAAGTTTACAAACGTGTAGGTAATTATTATTATGCATGTCAAGATGTCAAGTTAGGTTTTTTCGTACCAACTTATACATGTTAATATTATAATAATCGTGTCTAAAATGCAAAAACTTGAATGAGAATAAGCAAGACAAGTACAATTTAACAAAGCACCAGTGGATTTAGAATTATTTACTTCCAATACCTAAATGAAGTGCTAACTTATTTAAATAAGATGTTTAATAGTAGGTATACCAAATCAATGTTCATCATCGTGCATCATCCTAAGCTATAGAATTCTAAATTCGGGATAACTAAATGCTTTAAATAAAATTTATAAACTTTACCGACCGAAAATTATCTTTTTTTTTCATGATTTTTAGTTATTTATTAGTTTACCCATATTGCAAATACTACTGGACCGATTTTGATTAGACTAACACTATACCCGTCTCGTTTTCGAGAAATCCATCCATCCAAAACATACATACACTTACGACTTTTTGCACACGTGTTGTAAGCTTTAATAGATTAACATACTCAAATATTATCAAATTCCAATGATACCACACACGTCGAATTGATAAGGACATTTCTACAGAAGGGTACTTTTTTTCTCAATTCGGTGGTTAATTTGCAATTTACTTTTTTAAGTAATTTATATAATATAAAATTAAGTTTACCCCACCCTGAATCTAAAAATAACTATTTGCCTTAATTTTGTTGAGTGGTTAATGAGAAAAGTTAAGAACCGAATTGAGAAAGCACCGAATTGAGAAAATGAATTGAGAATTGATGTAACCTTATAAAAAATAATGTATTAGAATGACCAAAATAATAAATACCTAAAGCGTTTTGTTAAATAACTGCTGGTCTATCGGTAATGGTTTATTTCAGGTTTTTGTGCCTTTATCTTTATTGATTGTTTGAAATATAAACAAAAAAATCTAATCAACATTTTATTTATGTTTGGTTACAAACACTGGTTGAAGACTTTCGTCTTCCTACGACACTAGAGTAATTGAGACGAGAAGATACTTTTGCACAATTTCCTGAACGCTGCCTAGCTGAGTTGGAATCGTTGATTGACCTCTTTCTCAAAGTTTAACCTACCTAATTGGATTACTATTCCCAGGTAGACTCATACTCGTCAACAACTTTAAGAATGTAGTTCCCAACAGATACTGGAGTATGTAAACTATGGGAGCTCGACATGATTTTCGTCTTTTTCATCCATTTCTTCGAGCATAGTGCCAAGGTTGTTCAGCGTCTTTGCCACAACGATTATATCATTGGCATACCGGAGGTGTGTGATGACATATGGATCCGAAACATGGTATCTTACTATGGGCCTTATAAAGAAGCTCAAAATCACATAACGAGTGATGGAGAGGGCTATGCTCAGTGTTTCTCTACGAGAACTAATCAGAAATGAGGAGATACATAGAAAAACTAAGGTAAAGGACGTAGCCCTTAAAATCAGTAAGCTTCAGTGGCAATGAAAAGGGCACATAGCGCGAAGAACTGATGGCCGTTGAGGCAGAAAAGTTCTAGATTGGAGAACCAAAGACGCAGTGTAGGACGTCCACAGACAAGATGGACAGACTACCTTGTAAAGATTGCAAGATTATACTTGATGCAGAACGCTAGTGATCGGTCGCTGTGGAAAGCCGTGGGGTTGGCCTATGTTCAGTAGTGGACGTCCTTTTCATAATGATGATGATGATGTGTCTTTTTTGATACTTATGATAGGTCTTTGTTCAAGTGTATTTTTATTGCTCTATTTATTACCATTAATACATAAAACCGTCAATTCATTTATTTTGCCTATCTGAAATTTTTGAAAGTGGAAGGAATGAGGGGATGAAAAAGACCTAGGAGAAGTTATTTTGACCAAGTAAGAGAAAAGTAAATGTCATGTCATACCAGGATGACAAGAAAAAGGCAAAAAAAAGAAAATAATGGCAATTGCTCCACCGACAAGAGCCAAGCTCTTAAGTTTAAAAAGAAGTTGTTTTGTGTCAACACATTTTCAATCTGTTTATTGGATTGTGAGAGAGAGAGTTTTACTAAAATTGGCCTAAGTCTTAGAAAAAATAAGACAGTGCCATACACAATCTCCAGCATAATCGTTTTATGAAATAAATGAATAGTTCCTATTAGCAAAATTCATAATATCACAGTAAAATCTCAATTCGGTGCCCATTTTCCAGCGGAATTGAGATCCACGGAATTGAGAAAATATCACAATACATAAAATTACTCAAAAATATTATGAGTAACAGTAATTTTAACTAAATGTAACGGCAAAATGCAGTTAAACACTTAATCATTTTAGCACAAATCTCCAAAAATACTTCAGAAACATAATTTAAGTGGCACACCGATTTGAGAAATTACCCTAAACCAAAAACACCGAATGATTTCGAACCTCTGAAAATTGCTCCTCAACGCAACAAGTCCCCCGTCTATGGTGCTCGGCCGCTCGGGGGCAACGGTTAGATGGCGGGAATCCATAGTAACCGTTTCTAATAAGCGTAGATAGTGCTATAGGTAAATAAAAGTAAATTTCACCGAATTGAGGTACACCCCTCGGACAATATTTTAATGTGTCACTGTATCAAAACTAAAGGATTCAGAATCAATATAAACACTGTTATGGCTTCATTATTTATCCCTTGTTACAGGAATGTAGAAATAATAATGAGTAAGTCATTATTTTAAAAGTTATGAAACAAAAACGAGTAAATTCTGGGAACCGTCTCCATTTTAGGCCAAATTCTGCCCGTTTTTGAACTTCCAGATTTTTTTTAAGCCATATGTACAACCTGGTGGTTTTTTTGATATGCTCTCCATCAGGCCAAGAGTTGTATAAATACGTGTGATTTTTTTTGAGACACGTTATTAAATTTTAAAGGTAGTTTTTTTGCTCCAGTAGGTCAATCAGTCGTTTCTGTAGAAATGCCCATAACCTTCTTTTTTTGCAGTCGGTTAAAAAATCAAGGCTGAAATCCAACTAACAGGAACGCGATGGCAAGAGATTTGCAATAGTCAACACATTGTATGTTCAATTAAAAATATAGTTTCCCTTCATATTGCAACAGTGCAGGATTGCAATGAAGATATCGCTAAACATTGTTCGTGCAGGATGATGGGTAGATGGTGGAGCCCATTAAATGCTGTGATTAGCTAATTAACTGAACAATGATAGGTAGTTTAGCGACGACACCTTATCATAAAACTCATAGTGTTGTGTGTGTTATGTACTCGTGTTGTAGCACGTACTTTACACATTAGCTAGGCTCATCTCGATAAGATAGAGATAGATTTTTCTTTTCTTCTTTCTTTTTAATTTAAGAGCTATGCTCTTGTCGGTGGAGTTTTCTCCATTTATCTCTATTCAGATTTTACTTTATAGAGGTGTAATTGAAAGTATAGTGTATGAGTTAATCATTTAGGTACACCATTCATACACCTTGTATGCGTAGTCAGTTCAGTTCAGTGCAACTGCCACGTTAAGCCGTTGGTCCTGCGCTTGATCTCTCTCCGGTCGTGTCAGATTGCTGTCCCATCGGGTTATGAGAGTTTATAGAGAGTGCACCTGTGTTTGCGCACACACTTGTGCACTATAATATGTCCTGTGCAGTCGGTTAGTCGTTGTGACTGGCCACCGTAGTCGAAATCGGCAAGGGAACTATTATGCGTAGTCGTTGCACCCAATAATATTTAAAAATAAAATTATTTTTATATTTCATTGGTTGCACCCTTATGTTAAGTTATGGTTTATTCTGGTTTATCTTATCAAAATTGGCATACATTTTGTGTAAACTGACAATGACTCGGTTTCTTCAAATAAATCTACAAACCTTAGGTAAATAAGGTATGTTGAAAAATATCAAAAACATGCGATTATGAACGAATTGCGATAACATTAAAAATAAATTATGAATGTATGTTTTGTACGATGTACGATTAACTTGGTACTTTATAAATAACATGATATTATAGCGTGTAGAGGTAAACACTTTACTTGCTCTAAAAACTCCTTTAATTACTTATACTAGTTAGATACTTAAATGTTGTAGAAACGTACAATTAGGTAACTACCGTAGCATTCTTTTGCGTGTAATGTGAAATGCTTATTGTCACAAATTCATGGTGGTAATTTTTGCAAGTTGAGTTACTAGCAATGAATCCTTACCTATTTTGTTTGACGATACAAGTTATTCCGTTTTTGTTCATCTTCATGATTAATTATAAGTAATTGTATTGTTATGTTTTTCAATCGTCAAGTAGTTTTGTAGGTACTAACGGTAGGTGCTAGGTAACCCGGTAGGTACTACCTTTAGGTAACACAAAAAACCCGCATCAAAATTATTCACATGAGAATATTTACAAATCCCTTTACAACTCATTTACAGTTGTTTTCATTCTGATAATCTCATCTATTATCATTGGATGCAATTAGAGAGAGAGAGATCACAATGTTTAATTAGGGGCACGAGAGACTTGTTATCAGCCTACCTTATACCTACTTTGATTAAGTACTTGTTCCATTTGATTTTGACTCACTTGCGTGTTTCAACACTGTTGAAAATATTATATTAATTATATTCCTTCCAATTAGGCAAAATTAAAAAAAGAGGAAGTCTAAAATAAAAAAAATAATTAAAAATCGGTTTTGTAGATTAGACCTTTTCGTTAACGTTAATACTAAACCAGCCCATAAAAATACCTATGATAAATGCATTATTCATTTAGCCAGTTGCGCAGACTGTTACCTCTGGGTCAGTTAACTCTGGTTATAATTCATTATTCGGTTGCTGCAAGTTTCAGAAAGTTACGGAAAAACCCGTTGACACCTTAACCTCGGGTTATATTATTATGTTCACTGTGGTTTTTGGCCCAGTTTTTTCATCAACAGTAATGGTAAAATCGTTACCAGCTGTATAATATTTACGTTGGTGTATGTTTTGAGGGAAAAATATCTTATAACAATGTCAGAATGCCTATTTAAATGACCATTGGTTAAAATATTTTTTCTTCAAAACACACACAATCGTTAATATTCAACCGTTAGACGTAACTCTACCATTATTTCGATGAAGAAATTGGGTCTACGATCCAAATCTAAGATTGCAGATCTCGTGTCTTAGTTTAATCTCTGTGATTACGGGTTAAAGATAAGATTACAGTCAACGACTCAGACTAGATAAGTAAGGGACTTATCTAGTCTGAGTCGTTGACTGTAATTAAACACTTATCTGGAGTGGTTAACAGAGGTCTAAAGGGTTTGATAAAAGAAATGTGTGTATTTTATTTAACTATTCACCTTATCACCAATGTAAATTATGAATGAAGCTATAAATGATAGGTCCTAACTTAGTCTTGGATATTATTTCATTCCGTATCTGTCTTGTCTGATGATCCTCTTAAAACGGACACGGATCGATAGACCGCCAGTGGTCGTGTCGATATTCTCAGTGTAAACAATAGAATAACAAAAGAATGTTCATAAACACACGTGAGGGTTTAAATTGTCTCTTTTTCAGAAAGTTATTAGGTTATTCAAGATAGATTGACAGACTTTTAAAACCAAAGCATAACCTATAACAATACAGAAAGCTTACCGTATGACAATAGGAGTACCATTCGCTCATATTCTTTTTATGAGGCGCTTACGACTACTAGTTATATTACATGGCACTGAACTTTATCCTTTGCCCGCACACAGAGTAACAAAATCATATACCCTGCTATTTGCTCCGCCGAAGTTCGGTAAAAAATAATAACGAACCCCGAGAACGATACACTTACTTTTCACGATAACAGCGAGCATCTTACAGGTCGCTCGAGTCAGTAAACAGTAATTTAATTTGAGCAGGTACGTGCTTATTTTCCGGGGCACTGAATATCAGTGAAGTGAGCGGCGTGACAGAAAATTGGCGAATGCCACAAGTGTGTATGTAGCCTTTATATTAAAAGGGTTTTCAGAGTTACTTCTTTATTTATTTACATAAAAAAAACAAACAAAAATGTGTATTTTTCTTTAGAATGCATCTGCTATGGGTGCTTTACAGAATAAAGACACTCAATAATTTTAAAGAAGTATGTAACATCCTACACCATTTAGCATAGCATACACACAGCGAGCATAAATTCAGCTAATGATTTTACGGTCAAAGCCACAGAGAAAGATGAAAAAAAAAGAAAACCCATAAACTGCATTTAATATGTTGCAGCATAAAAAATGACTCATTAAAACTTGATGCATTTCATTCCATTGTTTTGTTGAATGCAATAATAATTTCGTGTAGGATTACACAATCGCTTATGTGCGCAGGCGCGTATTAGTTCAGCAGCGTAAAACCACTGTGACGTTGAAGTTAATAGGGTTGTTAGAAAAGTATATTATGAAACTAGCATCTCTCGCGTCTGTGCTCGCGATTTTGTCAGCTCCCTTATTCGCCTGCAAAAGGGTTTATTTTCTTGGTAAAAAGAAGTGTGTTGATCTCTTCCCAAGGTTTAACTATTATAATTTTCATCTAAATAAATTAATTTAATTGTTTTATACATTTTAAATAATAGGCTTAGGGTACAATCTCAGCTACGAGTAGTTTAGCAGAATTGTGAATGTACGGACTAGTCTTAGCCTCCTAATAACCATTTTCAAACGAAAATCATTTGCACACACGACACAAAAACGAGCGTCACTACAAACAACAATTGTAAAGCCCACAATAATGGCACATATAAGACCTTATAACAGTTCTCCATGAAGGTGCGCCTGCACATCGTTTCCCATGTCAGCCATTGTGGGATTCGAAAACCTCTTTACAGGTTATTTTCTCATGTGTTTCAATTCACGTGGTTTCCGCATTGTTTTCTGTTAGTACCTGTTGTTGACTTATTATCTTTTCAAGCTTTCATTCTATCTCAAGCTCTAGTATTTTTGGTTTTTGCGGTCCATTCATTCATTCACAGTCACTGGGGAATTTTAAAAACTGTTTTATGTGTTTGGTAATATTAAATAACTGTTGTAAATTAAAGAACTATTTTGTCATTATAAAAAAAAAAACAATACTGATGATGACGGAAGGTAACGAATTACTTTATCTGGGTGGGTACCGACGAATAATATTTTACGGTTCATACTTACATGATAAAAACTTTATATATTATTTTGATCTTTAGGGTACCCTTTAAATAAGTAGTAAGTCGTTCACGTCACATCCAATCATTCTTTATTTAAACTCTTATCATTCCCAACTGCCTGTTAAAGGTTTTAATTAACAGTTTCATATATTATAATTACTATCACGTAAAGTTTCCCTTTGAACAATAGATGCGCCGTGGGACCGCCTCGCCCGTGACCCGCTTTTACTCTGTTCATTCATAACTTCTCTATCGGCGGTTTAATTATGATAGAATAACGCATTGTCAGCTAATAGACATTTTAAAACACAAATGTTATGTACTCAGAGATATATATTTAAGACATTTATCGCAACAGTACCTTCAAATCACATACATTGAATTAGGTTTGTCAGATAGTTATTTTTTTGTAAAAATATAAAATGAGATAATTTGTCATGTTGTTTTAATGTACGAGTATCATAGTTTTTGACAGTAATTAATAGGTGTAATTAAAATAATGAAGATACTGGCTTTATGGGCCGTTAATCGTGTTTTGATAATTAGACACACATTTGTATTATGTCTGTGTTAAAGTACGTAACGGTTTTGTAAATTAATAACGACATTAATTGTATTTAGGCGTTTCAATATTTAAATGTGTTTTTCGTGTTGTTTTTCAACCACTGAACCACAGCCACATAGGTATTACTTGAGATTTCGTCTATTTTCACTTTTTGAGTCGACTCAAAAAACGGAGGTTATTGTGGTATTAAAGTTTCAAAAATTCAAATTGTGTTAATTTCTACTGTCTTTCCGTTCGTACCTTTGGCAACGAAGACCAAAAAAATCAAAATATATTTTTGAGTCCACCAAAGCAAAAGCAATACAGTAGGTAGTCTTGAATGTACAGATGGCTTTCAAGTTTCTGAATAAACTAAAACATTGTATGTTATCCACAGGCGCGGAAAATGTCAGCGGCGCAAGCGCAGGGCGGGGTCGTGAACAAGGCGTTCGAAGGCGCTGACGATGGCTTCCAAACAATCGACCTGCGACCCCGAGGCGACACACACCATCGTCTGCAACCGGTACGTTGCATTTAGAGTTAGGCGCAAATCTGGCCTGCGCAAATCTGTTTACATTTATTTAGTTAAAGTAAAGACAAAAAGATTAATTTAACTAGATATATACAGCTTTCATCGATAAATACAGTTATTTATCGAGGAAAGCTATGCATCACGCTACGATGAGAGGGAAGAAAGTAAAAGCTCGCAGACGAAGTCGTGAGGGACCGCTAGTATTTTAGTAATAGGCAGCTTATGTAAGTTAAAGATTTTGAACTCCATCACCTTCTTTCCGATCACCAATAAATAATCATTGCACAGAGTTCAAGACAGTTTTAGCTATCCTCTGGGACTCTAAATTTTTTACTTGCTAGGGTTTAAAGTTGAGTCAAATAAGGGGTAGGATGTTGGAAAAAGCCTGCATTACCAGTAAATAAACCCTGGTATTAGCAAAGTTTCAATAGCACAATTTTGTTCAGCTAGGTACGCAGTTATGTGTGAGCTGAGTCCTACGAATCTATTTATATAGCATAATCCATAGATGAGGTCAACAATGGTAGAAAAAGCTCTACCTACAGGATATTTTCGTAAATAATAAAATATTGTAGCTTGTAATATCACTCAATTTATTGAGAAAAAAGGGCTTACTTATTTTTTAACTCAATTTCACACGAACTCCGAGGTAGTACTGCTTTTAAATTCTCAATACAGGCGGAACAGGAAATTCTTTATTCGCTAAAAGCTGCCTTTGCAGCCTCTCACTCGGCCACTCTCGATTTCCCCCAAATGCCATAAATATGGCGCGAATTTAATTTTGTTCCAAATTCAAATTAAAGTCACGTCAAGTTGCCGCACGTGCGCAGTATACCGCGTAGAATGATCAAAAAGGTCAGAGTATTTACTCGCTTGTGTTATGAATAGGATTACATAGTATAAACGGTCGAGCTAAGTATGTCCTGGCTGGTTATGTGAAACAGACGCTACAATTTATGTGAGTTTAATAACTTAAATTAACTTTATTCTTAGTGAATTTACTTAAAATATGTAATATTTTTTACATTGTAATGTTGGTTCAATAAACGAAAGTAATAAATAAAATTGCGTAATTTTGCGACCTGACCCAGACGATTACGTCACATTAACGTTACATATATATACTTACTTGGCGACTTTCTTTTGTTTTTTTTAATATGCGAGTAGAATGTCAACGAGCTTCATAATATGAACCAGACTGAGACGATCTTAAAATCGGATGATTTTATGAATATTGATTGGACATATGTATCAAAAAAGGAAAACCTGTATTTTATGGGAATGTACCTTACCATAGATGTGTTAGTTCTACTGGACTTTTTCCTCACTTTGAGTTCGATTGGGCCGTTGTGCGTTAATTATTGTAGAATAAAGCTAAGTAGAGTAAAGCTTCAGGTGGTAGGGAGTTTAGGATGCTTGGGAAGCTATGGCTTCTTTTTGCGACACAGTCATTGCGGAAAAGGAAACAGCCGAAAGAGTAAGGGAAGAAGATGCCTATGCCGATCCACTCCGACGCAAGCGACTAGGACCCCGCAGAAAGCGCTACAGTCATCTAGCAACGGCACTGAACGTCGTATCCGGTGACAACCGGGGTGGGGACCCCCGTAGAACGGACGAAGGGGCAGCCTTAAGTTCCCCGAGGCACGCCCGTGAAGAAAGCCTACAGGCTACCGCTGGAGCGACGGAGTGCATGCGTTGAGCGAACCTCCGTCGTCTCATTTAAGGAGGATTGAGGGAAACCGCGGAGGTTTTAGTGGGTAAACCTGGATGAACAAAGGGAGTCCCACATAGCCCAGCAGGGTATGCATAAAGCATTTCCTCCGCGAAAAAAAAAGGTGGTAGTGAGTAGTCCCAACAAATCAGAAATACATTAAAATTAAAATAAAATAAATCGTACAGCCCCGCTATCGCTTAATAAGGGAACATCAAATATCATATTATGATTCCTCAATCCCTATCTACTTTTTGGCAAGACGTATATTTTTTCCTAGTTAAAGATCTCAGTTTAACCTGGGCTTACTTCCTTGTAAATATTCGTCTTGTCTGCAAATTGAGGGTGTACTACGGTTCCGTTTGTTTATATACAGTAGCGGGATACCCGCCGGCTCCCAGTTTCCCGCGTGGAGCGCCCCGGTTACGTCGTCCCCGCCGCCCGCCCTCACGAAACTTTTACGATTCGAATTTAGAACGCGCTTTTTGATCTGGAATGTTTTGAAGTTTGTTTTTCTGTACTTGTTGGAGGCAGCCAGTTACTGCTGAAAAATGGTAAATGAAGAAGTTTATTAATTTAGTATTTTAGTAACATTGATAAATAATACTTACTTTATCGTGATAATTTCTTCAAAATAATTATAACGATTTATGTCTTTGACATTAAGTTGAGTGGTAATGTAGCAAGCCGAGACAAACGTGGTTCGTTATTAGGATGAGATTCCGAAATACAAAATAAATTTAACAATATTTAATGTTCTATGTTTGAAATATATTGAACAATTTTATGATATTTATTTCGACTATATTCTTAGCTTGCCTTAGTAACATGAGCCATTTTTTTAATTATTTTTTCATTTTGTTTCCTTTTTGTGTTCTTGTAAATAGCGTAAAAGGAAACTCGTGGCATACAGTAATCTATCATTAATAAATAATTAAATACAAAATTTCCAAAAAGAAATCAAGTTGCTGATTTCACAACCACTTTATCTCAGCTAGCTGCTACAATAGTAATTATTTAAAATTAAGTACTTTCTAATCACCTTGAAGCCTAAATTCGGCCACTGGCTGGAAATTGCTGGCAAACGTTCCATGAACTCTACCAAGAAAAATTAAAAAGAAAAAAATGAAAATAGGTTGTGTCGATAGGCCCGTAGTCGTCGGTCGTTACCGCTTGTCAAACACAGGTCGTCGGTCATCGCCTGAACTCCCAACAGTAGGTAATAATCACAGAAAATTACCCTAACAACAGTTACCTCGGGTCAACTTGGGTCCTTAGGCTTCCGTGAGTGATCGTGCGTGCGTGTAACGATGACTCGAAGATTGAATTTGTTTGTTCTTGGTCATGAAAAGTAGCTCAATTTGATTCGGACAAAGTTTTGAATAAAGATTTGACCGTGATAAAACTAGTACAATATAAAAATAAACATGTTTTAATCTAGACAAGGTCCATAGTTTTGTTAGTAGTGATTGAACTGGGTGTGTAATATATTATATAACAACATATCATATAAAGTTCAAAACATATACAATCACATGATATAATTTTGTTTAATATAACACTCTTTTAGTATAATGATGGTATGATATAATTTTGAATGATATAATTTTAAAACGTATAACAAACGATTGAGATAAAATCAATTGATATAAAAACATGTAATATAACATTTACATGATATAATAATTAAAACAAATAATGTTTATTTAGTATAATGACATTTAGTATAACATTCATGTACGATAACACTCTTTTTATATAATATTTAATACATATAATGATAACTTCATATAAACTCCAATTTATATGATATCATATATAATATAAAAACAATTACATGAAATAAAATGCAGCTGCTAGGTTATTCAAGGCTTGCAAGATGCAGGCAATGATGCAAGCAAGCAGGCAAGCAGCATGCAAGCAGCATGCAAGCATGCAAGCAGGCATGCAGCATGCAAGCAGGAATGCAGCATGCAAGCAGGAATGCAGCATGCAAGCAGGCATGCAGCATGCAAGCAAGCACACATGCATCATTAATTCCACGTCTCCGGCGCTGCGGGAAGTGCAGCCTCTCCGCCCTTGCGCAACAAAGCGCAGTCACCCACGCTCACCTCCACAGCTTCGGCTTTTTGGTCGCCTCGGCCTTCGGCCTTCGGCGACCAGCCTCAGCCGCTCCGGCTCGCACGGGTGCCTGCCCCTTGTTACAGCGGGCGGAGGCTGCTCTCCCTCCGCGCCTCCGGCTTCTAAATTACACTCTAGTATCGGGCCGACAAGTACCACGGCGAAGTGACCACGGCGAGTCGGGGTTAACATAATTCAGATTTTTGATAATTAGTTTAAAAAAACCAATTGAAATTATACCAAGTGAAGGTTATATTAATTTTACGGTTATTTCTTTTATTCATTATTTGAAACGTTATTATCTCAAATAATAGTTATATGAAATAATGCGTATGTCAAAGAAAATTATATCAAATGAACGATATATAAAATAAGTTTTATTTCAAATGTTTTTATAAGATATGAACGTTATACTAAATGGTATTATGTAAAATGAATATTATGTGAAGTAAACGTTATGATAAACAAAATTATATCATGTGTTTTTATAACAAATGTTTATTATGTAAAGTGATCGTTATTAAAGTTGAATTATATCAAATGATTGTTTATCAAATGAGACGCACCCGATTGAACTAATATTAAAACGAAGTTGTTACAGCACATGGTTAGTAAGTTGTACACGTAATCTTAAAAACTGGAGTTATTATGATGAACTGACAATAAATTAATTAATAAATTAATTAAAGCACACGGGGCGTGCGATTTCACCCATGAGCAATAATATGGGTTTTTCTTCCATTGCCTAATTTAAATAGGACACTTAGACCAAAATTATTTAAAATTATGTAATTTGCTTGCTTGATTTTCCACTTTTTAGCTAGTTATATTTTTGAGCAATATATGGGTAGAGAGTGCGTTAATTAATTAATTTCACGTTACCGCCGCCTTAAACGGAACACAACACTCGTATCACCGTGGTTCCTCGACAAAGCCCTAGGCTATTAAGTCACAAAGCGCAGGATGGCAGCTGTACCCATTGTATGGCTGACGTATGCTTTTGTATGGCTGATGTATGGCCGTCGTGATAGCGTGGATGGGAAGCCGATTAGGTGACGCTGGGTGGAGGTGACTAAGCGTATAATGGGATAGCTAAGCATGATAATGTTTTGGGTGAGAGAGATTCATTATTATTTGCATACTTTATGTGTATAGGTATTATGTTGAATGAAATGACATATCCAGAAGAGTTGCTCGTTCGGAAAACTTGAACGTAGATGGATTTTCTAAGAGAGATCCAAAAACAGGAAGAAATAATGAGTGAAAAATTAATTTTTCATCTCTCCTGTTCGGAAAATAGAACTTTCCTGTGTAGATAGCCGGGTGGAAAATAGCTTATCCATCCCTAGGGTGGAAAGTAATTTAGTTTTAATTGACATGGCATAGAGTCAAGGCCTGCAGTCAAAGCTTGGACCACAGATAATTGAGTCACATCATGTTATTAAAATAACAAACATTTTTGCTTAGCTATAAATTGAAAATCATATTGTGTAGGTATTATGTATAATCGTTGATAAAAAATAAACAATTTCTTATTTTAATTCAATTAATAATTAAAATATTTGGCTGCCCGCCTTATTGCCAAGATGATTTTTTTTTAATTTTATATGTCAGTGTCATTTCAGGAAGGATTCGTCCAAAGCCGTTAAAACTTTTATAAAAAAAAGAAATTATTTTTGGATTCTGTCACAGATTAGTAAGAGTATGATTCTGTTATTATCTGTGGAAAAAAATCGATCGATATTCTTTACAAAGATTTTAATTATTTGATATTTTCTGCTTTTTTGTACTCTGTTTTCATGTATTCGTGCCGTTATTCTTTCTAATCGTTATATCTAGTGTTAGATGTTGTTAGTACTGTAAATCAACTGTCATATTTTGTTCAAAACTTGAGTTTTCCTTTCTCGCTGAACTACATAATACCTCACCAAGACATCTACAACCACTTTTGTAAATTTAATGTTTTCCTTACAGTCGAAATGAAAAATAGTATGTTTAACTCGGGTAAAAGCACCCATTTCACTCTCGAATTATTGGCGCTCTCACTTCGTTCGAGCGCCAGAAACATCTCGAGTGAAATGGGTCGCTTTCTCCCCTTGTATAACAATCTACTATATTTTCTCTTTCTCTTTACACATATCGTCAGCTTTCAGTATGCTTATCACACTGTTACAGACACTGAATAAAAATAAAAATTAAACTTTAACCTAAAATGAAGGTTTGATTCAGGTTTTTTTAAAGTAATAAAAAAAAAACGTCGCCATTTGTATTGTAGTCGGAGATTTGAACTAATGTGAGTTTATGTTGAGTCAGTAGTATGCACGCACATTATTGTTATTAAACTTATTACGTCTCCATTACCGTGACTCCATTATTTTATTCTTAAACGTGCGACAACGTGATTAAAACAAGGTCACAAATAAGAATTCGCACGAAGTATATATATATACGTAGATAAATAAATAAACTACATTTTTTTTACGTACAAGATGCTGTGTGTACTTACTCGTTATAGTTAAAACCCGTTAATCGGCGTCGAAGCTGTAGATATGTGGTAAGCCATTTCAGAAAAGAATTCTCGATATCTGAAGAAGACTTTAATGAGCAGCAGCAATAACGGGTTATTGTAGCTGTCAACTTAATTAAGAAATTCCACATCCACGTATCATTTGTAAGCATATTTTGTTACACGCTAATATGTTTTTGGTGACATTACATAAGTAATTACATTTGTAGATGCACAACAGGTGTCGCGTGATGGATATTATTCATGTTAGTACCAGTGCATGCAAATAACTTAATAAGAGATAAATACATGTTTTATATCAAGTTTTGCATATGTAATCGGCATTCGATATTAATTAATGAAATGAACTAACGACTACTCAAATGCAGAAATCATTTCTGCTTAGCCCAAAGGTATGACTGGTAAAGAATGCCAAACAATGTACAAAGTGCAATAAAGTATAAATAAAAAAAAACTACCTTATGTAACCAAATGTAGGTAATATTTTAATTTATAACGCTACAATAAAAATCAATGAAAACGCCTTCATATCTCCAACATGTTGGGTTGGGCGCCATTCGTTGACGCCATAAACATAATTTAGTTGAATATCTGTTTTCATCCATCGGCAAACAAGAGACAATATACGATCACTTAAGTACTCTTATATTCTTCAAACCAATTAGATATATTATTCACAAACTCACGGAGCAGCTAGTGTAATAAGTTAAGAGTAATTTGACTTAACTCCAATAAATATTCAATGTTCTTTCTGATATTAGTACCTACACAATGCTGAAGTAAGTGGTAAGTATGAATGACTCCGTTGATCCAATCAGACCAAGTTATTTACACACTCATCAAGAAAACGTGAATCAACACTTCAAGGGTGTTGCTGCTTTATGCTTACTCCGTTTAATATGCAAATGTTATCGTAAAACACATGTCATGTTGTTTGTAGTTCTTAAAAGTCTTGTCTTTGTCTTTTTTCGTCTCATAACCTCAATCATGTAAAAAACACTCAGAATATTATCAGAAAATTACATAAACATAAGCAATATGTTTAAATAACGCATACTTATTTATTTCGCTCTACGTAGTTTGAACTTACAAAATGCCTCAATTTATTACTCCGTCCATAATATACCTCGTAGTTATGTTAGTTTAGTTAGTGGATTTATTCCCATCCCTATTCATTCCTTAATTGGTGAATGGGCCGCCCACCGAATCCGGTGCAACGAACAACCGCATTAAATCTTTATTTAACTATTGTCTGTCTGTCACAAAGTTATTACACATGTTCCGGTGTCCACTGCGTCTGGGCAGGAACAATTTGTTTGAAATTAGCGTAGGATGACCGATGAGCAATACGAGTAATAGAATGAATGCAATGTATTTGATTTGTTGGATCATTAAACATTACCTGTCTGTCGACTTAGGAACAGTTGCGTGATCGATAAGTAATTTAAATAATGGTGCAATTTACCACTAGTTGAGTATCGATCACGCAACTGGGCCTTATGACTGTCACTTGAATAATAACTAGGTCATATTTTTAAAGTCTGCGTGAGCTCGCTCTATCGTCTCTGTCTATGCCACGTTTGGTCTAGTCGAGACAAGAGCGAACTCATTTAAAATAAAAAATATAATAAAGAAGGATTTCTGCCTTTATTAAGGGTCCCAGCTGGATAGATAATTAAACGATTTTTAGATATAGTTTTCATTAGATGGAACAACAGCAATGAAAATGTATAACTAAGAATTACAAGCCGAAACTGACACACATAATATCGAGTATTGACTGTAAACTAGGTATGTTAATTATTCCTGTCCGTTATTTCAGTATTGTAATTTTAGAAGTAGAGACAAGTGCTGACCTCCTTCAAAGGCCATTGCCGTTCACTTCACATTTATGAATTTTTCAGTAGGTTAAGCCTATGTGTAGTTACCTACCTAAATGTTTCATTATCTAGAGCAAATTTCACTCTGGGTAGGTATTTTGATGTTCTTAAACGCTTTTACTATGGAGCAAGATATTGCTGAACTTACGTGATTTGGCCATGATTTGAAAAATGTAAATGATTTCTTTACACTATAAAAGACATAACTAGATTAAACTTTAGAATAGTTGGATTGCTATCTTGGATCTTATAATATTTTTTTTTAATCATAAATCATAAATAAGATAGAAATCCGTAAATATTGTCTCGAACTTTCGATATTTTGGCACTGTTGCAAGCGCTATGATCTCGGAGTAGCTGTGTCTTATATTATAATTCTAATGTTAGTTAGTGACCATCGATAGATAAGCTTTACTAAAATCGGCACTATTTTTATTTTCAAATTATTAAACTGAAGCTAATAACTTTTTTAAAGAAGTTGAGCTAGATTAAGCTAAGCGTGGCAGAGATAATTTTGACGATGCAATGGAGCAAGCACGCATTTCTTTTGCCCCACAATTAAAAAACTTCTTCCTTTCCAGCCTGACCCAGAGCCATCATCCGATGCGGCCAGCCCAGACAAGATGCGGCCTCTAGACTGCGGCTGGGGCGCTCTCCGGCCAGCCTGGCTGCAGCGCTTCCGAACCGCTAAGTGGGCCCTGTTCTGGCTGTGCTGGGCCGGCGCTATACAGGGTGAGTGAGTTCTTAGATGTGCCGAAGAAAGCGCTTGCTAGAATTTGGCAGCGTTGACGGACCACCAGCCGATGCAGGTTGTCCGGACAAGTGTTTGATAACGAATTGCCTACCGTTCTAATCTTAATCAAGGACAGTTAACAAAAATTAATAGTGAAGATGACATAGACAACATAGTAAACTCTATATTTTAGGAATAGAACGCGCTCAATTTATGAATCAGATCGAAAGACGAAGCAAAACTCAGGCCAATAAGCGATTATCAAAGAGATGCCAAGCTAACTAACTAGTTAGTGTGGCTAAAAATATGTGTCATAATATCATAACACACGACAGCGTCATAATGGCCCATTAACCGCGCGTTTGGTTTCACCTCGCGTGCGTCCGCGCAGGCCGCATTCACTATTTCTGATAGGGTTGTCTGTCACTTGTCAAGTGGTTTTATAACATCTGGATCTGTAATGTAGCAGAATTAAAACTTTTGTTTCGTGTTCTGTGGTATAATGAACAGTTTTCACGACCTGCAATTAAAGCTCTTCACCTTTACTATTTCTATTGCTCAATTTCAATAACTAGCGTTCACATGAAGATTTTTTACCTTTATCTTATTTGTCGTACCTATCTTATTATTTTGTTTTCTTTATTAAGTTTTCGGTACAATTCTTAAAGATGAAATAAGAAACCAAAAATTGCGCACGTTGTTGTTTCTTATTTCACATTTAAGAATATAAATATGACACTGTGAGTGTTTAAAAAACATTCCAAACCATTTTCGGTACAACATACAAAAAACAAATATCTACTTTATCCAAATAACAATGCTTTAAGCATTAAGTCCACCTTTTGTACAGTTTCATTTGTGCAATAAAGTTTTTAAATAAATAAATAACAACTAAAATAATCTGGGTCACTATGTTATGTTGAAATTAACTGAATCTTTCTAATTGATTTCTAGTTCGCTATTGGTTGGCAGCCCTAAAAGTGATATACCGTGATACGCAAATAACGTAAATAAAGGTTTTTTAATCAGTTTTCTCGTTAAAACTAGCTATCTGGCAGTGTCGTTCACGATTGAATATGCTAATTTGTTAATTGCCATAAATCGAAATAGAAAACGACGTTTAATAGCTAGTGTATCTACACATTCACTTTTTTTTTAAATGTGCATGTTTAATTTCAACTAAAGAGACTTCTACAAACATAATCGCATTAACTGAAAGTAGGTTATTGCTTTTCTTATCTTAATGCAACTATTGGCACCATTATTCGATAATATACAGGGTGTTTCATGTAACGTGTCAAGCCGATGCGTGGTGATAGGTGAGTACCATACCTATCCATTTCACCCCCATGTATGTTAGACAAATATTTATAGTTTAGGAGTTATAATTTTTTTTCGATATTTTTCATGACACATAGACGATATCTTTAAAAAATTATAACTTTTTTTTGGGTCCACTTTTCTCAGATATTTTGATCTCAATAGAATGCTCATTATTTGCAATATTATGAGTAAAATAATCGCCATCCTAACTTAGACATAAGATACAAAATTATTGATCGATACTAAAAAATATTGCATTAAGCAGAACCGAATAGAATTTTCAACATAAATTTAAAAATATAAAAAAGAGTTTCCATAGTTTCTGACTAATTTTAAAAACTGCTTGACTTCATAAAATTTATGACTTCATATTATTTATTTATTAATTAATGGGTAATTTTTAGCTTAAATCGGCCGTTGAATGTGGCATATCGGAAATATCTTGATTTTCATAATTTTTATTGTTACCTTTGCATATTTTTATCAAATCTTATATTTAGTGTCCCTCTATGTTTAAAAAGAGCTTATTTGATAACAAGTACATACATTATGTACCTACTACTAACTTTAACCACGACCATATGAGTTAATGAGGGATCCAACATTTTACTTACATTGCACTCAAATTTCGTACTTTATTAACAACAAATAAACAAGAAACAATTGAAACTAAGACATGCATCGTAAAAAAAATCTAAATCGAAAATACAATCACATAATCACTAACTGCTCCAGCTTTGAGGGCTGAGCCCGACCCAAAATCAAAATTCTGCTTGGGCAAAAAGCTAAAACTGGCTAGTTCTTAGCTCAAAGGATTAGTTTAGCTTTCCCAAGCCTCAAGGAAATGATTTAGTTTGTGAATAAATGGGTTGTAGATGATTTTTATGATGCATGTCTTAGTTTCAATTGTTTCTTGTTTATTTGTTGTTAATAAAGTACGAAATTTGAGTGCAATGTAAGTAAAATTTTGGATCCCTCATTAACTCATATGGTCGTGGTTAAAGTTAGTAGTAGGTACATAATGTATGTACTTGTTATCAAATGAGCTCTATTTAAACATAGAGGGACACTAAATATCAGATTTGATAAAAATATGCAAAGTTAACAATAAAAATAAAAATAATGAAAATCAAGATATTTCCGATATGACACATTCAACGGCCGATTTAAGCTAAAAATTACCTGTAGGGGTCACAGGTTGTCACATGTTTATATTGCAATAAACAGTTGCACTCATGACTCAATAGAGAACAGTCGTTTCATTCCCGCCTCCTCACACTTACCTACCTGTACACACACATACATATACTTATATGTGGTGACCCGCGATAGAATACGCGTTGCTCGCGGTTGTGTTCGGACGTTTTGCGTGAAAACATGTTTCCGGCGAATTATGCAGACCCGCCGATGCCGCCGCCGGCAAGCTCAGCTCCAGCACCAGCCCAGGAGCCACCAGGAAACGTATCTGACATCTCTGCAGTCACGGTTGCAGGCAAGATTCCAGATTTTTGGCCCGAGAACCCACGCCTGTGGTTTGTACAAGTGGAAGCCATCTTGACACCCCAAAAAATGTCGGATGCTAACAAATATTACATGGTCGTGGCAAAACTGAATAAGGAGGCCATACAGCAAGTGGCAGACATATTGTCGAAACCACCGGAGTACAATAAATTTGAAACCTTGAAAAATAGACTTCTGCAAATATACGAAGAGTCGGAAACGAGACAGATCCAGAAATTGATATCGGAAGTAGAATTGGGTGACCAAAAACCCAGTCAACTGCTGAGAAGAATGAAGGAATTAGCTAGAGGAAAAATAGAAGATGACACCCTGAATATACTTTGGCAAGGTCACTTACCGTCTTCAGTGAGAGCTGTCCTCACAGTGACATCGTCCCAGGACCTAGATAGTCTTGCAAGCGTAGCGGACAAAATCATGGAAACCTACCAGCCGGCACGCATCAGTGAGGTATCCCGTAGTCGACAAGAACCTGTAACAGCATTCGATGTAGCAGCAATAATGGCGGAGATATCAAAAATAAACGTGAAAATGGCAGAAATGCATCAGGACAGGGAGAGATACAGAGACAGGAATAGGAGCAGGAGCAGGAACAGGAATTTTTCCCGGTCAGCTACCAGGAGCAGCAGGACGCCTGAGAGTCCGAACTGGTTGTGTTCGTACCATTACAGATTCAGAGCGCGAGCCAGGAAGTGTGTACCACCGTGCAACTGGAGGAACCCCACAGCACCATCGCAGACACCGCCACCAGCGTCATTGGGAAACTAGATAAAGTGCAGCAGACGGCGGGAGGCTGCACGATTAAGGACTACCGCCTGATTGTAAGTGACAGAATCTCTCGTATACGATTTTTAATCGACTCAGGTGCACATGTATCGGTTTTGCCCAGATCAGTAATTAAAAATAAACAGGATCTATGTCATAACTCCAACTTTAAATTGTTCGCAGCAAACGGTTCTGAAATAAAAACATACGGAACCAAGACGCTCACGCTAGACCTAAAATTGAGAAGACCATTTAAGTGGACTTTCATAATATGTGACGTTAAGCAACCTATTTTAGGGGTAGATTTTCTTAACTATCATAGGTTAATCATTGATATTAATGGCCGTTGTTTATTAGATAAATTAACTAATTTTGCAGTGTATGGATCGATCGTAAACAATTCTGAGTTGGCTATTTCGACCTTGCGAAGCGATCACCCGATATATGATATATTGAAGCGATATCCAGAGGTTCTCAAACCTTTGTCATTCAAAGAGTCACCTAAGCATTCAGTTTATCACTATATAGAAACTACAGGTCAACCTGTATTTTGCAAACCTAGGCCGTTACCACCTAACCGTTATAAGTTAGCTAGAGAAGAATTCAAAAACATGTTAGAAGCAGGTATATGTAGACCATCGAAATCGGCATGGGCTAGTCCCTTACATTTAGTTCCCAAAAAAGATGGTCAAGTTCGCCCTTGTGGTGACTATAGAGCTTTGAATGCCATCACTAAGCCTGATAGATATCCGGTCCCAAGAGTTCAAGATTTTACATATTTACTTAATGGAAAAACAGTATTTTCTAAAATCGACATAAAAAAAGCGTACCACAATATTTTAATTAATCCAGATGATATACCAAAAACAGCTATTACTACACCATTTGGACTTTATGAATTCGAGCGCATGACCTTTGGTTTGAGAAACGCTTCCCAAACGTTTCAACGCTTTATGACTAACTCAGTGTTATCAGGTTTAGACTTCGTGTACTGTTACTGCGACGATATTTTGATTGCATCAGCAAATGATACAACACACAACGAGCACTTAGAACAAATATTTAAACGGTTAGATGAATACGGTATAACAATTAATTTAGAGAAATGTACATTCAAGGCAACGAGTATAGAATTTTTGGGGTATGAAGTCACAGTGAAAGGTATCAAACCATTAGAAAGCAAAGTTAAAGCAATTTTAGACTATCCGAAACCTCAAAACGTAAGTCAGCTACGAAAATTTTTAGGCATGGTCAATTTTTATAGGAATCATTTACCTAAAGCTGCCGAATACCTAAAAATATTAGATAGTTTCACTTGTAACGCTAAAAAGAATGACAAAACATTGATAAGTTGGACACCGGATGCCGAGCAAGCATTCTCGGAATGCAAAAATAAACTCATGGAGGCAGTCACGTTGTCGTACCCGTCTATCGACGCGCCATTTGCCCTTTTCGCTGACGCGTCGAATAGTTGCGTCGGAGCCGTTTTGCAACAGTATGTCGATGGTCAATGGCATCCTCTAGGTTATTTTTCACGTAAATTGAATGAGACACAGAGAAAATATAGCACATACGATAGAGAGTTACTCGCAATTTTTTTGGCCATGGAACATTTTAGATGCTTATTCGAGGGTAAGGAATTGATAATTTTCACAGACCATAAGCCTTTAACATTCGCTTTTTCCAAATTGTGTAAAAATAACAATAAAGAGAGCCCGAGGCGAGTCAGACAGTTGTTATTTATAAGTGAGTTCACCACGGATATTCGACATGTAAGTGGACAAGATAACATTGTCGCGGACGCATTATCCCGAGTAGATACCATAGAATGCACTTCAAGCGTTATCAATTTTGAAAAACTAGCAGAAGATCAAAGTCTTAATGAGGAGCTCAAAATGTATTTAAACAGTTCGAAACACCAATTAAAAGAAATCTTAATACCAAACACACATAAGGCTATTTATTGTGAAATTTCAACTGGAACTGCCAGACCCTATCTTACGGAGAAATTTAGAAAAGATGTTTTTCATGCTATTCATAACATTAGTCACCCAGGTTTGCGTACGTCACGGCAAATGATTAAAGATAGATTTTTTTGGCCAAACATGAACAAGGATATAGGATTATGGACTAAAACTTGTATTAATTGTCAAAAAGCTAAGATAAATAGACACACAAATTCTAGTTACGGCAAATTTTCTCAAGTTGATAGATTTGACCACATACATATAGACCTGATAGGACCACTGCCTATTACTACAGATGATTATAGGTATTGTCTAACAGCAATAGATAGGTGCACTGGTTGGCCAGAGGCATTTCCATTAAAAGAGATAACAGCTGATGTTGTAGCAAAAACCTTGTATGAGGGTTGGATTTGTAGGTTTGGCTGCCCTATTAAGCTCACAAGCGACCAGGGTAGGCAATTTGAGAGCAAGTTATTTTCAATTTTAATGTCATATTTAGGTATACAAAAGATAAGAACAACTCCATACCATCCACAAAGTAATGGAGCTATAGAAAGATGGCACCGATGTGTCAAGGCATCGTTAATGGCACGTCTAGACGGTAGTAAGAATTGGGCACAGGAACTTCCTACTGTAATGTTGGGACTCCGGGCTGCAAGTAAGTCAGACATAGGTATAAGCGCCGCTCAAATGGTTTATGGACGATCCTTACGACTGCCAGGTGAATTCTTTTCAGAAACTGAAAATACCATTAATGAACCTTATACGATCGTACAGAATATTAATGATACTATAAATAAATTGAAACCCATTAAGGAAGATATTAATAATAAATACTCAAAATCATTTTTCGTACACCATGATTTAAGAACATGTTCGCATGTATTTGTAAGAAATGACATGATAAAAAAATCATTAACTTGTCCGTACCAAGGTCCTTATAAGATATTAGAGAGATACGATAAAGTCTATAAGTTGCAACTTCCGGATAGAGAATTAGTTGTTTCAATAGATAGGTTAAAACCTGCGTATATTTTACAAGACAATGTATCTTCAGCAGAGGAAAGCATAAAATCATGTATTAAAAAATCTAGGAGTGGCAGGGTCATAAAACCACCCGTCAGATTCTCTTAATTATATATTATTATTTTATAAATCTCATTTTTAATAAGTAAGGGTAATGTGTTTCATACAAACATAATTGAAGTATAAAACAAACATAAATGATAAATTATAATATTATTAAAATGTAACGAGCGGAGTCGCGCGAAATAAGTAGTATGTCTCAAACATTAGTATAACTCATCGTCATGTCGCAATTGGTAATCAGGCCAATAATGACGCATGTTGATTTAGCAAAAATAATAACTCTTTAATTAAATTATGGTTTAGGACACAATAGATCATAATCTACTTAGTTATCGTAACGTTAACATAGAACCTGTAACTTAATTCTGTTCATAATGGGTAAAACGTACAGCACTGAGAAAAGAAACGAAGAAGTCATTATCGCTCAAAATGGCGCAAATGATGCTACACATTCGCATTTCGAGCAACAAATGGAGAAATATGGAACTGCGATATCAATCGTGGTCATGGTAATTATAATTACCATCATCTATATAATATACAAGAAGTGTATACAGCGTGTCCGAAAAGTAGTCAGACAAGAGGTAGTCGCAGGACGCAGTGATAATTATCCTCAACAGCATCAACAGCAGGCGCTACCGCGTCAAATGGTATAGTGAAAAGTCGCGTAAAAAGTGTATCAGTGACGTGTAGTGCAAGTGTTTGTGAAATTACCTGTAAACATGCTATGTAAAAGGTTTATCATATTAAATTGTAAGTAAATATAAATTTGGCAGTAAAAAATAGTTAAATAAAACTATAAAGAAACAAAATTGTTATTGCATCCATTTATTATTATCTATACATAAAACAATGTAACGCAACAGACATAATCGGCATATTTGATTCTGTATGTACTAAATTAGAATACATTTACTAAATATTTCCATACTACTATGTTATGAATATTTAGCTTTTAAGAAATAAGAGATAAAAACGAAATTTTGTAACTAACGTAACATTCATGAATACAATTTCAAATAGGAAGTTTATAAATTATAACTTAATGCCATTTTTGTGACTATTAAAAATTAAGTCAATTCTTGTCTTTATCAAAATTATGTTCTAAAAATATTCGAATGATATCAATGTAATAGTTAATCGTAACAGAAAGGCGTCATCAGTTTCAAGTTACAGCTCCGGCTGAACTGATAAGCACTTCCAAGTAATGTAAACATAGTTTGTAAGCTAGAAATGTATTGTACCTCCATTGTAATATGTATTCAATGCATTATTATTATGATTGTTTCAATTTTTTTTAAAAAAAAGGGGGGTATACTGTAGGGGTCACAGGTTGTCACATGTTTATATTGCAATAAACAGTTGCACTCATGACTCAATAGAGAACAGTCGTTTCATTCCCGCCTCCTCACACTTACCTACCTGTACACACACATACATATACTTATATACCCATTAAGTAGATCGTTTTTGTATTGTAATGAAAGTTTATGAAGTCAAGCAGTTTTTAAATTTAGTCAGAAACTATGGAAACTCTTTTTTATATTTTTAAATTTATGTTGAAAATTCTATTCGGTTCTGCTTAATGCAATATTTTTTAGTATCGATCAATAATTTTGTTTCTTGTGTCTAAGTTAGGATGGCGACTATTTTACTCATAATATTGCAAATAATGAGCATTCTATTGAAATCAAAATATCTGAGAAAAGTGAACCCAAAAAAAAGTGTTAATTTTTTAAAGATATCGTCTAGGTGCATCATGAAAAATATCGAAAAAAAATTATAACTCCTAAACTATAAATATTTGTCTAACATACATGGGGGTGAAATGGATATGTATGGTACTCACCTATTACCACGCATCGGCTTGACACGTTACATGAAACACCCTGTATAGTCATGCTGTTAATGAACTCCAATGAAAAAAGGTGCGTTGTTGTGCATATAGGTACTTTAGTTAGATAACTACTATGTAAGTGAAAATATTTTCATGACGCAATTTTATAAAATTGATCGCTAAATTTCTACATGCGTCACAAATAGTTTTTATTTTCTGAATTTCAGGATTTATACACATTATATCACAGCTAAAATTAGAGTGAATTCTGCCCTTAAAACATACGTCAGAAGTAAGTTAAAATTCCAAAATGCGGCATATTTGCAAAAAAGCTCTCGCAAAGTCTGCTTATTCAGAAGTTAGCTCATTCCGGCCAAAAATTAACCCATTTACGCCGCAAAACACGGCGGTCGTTCGCGCCTTCATTTAGCGGCGCAAACACCCGAAAGGGTTAATGAAATAATAAAACAGTGTAATTAATATAAAAAACACAAACTAGAGCTTCCTGGGGGAGCTAACTAGATTACTCGGCGATTTGCTCACGAAATTAACTGTTTGGGCCAAGGCGGGGGTGCCAGCGGTGTATCGGCTGTTTTTGCTTAAGGGCCCTTAGTAGGTGAAAACGGCAAAACGGACTGTTTTCTATGAGCTATAATTGAAAATATTCAAGGTTTTTCGCACTGAAATTTCTAATATGTATTACAGAACGTATGTGTGATGGGATGACTGTTTCCAAAACACGATTGGAAAAATTTTGCTCGATAAAAAAAAATCCTGAAGTTACCTCTAAAATATCATTTAAATGCTCATTACATCCGTATTTTACGATAATTATTCGTATAAAATCACAAATACATAGGTATTTACCTTCTCGATTTCTTGACTGTTTTAGATTTAGAAAATACTAAATATTTTCATTTACTTTTCGATAAAAATGTGAATGGCGCTTACGATTTTTAGTTTCGAGCACGTTGATTCCATACTAAACGCGGACCCCGACCCGCGCGCCACCCGTGAGGCCCAGTCTCGCTTTGACGTTCGCACGCGGGGGCTGTGTCGCTTAGCTTGCCACTCTGAACGCGCGAAAATTACGAGTCCAAAGCACGAGTTGAACTAACTTTACCATGGGAAATAAAATAAAAAACATTATCGAAATTGAGTACTTGCAAAAAAAGGTCGGCTAAAGCTCTGAATGAATTGATGAGGTATGTACCCTATTTTGATTATTTCATTCAACTACCATTATGTACTATTATTATTTATTATATAGTGTGGTGGACGCAGGGCCAGTGCCAGACAGTAATTACTTCGATACTGTTTGGCACTGCAGCTGTCCATGGGCAGACGTAGAATTTACCTTCAGGTGCAAGATCTGCTCGTCCCGTCACACAATGGCATAAAAAAATTAGTTAATTTGATAATCTATTATTTATTATCAATATAATAATCTATTGTTTATATAATTTCAGAAAACGACGATGCATGACAACTATAGATGGGCGCCTACCCGGATGAAAACCCAGCCACTGGATAAATATCCAATACACGCTATTTAACTCGTCAAGTATGTGTAAACGAGACACAATAAAAATTCCATTGTTATGCGACTCTCGGCATTCGTTTGATACCTGACTGATTAAACCCACCCGATTCAAATTGATACCGGGTATAAATTAAAGCCTGTGTTAAAAAATTAAAGAAGTATTTTCACTGAAGTTTGTCACTTTTATGGTGCGATTCAATTTCTTTTCAAGTAGTTTATAATACTGAACTATAACATTGGTTTATTTTTATTTAAATCTAATAAAAACTGTCAAACCTTATCGACAACGTTTACTTCAATAATGCAGCCTAGCGTATCGATGTGTAAACCATAAAGCGTTTTACGAAAGGTCACATCAACGAGTTATTCTGAAACTATCACGAGAGTATTTTACAAATTAAAAAGAAAATGAAGTGCTTAGTGTATTCATTACTTGTCAACTCTACGATCACACAATGGCCATAGTCATACAAGCGATAAGTACGCAACCAAAAACAATACCTTTCCAACCCTTCCCTTTATCTTTTTATCTAGCTGGGATTGCCACCTTGACCTTTTTAAAAAATAACTGTTGTCATACTACTCAATATATTCGATTTTGATGAAACGAATAATATGATTTATGATTTTAAGTGAATACGATGACTATAGATGGGCGCCTACCCGGATATAAACCCAGCCACTGGATAAATATCCAATACACGCTTTTTTACCCACCCGATTCGAATTGATACCGGGTATAAATAAAAGAAATATGATGAAATATTTTTATTGAAGTTTGTTTCTTTTATGATGCGATTCAATTTCAGTTCAAGTAGTTGATAATACTGAACTATAAAAATGGTTCATTTTATTTAAATCCAAAAAAAACTGTCATTTAGTTGAAAATACAGTGCTTACCTGCATTTTGGCAATCCCAAAGGGGAAGAGGGAGACTGTGTAAGGTTTTACAGTTTTACAGGACAACATTTTATTCAGTGCAGTACATTATGCGTATTTGTAGATCTAAGAAGTAAGTACGAACACATTTTATTAATACAAATATTTAATGTGGTATGATGTGTAAACCATAAAGCATTTTACGAAAGGTCACGTCAACGAGTTATTCTGATCACAATCACACAATGGCCATAGTCACACAAGCGATAAGTATGCAAACAAAAACAATACCTTTCCAACCCTTCCCTTTATCTTTTTATCTACCTGGGATTGCCACGAGCGCAGTTTTATCGCCGTTGGCTATAACTTGCCAGTTTCGAATATAATGTCGCTGCGCGCAGTCTTTGTTATAACAATTTTTACAACTCCTCGACCGACGACGGACTTAAGGTGACAAATCTTACAAAAATCGCGTAGAGTACATTTAATGTTATGTAATAATTATAACACAAGAATGCTTTAGCAATTAAGGAACAGTATGTCAAAGTGTTAAAAGTGTTCAAAATATATTAAACTCAAATACTGATTAAAAACAAAAAGAACGACGAGATGCAGATTTACCTTGAGTGCTGTCACCGCTACCAAGTACCACGTCATCAAGTGAAATATTGCAAAGTTGAGATAACTCCTTTTGTCTCTGTCCTTTTGTAAGTTATACTCATTAAAAAAAAACGGTTGTTCATACTACTCAACATTATCTGATTATGTTGAAACGAATAATATGATTTATGATTTAAGTGAATATGATGACTGACTGTATAACATAAACGATATTTCTTATCATATTGTAGGTCTAGGTGTTCATACACAGCCAACTGATACTCAAAACAATGAGTATTCAAATAAATACCCAGCATTCTTAATAAACACCTGGGTAAATTACGTAAAAATATTTTTTTTACCTACCGGGTGGGAATAAATTGGATTTCTACCCACCAGCCCATCTATAATGATGACAGACTGTATAGCATAAAAACAATATTTCTAATCATATTGTAAGTCTAGGTATTCATACACAGCCAACTGATACTCAAAACAATGAACATTCAACGTTGATTTTATCAGTCAGGTATCAAACGACTCCAGGGAGTCGCATAATAATGGAATTTCTATTGTGTCTCGTTCACACATACTTGACGAGTTAATGAATACCCAGCATTCTTAATAAACACCTGGGTAAATTAGGTAAAAATCAATTTTTACCTACCGGGAATAAATTGAATAAATATCCACCCAATTTCTACCCACCCGCCCATCTATAATAACAACCGATCAAGATTTAGAACTTGAAGCTAATGAGATATTACGGTTAGTAGATGCCTACGCTATTTTATTTGTTATATCTTTACTTATTTTATAAAACAATACTGAAATAAAATCTTTAATACTTACAATGAGTACTTATTATTTGTTGTCATTTATTATTTATGTACTTGAATTGAAACATCACATTATTTCACTGACTGGTCAGCGTAGTCGGCCGCCTCGCATTCGCGTGCCCCCGCGCTGCCGAGCGGGACGTCCCCCCTCACCTCAGGCGCCATTAGCTACGAAATCTGAATTTTCGCTGACCGCCTAACCCCTCTTAAGGGAGATTAGGCGTTTGACTGATTTAGAAACAGTTAGTTAGGTTAGTTTATTTTAGTTATTTCCTTGATCTCCTACGGAATTTTGTTGTGGGGCTCAGCTGCTGATATGGAATAAATTTTTGTATTACAAAAAAGGACCGTGCGTGCTATTTATAGTCTAAAACCTCAACATTCCATAAAAGAGTTGTTTAGAGAAATTAGAATATTAACTGTAGCCTCTCAGTATATTTATGAAAAAAATTAGATTTACTAATGAAAAAAGTGATATACACAAATTTAATACTAGTAATAAAAATAAGCTTGCTATTCCACAAATTCAAGCTTCAAAAGGTGGGTAATTCTTTTATGGGAAAATGTATAAAGTTTTTCAATAAACTACCAGAATACATTGTTGACTTACCGATTAATAAATTTAATCTAAGGTACTTGCGGCAAACAAGGCCCACCTAACTTGAAGCCCTCAAAAATCCTACATTTTCGGGTTGAAATAAATAATTCCATCAGTAATAATTAGAATATTTATTAAATATTTAGGACGCACTGAATCATTTTTGCTTTTTTTAATATAAATACTTGAAATGCACATTTTTCTAAAAGCCTTCGCAGGGCCTTATTAAGCTACTGTAGTATAATAAGGCCCAAACTATAAACAGACATTTTAAATGAAATTTTAACAAAAAATAAACTTATAATAACAAATTAAACTGAATTTCCCTTCATAGAAAAACAAATTGTTAATAAAATCAGAAAAAAAAATTTTGGGCCTTATTTGACCACAGTGGACCACTTTAGGGTGCACCTTAAAAACAAATATTTTTAACAACGAAAATTAACTAAAACTAAAGCAAACTGCTATTGAAGAAAAAAGACAGCACAAAATCAATATTATTAAGCAAATCCAGTTAGGAGTCTAATATAGCCCACAGCCAAAATCGGTGGGCCTTATTAAACCTACAACCTATCGGCACACTCATCGAAAAAAAATTAAAAATATGCAATTGAAACATAAAAACACGCTAATATCACAAACTAGAATATGCACTTACAATAACAAACACATCATTTTATTAAACAGTAGGAAAAATACATCAAAACTTACATTTATTCCACAGCGAAAATTATAATTTGCGACATACCCTCAAGTCAGTATGAGACCCGGCTCGCTACTGAAGAAACGAAGCGCGCGGGGTGCGCGACGTTGTCAAACCGTGCATATTGTGACTCGTTCTATGTATGCGTAAGTCACACAGGAAAGAAATCACATTTTCGCGCGAAATACGAACTGTGGGCCTTATTTAGCTCCGGGCCTTAATTACCTCCAGTACCTTACACTAATATTATAAAGAGGAAAACTTTGTTTGTTTGTTTGTTTGTTTGTTTGATTGTCTACACAAATCTACACATCTACACATCTACACAAATATTATAAAGAGGAAAACTTTGTTTGTTTGTTTGTTTGATTGTAATGAATAGGCTCATAAACTACTAGACCGATTTTAAAAATTCTTTCACCATTCGAAAGCTACATTATCCACGAGTAATATAGGCTATATTTCATTTTGATCAAAAGTAGGGTTCCTCGGATATTAGGGTTTTTCGGACACAAGGTGTAAAAAATCAACCAAAAAAGTTACTTATTTTGCGTACCCTGCCGAACGGCTGAACCGATTTAGCTGAAAATTGGCAGGGAGGTAGTTTAGAGCCAGGAGAAGGACATAGGATCCATTTTATCCCGTTCAACGGGCCGGGGCGAAACAAAGTTCGCTGGGACCGCTAGTCTGTTATTAAAGAAACCCTTATGACGAAAGGGTATTATAAAGTAGATGATTATTTAAAGATAATAATGTATGGACTTGCATGATCACCACAAACATTGTAAAACTTTTGAAAAGAGGCATTGACAATAGTGACTGAGTTTGTTGCGCAGCTTCTTCTCAGCACTAGCCCATAATTGTCCCGAGGCTGTGGTAGGGCCTAAGTTGGGACGTGTATGAGTGCCCCCAGTGGGTCTACTTATATGCAAAAATAAACGACTTGTATGACTTTTTTATATCGAGTTTTTGGTGGAAACGACTGCTGCTCTTAGCTTTTTTAGCTGAACATCGTGTGAACTTTTGAGCTTTAAAAGCTAGTTTGACTAACGAAGGTAACGGAATGTAACACAATTATGTTAGGTCTGAGCGAACGAATCCGTCCATTTCACGTAACATAAACAAATTAATTCTAGATTTTTACTAATGCCAAAAGCGTTTGCCAAGTAATTCGAGGAGTAAACTACAAATGGTAAGTGTGATTTTCACGAAAGCACGTTTACTTACATAGTAACGTGCAATAATTTAGAAAATCTAAAGTTAATAAGGTTTTTGAGAAGTCTATTTACATTTCGATATAGATTTCTTATGCGCAAGGATAGGGAGTGGAATTCGCTGCCGGCAGAAGTGTTCCCTAGCCACTAGGTATAATTTAGACGAATTCAAGAAGCGAGTGAATAGGCTGTTACTAGCGACCCAACTTAGGCCGCAGCATCACTTACCATCAGGTGAGATTGTCGGGTTTAATTCATAAAAAAAGTTTATGAATTAAACCCTTCCCAGCATAATGGTGAGAGTTGTGCTATTCTCCCGCAAGAGGCTAATAAACTGACCAAATAAACACTAACTGTATTATTTCGTTTGCTCTGTCCAGTTTCGGCTACAAATAGAGGATATAGCTGGGAAAAAGTTATTGCAAATTGCTAAAATATTTTCATGTTCATATGAAAACTATAACACAGTTTTAATAGATCAAAGGTATTGAAATTATTTAAAGCAAATCATGTTACACACTAAAGTTATAGTTGACACCACTGCCACTGCTTTTATAAAAATCAATTAAATAACCTCTTACATCCAACTGCAGGTAGACATTTACAGATATCCAATAAAATACGTTTCCCACTTGTATCGCATCCGCGACTGGAGGTCTACTCTCGAACACGATAGGATATTTTGTTGATATGTTTTTGAATTCAGCCGTCACTGTTGTCCATGATCTCGCGAGTGAAAGGAGTGGCTATATCTGTAGTTTAAAAACTGTATCCCGACTACGAATTAACATTTTGTACTCAGAATTTTGTCTTCTCTCATTTGATTCGTTTCAACTTCATTTTTTTTCAAGTATTTTGTTGTAGAATTTTATTGGTGTATACATCATGTTGTTTTTTTTAACAAAAGGTAGCCTAAGTTACCCGTACTATAAGGACTGGATTGATACTTCATTTACCCAAATCGGCTCAGTAGTTTAGCCGCAAATGTGGAATACACATAAATACCCATATGCCATATACCTACAGAGATACATAGACTGCTAAAATCATGACTCTTCCATAGTCGGTAAAAAATTCGAGTAAAGCTTAAAAGAGTGAAGGTAGAGCCGCTCCTAATAGTGGCGTTATAATTTCCCGCGGGATGGCCCAGCCAGGATCGCGGAATCCCGGGGCCCGGGATCGCGATAGTCCGGGATCTCATCCCGATAGCCGCGGGAACGGGATTTCAATTTATGGAGCAAAGAGCGCTATCACTTATTGGTATCGGTTAAGTGGTCGCGCACTTGGATATTTTAATCTGATTTTACATTGGTAGCAACAAATATTTGGGTACAGTTTGTGAAAATAAAAGTGGTTGTATTAACTTTTGAATCCCTCATGACATTATTTACTTACAAACATTTCTATTTAACACATTTTAAATTATTACATAATAAACAACTACAAAATGGTTTTCCTTACAAGCTTTTCTCTTGTTTTTATGTCCGTTTCATGCCAAATACTCTTAAAAAGAAAATGAAATGAATGATTAAATATAATATCCAACAAAACATAGCACAACAATAATCCATTATTCGGTTGTGCAAAAAATAAAGTAAATACTCAGAGCTCGGAAACGGAGCGGTTTTTTTCGTAAACAAAAGTTTACAGCACATTCGAAAGCCATTACGAGTAGCAGCGAGTAACGTAATACGCGCGTGTACATAACGAGATATTTACTACGAACCTAAAGCTCTAGAACTGATATTAAGTATATTTTATCACAAAAGAAGAAAAGCTTTCTTTTAAACATAATAATTTAATAACATACTTACCTAAGATATCGAATCGGGATAAAATCCAAGGTTTTTCTGACTGATCTTTTACTTAATATAAAGTTAAGTTCATAATATAAATATTGTTTTCCTAAAATTACGTGTCATAATAACCGTTTTACTAAATCTTCCTAAAACAAAAAAAAAATTGAGATCACAAAATTACCGGAAATTAGGTAAGTATACCTCTATAATCCAATTAGTTTGTAGACCCTGGACACCAAAATTTAATATTTAGTTTGCAATCAAATAGTTATTTAAGTTTGGTATGTACACTGTTTAAATTCAAATAAATCATTCATTCATTCATTCATTCTGAGGGGCTCATTCAAAAGTATTCTTGGTTGTGCAGTCTCTTCCAGTGCTTCTATGTGGAGCCGTGTAGTTCCTCGTAAATCTGCATTAAGTCGGTCTGGTGCGAGAGTTACGGTGGCCAACAGGTGTACTCTACCCACTCCCGCGCACCTTCTTATACGAGGAAGTAATGCACTGTGACACACCTTGCTTTATCACTGATATTGCAAAGTTACTCGTATCGAAATACTGTCATTCTGATTGTACATTAGAAAACTTAACATGCTGATTATCTTCATTAAGGGTAGCCACCAAACAAGTAAGTACAGGCGTATTAACCGTGGTAAGCATAAAATATTAACACCTAGCTATATTAACCTATTGCCTTTACTGAAACAGACGGACAGACGAACATGGCGAAACTAGGAGGCTCCTAGTTGGTTTTAGAACCTTAAAAAGGAAAAACTAGGGTGGTAATGTAATAGTTGGGAATCGCTGGTTTACCTACTCTCAGACTAGTCTCAGAACAAATTAAAAACCACTTTTCACATGGCTTAGAAAATCTCATCATATTTATTCACACCTTCAAAAGAAATGTAAAAAGTTTTGAAGATGAACCAAGCTGTTACTAATCGTTATCATATCTTCTAGTCTACCTATTTATCTATTACTAAACTTATTGCTTATTGTCTCTTGCTGTGTTAGTTTCCTCGTAAATCTACATTAACTTGTCCTAGCCCCAGAGTTACGGTAAACAGGTGTAGCCTCTTTCTGCGAGCACTTTATTCGCTGCTGTACTCTAAAAACATTCGCGTACCCTTCCCTGAATTAATGAAGGCATATTTCATGGTTAGCCTACACTTTACACCTGAATAATAGACAAAACACTTTGGTGCGGTACCTTTTATATCAGTAACGATTAACTAAAGAGACCTCACCTGCTTACCAAGGCTTCAATTTACGAGAAGCTCTGCTTAAACTAGGTAGTAAGTTTAAGTTAATAAAGTATGTGCTGATGTTAAGTTTCGTCTTACTTATTAATCTTGCTGCATTTTGGAAAAAGCTACAACTTCATGTAATTATTTTTTCATGCCTCTTTTAACCGCCACCAGCTACAAATATGAAGTAAAAAGTAATACAACCTTTTTGTCGCATTTCCTTCTCAAATACCCTACGTCGGCAATGTTGCCGGGTTCACAAATCAAGGCATTACGCGTTTAATGCTAATATCGGACCGTTGCAGGCGTTATTGCACGCCGGAATATTCGCCTTACGGTGACGTTATTACACTAAAATATGTTAAGTCGCCCATAAATTCTGTTCCGCTCTTAGATATACTAATAGACTTCTTGGAATAATTAAAAGCTACCACGTTTGACTATTATTATAAATTGATTAATTCTCCGACGTATTAAGCCGATATTTATGGTTCTTGGAGAAATAAGTTTATTAATATTTATAAAACCTAGTTAGTATTTTTTTTTCTTTTGTATACATCGCTTATTAAGAAACTAGATGAACAAACTTTTTAAAAAGTGCAATAAATTAAAAGTTGGTCGCTATCAAGATTTTCCATTGGACAAAACGTTTACGAAGCTAAGCAAAGTGATAAAAATGTCTAAAGTTAAATGAAGCACACCTGTTGTGCAGCCGAGGAGATACTAGCTGGGGCGGAGCCTAACTTGTTAACTAGGGATGGGATAGAATAGTAAAAAAAAACCGGTTAAGTGCGTGTCGGACCCGCGCACTGAGGGTTCCGTGCCACCCTTAACTGAATTCAGGGTCCACTTACTTTCACTTAACGAAAACATCACAATATATTGCGACAGCAAAAATAACTTTGTTTTTCATAGTGTTTGTATGAAAGACAAAGTTATATTTGCGGTTGATAAAAATGTGCAATATCTCAAAAACTACTGGTTTGATCTCCTTCAAACCAATTTTCGTTGCAAGTTTTTGTTGAGATCTACATCATATATTTTTCTCAAAATTTTCACTTTCTTAGTTCAAAAGTTAGAGGGGGGGGGACGCCCATTTTACCACTTTGGAAGCGTCTATATCTCAAACCTTACACTTTAAGAAAAAATGATTTTAGAAATCTCAACATCATTTTAAAAGACCTATCCATAGACACCCCACACGCATAGGTTTGAGTAAAAAAAAATTTTTAGGTTTTAGTTTCATGTATGGGAGCCCCATTATATATTATTTTTTCTTACTTTTTGTATCTGAATCGGAAAGCGGTGAACAAAATACACCTACTTACCAAGTTTCAGCTATGTGATGCTTATAGTTTCAGAATAAAGTGGCTGTGACATACGGACGGACAGACAGACAGACAGACAGACAGACCGACAGACAGACAGACAGACAGACTTGACGAAACTATAAGGGTTCCGTTTTTTGCCATTCGGCTACGGAACCCTAAAAACGAAATATAATGTTTATCCGATATGAAATATCACATTTAATTTGCAAAATCAAGCTTTAGTAATCCTACATAATTACGAGTAGGTACTACAACAACAATTATGATGTCATAATTGTTGTTTATTGTAACCTGTTTGAAAACCAGCGCTGAATTGATTTCAGCATTAGCTGAAACGGGCACCCATTGCCATAAGTTTTTCTATTCATTCTTTTATTGATATCACCTCTTATCTTTTAAGTTTTAGATTATGAAAACATTGTAACCCACTATGCCATTTTTCTGGGCAATAAATGTTTTTCAATTTCAATTTCATAATATCCGATAGGAAAATGAGAACCACTCTAGGCGGAGTGGAGTGGCTTGCATCTTGCAAACTTTGCTAACTGAGAAATTATGCTCGTGCTTCAGACAGATTGGCTTTTTTGTACAAGTAAAAACCGGTTAAGTGCGTGTCGGACCCGCGCACTAAGGGTTCCGTGCCACCCTTAACTGAATTCAGGGTGCACTTACTTTCACTTAACGAAAACATCACAATATATTGTGACAGCAAAAATAACTTTGTTTTTCATAGTGTTTGTATGAAAGACAAAGTTATATTTGCGGTTGATAAAAATGTGCAATATCTCAAAAACTACTGGTTCGATCTCCGTCAAACCAATTTTCGTTGCAAGTTTTTGTTGAGATCTACATCATATATTTTTTTCAAAATTTTCACTTTCTTAGTTCAAAAGTTAGATGGGGGGGGACGCCCATTTTACCACTTTGGAAGCGTCTATATCTCAAACCTTACACTTTTAGAAAAAATGGTTTTAGAAACCTCAACATCATTTTCAAAGACCTATCCATAGACACCCCACACGCATAGGTTTGAGTAAAAAAAATATTTTTGGTTTTAGTTACATGTATGGGAGCCCCCCCTTAAATATTATTTTTTCTTACTTTTTGTATCTGAATCGGAAAGCGGTGAACAAGATACACCTACCTACTAAGTTTCAGCTATGTGATGCTTATAGTTTCAGAATAAAGTGGCTGTGACATACGGACGGACAGACAGACAGACAGACAGACAGACAGACAGACAGACAGACAGACAGACAGACAGACTTGACGAAACTATAAGGGTTCCGTTTTTTGCCATTCGGCTACGGAACCCTAAAAAGGGTTTGCGAACTTAATCATTTGCAGTCTTTGCTACCTGAAGCAGTTTCGACTTTAATAAAGTAATCATGAAACAAAACCTTGCTTATAGCATTTGTTAGCTGAGAACTGCTGATTTTTTAACTAGAAACAATATCATCATCATCGTGTAATTTAACACGTTCCGGGACACTACTCCAGACACAATAGATGTTTTATTGTTTTCACGCCTGTAGGCGGGCACTGTCCCGGAACGTGTTAAGAGTTATGGCTCTTGTCAACTGAAACTGTGCTCTTGTCGGTCCAAATAAGGGAAGAAAGTGTGGTGGTTTCCTTCTTGCTTTCCACACCGCAGTTTAGGAATCGTGGATTGGGTTTCATACCCAGTCGGAAGAAGCTTTTTCTGTTTTACTACATCGTCAGCCTTATGCCAGTTCTGGAAATGCTGCTACCCAACTCCAGGGGACGCTTGTTTAATAGATTTTGATTTATTCATACAAGGTAGTCCACCAACAAGAGCGAAGCTCTTAAGTTTAAGAGAAGAAGAAAACAAGGTATGCTATTGTAACTTTTACGAGGGCAATTTTGTTTTATCTCAACCTTAGCTATTTGCTTACCATCCCTTTCACACTCCTTGAAGTATTCAATCAAGCAAAATAATCTCAGCTAATAATTCGATTTGAAGTCGATTTTATTCCGATCCGATGATTCTAATATCCCCCATATCGGATCGGAGACGGATCCGGGAGATCAAAAGGTGTTTATGGCGTGTAGTCAATAAACGACGTTTATCACCGGGATAGCACCAGCATCCATATTGGATCCCGGAGTCCCGGAGGGCTTCCGACCGTTTGGAACCAGGGACGGACTAGGAAGAACCGGAATCAGTTACAAAAAAGTTTTCTGAGGCCTTAAATGTATTTTCAAATAAGTTGTGTCTTTCAATACTTTCATATCTAATTGAGGATTTGTGTATAACCAAAATCACATAAAAAGTAAAAAGACATTTATTTCAGTAATTTAATATACAGATCATTGATGAAACTTCCCATTGAGTAAACTTTTAATACAGATTTATAATACCCTGGTGCAATCTGTCATCTCCTATAGTTTACCCATTTGGGGTGGATCTCATAAAACCAAACTGATCCAATTAGAACGCGCCCAGAGATGTCTATTGAAAGTCTTACTTCTAGAAAGATATACCTACATTACCGTCAAAGTCTATGAAGACTGTGACGTGCTTACCATAAGACAGTTATACATATTTTTTTGTATTTTAAAAACTCATAAAAACACAACTCCTGATCCGATTATAAATTTCCAAACGTAACCCATTTAATGTTATTCCAAATTTAAACACTTACACAAATTTTTCACGGAACCAATTTCACTTTAAATCAATTATATTATATAATAAGATAAATAGAATACTGCATATTTATAACATGTCACTTAATGAAGCTAAGAAAAAAATATTTAACTGGTTGCGACAGATGGATTATTCTGAAACTGAAAAAGTACTAAATTTTGAATTTTGATAATGAACAAACGCTGTGCATAAACTTCTTTTGGTTTTTTAGTAGATTTTTTATTTAATTAAACAGATTTATTAATGTAACTTGTAATCTTAATAGCTGACGTCGTTGCGAGACGCACGCGCACGCGAGTCGAGTTTGCGGTGCAAAATGGCGTTGCCAAATATTGTTAAATGTAATAGCTGCAATATTGTGATTAGTGAAGTTTTAGCGTTCATTCAAAATAAGGTGGACGTTATGGACGAAGAAAGCATCGTTCGTATCTGTTCGTCTTCGTTTGCATCGGAGGACATTGAACGAGCTAAGTGTTTGCTATTTGAATCGATAACGACTAAGAAACGTAAAATAACGCGGAAACGAGAAGGGCGAACACTGAGAGACCTATACGATGTAATTGCGGTTTTCAAGGAAACTGAGCCAGATGAAACGCCGATTTTTGTGGCAAGGGAACTACAAAAGTTACCACCGGTGACCTTCGACCACATAGATGCAACTAGACTACTAAAGGACATTATTGTAATCCAGAAAGAAATAAGAACACTTAAGGAAACCTGCATAACAGTCGATAGACTCGATGAGATTAAAAGTGAATTTCGAAATATTAAGGAATCTTCGCATAACTCCAGCTACGACTGTTATCACGTAAATAAAAACCGTGGCGGTGGTTTTGTCTCAAATAGCTACTGTATGGATAGCGGGCCGACCGGCCTACCTCACATTGTAGAAACAAATACGAGTATGACGAGTGACAACGTGGCTCCACTTAGAATAATATCAAAGATGCCTAGAGATCACAATGCGTACAAAATTGAAATACCTAAGGCTAAGTTAGGTATCTTTTTAGATGATAGTTTCTGGCCGGAGGGCATCACTTTTAGAAAGTTTATTGATTTTAAGAAGAAAACTGATGGCGGACTCGTTAAAAAGAAAGATAAGTGAGAGATCAGGTATCAATATGGTAACGTTTAATTGTAAATCGATTAAACGATCTATAGATGGGGTTAGAATGCTATGCAGAGAGGCGGACATCATCGCACTTCAAGAAACGTGGCTTTTTCCTCACGACCTTTCTTACCTGGGTTCCATAGACTGTGAGTTTGGTAGTACTGGAACTTCAGCGGTGGACACCAGTGCCGGCATTATCACGGGAAGGCCCTACGGAGGGGTGGCGCTGCTGTGGAGGTCGAGCGTTTTCCCGTGCGTGAAGGTGATTGAATGTACGAATCCTCGTAATTGTGCCATCAAAATATCCCTTCGTGACAGACCTATTGTTGTGTGCAGTGTTTACATGCCGACGGATAGCAGTGAGAACCTTCCTGAATTTACTGACTGTCTTAGTATATTGTGTGCAATTATTGAGGAATGCGGTGTGGAATGTGTTTTTATGTTAGGTGACTTCAACGCTCATCCACAGGAACAATTTTACAGTGAGTTACAAAATATGTGTTTGGATCAGTCATGGATCTGTGCAGATGTATGTAAGTTGGATATATTTTCGCAGACCTTTACTTTTGTTAGTGATGTGCATGGTACTAGAAGGTGGTTGGATCATTGTGTAGTTACTGAGGCAGCATGGAAATGTGTGAATAGCGCTTTCGTTAAATATGATGCATACTGGTCCGACCATCTTCCGTTAACCATTAACTGTAATCTAAATGTGATAAAAGACAAAGCTATACCATATAGTGTTTCTGTAAATAAGTAAGATCTGCCGAGCAGTCAGATTGTTACCTTAAGTATTGTAATGACCAACTGAGAGATGTGGACTTTCCCGTTGAGTTTCGAAACTGTTGCCAAGAAGTTTGTTGTGATGAAAGTCATAGGAGTATAATAGACAACCTGTACAATCGCGTCGTATCCATATTATCTCAAGCGGCTATTATATCTTATGATATGAAGCGTACTCATAATACCCGTGGGCCAAACAAGCTTAGAGGGTGGAATACTCATGTGAGTAGCGCACACAGGGAAGCTCGGTCTAAGTTTCTTATGTGGGTCTGGTATGGGAAGCCTAAAACTGGTACGTTGTATGATGAAATGGTGGCTAGCCGTAAAATATTTAAGGGTAGGCTGAAATGGTGCCAAAATCATCAACATCAAATGCAAATGGATGCATTGGCAACCCATCATGATGGAGGAGATTTCAGGCAGTTCTGGAAAGCTACAAATAAATTGGGTTCGAAGCCGGGTCAGCCTGCTATCATTGATGGTGTTAGTGAGCCAAAAGCGATAGCTGACCTTTTTAGGGATCACTTTGCAGTTAAATCGCCACTGCAAGAAGGGGTGGAGCTGCCCGATGCTGAGACCGTGGTCAAACATATTAATCCGCTAGTGGATAGTAAAACTATACATAAAATTGTGCAGTCAATGACAAAAGGCAAATCACCTGGCCACGATGATCTCAGCATCGAGCACCTTCAGTTTGCCGGGTCACATCTTCCTAGAGTACTTGCTTTACTGTTTAATCTGTGCCTAGTGCATTCATATCTACCACAGGATCTATTGAAGACAGTTGTAGTACCTATTATTAAGAATAAAACAGGTGATGTGGCGAGCAGGTCGAACTATAGACCTATCTCATTGGCAACAGTCATAGCCAAGGTGCTTGATGGTGTGCTGAGCTCCCGGTTGGATGCCAAATTGAATATACATGACCTTCAATTTGGATTTAGGTCACATCTCTCCACAGAAAGTGCAATACTGGGATTAAAGCACGCGGTCAAGTACTATACGGACAGGAATACTCCCGTGTATGCCTGTTTCCTGGACTTGTCGAAGGCCTTCGACCTGGTCGCGTACAGCATCCTGTGGAAAAAGCTTGAGCAAGTGGGTATGCCGCCGGAAATAATATCCTTGTTCAAGTTTTGGTATAGCAACCAATTGAATACCGTAAGGTGGGCAAATGCGTACTCGGAAGCGTACAGGTTGAAATGCGGGGTAAGGCAGGGGGGCTTAACCTCGCCGAAGCTTTTCAACCTCTACGTAAATGCATTGATAGAGGGGCTCAGTGGCCTTAAAATCGGATGCCACATAGGAGGCGTGTGCGTTAATAATATCAGCTACGCGGATGATATGGTGCTGCTGGCCCCCTCTGTCAATGCCATTAGAAGGATGTTGGCTTTTTGTGTGGAGTATGCTGATGCTCATGGTCTGGTGTACAATAGCAAGAAGAGCGAGATCCTTATTTTCAAGTCGCGCAACAGACTTCCTGAGTATGTTCCCCCAATCAGGCTGTATGGTTCGCCTCTTGCTAGAGTACGTCAATTTAGGTACTTGGGTCACATTGTAACAGATGATCTCAAAGACGATACAGATATGGAGAGAGAGCGCAGGGCGCTATCGATTAGGGCAAACATGTTGGCTCGCAGATTTTATCGCTGCTCACCCTCGGTAAAGATAACGCTTTTCAAAGCTTACTGCACTTCTATGTACACGGGAGGTCTGTGGGTCAACTATACCCAGAAGTCGTATGGCGCGCTGCGCGTACAGTATAATAATGCCTTCAGGGCACTGTTGGGGCTGCCGCGTTACTGTAGTGCCTCTAGTATGCTCGCGTGCGCTGGAGTCGACAGTTTCCCGGCCTTAGTACGCAAAAAAGCTGGCTCTCTTTTACGGCGAGTACGCGGCAGCCGCAACAGCTACCTGAAGGTCATCGCCGACAGTGGGGACTGTCCACTGGTCTGGCATATGTGTCAAATAACTAAATCGTTTTTAGATATTAAGTACTAACACTAGTTGATAAGTTTTCTGTATTTCCTTTACTAACACTTGAAATGGATCATGTTGTCCGATAAATAAACATTTTTATTTTTATTTTTATTTTATTTTATTTATTTATTTAATATGTTGTGCTACTAAATCAACATTTTTGTAAAACATGTTTTTGACATAGTCTTTTTTTTTATGATCTCATTACTGGGATTCGCGGAATTGTTAAAGTACCTAACACGTTAGATAAGAATATTCTGAAGAGCAGCTTTATCCTAGCACAAGTTTTACTAACTTAAATGGGTAAGGCTTATTGTAAACCGATAATGTAACGTGTTTTTAAATAAAATATTTTGTATTTTGTATTGAGTAATGGAGATACTCGTGTTGGGAATGACTCACATGACATTTTGTCTAGTAATTTAGGTAGGTACTGTCAAATGATGAGACTTACTAATAAAGTAAATGATCTACTAATATCTCATTACATATATTTTTAAATATCCAACTAGAAATATTATGTATATAACTTACTTACGTCAGTTGCGTCTCTCGATCTCTACAAGCTATTATAGCAACAAGGCAAGAGCAACATTAGTATTTTTTTTTAAATTTTGTTTCCATATAAGAGCAACCTTAGAAGGCATTATTTTTTTTTACTTTAATTATGGTATCCAGATTTGTCGCTATTGTGTATTCCTCATCCTACACGTTAGTGTAATCCAGGGCCGTCGTCCACGTGCTCTCAGGGCCAGTATCCGGGGGCGAAACCCTAGATCCGCCCCTGGCCTGTTGCTATACCTACGCTAATTGAGTTGTCGGCGCGATAGCAAAGGGCCCTCGTCCATCAGCGATGTAATTAGCCTGTAACCGAGGCGCCATTCATACTGAACAATACAACTATCCCTCAACAATGCTTATTGGCTGTCTCTTTTGAAGAGTGCTTATAATTATATTTCAGAATTTATATGGGTTTTCCCCATTAATTTACATTATAAACTTATAAAAAAGTTAATGAGAAAACTTATTTTGTATAAAAAAGTCATTCATATCACAGCACGACTATAATATTATTATGATGGTTTTACATTGAACTACTATTACTAGCGTATGGAAAGGACACCACGAACAAATTTAGTGCTCCATGAATTGACGACACGGTCATCAACTCATAGAACAAATTCATAATTCTAAATTCAAATTTCAAGAAAAACGTCACAATCTTGTCGTCGTAATTGCGAATTGCGACACATTTTTCTCAGCTTCAGCGTCAGCTTCTCTAACAACTCACTGGTTTTATGGTATTTTTATTTATTTATTTATTTATTGCAAAATACACAGTAGATAGATAATTAATTACAAAATTAACATCGCTTACTACATGTGCAGCAAGGTAATAACTATTAATAGGTAATATAATTTGCTGAAGTTGAATTTGTCCTTATACAATATAATTACTGTATACATTTTTTAAAACCTTTGAAGTTTAATTATGTATTTGCAAAGCTAAAAATTAAATTGCCTTTTAAAACCAGTAAAGTAATATTTGAATGCCATTATCGTAAACAGTGTTGTAAGAAAACTAGCTGTATTTTCAGATTTTCCATTTAAATCAATTCACTACGGATTCGTTAGTTTATTCCGATCATATCAATGTCACTGCGATAACGATGGTATCAAGGACTATTACAACAATAATACATATGTAGTAGTAAGTATGTAGGGACATACACAATGGTCATTATTAAGTACAATTTATATAATAGTCCAGAGTTCAGTGGTGATAGGTAAATATGGGTGACCACAATGACTTTTAAAGCAACCATCATTGTAATTTTTAGATAAATCAGCTTTTTTACAGACTTCATAAAAAAGAGGTTATCAATAATGTATGTGGATATAGTTGGATTTGGATTACAGAATATTTGAGTTGATCTATTAGAGCTTCCAAACTTGTGTGCAACATTTCGTTAGTGTATGTGATACTTATTTGTATATTTGTTCCCGGATTTCTTGAAAACGAGAGATCATAGCGAGATGATTCTTTCAGGTGTATTCCAATGTACGGTACAGTGTAAGTTTCGTCAAAATCGGTCTATTAGTTTTTGAGATATGGGAAATAAATAACTAATTCGTCCTTAGGTACTCTGTAATAAAGTAAAACAGTTAGCGCAGTGGAATATAGTTTTCTTTATTTACAATTGACACATAACAACATTGAGTAACCATAGCAACCGCAGAGGGTGTCACTCCAACATTCACTCCTCTTTTTATTGGGATAACCCAATCTGGCGACGCATGTCTATCAGTGCGGGCTTGTACACCGGTTTTGTAAATGCATCAGCCAGTTGTATATCTGTAGAGACCTGCTGAATTATAACATCTCCTTCTGCTACACATTGTCTGACATAAAAATGTTTCAGCTTAATGTGTTTAGTTTTTCTATGTTGTTCGTATGGAGGGTGTGCAGATAGTTTGACTGCGGACTCATTGTCAATGCGTAAGACAGGCGTATTCAGATTTATTTGCAGGTTTTCAAATAATCTCTTCAGCCAAACGATCTCTCGGCAAGCTTCACTCGCAGCTACTATCTCGGCTTCGGTAGACGAGAGTGCAACTGACGTTTGCTTTGTACTTCGCCAGGATATTGCCGAACCAGCGAAGAGGCACAGCATCCCGCTTGTAGAGCAGCCACTTGCGTCGTCACCACCGTGATCTGCATCGCTGTAGCATACAAGATGCTTTTCGCTCTTCTTGTATACAAGTCTCATATCTATGGTTCCCTTCAAATATCTTAATATTCTTTTGACTTGCTGAATATTCTTTTTACTAGGTTTATCCAAGGTTCTTGATACCACTCCGACTGCATAAGCAATATCAGGTCTTGTACCAACCATGAGGTAAGCTAGAGAACCAACAACTTGTCTGTAGGGAAAAATAGTTGGACTGTCATTTTCCGCCATTTCTTTTTAGGGTTCCGTAGCCGAATGGCAAAAAACGGAACCCTTATAGTTTCGTCAAGTTTGTCTGTCTGTCTGTCTGTCCGTCCGTATGTCACAGCCACTTTATTCTGAAACTATAAGCATCGCATAGCTGAAACTTGGTAGGTAGGTGTATTTTGTTCACCGCTTTCCGATCCAGATACAAAAAGTTAGAAAAAATAATATTTAAGGGGGGCTCCCATACATGAAACTAAAACCTAAAAATTTTTTTTTACTCAAACCTATGCGTGTGGGGTGTCTATGGATAGGTCTTTTAAAATGATGTTGAGGTTTCTAAGACCATTTTTTCTAAAAGTGTAAGGTTTGAGATATAGACGCTTCCAAAGTGGTAAAATGGGCGTCCCCCCCCCATCTAACTTTTGAACTAAGAAAGTGAAAATTTTGAAAAAAATATATAATGTAGATCTCAACAAAAACTTGCAACGAAAATTGGTTTGAGCGAAATCGAACAAGTAGTTTTTGAGATATACCACATTTTTACCAACCGCAATAATAACTTTGTCTTTCATACAAACACTATGAAAAACAAAGTCATATTTGCGGTCGACAAAATATTGTGGTATTTTGGCTAAGTGGAAGTAAGAATCCCTGATTCAGTTAAAGTTGGAACGGAACCCTCAGTGCGCGAGTCCGACTCGCACTTGGCCGGTTTTCAGAATCTTTTAATATTGGCGTTTCAACAACTTTGCAATCACTCATTCCATATTTTTCTAATAAGTTTCTAGTATATGCAGCCTGATGTACTTTGATAATACCATCTTTGGGTCGCTCTATCTCTAGTCCAAGAAAATAGGATGGCGGCTTCGTTGTTATTTTGAAACGGCTTTCAAGTTCATTTTCAATAAAATTTTCAGCCTCGTATTCATCTGTGGCAGCTAGTAATCCGTCATCAACGTACAGACTCAGCAAAATCTTCTTTTGTCCTCGATCTCTTACGTATAGACAAGGATCTGCTTCACTTTGAATAAAGCCGGATTCCATTAGAAAATCGTGTATGCATTCATTCCAGCATTTTGGAGCTTGTTTTAAGCCATAAAGGCTGCGTCTCAGTTTGCAAACACGGCCAGTCCCGTCATCGAATCCCGCAGGTTGTCGCATATAAATCTCTTCTTTTACAGTTCCATATAAGAACGCTGTAGAAACATCGAATTGTTTTAGCGCCAATCCCTCATTTGCAGCGATACTTAACAGAATTCTGATTGTGCTCATTTTTGCAACTGGACTAAAGGTTTGATCATAGTCGATGCCATTCTTTTGAGAATAACCAATAGCTACTAAACGTGCTTTGTATTTATCAATTGACCCATCAGGGTTCCTTTTGATTTTAAATACCCATTTGCATTTCAGTGCTTTTCTATCTTTAGGTAGTCTTGTCAACTCCCAAGTTTGGTTTTCTTGTAGTGAATTTAGTTCACTGTTCATTGCTTGAAGCCACTTATCTTTATCAGTGCTACGTAAAACATCTTGATAGTTTGTTGGCTCAGAAATAGAAATTGTCTGATTGATAAACTGGTCAAAATTAAACCTGTTTGGAGGTTTAATCTGGCTTCGATCACGAAGTTGTCGTCCACTAGGTTTTTCTAGTATTGGCGTGCTTTCGTTTTGTCGCGTCATATCATTCTCATCAATCTCATTATCTTCAGCTTCAACAAATGACTCTTCGTCGTTTTCGTTCTGATCTGATGTGTGTTCTTCAATATCAACAGTCTGTGAACTTGTGGAAGGAACAGGTAGCTCGAAAGTTTTAACCTTGATTGGTGATTCAGTAAGTATGTCGGTATTATGCTTTTCTCGTAAAGGTACCTCATTAAATATGACATTTCTCGATCTTGTCAATTTTAAAGTATTTACGTCAAAAATACGATACCCTTCATCTCCATCATATCCAATAAGTATTCCTTTCTCGGCTTTTCTGTCTAACTTCCTTGACATTCTTTGTTTAGGAACATGAACGTAGCAAACACTGCCGATGATTTTGAGGTGGTCTATTTTAGGCTTCTTATTGTACCAGAGTTCATGCGGTGACTTTCCTTCGACTGGAGTTGGTCCCGTTCTATTCAGTATATAAACTGAAGCTCTAGTTATCTCAGCCCATAAGCCTTTCGGTATCTCATCATGAGCATGCATGAGTGCTCTTGCCATCTCCACAACAGTACGGTTTTCTCTCTCAGCAGAACCGTTTTGTTCGGGTGTGTAAGGAATGCCTTATTAAGGCTGCTGTCACCTACCTTCTAACAAAGTTCAAATGCAGTTTTCTCCAAAAAAATGACTAAACTGACTACTTTTTTTGAGTGAATTGTGTAGAAATGAACTATCTCCATAAGATGTCGACTCTGAATTTTTGATTCAATCTTTAAAATGTCTGTAATTTGCAATCATAGAAGCCAAATTGACGGTTTTTCTGATGCACTTTTCTAGATCAGTTGTTGACATCAGCTATCGAAATAACATAAACTTGAAGGGAATTACGTTCGTATACAAGGTATCGACTCTGTTTTTTTTATTTATCGCTCTGGTTATTCCGAATGAAGACAAAATTAAAACCATGTTTTGGCATAAAATACGCACCTAAAGACAGGCGATTATCTCTGAGATACGTTGCACTTATTCTGTGTTATTTGATAAAACAATGTTAAAGAGGTTCCTATCTTTGACTTAGCATCTAAATTCTTGATTTTATCTTGTGCAATATATTCAAAATATCTTACTAAAGTAACCTATAAATTTGAGATTTGGAGCTGTCACGAACATTCATCTTCGATCGAAATTTGACAGACAGCGCCGAGCGCTCGGAGGGGAAGGGTGTGTCGCTCGTTGTCTTCGCTGCTAGTCTTTTATTTCGTGTATGATACTAATTCCAAATTTGAAAATATCACGCTTTGCACAATTTTTATACGGCGACCAATTCGCTTTGAGGCTTTATGCAACAGGCATAAAGCCATAGTGCATTTGGATCGTCGATGGTCTCTAATTATAACAAAAAAGTATTCGTTCTTTTGTATCGATTTGTAGTTGTATTTCAATGATTAATCAATGTTATGTAAACTTGCATAGAAAGGAATCCTTATTAATACTATAAACGAGAAAGATTTATATGTATGGCGACTATTTCAAGAGGTTCATGAGATACTAGTACCAAAATTATCGACAAAAATTATAATAATAAAAAATTGTCTACAAAATAAAATTGTGGTATATGATGAGCAAACTGATTCTATCACCAAACAGTTAAATGTCAATTTTAGTCAAATACTGAATTAATAAGGCCAAGAATTTACTTTGTTGAATTGGTATTTACCTCTTACCCCTTAAGTTATTATAAAACAGGGCTGGGGCGCGCCGAGGCTGGATATGAAGCAAAGTTTTCTGTGGTCGAAGTTTTTTTTTCACTAAAAAGTCTAACCTCTTCAAAGGATTCCAATTTAGGCAAACCATTTCTTTTTGAAGTCAGTGCCATCGCATGGGCTTTGTCAAGTTCCATCTTAAGCGACATCTATCTGGGCATCAACTCCAAAAAGAAATGGTTTGCCTAAAATTGAGTCCTTTCAAGAGTTTATTTAAGACTTTTTAATGTGTTTTGTTTTTTAAGTCGGTTTTATTGAAATAGTATGGTGGTGAAGTGACCATTACCCCAACAAATTTGAAGACAAATAAGGGCTTTTGTTTTTAGTATTTGACTTTGAGTAGTAAACAAGTAAGTTTATAAATTTTCTTACATCATTCGTGCTTTGGATTTTGAATAAAAATAAACGGACGACAAAAAGTAAAAGGTCAGTTTTTCTTAATATATACCGTATATAGGCGTTATTTAGTTCCACAACCTTTGATACGCACTTGTACGTACATACCATTGGCCATTGGCGTCAATTCCATACTGTATGGGACTTGTTCATGGCATTATATCACTACGCTAGTAACAGTGTTTCAATGGTTTAAACCTAAATAAATAGGGCAAAATTTTGCTTATTTAACATTACTTTTCTTTCTTCCACAATCTACAACCACAACCTAACTATAAACTTGTATAGTAAAACGCTTGTTTAAATAGAAGCGTTTCATGTGATGTGTATGTAGTTAATATGAACCTGTATTCAAATTGTACGCAAATGCCATGAAGTTCCATGGTTCTATTCAAGTCCACATATAATATTTCATTATTGAAAAATGTATATGGACAAAATGATATATTACCAGTGTAAACCAAATAATTAAATAAAAATTATCTTGTTTATCATCTGTTATACATGAAATACTTGAAATCTTGATCGAAATTTTCTTAACTACATTTTCTGAATGTCAGCTATAATAACTTGTGACATACTTCATATATCAAAATACAAATCATATCAAAGAACAGCGTTACACTAAAAAGCATTTATGTGTAAATAAATCCTCATAGCATCCAGCTGGTATGACACGTAGTAGATCAAGCGCAGAACCAATGGCATCATCCACCAATAACCCTTAGTCCCCGTTTCTCGTGGAGTTTACATTCGTAAAAAAATACCTACTCTGAGAAGTAACGATTTGGGTGAAGACATAAAGAGGCAGATAACCGGTACCAACCTGTACCGACTGACTAGTGATGTGCCAAGTCATCTATTTTTAATCTCGAAATATTTAAGAAATTCGTTACAACAATCCAAATAAGGACCGACTGACACTAGAAAATTGTTTTAAAACAAGATTCAAATCAAGACTTGAGTCGGAAAAGTCTCTATAAAGCATTTCAATTCCATGAAATAGCCAACACGGCATAACACTGGTTAGTCGTTGCAGGTCAGTGCGTGTTACCCGCCTCTATATGTCTTCACCCTTTGGATGCATTTCGTTTTTTTATGCTGTAAGTTTTTTACGTTATTATAACTGTACGTTTGTGTTTAAATCTGTGAATTTAGTTATATAATTATCTAAAGGAAAATGTTCGCGAACGGAATTGACGCGAGCCCTGATTCCGAACTGTATTCACTGTATTCGTAATAGGTATTTTAAATACAAAAAAACTGGTATAACATTGATTTATCACATCGACTTTTATAAGACCATCATTTTCTGTGTTCATCATACGCATAGCCTACTACCTAGAGATAAAGTATCAAAATTGTTTAATTACAGTTAACATTTTTTTGTGTCCCGGACATATAAAATCGCACACACACATTGATAAATTCGGTAAAATCTGAGAATCTCCAGACTGTCATATGGCTCTTAAGGAATGCCTCAATACTTTGAGAGATTTTGGCATCAAGCAGAGGTTGACAATGGTCAACCTCTGCTTGATGCCAAAATCTCTCAAAGTATTTCGAACTTGTTCGTTATCAAACTCTCCTCCGTTATCGCTGAGTAATTCAGATATGACGTGTCCAGAATTCTTAGCTTCAGCAAGAAAATCTTTCATGCGTGCTTGAACTTCAGACTTTTGTCGAATGAAATAAATCCAACGATATTTCGAGTAATGGTCTTTGAACAAAACATAGTATCTATACTTTGATATAGAATAAGGAAATGGTCCGCATACGTCTGTGCTTATTAGCTCTCCAGGTCTGGTAGCTTTAGGTCTCTGTCCGAACTTTTGTCTATGACTCTTTCCAAAAACACAGCCTTGACAGATATCATTCGAACTGGAGTCTAGTTTTATTCCAAGTTCTTGATGTATCAGTTTTGCTACATGTCTCTTATTCTGGTGTCCAAGACGTTCGTGATAAAGCTGAATTTTGTTTTCAGGTGTTATTATCTGGTTTATCTCAATCTCTACATGAGGTGTCACTGTTCTTACATTTAGTCTGTACAGGCCCCCATTTATATGACGATTACCAGTTAATTTTATCTTTCCATCAACCTTTAAATAGCACGACTGAGCAGTAGATAAAAATATGCTATTTCTTAATGCGTCTTGTGCGGCGAGGACAGAAAATAAATTCCGCTCAATGCCTGGCACGTACCATACATTCTTGAAATATAGCAATTCTTTCTGACCATTCACATTAGATTCAATCTTGACTGTACCTTTACCAATAACTTGTACTACTTGGCCATTAGCAGTCGTTATTTTATGTGGCTCATGAAAGTATTCAAAACTGTCAAATATTCTCTTATTTGTGACATGATTTGTCGCTCCGTTGTCAACGTACCACGACTCATCGTCTTTTTGCTCGTAGCAGGCTTGAGTAAAGCCTGTCAACGTCGTCATTGCACTGGTAGAATGGTGTTTTGGGGGTCTCCCATCAGCAATCCACTTCTTGCATGATCTGACTTTGTGACATCCTTCTTTACAATAGTTGCAAACTTTGTTTTTCTTCTTGCCTTGCTTCTTTAGCATTAAGAGTTCATTACTACCTTCACCTTCTTTGTCGGTTTTTTCTTTCAGTGATCTCTCGTATGCGCACAGCTGAGTAGTCAGGTTTTCTATATTATGATCGTTAATTGACATCAAGGCCCAACTAGACATGAAGTTAAAGTATTCGTCTGGCAGTGAATCCATAACTTTACATATTAACAACATGTCAGGAAGTTGACTCTTACCTTGTTTGGTCAAAATCAGATTCATCTCATGCCATAAATTCTTGGCTGTTGTCAAATGTGTCCCCATATCATGAGTAGGATCAAGTTTGTAGCCAAAGAACTTCATGCACACGTCATAGAAACGATCCTGTGACACTCTTTCATAAAGCCGGTTTAGTTCATCCCAAGCCTCTTTTGCTGTAGTAAAACGCATCACTTTAGACAACATCTGTTCCGTCATATTGGTGGTGAGAAGCAGAAATGCAATACTTTCAATTCGCTGGTATGCATCATAATCGATTTTGAACTTATTTATTTCTTCCGAAGTAGCGTCGGCACCTGGCTGTGTTGGCTTTGTGAGTGTACCCTGTACCGCCTCCAAGGTTCCAGTATGGGTTTTCAGCAGCATCAACACTTGAAACTTCCAAGTTGTCCAGTTTGTTCCGTCGAACGTCGAACGGTCATATGTCGAGTTTCATATTTGCAGACATATTTACTTGACATGAACCTTTGTCCTTTCAGGAAATACTGTTTCTCCGAGCTTTTTATAATCGATTTTATAGCTATGCTACCATAATAAAGTAAAACAGTTAGCGCAGTGGAATATAGTTTTCTTTATTTACAATTGACACATAACAACATTGAGTAACCATAGCAACCGCAGAGGGTGTCACTCCAACACTCTGTAGTAGGGAGTCAATTAAATCTCTTTTCTTACCGACACAATAAGCTGTTGTTATTTAGTAAATAAGATACTAATGAAATTTCGAAAAGTACACCTACTTGTAGTAACTCCGTGATCATGGCGCTTGCAACAGCGCCGAAATATCGGAAGCTCATAAATAATAAGGTACATGGTAGCAATCCCGTATATAGCTATTCTAATGTTAGTGACCATGAAAGTTTAAAACAATATATTCGAAAAGTACGTCTAACTTCGTGCCATTCATGCAGATTTCTTAAAAAACATTAACGTTATAATCAAGAACTTAAAAAACATCAAGTCACTCAACAATAAAAAAGTCAATTTAGATGTAAAATCACATGTATACAGCGTTCAATGCATAATATGGTGTAATTCCTCACGGCATGCGCCAAGCGGTCCGGTACAGTCGAACGCATTTATTGTCTGACATAATCCGCGGATAGAGTGCCCGACCATGCACACCGCGCAGGAGGGGTGGTGCGATGCCGGATGTACTACTTGTAATGAGCTTATAATTTATTGGAACGATATCTGAAGAGGATCGTGTGCGCGCAAGCTTCCATACAAAAAGAGAAAACGTTTTCTACCCCTTAAACGTTGTCTGATTTTGTATTTTTTTTACATGTTAGAGATATTTTGAAAAACTGTGCTCGTACGTTTTATTTTATTTTTAATATTGTATGTTTCAGAAAATATAAGAACCTAAACATTAACATTTTGGACTAAAAAATATCTTAGGAATTTCGTCCATTTTTAATTAATCAAGCCTTTATACAAAAAATCGAAGACAGACGTACAAGCGTGGTTCAGTATGTATGAAAACGAATGAGACCAAATTTGTCTCATTCCATAAAGGTTTACGGGTAGGAAAACGTTGTCCCCCGCAAGCATATTTCGACCGTTCGTTCGGCGTTCGAAATGTATGAAAACTCGCGCTGCGCTACGCCTGCACACGATCCTCTTACAACAGGTAATAACTGAAAGTCCTACTACAATACAACAGCTCGTTTAATCTTTAGATTAATAAAGTAGGTACGGAACCGAACGACCGCGTCAGGAAAACTAAATCTGTAAATACGATGATCGTTTTGCGGACCCGAAGCATTTCATAGTAAGGATTGCATACTCAAATGCTTCGGATCCGCAAAACGTTGATCGTATTGACAGATTTTGTTTTACGTAGTAAGCCATACTGGATAAAGGATATTTATTTATCTTTATCACTTGTGGTTATTCTCAGAATACTTTAAGAAACGGCTTTCGTAAGCAAATGAGTTCTATCATTTGTTATGCGTCTGCAATTTACCCCACACTCTAGAATCTTACCTCAAAAGTTTCCATAAACAAAACGTAGATTCCTCTAAACTCCACAGCCAAGACATTAATCAAAAGTTTAACGTGTTAATTTACACACGATAATTAGTTCGCCACCTCTCGCGTGGCGGTAATTAAAAAAGTTGCGTCAGAGGTTGACAACCCTCGGTCGCGGGATTACATGATCCATTTTTAATTTATTTCAGGGATGAACCGGGATCTGTGGACGAGGAAACTGTCGTAATAAATAAAATAGCAGGTGCGAGGTGTAATTAATTTTAATAGACGTGATTGACACTGATATAAGTTGATGGTTGGGATTATTTCATCGTTTAATTTTTTCAGTTAAAAGCTTGTGGTAATAAATTAATAGTCTTTATTTCGTTAAGTAAAGTAAGATGTTATTGGCAAATATTTATCGTTAAATTATCAATTTTTTTGAATGAAATTAATCTACTTATTGCCTACACACTTGTCCAATTTCCTAATGCAATGCATAACTTAACTAAACTTCGGACTAAAATTAATATCTCAAGTTGCGGCAAGTGGCTAACTACTATTAGTCGTCGGTCCTCGTCAGCGTCAGGTGTTGCTAATGTAACGCTGCAACTCGACCTGCGCACAGGCTAGTTGCAACTATGAATACTTATATTTATACTGTGGCTTAATTTAATTGATGTTGTACCCCTAAAATCGTAAGGATTGTACTTGAGGCACATGTCCAAAATTAAATTTTAAATCTATATTTCAATTTAGGTCATGAAATGACACTTATGAACGCCAAATATACAGTGAAAAAATAAAAATTAATGTGCCCTAAAAGGGCCGAAACATGTCTTCTTATCTTTTGGGCCTTATCAGCGCTTCCAGACACAACACAGACAATTAGGCAAGTGCTGAGAAGAAACGCCGGAACAAACTCCCGTTGACCACTCACTCCAGTCTCAGTTATAGCAAAGATACTCTAATCTACATTATGTTACCATTCAAATATAAGCAAAAAGAAAATGTACGAGTATATACCATGCTTACTTACTTAACATTGTTTTAAAAGGTTTACTTACGTACCTGGGCTATGCACATACTCCAAAAACGTAATTGCTTTTTCAAAAATGCAAAGCTTCCAAAATCTGTAGGTACGAGTATTGCTACAATAGTTTATATGCTTCCCGTATTTTTTTCAATAATGTTTCATGATCGACACAATCAAATGCTTTGGATAGATCACAGAAGATACCCAAAGCATCATGCCTATTATCATACGCATCAAATACATGTGTTAAGAGAGCAACTCCTGCATCTGTAGTGCTTCTACCTTTAGTAAAACCAAATTGTTTATTATGCAATAACTTGTTTAATGAAAAGTGTGCTAAAAGTTGATTGAATATAACTTTTTCAAATATTTTACTTAAGACTGGCAGAATTGATATTGGCCTGAAGTTGGAGGGGTCACTTTTTTCACCTGATTTAAAAAGTGGTATTATTTTACTAATCTTCATTAAACTAGGAAACTGGCCGTCATCAATACACTTGTTAAAAATTATTGCCAGTTGAGGAGCTATTGTGTCGATAATTGACTTAATAATATGTACAGATAGTCCCCACAAATCCTCAGTTTTTTTCATGTTTAATTCTAGAAATGTTTTTATTATTACTTCAGGTCCTACATGCCTAAATTGCAGTTGAGAATTACACTCATTGACATTTAATTTTAAAATAGATTCCGCTATTACTGAAGAAGAGGCAAGTTCTTTCGTTGTTGTAGGTGCAATATGTGAAAAAAACGATTCGAAGGCAGTTGCAACTTCTGGATTTGAATTAATTGTTTTATCATTGATTTTTAATGTAAATTCGCTATCTCTCAATTTATTTTTGCAAGTTTCTTTATTTATGATGCTCCATGTTGTTTTTACTTTATTTTTGGCGCTAGAGACTATTCTACGAAGGTGGTGTGATTTTGCTGTAGCACAAACTTTTTTGAATATTTTTGAATAATTTCTAACGTATTCAATAAAGTTTTGATCTTGAGAGTTTTCTCGTAGACTATATAATTCATATAACTTGATCCTACTTTTATGAATTCCTGTCGTGGCCCAATTATTAAATTGGCATTTGGCCTTGTTTGGTTTATTCTTCTTTATCGGAAATATTACATCAAATTCGTTTTTAATTAAGTTAAAGAGGTCGTCATATTGCTTATCTACACTATCACTAATATTTTGGTTAACTGAATATACACTTTCACTGATTTTATCCCTAAATCTATCCAACCTATTTACTGTGACTGGCCTATACTTAGTTTCCACAGGTAAACTTGCGGTATGATTGTGTTCAAATAATACCTTTTGACCTCTATGATCAGAACTGAGCCCAATTAAAATACCTTTATCAATGACATTTGCGTTTTTATCACAAAAAATATTATCTAAACAAGTGGCCGTGGTAGGAGTCACCCTTGTTGGTTCACAAAAGAGATTTTTTAAATTAAAAGATTCGAAGAGATTAAGAAATCGAATGGCGGTATTCCATTCCTTTAAAATATCAAAGTTAAAATCTCCACATACTATTATTTTCTTATTCGATTTTGAAACCCTTTCTAGTGCCGATTCCATAATTGGTTCAAAAAGTTGGTAAGTAGCGTCAGGGGGGCTATACACAGATAAAATAATATGATCTTCGAGCTCAGTACACGCTAGTTCGATAGTACGTTCTAAAGAGAGTGACACAATATCTCTGCGATCTTTACAATTTAATTCATTATTTATAAGTATGAGTGACCCCCCTCTAGTCGTCATCTCTCTTGAAAACGAACTACCGACTGTATAATTTTCAATACTAATCATTATTTCCCAATTTCTATACCAATGTTCTGTTATACACATTACATGAACACTTAAATCATGTAAAACTAATGATAACTCAAGTTCTTTGCCAGCCAGGCCTTGTATATTTTGGTGAACAACATTAAAACTAGACCTGGCCTTTGTCTGCCCTCTTAGTTTAAAGCCTCAGAGGTTGTCTGGTTGATAACATCAACATTATTATTATTATTTACAAGTTGATAACCATGTGATATGGTTTTGTTCATTAAACAATTAATATTATATGCTAATAAATTAGCAATTTGTTTTTTGATTCTATAAGGCAGGTGTAAAGAGCTGCCAGTCAGCAAAAATGAATTGTTAGTAAATTTATTTGTGTCAAAAAACACAAATTTGTCACTATGACGTTGGATTAGATTAAATAATAAAGTATTCAATATATGAATACAGTTATTTTCCTGAGCCGTATGATTTTTTGAAAATGGTATGGCACAAATGATTATTTTGTGAACATTTAAATTTAACAATATTGAATAATTTTTATCAGGTTTTTTTTACTTAAATTTTGACTATTTCCTAGCATTAATACAAGTATTGAATTTGAATTCAAATTACTATTTTGAATATTAAGAACTATTTGATCCAAAGTTGCATCAGGCATGCAATGGTTTACAATATTACATTTAAGGTTTTTGTTCAATAAGGAACCATAACCAACCCCTAATCTGTCTGAAAAAACAATAACGTTGCTACATTCATTAATGGATTTTTTTGATAGACAACTAAACTTTGGTTTTTGTGATTGCAACTGCAAACCGACACCCCCCTGCTGATCAAAGTCTTGTACTGAGTTTAGATTCATATTTGGGAGCGAACTAAAATCTGAGTTGGGTGTGTTCAATTTCAGAAGTTTATTCGCAGCCAGGATATGTTCAGATATTTGTTCTTGGGAGGAGTTGTATTTACTCGTCATGGAATGCAATGACTCTTGCAGCCTGCAGATGTCAGTCTGCAGTCGCTCAACAGTTTGTTCACATTGTGACCTACTTTCATGTAACTTATTTTGATATATTTCCAGACTGTCTAATAAATCTAACTTTTCCTTTCTTAGTTCAATATTCTTAAAAAAACGTTTATTTTTCTTGACAAGAGTTTTAGTTCTTTTTATAAATTTATTAAGTTTTATATACTTTTTAACCCTATTTCTACCTGACAATCTAATTTTCGCAGTATGATTTAGGGATTGGTGTAAACTACAATCTCTGTCTGGATTGGTGACCACTGACCGACCACCGGGGGTCCCAATCAGCTCCTCATACAGATTCAAGGTTTGGGTATGAGCTTGATCTTTCTTCTCTTCTTCCAAGTGCAGTATTGTCCTGTTGGCATCCCGTAGCTCACTTTCCAGGTCATTGTTGCGCATAAGTGTCTGCTCGAAAATGCTGCTGCACTGGTCGAAGGTGCTGACTGTGTTGAGAAGCTGGTCTCGATGTTGGGTTACCTCCAGCAGGCGGACATGCAGTTCAGCCATCTCTTTTCTGAGTTGAGAGGTGTGTTCAATGTTGTTCTTTATTACCTCCTCATACTCGTCCCTTTCTTTAAGCAATTCGTCGCAGGTAGTCTTTGACTCCTTTAATTCATCGAGTGCCCTTCTGAGTTTTAGTTCAGTTTCTCGGGCAATCATTTTGCGGGTTATGGTTCCAGTCCGGGTAGTCATTTTTATAGATTTATTAGGTAGGTCACCTGGAATTTTTTAAACAAAGTGTACAACAGATGTTATGATGTTTAGGTCAGTACTGAGCTATCTGAGTTTAAAAATATTTATAAATATTTAAATATGTATATAAATATTTAAATTTAAAAGAATGGCAATTAATATAGTAAATCACTAAGTTAAAAGAGATAATAAAATGTAATAAGTATAGTTTCAAACTACTAATTACTTTTAGTTGGTTTAAAATATCAATAATTAATTATGTTTGCCAATATGAATGAACAAATTTAGAAACAAACACAAGTAGCTAACCAACTACATAGGTCCGAACTATTACCGTTATGCTTTATGCTCACTTCTGCAATGTATGTAGGTGTAGTAAGTGAAGAGTATGCCTGATAAGTGTATACGAGTGATTTGTATGCGGCATTAGGTTGTTATCTTCAACTTTACTTCCACATATACGTCAAGTAAAGAGAGGCACAACAGAACCGAGATGTTATGAGGTTTGACGTATCTCACCGTGGTGAGGCTTGTGCAGTCTATGATGTTGTATTTACAGCAGTAAACAAACAGCAACAGCTTTCACTCGGACCCAAGTCGGCCAGATGACTTGCGTAAAAAAAAGATAACCTCAAAGAGTCAGATATTGTTACATTTAGCTAACTTTAGTTTAACATCTAGTTTATTTTAGCGTTTAAAATACGACAAATAGCTTTGAAAATAAATTAGAAACAGTACTCCCCTGGTTTTAGTAGTTATCCGTTACACTTTGACCGGCGACCGTTGGCGGTTTTGTTATTGTGATTTATGTTGTATTTCGTCAATTAGGCATGTTGCCTACACTTTTATTTATTATTCCGTGTTAGCACTATTGAAATATACTACATTTAGTCCATAATAATAAGTCTAAATAATTAATTTAATTACAATAAAAATTTGCTGTATTGCTTGACAGCTGTTTTTTTTTTTTTTTTTTTTTTTTTTTTTTTTTTTTTTTTTTTTTTTTTAGTATAAGTGTAATAGTGCCTTTGATAAGTTCGTTTATTACTCAGTGTATCCCCCGCCCTAGAGATTGGGCGGGCGGGTGGCATACGGGCGTAATGTAGCAAGCGAGTCTTATGCAGCCGTCTTTTACCATTAGCTACACGTTATTGGTGGTGATGGACCTTACATGGTATTGTTGTTTAATTGCGTCTTTGTTGATACTAAGATGTTTTAGCTGGCAAAAAGTTTTTTAAAATATATTAACTTTACACTGCTTTTTTTAAATTCAATATTATATTTATAGAGGGTTTTACAAATCATTATAATGCCACCCTCATGGTAACTACAAAATTCATAGTTTATTTTTGTTTTTATAGTGTTTTGTCACCATACAAACTTAATAATATAAATTGCACTTGTAAAAAGACAACTGTGAACCTGTGACAGACGAGGAATTGAACCCCGTGTCTTACGCTATCGGGCGTATGCCTATACCACTCGGCCACCGTTGTGAAATTTATATTATTAAGTTTGTATGGTGACAAAACACTATAAAAACAAAAATAAACTATAAATTGGCTTTCATCATCTTAACTGATTGTTAAAATATTTGTAAAAATATTTTCGTTCGGATATTGTGAGAGCAATCTCGCAACATTGATGATGTCACGCAGCCTACGCGTTAAAAAGCACTTGCAAAAATTCAAATGTGACGGTGGCCGAGTGGTATAGGCATACGCCCGGATAGCGTAAGACACGGGGTTCAATTCCTCGTCTGCCACAGGTTCACAGTTGTCTTTTTACAAGTGCAAATTTATACAAAATTCATTCCTTTCAATTTATTTACACTGCTTGTAGCGATAACTTTCGCACAACCAATATAATGTATAATTAAAATCACTTTGCAAAGCGTTTTGAGGCAGCAACCCTTACCTTTTCACATTTCCATTCAACAATATCCAACATTTAAATCGAAGTGCACTTGTTAAGCTTGGCAACATCCTAAAATTAACGTGAAATACACATTCAAGAGTGCGTTAACGGCAATTAAGCCACACGCGCAGTCTCAAGTACTTACCTAAATCGGATACATGCGAGTTTAATCGAATCAGCTCACTCGGGTGGAGGCAATCGAGAGCTCGCAGGCTAAATTAACTTGCTAAAATTATGATACGTTATAAAATGTAGACGGCGCGGCGCGTGTCTTGCGACCTTTTTGAATAAGTATACCTCGGCTATTTAATGCGTTTCTTCTTTGCGGTGCTTGTAGTACCTAAATGGAATTTTGCAATTTAAAGCGCGCAATCTAGAAGCGCCTGTACCAAAAAAATATAATTCAAAAACATTTTGATTTTATATACGTAGCAACGAACTTAATTTTTTTACGAAGGCTGAAGAAGAATTAATTCATGTAATTAGTAATTATAAAAACAAATTTGTAAGCATCAATTGAAGCAAACTGCATTTCGTTGGTCAGCCACATCGGAGAGTGTCATAAAATACCGACCACGACATATGTTAGCTAGACCGAGAATTAAAACTATTTCTATTTCAATCGAATGGCAGCGATTGCTGTAGTAAAAACTAATCAGAACCCGTTTAGCCGTGCTCGGTCGCCCGTGAACTGCGCTACATTCAATGGTTTACGTGTGATCCACAATCGGTGGCCCATATGCTGGTCGCAGGTCAATACAGAGCAATATAAGAAAACTATTGTCAGTAAATAAGGGCTAGCAGAATGTTTTAATTGTTCAAATTAATCAAATCGTTGTTTCAGATGGCAGCGTTTTCAAAGTAACACATGCTTCATTGCGATGAACTTAGGTAAATCTTGATTGAACATTAGTTACTTAAAATCGATTATATTTAAAATCTGCATCAAATTTACATAAAAAATATGTATAGGTACATATTTTTATAAGAGGACCTACCTTTTTGGTAGAGACATAGCTCGTCTATAACGCTATAAAAATAAAAAGTAAATAAAAATGACCTGTCCGAAAATTATAAAAAGTAAAACGATTACTCAACAAATCAGACTACTTTTGTATCAAAATTGCTGACCGTATAACACGCAGTTGTCGGGCCAAACTTATAACCGATCCCAAACTTTCCCCACTTCGCAAGTGTATTACTCATGCGGGTAATTTGACAACTAATCCCAACTTCAAGCCACTTTTGAATATTTTAGACACAACTTTTGTCGTTCAGGCAGTATGAGCATGAAAATCAGGGTCTACGCGACGTAAATTGATTGTTCCGAAAGCACATTGTTTGATAGCTTGTCGTATGATACATTTTGTAGAGGCTAATACTGGTTAAGCTATTTGTTTTCAATCGCACTTAAAAGTAAAATAAATTGAATGCACATATTCTAGTTGAAAACTCTTCCTACTACAGCAGTAACTGCTTTACGACGTCTTAGAAGTAGTTTCAAAGTACAATTTGAAGACACTATAAAAACAATTTATTTCATCTTTATCTATTAAGTTTATCGAATCTTTGATTATCGGCTTATCAAACACATCAATGGACACCGCGATTTTATCTCAATTGTAGATAAAAAGTGAGTGAGCGAATGACAAAGCTCCTAAACTTTCACTGCCGAATGATGCGGAGAAAGCAAAGGTTGTATTACCGGTAATAGGAATGTTTAATGTGTGCGTCAAACGTGTGAAATGTTTAACTCGTATCGTGTTAATTAGTGCCAACTTCTACTTAAAATTGCTTGCAACTTTGATTACCTACTAACTTACGAAGATCAAGTCAAGAGCGAAGTTGACAGTACATGTAATTGTTTTTTTTTTATTTCTTGTTGTTTTAATATTCAACTTGGGTGATGATGACATGAAGTAGGTAATGTACGTTTGCATGCTGCTGCTTCAATTCAATCAATTCAATTCAAATCAATCAATTACGAACAAAGATATCTAAAAAGCATTTTGTACGGTTTCAATGAGCAAATAAGTACGAAGGGTTCGGCTCCTTTCATGCGCATTGAAATGGACTAAAAATAGGACATGCACAATGCACCTTATTCCGTGTGCCGCGCTCCGCCGCCCGCGCACCGTCGCGTAATCCTGTTGTGGGATTACGCGATTGAACGCGAATCGGATCGGATGAGGGATGAAAAATGAAACGATATCGTGTTCGTATTAGGTATTTGTGGTGTCTCTTTGTGAGAGTATCCTGAATATGATTATGTTGTGAAAATAATAAATTAAATACATATTTGAATGTATTTATCAATCAGTTGATATGTTTAATTCCATTACTTGATTCATAACAGTGTGTCATAAAATAAAACATCTGCTACGAAAAAAACTGCTTACATTTGTGGCAAAATAGGTGCAATATCAAACACATTGCAGAAAAATTACTTAAGCATTAGTCCAGTAACCCCTTTCTGATAAGGGTTGATGAGGAGTAATTATGTAATATCAGTAGGGCTTAAAAGCGAAGCTAGTCACGGGCTTCCCTACACACTATTTTGTAAGCCAGATATATACTACCAATAATTAAAACAGATAACCGACTCTACTCCGCGTATTAATAGCCCAGCTTAGCGAAGAAAAGTCGCCAAATAACTGCTCTGTCCATCCGCAATCCTAACTAATGTGGGCATTAGCGGCTATCCCGGGAAACAATGAGCGTGTCCTGGACACCCCGGGACCCGGGATGACCCGACAAATGCGTCCCGCGGGCGGAGTCATACTTCATGATTATTTTTATGGCATCGGAACTTGGCCGTGCGCTGCCGTGCAACATTTCCAAATTATTTTTAAAAAGGATTTACGGTTATGCCCGGCGTAGGGTAGTTTTTAGGTGTTGCTCGTAAGAGTAACTTCATAACATACATAAAAATAAAGTATGTTTTCAGGCTAAACTGTTTGTTTGCAGATTTTAGGAAAATATTATTATTTTGCGGTATTAGATTTCATTTCTAATCATACATAAGTATTACGCATCTTAATAAAATTCTGAAGGAATTGTTTTTAATTTAATAAGCTAATTTGCCAATGAATGATATTGATGTTCTCCTTAAGCCATAGGTATCTCCCAAGCCTCGTAACTCGCAAGTGCTGACTCAACAAGCTGTTGCCTTGGAGAATTCCATGAAAACTTTTGAACTCTTTGTTTGCAGCCATTAAGGTTCTATAAGACATGATTCTGCAGAGATTGAGCCTATTAATCATCACTTGATAGCAAAAAGGCTTGCTTTAAAACGAATCTCGCCAAACACTCTGATAGGCAGGGGGTGCACTGAGTAAAACTGTTTTTGAAAATAATGTGATACTGTTGAAAAAACCGAGACTTACCAACAAACAACAGTTATTTTTATGGAGATGATTTTATTGTAAATTATAAAGTAAACCAACGATATTATCCGTGAAGTAAAATTTATAAAAAGTTACTTAATAATTAATTTTATTTATTATTCTCAACTTACGGAACATACTTACTGTATAAAAACTAAGTATGATTTATCACTCAATTAGGATCTTCTAACAATTAATATCAATTAAACAGCAGGCAATAAATAAAACCCTGCTCAATTTGTGCAATATTAATTACAAAGCGAAAACAAGAACTTACTACAATGTTAATTTTTGAATAAATTACTCTGCGGGAAAATAATTATCTCACTGCAGCAGACTGTAATACGAGTAAGTTGTGTTTTAACAGTAGATATGCGAATTAGTATTGACACATAGGATCCATTTTATAAAGTAGAAGCATAAAAACCTGTTGATGAAGTCGTAAAATAACCTACATCACGTATTCGTATATTTGTATTTTGTACTATTTTACCGATCAAACAACCACGAACTTTTAAAGTGAACTTTTATAACGAACGAAGCCTCAGAATTGGCTTCTTTTTCTGACCATTGAAAAAACTAGACTTTGGCTAGTCATCGCATAGCGTATGTTTTATCGTTGTGCAGTTAAATAACTACATACATACAGTCTTTAATGATGTATCATTTACTATCTCCTGAGTAATCTATCAAACGCAGATATTACTCTTTTATAGTCCAAGATTCTGTTCCGCCACATTTCTGTGGCCTGTGGTATAGACCCATAATCGAGGCGATGACCTTAGCAGTCTTTAGTCTATGCCACTAGCAACTTGCTGAACCGGTTGGAAAAAAAGCAAAATCATTGATATTAAATTGATTATGAATGGACTTCTTATGGAAGTGTTGTAGAAATTCATAAAATATGATGATAGTGCTATAGAGTGGTTCATTATTATGCCGTTGTGTCCATCCGGTGGAACAATAAGTAACTTTAATTACGAAGACTTATGAGAAACTCTCATTTGATTATGCAATTAGCAGGACTTACTGGTTACTTTACTTCTACCAAGATTAAAAATAAAAAAATAAAAAATAAATTTTGTAAAATACCTATAACAAAAGCAATAAATGTTATTTTGATTTTGATTTTGATTCTTTTTCTTGAGGGCTAATCTAGGAACATTATAAATGTGGAATCTAAACATTTTTTTTAATACAAAATGGTTTAGGTCCAGTAATCGTAACTTTTTGTAAGTAAATAGTTAGCTAGCTTTAATCTTGCTGCTTGACTTCACTTGACTTGCTGCTCTATCCTCGTGATGTTCAATAATAATAATAATGTCTTCATAATGAAATGCGATAATAAGGAAATGCGACAATAGTGTCCACACAAGAATCTTATACTTTCTTAAAAAGAGATGGCTACAATCAAGTTATGAAATTTTTAAAGAAAATTTGAATTTGACTTGTTTCTCCGAGAAAACTTACTCTTATAGTATTTTCAAACCCTCAGTGTGCCCCACCCTTCTTCATGCCGGGGGTGCGTGACGTGGCATAAGTTTTTCGGCCCACGAGTGTTCGTCTTTCGCTTTATTTGTGTTTCGGCACCGGCCTAATGGAATTTATTTGAAACCATGAATAAATAGATGAGCGCCCCGCGCGCGCTGAAAGATTTTGTGTATCCAGTTTCACTCTATTGTTAAGGTTCTTTAAAAGGCTATAAGGGAGTTTCTAACTTTGGGATAAAGTTACACAACTGAAAGAATATAAGACTGTGTGACACCAATAAGCTCAATGACCACTCAGTCAAAAGCCGTAGGAAGCGTTTAGCGGCCACCATGCAAGCGCTATTTTATATCGTTATCGACTTGGTACGATCTAAAGCTTTAACTTTAGACTATTTTTTGTCATCAAACTACTGCATCAATTTGACTACGAATGTTTTTTGACTAAATACTTATCAATTGAAATTCGGAAGTGCGACAGTGATCTCTATCAGCCGATCAACCTTGACTGTTTCCCGGAAATTACTTCACGGTACATTGTTTGATAATTGTATCGTGTTTTGTATAAGTATTTTTGGATTATTTCAATAGTTATTATCATGAAGTTTCAAATTGCAGATATATTTTTGTCCGATTTTATCATTTGGTAATTGCGAGTAGGTATGTTTTTATGTATGGTCACTTTCGATTGACCGGAGGGATATTTATTTACTCATATTGTTGATTTTAGCGGCAACTCAGAAATAATAAAACAATACCTAGACGAAAAATTCATAACATTTTTCGTAGAATTTCCATCCATTTCCATTAATAGTCCCCCTAGCCGATTTCGACTACGGTGGCCAGTCACAACGACTAACCGACTGCGCGGGACATATTATAGTGCACAAGTGTGTGCGCAAACACAGGTGCACTCTCTATTCCTTCCACTCTCATAGCCCGATGGGACAGCAATCTGACACGACCATTTCCATTATAATTTCTATTAACATGCTATTCCAACTATAGACGTACATACAAGATCCGTTTATTTCAACTACATAACTGCATGATAAACATAAAATCTTTCTTTCTAGTTACAATTCCGTCCAAGTTACAGTTTATATACAGTTTTCCCAAACAGTTAATCGACGTGCAGCGCTCTATTTCAGTCTCGTCCGTTCGTCGCGTTGCAATTTAATGGCCTGTCCAGATTCTAGCTATTTTTGTGCCCTAGCCGATGCCTCTATTTAATCTACTGTCAATCCTATCATTTATGAAGAGCTTTAATAAATTATGGAGGTTAAAATCATTTCAGTGTAGATTTTTTATTTCATCTTAACGTGGTATTTGTATTTAAACTTAATTAGGCAGGCTCCAACATTTTATTGGCTCTTGTGTCTCGAAACTTAGTAGGTACAAAATAGGCGCGATACCAGTAACTATAAGAGGGATTGAGGAAAATAAATTTTCGAAAATAGTTATAAGTACACACTTAGTCATTTTGTAGTATTTTTAAACTACTCAAATGGGCATTGATGTATCATATATCATCTTTGTTTCCCATTTGTAGAGCATTATAGGTCTGAACTGTAGTCGTCTGTATATCCGAACACAGGAAGTAAGTTGGTTAGTTTCTACACTACTGAGCATTCTGCAAAACCCTAATTTTATTATTTGACTGAAAATAAGCTATCTAAAATAAAGTGGAAAGTGCCCTGTATCTCTTGTGCTCTCTGTTGCTGGCTAAATCTATTTTGTTATTGTATCCTAAAGTGCTGTGTATTGTCGCAGGCATGGTGGTGAATGGGTTCGTGAACGTGGTCATCACGACGATAGAGAAGAGGTTCGGGCTGCGGTCCATGCAGACTGGGGTCATCGCAGGCGGGTAAGTCTATCTTAAAGCTATTTCATAAGAATAAGGATCTATAGTAAACTTTCAGGCACTGCTGCAATGCTGCTAGCATTTTGCGACTTTTTCCCGTTTACACGACAAAAAGTATTGACTAACAAGGCCCGCTTGCGCAATCTAGAGTCATCATCATATTACAACCACCATTACAATATTTTTTTGCATGAAGGTCATGCCTACTTTTGACTAGATAAGATGCTTTACCATTTTGTGCAATAAAAAAAATATATATTTAAGCAGCAAAAATATCAACATTACTTTCCGTCTCTCCCCTCTCGAAGCCTTGGCGCTGATTTTCAGGACCCTCTCAGGAATTTTACTTCAATATTTCTTTTATTCCAGCTACGACATGGCCTCTTTCGCGTGCCTAGCGCCGGTGACCTACCTGGGCGGTCGCAGCGCCGCGTCCAAGCCGCGCTGGCTGGGCTGGGGCGTGCTGCTCATGGGCGCTGGCTCTCTGCTCTTCGCGCTGCCGCACTTCCTCGTCGCGCCGTACAGGATAGCGGGCGAGGAGCCTGAGGACTTGTGCTCTGCAAACCAGACTGTGGTGTGTATCTCAAAGTTTTTCTGAAGACAAAGAATTATAATCATGCTGGATGCTGCTTGTCTAACAGTTACTTAAAAATCTATAGGGATGAATGTGCCGCAGCAAAGGGCATCCGTGTCTCTACACTCAAAATGCTCATTCATATTGCTCCATTATTCAATCTACACTAGGCATGGAAGTGATTGCTACTTTTATTCATTTTCATTTCATGAAATTATGTTTTTTTTCATAAGAAATCACATGCGAAATTTCATTACTAATGATTTTTGCGCAGTGTGAATTGCGACGCGAGTACGTGACTAATGAATTTCATACGAATTTTTCTGTAGATTAATAAGATACATTTAAAACAAAATTTTTACCTGCTGAGCGTCGTAAGTCAAAATACTACCGCATAAACATTCCTCGCTCACTCGCGCTCAAGGATTTAGCCCGCTATATTTCATTCGTCAATAAAATGAAATGCGTATGATATTATGATTTCACAGGGTGCGATTTGTAGCAGTCTATATGAAAAAAAGTTTCAGGTGTGAATAATGAATTTCATTTCATATGATAAAATTTTATCTGCTATTCAGGTAATATTTCATGCCTAATCTACAACCGCAACCGCTGGTTTTGTAGTACGGAGATACGAGGCCCATAAGACGGCCGTCATTGTTTCTTTAACTTTCCTTCTCTTAACACGTTCCGGGACACTACTCCAGACACAATAGATGTTTTATTGTTTTCACGCCTGTAGGCGGGCACTGTCCCGGAACGTGTTAAACAACATCTAAAAGCAAAGTTACGTAATCTATCGAACGGCAATAGCCTGAGGTTGAGCTTATTGACTGCTCATAACTTTTTGACACTTCTCCTCCACCACCAACTTAACAGATTTGATGGATTCAGACAAAGAGTTTCGTAAACGGGTCAAGCTATTCATAATAGATATAGGTAGTTAGTAATTTAATTTTTGAGGAAAATGCAAAGGGATATCCAATAATCTGTAACGTCTTTTAGCATTAAATGTATTTACACTGGACATTAACTTTTTTTTTAAATGAGATCAAGTGTCGCCCCAATGCAGCAATTCGTATCTTTGACATAACTAAATGAAAATAACAGACCGTTATGAAATAATGCCCAGTCTTATAGAATCTGTTGTTGTTTTCCGCCATCTTACAATTCAATAAATTGTGCGAGACGTTTTACAACTTACCTACCTATAGATTAGTCATAGTACTTTATTCTTTGATGCCTCATCCGGCATGAAGCCGTACAACTTTGTCCTGCATTGAGGCTTAATTTGTTGACAGCGATCGTCGGTTGCCATAGAAAACGAGTTGAATGGTCGTTCGTATCGTACATGTAGGTACATGTACAATGAGTGTCCTTCGAAAGAGGCGCGGGAGAACAGACGGTCAAACTATGAATTTCCTTAAGTTTTGCAACTTTAAGATGCTTTCCATGTAACTATAGAATAGTAAGTAATGATTTTATTCATTTTATGACGTCGTGTAAGCTCTTACACAGCTTAGTCCGTATGAGTTATAGCGAGTGTGATTGCTAGATTTTAGGGTTTAAGATATTTTACCCGTGCCAATATCGTCTAGTAAGATGGTCACGCACGAATACGTCGCCAGATTTATTGCAGACCTACCACGCTTTAGTGAGAGCAAATTCATGTTAACATTTCTTTCTAAAACTGTAACCCATTTGTATTCGATAGATAATTTTTCATGGGGCCACCTAGCCTGATTGCGACTAATCGCCTGTCAAAATGTCTTGCTATTTTATGTTAGATTTTAGCTCAAAATATTAGTTTATGTCTCTTTGGACTGTTTTACCTTATTATTATACTATGTCATTTGGGCCTCAGTGGCTGCACCTTTTGTCATCTAATCGCATTTAATACTACATTCAATGCGCGGTGCTGCTACTTATCGAATTTGTAAGGATTAAAACTTCCAATGCGTCAGATCGGGGATTTATTGCCTTTCCATTTAGTGGCGTTTAGACTTATTTACACCCACAAACACAGGCACAAATATATATATATATACATAAAAGATTGTAGTGTTAGTGACACCACTTAATAACTCGAGAACGGGTGGACCGATTTTCATTATTTTGCTTCGTTGGATGTGCCTTGGCGAAAAGGATAATAAACATAATACAAGTCCGGCCCGGGATAGGCACGGCGCGGAAACTATATTCGCTGAGACCGCTAGCCACAAAAAAACACCAAAGCTGTTTCTCTATTATTTACTCACTCTTGTAATTCCAGTCAAGCAGCAGCTGCCAAGGTCACGCACCTTCCGAGAGCGGTTCCTGGGCGGTGGTGATCTTCGTCTCCGCGCAGCTGCTGCACGGCGCCGGCGCGACGCCGCTCTTCACGCTGGGCGTCACGTACATCGACGAGAACGTGTCTAAGAAGATGTCTTCGGTCTACTTGGGCAAGTATTCACCCGCCTCCATTCCTCGTCAGGTCTAGTCTATTGGGTGATGGGTATGATAGGGATGGGGATGACGGCCGCTCGCTAAAGAATGCACATGACGGCGGTAAGGCGTGCGTCCCGCATGATGTCCACTGAATATCATAAGATTTGTTCTCTAAAGCCGGACAGGGCCTGCTAAAGCTGCAAACCACATCCAGAGGTGAGGCTACGGATGAATGAACAAGGTGTACACGCTCATAATCAACAGTTGCCATTCTACATCGACGAGTGTGTCTTACAAGATGTCCGGTCTACTTGGGTAAGGCTCATTCCTGGGCGTTGCGGTAGCTAAACCTTCGTTTTAGTATTTGGTTCTTCCTTTTAGTGTTATTTGAACCAGGTAAATCTCCCCGACCAGAGATCCTGGCTGGGGTGATTTTCGCATGTTATTGGTCAGACTAAAATATCACCAAAATTACACATCTATACTAATATTATAAAGCTGAAGAGTTTGTTTGTTTGTTTGTTCGTTTGTTTGAACGCGCTAATCTCTGAAACTACTGGTTCGAATTGAATAATTCTTTTTGTGTTGGATAGTCCAGTTATCGAGGAAGGCTATAGGCTATATAACATCACGCTACGACCAATAGGAGCAAAGATATAGTGGTAAATGTGTAAAAAACGGGAGTAAGAAGTCACGATTCCACGCTGACGAAGTCGCGGGCAAAAGCTAGTGCAGTCATACACGGAAAAGAGTAATAGGAAAAACGTTATAATGTTCTCAAATCCTATATATATTAACTATAGCTTTAAAGATATCAAACATCATAAAATGCGTATGTAAGACAAGGTAGGCGTCTACTTCTTACTACTAATACAGTGTCGCTTCTGAAAACTCACGTGTCTGTTGTGAGCGTGATTATATCAGGCCTCATTGCAGTAATACCTGCCGAGTACATTAACTCCACTTACCCCAGCAATAGTAAAGCAGACCGTACCGAGAAAGGCACTCTCTTATACGCGCTTTTAGTCGTTATCGTTACACAATATACTTTACACTGCTCTACATGACATTTATTATTATGGGCCGCAAGGTTTAGTTTCACATGTGGGTTGTGCCGCGACCTAATATTGCCATAGATAGGCTTTTACTTTGCTATTTGCTGGTTGCTACAAGAAAGCATACGTTAATAACTCTATTATATCATCAGTTGGAGTTTTGTTATACCAATCTCATCACTTTCTTACTTTTAAATAAATAAATAAATATGCCCCAGACAACCCACCAATTGTCTGGTTTCACAGTAAGGAATTTTTTTCCTTGTGTTACGAAGTACCAGACAACGATTATGACGGAGGCGTCTCCCATAAATACTTAAATACAAATAGCATCCATGATTATGGTACAAATGTTCGTGCTCATCACACAAACATTTGCCCCTTGCGCTAACCAATACACCAAACGCGTCGTCAAGTCGTCAAAATACCTACTTATATTGAGTAGAAAGATTGTAAAACTTAGTGCTTTAACAATTAATTTTATTTATCATTTAGTAGGTCACATAATACGAGTAAGTAGAGCTCTTGAAGTTACGGGAAGCCTGTTACTCAGATTTCTTTTACAACATTATGTAAAAACTAAACAGAAGGACTCGAAATATACAATTTATACATGTACATGTATTTTAGATACTTAGTCGATCCCATATCCATTTAAGTTGGCACATTCTCGTCGGTTCCGGCTCGGTGCACTTGTCAATTTACCTATGCAATTAATCGAGCTGCGATTGCGATGGCGGAAATGCATTTGGCTGCATTTCCGATGCGCGCTGACGTCTCGGTCGCGCCTCTAGTGATGAGGGTATCTGTAGTCCTGCACCTTTGACACCAGGTACCAGCCCAAGTATCTGATCTGAAAAAGGTTCCACACGAACCACGCCATGCCATGCATGTTTTAGCAATATTTTTTACTGCAAACGCTCGTATTATATTGTTCAGCTCTTCTCAAATAATCTGGGATATAACAACCATGTTGGAGCTATGTATCCAAAGGCGTTTGTACAAATTTTAGTTGTGCAATTAACTATAAATAAATAAATAAAATATATAGACACCTAAAGCTACTGTGTCACTGCATGCAAAGTACCTACATAAAATCGGTTACATAGGATTTGTTGTGCTTTGTTACAATATCATGGCTGCGCCAGATTATCGTCCTTACTTTTGTATGACCTGTAACTAATAAATCGTCATATACGATTAATTTCATCAGCTGCACCTGGCATTATCTACAAATACTACTAAATATTGATTAAAACTTACATGGTCACTAGCATTACAGTAACATACCACACGCCGTGACCATGGCACTTGCAACAGTGCCGAAATATTGGGAACTCGAAAATATAAGGCACATGGTATCAATGTTGTTACAGTCAATTCAAATACTGAAAAATCCATAGTTATACCAATACTTTTGGTATCATCACAGCCTAGCCACACACTAGCTACACGTAGGTGACGGAACCAATCTGACGGCTGATGTTTATTTAGCCGCCGCGATAGATCGGTTTCGGCCATGTTTCGGCTCCGGATTGTTCCTCTATGCAGGTGACAAGGATCCGATGATATTGGATACGGATACTGTATCTGATTGACGTGCATGGTTCCAACAAAGACGCGCTGTAAAGTAATACATTTAATTGAGAGAATATAGCATCTGATGGTCAGTTCATGATCGTTAATTACATAGGCCTTATGGATTGTAGGTAGGCTAGGCACTACAGTCATTTGTAATTACTAATTATAGGATTTAACACGGACTGACAAGTGGTTATGAGTTTATCTTATTTTAACTGGAATCATTTCGTTATAATGGAATGTCAAGATTTACAATATTCGACAAGAAAAGAAAAATAGACTTTAGTGAAACTTTTTTTGTACTAAGTAAATTGAATATTTACCGTGCCACATAAGCAGGTAAAGGTTTTATGTATAAGCCAAGTTTTCAAGTCAATAGAATTTACTCTATGGCGCTTCGCCGTTTGAAGTTTTTTTTTGTTAAGTGTGACCACTTTTCACTTGCGTTTGCGTAACGTTTTACGCGGGGAGCATATCAATACGAATACATGTGCGAGTGGTTTCCATCGGGTGTTTTAGTGTAAGTTGTGTACCGAGGCGAGGGCTGAGAACGCATTCAGCGGTCGGGACGTGTGTGCGTCGCTTAAGGGCTGTGCACAGAGAAAGAAAAGCGAATACAGGCTACACCGGAGGCCAATTTTTAATCACTCGCGTGAATAATATGGCGTGTGATTCACGTTGATTATTGTTCGATTTTTAAATGAGGAGCAGTTGAAATCTACACGACAGTGTTAAAAAAAAGATAACTCAATTTTGCAACTACTTGTGTCTATGTTAAGCGTTATTATGATTTTTAATTAATTTTCGAACGAAAATCACTCGGGATATTGACGCTTGTGATTCAAAAATAGAGCTCCAGATATCTTTTAGCCTTTAACGTAGGTTAAAAGTAACGTAATAATAACGTAGTAATTTGGTTATAAAATAAGGTAAGCTCTATAGAAAAGACAAGCTCTTCCGAAACTTTAGTAAATCTTGTCCTTATTTTGATTGAACGATTAATTATCATAATTATTTTTAAACTGATTTAAGCATAAAAAAGTGGTAGGTTATTTTTGAAGCAAGCAATGCCAAAATTTCAACATTGAAACTTCAAGCTGCAGCTAAGTAAGTACAAGATAAATCTTCTATCTGTAAAAGTACTGGATCACAATATTTATCCTTGGCGAGTAGCGGCTTTTAACTGTGAAAATACAGCGGCCTCGAGTGGCCCCGAGAGTCCCAAGGAACGCGATATAGTGCAGTCTGTTTGCGGGAAAACAATGGGGCAGCGAGGACTCGCCACTCACCGCTCAGAGTGAGGAACACTCTTGTGTAGTGCATCGAACACTGAGCGTGACGATTTTTGGCCGCGAACCTTTATGGGGGATTTAGCCATCAGCTGAAGTACTTTTCAAGAGCTGTGCTTTACCTTTGAATTTTCTTGTTGCATTTTCTATGCTTATATTGTGTGTATAGATTTTTTCTGTTTTTCGTCAGCTGCTTTCGATATAACTAATATAAATTCATAAAATTCGTTTGTGTCATAACTTTCTTTCTATCAGGGCACTTAAAAATATATTATAACTAGCTTTTGCCCGCGACTTCGTTCGCGTGGACTTCAGGTTCGTCCCGTCTAGTAGCGCAAAAAATGTGTTTTTTTACGACCTCACATTAGAAACCTCAAAAATTGTAGCCTATATGTTATTCTGATGTATAAGCTATATTGTGGTAAAGTTTCATTCAAATCCATTCAGTAGTTTTTACGTGAAAGAGTAACAAACATCCATACATCCATACAAACTTTCGCCTTTATAATAGTAGTAGGATCAAGTATATTCTCAGTATCAAGTTATTTTTTTTGTTAAATGATAAGCGAAAGAGAAACCGTTTAAGAAAGAACCTTACGGCGAACTACGTATCTACGAGTAACTGAACCTATTTTGTCATCAGAATCAGAGACATCCATTATTATTCATTAAAAAGTTAAAACTTTTAGAATAACTTTTTCGCGAGTAATACTGCCGTAGAAAAGATTGCTACGAGTGCTACGAAAACTCGTAGCCGTAGCATGACTTCGGGTAGTCCGCATCTGGGAAGGATTACTGGAAATGTTTTCTATTTTTTGTTTGTGTTTACAGGCGTGTATTACACGATGGCTGTGGTAGGCCCAGCGCTGGGCTACGTGCTGGGCGGACAGATGCTCAAGATCTACACAGACTTCGTCACAGTGGACTCCGACACGTAAGTAACATAGTTTCTTTATCTCAACTATAAAAGACTAAAGCCTAAAATCTGGTTTAGTAGTTTCAGTACTTTTTTCTAGAAAATGAAGAAAGCATAACCTCAAAACGTTTTCCCGCGCACCGCACGTCAGCCTAGCGTTTTTAATATTTCATTCGCGGCGATGGCGCGGCTTCATTCAGCCAACTTGCCCTCTCGCTTTCATCTCATTGTGCGCTCTCCAAGCAACTTTTCAGCCAAATTAATTCCCGTTTTATACTTCCATGGCTTCTGCAACGAAATATGATTTTCCGCGCGCCGAGTTTTCAACGACCTTTTCGGTATGGCTTCAGTTTTAATTTATGGAGCGTTCGTAATTTGAAAATTTGATTGGAAATAAGCTGAGGCTGAGTTGGAAAGCTTCATGCCAGTATTATTTTCTTTAGAACGTAAGAAAATACCTACTACAAGGTGAAAAAAATAGCACGGATTTTAGTAGCCTATCACTGACATCAATTTTGCTATTTTTTTTTATGGGAATAGCTGACAAACTTTTTAGGAACTTCCAAGTTTATTGTTCTACAGTTCTTGTTTCTGAAATAAAAACAAACGTAGGGCGCGGCCATTTGCAATTCAATGAGCAAGATCGGTATTGTTTTAATTCATCGCGCGGCCATAGACGTCCACTTTGTTTTCTTAAGGACCTCGGGTCGATTCTTGAATCGGTTGCAGTTAACTGTATCACCTATACAATACAGTTGGCTGCTGATTTAATTAAGATACGGTAGATCGCTTAGATTGCATCGGGTCTTTACCTTTGACGCTTTGTGTCCGTCGATTTCGTAACAAAAGCTTAGTACCTATGATAAGGCATACTATACAAACAGATTTATGAATCAATTTAAATGCTTCTTATGGGACTTAATTCTTCTTCGACAAACTATTTCCGTAATGCAAGACCGGATAGCTGATTTTATCATGGTTCAATACGATTTTCGAAATCATTGCATGTTAGCATTCAAATAATGTCATACAGAATCATTTCTGTCCCTAGATAAACCTAAATCTAAGTCTACCGAGTTCCGAATAGCTCCCATCACGAAGTTGTCTGTCCGTCTACAATGCAGTCATCCAGATTTACATAAGAAAACACCGTCTGTTGGCGGCATAATTAGATACTACAACTCATAACGGCATTTGACTTCCTAATAGAATAGAGTTATTCGTGTTTGTGGCAAAACGGAATGTTAACCGAGTTATTCAAATTCAAAGGAAGATGTTCGCGAAGTTTGGAGGGGCCTTAAGGTTGGGGAATCGTCTTGACACGCTCTTGTTTTTGTGTTGCCAGGGTCAAGTATGCTGTGATGTACTAATTAAGGATCTGTTTCGTTATTAATCAATAAAATTGCATTATGATCTCCGAACACGTAGTTATATGTATGATATGAATTATCTGGATACTTTTAGTAACTGCTTCCACCGTAAGCATCACGTCAGACATTTGAAATCTTACCTTTTTTAAGCAAGAAAGATTGTAAGTAACCCCCAACGCAAAAGAGAGGGATGTTTTATATTTAACAAGTCTAACTGTGTATCTGTCTGTGGTAAGTTACTACTGGTAACGTAGCTCTCAAACAGATGCACCGATTTTCGTTTAGTTTTTTTTAACTTTATCCCGAGTGTTCATAGAAAATCTGATCAGCCGTTCGAAAATCATCTGCCCTTCTAATTTTCACTTATGCGATCGATTCGTAATTTGTAACCGTAAAAGATGACCATTAGGTACGTTTAATATGTCATGTGAAGGGTTTTTTTTTAATTATAGATTTTTCTTGATACAATTATAAAAGCACCTACTTACCTTCGTGTATGATAGCAGATATGACACCAAAATGTTAAAATAGTGAGATATCTTCGGATTTATAACCAAATCAACTATTTCAAAACCAACTTTATGGTATTATTAATGAATCGTACTTCGTTCCAGTCTGGGCATCACGCCGGCCAGCTCAGTGTGGATCGGCGCGTGGTGGGTCGGGTTCATCTTCTCCGCGATCCTGTGCCTCATCGTCGCGTTGCCGCTGCTTGCCTTCCCTTATGAGCTGCCAGGTAGATATAACTAGAGACTGACACTTGTGTTAAGTAAGACTTTGCTTTAAATGACTAGTTCGCTACATATAATAGCGAAAGAAAACTAACGATAGATACCCATGACATCGAAGTATCTATTAGTAGGCAAACAGTGTCTCAAATCTCCTAAGAGAGAAGAATAAATTCAATTCAATATAATTCGAATTCAGTGTGACACAATTGGTCTTATGAATTCATTTTCAAAGAAAAGTTGGACGCCGAGTCGTACCAAGAGGTCTAAGACATGGCTTGAAATAGAGATAAATGGAGAAAACTCCACCGACAAGAGCATAGCTCTGAAATAAAGAAGAAGAAAAATTCATTTTAAAATGACTGAAGTGGACTCACTGCGATGCCACACCTGTCCTTCGTGAGCGAGTAGGTAACATACCTACACTTCGTAAACCTGAATTAGTTTGCTTTTAATATTTTTAATACTATGAATGAAGTAAGCAGTATCCATCGCAACTCAGGTGCCGAAGAAATCCGTTCATCAAAGGTGTCCGAAGCGCACGAAGGCGCAGCGTCGAAGTCAGCGGCTTTCAGCGCTTTACACGAGTTGCCGCGAGCGGCCGCAGCGCTGCTGAAGAACCCCACATTCCTGTTCCTCAATCTGGCCGGCGCTAGTGAGGGCATGCTCATCTCGGGCTTCGCCGCGTTCTTGCCGAAGCTTATTGAAAACCAGTTCGCTGTCAGCGCTTCTGAGGCGGCGCTACTTTTAGGTGCGTACTAAATGCATTTCTGGATTTTCTGGGTACCTTTCGACATGCTAACAGTACCTTATTTAAGACGTAAATTCCCAAAATTTGCTAACTAACATTAAATGAAAACGAGCTTGTTACATCTATTATACGAGTATTGATGGCACCCCCAGGTCATTTACCAAGGCCTTTCTTTCAAACACTATCCATTCGGTTTCGTCACTAAGTACTTACGAGGGTTTTAGACCTTGCAATAGAACGTGCCTCTGGCTCGAACGATTTTTCCAAATATGGCTCGAAGACGGCTACACGCCTCGTGTCTCTACATTGAACTATTATTATTCGTACTAGCGTATGGAACTTACACCACGACCGAATTTCGTGCTCCACGGTTTCATATTCGAAATTCAAATTTCAAGGAATAACGTCACAACCTTGCCGTCGTGTTTGCGACACATTTTTTTTGGCATAGCTTCTCCATACGTAGTAATAACAACTTACTGCGTTTCAACAAATGTGGAAAGGTTTCCTATTCTAAATTCTTGTTGTTTTCTTGACTGTAACCATTATGATTGCCTGTCTCCCAGGAGTTATAACAGTGCCAGCAGGCGGCGGCGGCACGTTCGTGGGCGGGTGGCTGGTCAAGCGCTGGAAGCTGGCCTGCGCCGGCATCATCAAGCTGTGCGTGGCGGCCACCGTGCTGGCTGCGGCCTTCACCTTCAGCTTCGTGCTCACCTGCGATGATTATCCGTTTGCAGGCGTCACTGTGAAGTACAACTCACCTGCGGTTCCTGGGTGAGCCATCATTTAAATCACATAGCTTTCCAACCGTTCTCTTTTTTTATCTGCCTCCTTCTTGACCTCCTGGTACTTCTGGACTTGATACTGACTTTTTACTTCACTCGGTCAAAAATAACTTCTCCTAGGCCTTCCTCTTCCTCTCTTTCCTTCTATGATATTCTCTAAGGCGATTACTCCACCGACAAGAGCTCTTAAGTTGAAGAAGAAGAAGCTTTCAAGCGCCAATCGTGTTACCACCTCCTGCAACACAGTCGCAATAAACTGCAAATACCTACATCCTTAACACGTTCCGGGACAGTGAACGCCTACAGGCGTGAAAACAATAAAACATCTATTGTGTCTGGAATGGCATCCCGGAACGTGTTAAGCGCCGACCGCCTGATAGCTCGTAGCTGCAGCAGCTCGCCCGTACCCTACCCTTGTACTCTATTACCTCTAAATCGTTAGCTAACAATTGGCGTCACGTTCCATAGCCCACCGCCTGACCGCGTCCTGCAACGCAGCCTGTAGTTGCGCCCACCCTCGTTACGCCCCTGTATGCATAGTGGACGTGATGTACTTAGTTAACAATCTGCGTTATCTTTCCAGTGCTGACCGCCTCACCGCGTCGTGCAACATGGCGTGCAGCTGCGCGCGCGCACGGTACGCGCCGGTGTGCGGAGCGGACGGCGTCGTGTACTACTCCGGCTGCCACGCGGGCTGCAGCGGCCGCTCGCTGGCCGGCTCCGCGCAGCTGTTCCACCAGTGCAGCTGCATCGCGAACAATGGCACGCTGCCTAGCTATGAGGTTGATGGAGGTGAGACATGTAGGATTTAGGATTCTGGGCGAAAAGAATGAAATATAACGGAACGTATATTCCAAATATAGTATCTTGAAATGCAGAATGTCAGGATCCTATCACATGGATGTATCTACTCAATATAATAAGTAATGGGGGAAATATATCTGTAGCTTTTATCTACAGTAAACACACACGAACACGATGCAAACAGGGAGATAGACAAAGTAAGGGAAGCGGGACCACACTGTGTGTTGCCAGCTGGTATTTCCGTGTTACAAATGTTCAAAGAAAAGTTGGATGCCGAGTCGTACCAAGAGGAAGGAAGAGTCGTAAAACACTAACAAACATTAATTGATTTTTGCTTAATTTCAACAAGACATAGGTATCATATTTAAACCTTCACGGATGTGTTTATCAACATTCTATCGATCCCTGGCGTTTAACATAAAAACTCCTGAAAATCACCTCTAAGTAGTTGCTGCATTAATTAATAGGTGAATAGTTCCAGTTTCCGAAAAGAACATAGAAACAGATTTTCGTCATCTTACAATGGAGCTAAATACAAGATTTTATGGGTAACCTTTGATGGTTTGATTAAACCCCTCGAACGACAGTTTTCATCCTAGAATCAACCCTTATAGGGGAGGAGAAATCTGTGGTCAAAACTGTGAAAATCGTCTATAGGTAAACCGCTTCATTGAGACTTCGCCTGCGGGGGCACAGGGGCGCAGGGGGAGGCGAGAGTGCGGTGCATGAACGGAGCGGGCAGCTGTGCCCCGCAGACAAGGTCTCAATTTCGCGGTCTACATAAAGCAATCTCTATCTATTTTGCAGTAACAAACTCATCGATGCAGTACGAGGCCATCAACAACATCTGCAGCTCGGACTGCCCGTACCTGTGGCTCTTCGTGTTCCTCTCCTTCGGCGTCATGCTGTTCACCTTCCTCGCCACCATGCCCGCCCTGTCGGCTACCTTGAGGTTTGATTAATATTTTAACACGTTCCGGGACACTACTCCAGACACAATAGATGTTTTATTGTTTTCACGCCTGTAGGCGTTCACTGTCCCGGAACGTGTTGAACAATTCTCTTACAATACACGGGTTTCGATTCCTCGTCTGACACAGTTTATTTTTATTATTAAGTTAGTATAGTGTAGTGACAAAACACTATACAAACAAAAATATAATTATTGCATTATGATGCTTCAACATCTACTTCCAGATGTGTCCGCGAAGACCAGCGCTCCTTCGCTCTCGGCATCCAGTGGATCAAAGTGCGTCTACTGGGGACCATTCCTGCACCTCTAATCTTCGGTTTTCTTATTGACCTGTCCTGTTCACTTTGGGACCAATCTTGCGGGACTACTGGGGCATGTTTGCTGTATGACAACGTCCATATGAGCAGGTAATATTCAAGGGATTCTTTTCATTCATACTTAGCTCCAAGCTAATGAAACATTTTGGGGAAAAGAGGGGCAAAGTTATTGTTATGTAAAGTTCTAGCGCTGACATTGTACGTATTTTTGGTTTCAGCACATTCTATCGGTTATGTCGATACGAAACCAACTTTTAAAAATATTTTAAAGCTTTTTTTTAGTTAGAATAAATATTGTGAACTTAGATATGTAATCTAACTATGAGGTGACGATGAAGAAGGTAGCTGAAAACCTGATGTATGCACATGCACCTTACATTTTGTGGACAACCTTTTCAGATACATGCTAGCTCTAGCACTAGTGGGGAAGCTCTGTTCCGTCTTATTCTTCTTCCTCGCGTGGTGGTTCTACCGGCCGCCGGGAGGGAAGGGCGGCAACGCCGTGGTGCCCTCCGTCGACCTCGTGGTCTGCGCCGACAAGACCAACGCCTCCCTGGCCAACGGAACCAACGGAAGCGTCGGTAACGGAACCGGCGTCGGTAACGGAAATGTAAACACGAGCAACGGGTATTGCAACGCTGCGTTGGAGTGCAGCGAACATCTGTAGATATGTAGTTTTAAGGCCACGGACCTTATGATTTTAGAACTTGTACCAACTTGGTGTAAACCCTTTAAAAGTGGTAAGTGTTTTTGGTTGAAAAATAAATTACAAATTGAGACCATACATGGTAGCGTTTCACAATAGCGACCCGGTTTACGCAACCGGATTTGATCTCTTAATAAAAGTAATTTGTTATCCAACATAATACATAGCAGCTGACCGTTTTAATGATAGTTTTCGTATGGAAATACACTGCCAGACTTTACATAGGGTACACCTCATAATCTTAAAATATTTATAATAAGACTTGTCTACCTTGTAAATATTATATAATGTTTCAGTTTTATATTGTAACTGTATGTAAAAGCTTTTCTTTTTATATTTATAATTTAAATATTTTATACAAATAATTTGGATATTCTTTCATTGTCATTCTCATTACATCGCTAATTTTTATAACATATTTACAATTTATTTCAATAAATAACAATGAATAAATATTAGTACATTTAGTAAAAGATGCAAGACACTAAATAATTAAAAAAATTCACTTTACTGTATGTATATACATGATCCAAAGTATGAATTAATTGAATCAAATAATGTCAATGTAATAATAATAATCATTCCAAAATATTATTTCTGTTGTAATGTTATCTGTGATGTTGTTAGTCTATAGAGTAGGTAAGGTATAGATAGGCCATCGTAATAATTGGTTTAAGTTCAATAGTATTTTGTACTTCTGATTTTTGATAACCAGTCATAAATCAATCAATTTTGGTTAATTTTATTGAGTACAGTAGGTATGTGATTTCCACAATAAACTGTAATTAACAGTGTATATTCGAAAAAATTCAGACATAGTACAATTTGTATCACTTGGCACAATTTTATATGAGTAGGTGTTTTTTGAATAAGTTATATTAAGCATCACAATTCTAGGCCTATGGTACACTGGTGTACAGAGTTTTAACTTATTTGTTGAATTTATCAATAGTTGATAAAGGTGTATTTTGGTTGAAGACTGATTGTTTATTAATAAAACGTAGATTTAATTAGTCATATAAAATAATGAGGTGTGTCATTTTAAAATTGTTGACTCAAGTTTCTGAGTCAGCATTTACAACTATACTATACAAGAATTGACTCATTTTTGATATAATTTCTAAATGATTTTTGATATGAAATATATCTTTGCAATTTTGTTCTAAGATTTACAACTTAACGAATAATATGGCACACCTACTCTCAGTGTAGAATATTATACTGGATTGCGATTTTAGACACCTAACAGATGCCATGGAACATGCAAAGCTACAGTTTGTTTAATGTTACAAGTACCTAGATATGTACCGGAAACATAAAAAAAATATAATTGTTTGTAGAAAATGTAATTTACACCATTTACGAAAAATAAAATAACACTTTTGTAGATGACAAGCGTTTTTACCAGTTTTCTAATGTAATTTATAGAATGGTATTTGAGGTGTAATTCAAATCCAATTTGTAATTTTACAATTTTATGCAGATTGAAATAAAAAAATCAAATTTTAACCATCTTTTGAAACTACCCTCTGACTAAAAAAACTGTTCTAATCCTGCAATTTTAAGGAAAGTTTTTATTTATTTATATTGTATCTACTGGTGCCTACCTATAAATAAACAGTGAATAAAACCATGAGTTAAAAAATTGAGGCAATATATTCCAACATTAAAATAGCTATAACTTAACAAAATGCATTCAACATTTTCTTATAGAAAATAAATGTACTTACAATAATAGAATTGATTGAGGACACTATCTAACAACTAGATTAGAAGAACTTCACACCTTGGTTGTCGTCAAACTCCATAAGTTCGCATTTGCCTTTCACTTCTAGCGTCTTGAGCGCCTTCACAAGGACATTCATGTCTAGCCCATGGAATTCTGGAAAAGGTAAACAATTGTCACAAATTTTATTTTTATTAAATACTTACTAATACTTTTTTACACCAAACTGAGTTTTTTTTTTGGTTTTATAGTGTTTTGTCTTAATAATATAAATTGCACTTATCTATCCAGGCGCATGCCTATAAACACTCAGCCACCAACCTAATGGTAAGCCTATTGAGTTTTGCAAGTGCTTTCTTTAACTTTATATACTCGTATTTATAAATTGTCTTCCTTCATCATAACCAATTGTTGAATATTTGTTAAAATATTTCCTTCAGAGATTGTGACAGAAATCTTGCAACATTGATGAGGTGACGCAGCCTACACATTAAAGCAAAAACTTGCAAAATTCAACAGGCTTGCAAATATATCGGTGGTTTAGTGGTATGGCATGGCAAGGCATTTGCCTAGATTGCGTATGACACAAAGGTTGCTTTCTACAAGTGCAATTTATACCAAAATATGTAAAAATGATGGCTGGTTTGAGACCTGGCAGACCATTCAGAACTAATTTAATTGAAAATTTGTAAAAACTTTAAATTAAAAGTGGAAAAGATATTAATACCTTCATCAGCAGTGTTATCTCCTTCCCTCAACTCAAAAAGAGTACAAACAGTATTATTTAGTCCATTATTGCACGCCCAGTTGTACACCATGTTCCCCCACTCATCCAACGAGTGCCAGTAGATCTCCCACACCGTCTTACTTTTATCTACAGGTGCCGCCTTTCCATTCTTTGCCATATCCTCTAATACTGTTAATATCGCTTCCTGTGACAGTTTTCTATTTATTGAAGAATTGTTAAATAAAGGGCTATTTTGTGATTCTCTTACATCTATTGTATATTGTTTTGTGGCCTTCAAGTAGTCTATTATTAATTGCTCCCATGCTTCCAATTGTTTTGCTCTTGTTTCTGAATGTGGCTGGATTCTGCAAAGACAGAGAAGGTGTTATGCAACATTGCTCAGAAAAAACAACTAACTCTATTTTAGTGAAATAAACTGAGTGTGAATAAAGTTCAAATTATATCTCAAATGTATAACTTCTTTTTTCCTTGAATTTTGATACTTACTGGGACTAAGTATCCATTTCCATCATAAATTTTTGGTAAATATCAAGAAACTTTTGCTCATTTTTCTTTCTTTTTACCAAAGTTCTAGTTGATTTTGGCTCCAAATCTGTTACAGCGATTCTGTATGATGCTTTGTTCTCACCCACAGTTATGATCGGAAATCCTTTCATTACATCAAATGAAAAACTTATCATTAAAGAGCAGTCTTTGGCAACAGCAGCTATCATTGCTAGATGAAGTGGATGACTAGTCTCAAGGAATATATTCCTACTCATTTCAGAAGCCAGATCTGGTTTCTGAGAATTCAAATGGTCTAAAATGATGAGCACATAATCAGAGTTTTCAGTATCCAATAATTCAACATTGAAGTTAAACTTTTCTGATAATTTCTGAACATTTAGCAGTTTGTTTAAAAAGCTGTCTGTAGGTAGCTCTTCACTTTCGATGCATTTGTCTGTCTTATGTGTATTTGGTAAAATGTTGTCCGACATCTTCATGGTAATATCACTTTTATTATTACTCAATAAAATTTCAACCACAAAATCAGCAAATACATTGACTGATTTGCCAAAAGGTGGAATCTCTTTTATGATATCAATAAGATTCTTAGCCAAAGAATTTTCATTGAAAACTAAGGTTTCATTCCTAAAGAACTTCAAATTGTTTTGAGGGTTTTCCATGAGACTTAGTAAGGCAAATTTCATTCTCTTTTTGTTTCCAGAGAATAGGTCTAGTGGGCAATAATCACTAATTCTATTTACTTGTTTCTCCTTCAATTTCAAATATTGCTTTAAACAGTAAAAGCATTTAGGTGAATCTTTCAAGCTGAAGGGAATGAATCCTTCCTTAGGTTTAATCTCTATGCAGTAGTTGGTGGCGCATTGTGGAGTCATAAGCAATAAGTTAGGTGCTCTAATGGCATAGCAACTTAATTTTGATTTATGTTTTCTTTCTTTTGGGCGTATATCCTCCAAAATATTTATAACTTGGAGCAGTTCAGACTCGGCTATTTCGATGACGTCATAATTAAAGTCATCAGACATAAAAAGTAATGGAATCATCACTTTGTTTACAAATTCAATGGATGCCTTTACACAGCGTAAATCTGTAGTTTCCTCGTTCTCTTTGATAAGTCGAAGGACGTAATTCGTGCTATTTACTTTCAGTACAATATGAGCATTCCCTTCGCTGATATAATTCCATGATTTATTGAGTAAACTCATTTTGTAGCCTCAAGTTTAAGGTAATGCAGCAAGCAGCAATAAAAACAAAAATTACTTACGTAAAGAAAGGTGGGAAATTGTACTGCCAAGGCCACGATATTTCTGCCATATTATATTTTATTGCTCTAATTATTTGTCACAAATAACACCGCAGTTAATATTTAGCTAAATGACCAGCAAATCCAGGAAAACTAGAAAATTACAGCTGATTCTTCTAACTCTTCTTGACAAATGTCCACAGATTAGTAAGAGTATGTCTACAAATGTCTCTTGTCAGATTGACAGTGACATTGACAGCTGTTATTTTGGGCGCGTTCCACTTGATGATTACGCGAGTGCGACGACGACGGCAGTCGCTAGCTCTCGAACGCCCATATTTTTCCGTTTCCGCATTTCGCTAGCGGCGCGCGCCCGTCGCCCACCGCCACTGATTTTTCCAGAAAATTGGGAAAAATATTAAATACTAGTTTTGGAAAGCTTTGTTGGCTCTGTGCTGTTGGGGGATGATGGATGAATAATGCCGGGCGCGGCGGAACCCACGCGGGGTTTCGGGGATTGATGGCGTATGGCTATATGCCAGAACGTTATACTTGTATTTAAAAAAAACTAAAAACCAAAAATGTCACATCAAAAAACTGTCTGTCTGTCCTGTCTCTCACTCACTGTGACGTTTCGTGTCATCATAAGTTCGCTTTTTTTACGAATGTAGAAAACATCTCTTTTTTTGTATTTTGTACAATCTGAATAAAATTACTCGATTCTAACTCTCTCTTGCTATGTTTCAAAATTCGTTTAGCTTTTAGTCACACAATGATTACGCTCAACAGAAAATTAAAAAAGGATATTGAGCCTCCTAATGGGATATCTGTGGTGGAGTCTGTGCGAAGAATCTCCGTGAGAGATAAACTTCTCGTGAAAGAAGTCCAAGAAATGAATGAGAACCTCCCGGCGACTTGTTCTGTTCATTTTGAAGACCCTAATGTGCTAAGTGAGTTCATCCTGAATGTGTGCCCTGACGAAGGCTACTGGCAGGGGGGCAAGTTTAAATTCAGTGTATTCGTCACAGATGAATATAATATGGCGGTGAGCATTTCAATTTAAATTATGTTTCAAACTATCTTGGGCGTCAATAACTTTCTAATTACAGACACATCTTGCAACTAGTTCTTTTGCCTGAATTACTTGTTATTCATTAACAGTTAATAGAATTTATAGCTGTTAGTAATTCTAACTGGTTATTTTTTAATTGCCTCTAATTAAATTAATTATTTCAATGCTACTTATGTAAAAAAAATTGACTTGAGCTGTTAAATAAGGCAGGCTACACACAATAATTCAATACTGTCTCATTCCAGCCTCCTAAAGTGAAATGCCTCACTCAGCTATGGCACCCTAACATCAATGTAGACGGTGACATCTGCCTGTCGTTGCTCCGGCAAACTTCAATTGATGAACATGGCTGGGCACCTACACGAAGACTGAAAGATGTAGTCTGGGGACTTAACTCTTTATTTACTGTAAGTTTAAGTCTCACTTCACGTAAAAGCTTAAAAAAAGCCAACAATGTAATCAATTTGGCCCATGGTGAAATACCAAAGACAAGTTTTTCTAACCTGTATTTGAGATCAGAAAACTGCAAATTGTAAAATAATCATTACTTTTACTTCCGCAAACAATGGTTCAATTTGTTACATTTAGCTAAAGAGAAAAAAAGAGTTATTCAAGCCAGAGAGCTCACATCAGTAAAGTCTGGTTGTTTTCACTATTCAAATATTGTAAACAATCTTGACATTCCCTTTTAGTGAAAATATTCCTTTTAAAACAAGATAAACACAAAACTCACAACATACATAGCTAATTCATCATTCAACACATCTTTTTAATTTAAATAGTAAATAAATTTTATTTACTGGCATTATTTTTAAAGTAATAATTATTTACAATGTTGGACTAGCAAAGATGAATGGAGTAAATTTTTTAGATTCTTCAACATAAACTACCAACTAGATGGACAGCACTTGGTGACTTGAGATTGTTACATTACTTTGTTTGTTTCAGGATCTCTTAAATTTTGAAGACCCATTAAACATAGAAGCAGCTGAAATGTACAAGAAAAACAAAACAGAGTTCCAAACCAAGGTGCAAGAATACATTGCGGTCTCAAAAGGTAAGAGATGAAACTGGCTGATGCCGGTACACTTGCTACTCTTCTTTCTTATTAGGAAACTTTATACATACTTCATTCTTATCAACTTGTTTATATTACACCATTTGGCACAAGATTAATGTTGCTAAAATGATATTTATTATATTTACCTAGAGAAAGGTGAATGACCCTTATTATTGCAATAACTAAGCACATTTTAAATCTTAATATTAACACCACTATTGTATAATACAGGAATATTGAAATTGAAACTTAGTTTTTGTATAATCAAATACTTGGTACCTACATAAAGTATAGTAAAAGTAAATTATTGCTGAGTGGATTAATATTTGTAGATAAATTGTATTGAATACTCCAAAATGGTGATAATTATTATGTACCTTTTGTATTTTTGGTGTATTTTTTTATTGGATAATCTGTCTTGTCATTAGTTAAGAAATTTAATAATGGAAAATTGTTTTAGATATTATTTTATGTCTAAAAATGTTTGTGTGTAAGGGTGGCATGAAAAGATATGTATATGTAGATGTTTTTGATGATAATTGATTTGGTCTTTTGCTTGCTTGCTTGATTTTTTTTAGTTACTAGAGAAAATATCTTGATTATATTAAACAAAAATGTTTAATCAGTCAGGTATCAAACGACTGCCTAATGGTAATGTCCTCAGTCAGACAGCAGAACAGGCCAAGGCTAAACTGTGCTGTGCTGAATGCAATATCTGTTACAAACATTCATTTTATTATCCAAATATTTAAATTCATGCTGTTGTGCATGTTGATACTTTTGCTCAATAGTTCAGGTCATAATTTTCATGTTTAAAAAAAATTAAGAATGAAAACATATTTTAAAAAGTACACCAAAAAAACATTTACTAAATGTGATGAGAATGCAATAAATTAATGAATTTTACTGTAATAAATGTGTTTATTGCTGTAAAATAATAGTGATTTTTTTATTACACAGATGGCTTGTTATTTTGAACTACTGGTCAAAAATAATCCATTGTATGTATAAGTACATACAATTCTTTCGGAGCATAATTTATAAAAAACCGGCTAAGTGCGAGTCGGACCCGCGCTCTAAGTGTTCCGTGCCACCCTAAAGTGGATTCGGAGTCCACTTACTTTAGACTAACGAAAATATCACAATATTTTTGGACAGCAAAAATAGCTTTGTTTTTCATAGTGTTTGTATGAAAGACAAAGATAAATTTGCGGTTAATGAAAATGTGCAATATCTCAAAAACTACTAGTTAGATCTCATTCAAACCAATTTTCGTTGAAAGTTTTTGTTGAGATCTACTTACATCATATATAAATTTCTAATTTTTTCCATGGATAATTATCCATAGACGCACACGATAGGTTTGAGTAAAAAAAATTTTTTAAGGTTTTAGTTTCATGTATTAGTTTTATGTAAAATATTTATACACATGTACCATAAACGATTAGGAGGAACGGTGGCGCGCACCTTGGTCCATTGAAGATATCCTAAATTCCATTCTTATGCATATTTTTTTTTGTGTTTTGCACCTAATTCAAGGAAAATAAAACAAATATTAAAGATTAATGCCCTTTATTAAATTAATTAATACTGGAGCATCAAGTTTACCAATCAGTATAAATAATAAATCGTAAAAATTTGTATACAATAGTAATAAATAGCTTAACAATAACAAAAGTTTCGTAACAAAATTTTATTATGACTAGAATTTCGTTTGGTGAAAAAATGTACATGATTTTAATGAAAGTATGGATGAGTTGAGTCGACGGATGCTTGGGCTTTAAAATATTTTAGAATAAATAAATTGTTCATAATGATTTTCATAAAGAGTAAAAATCATCAGAACAGTTTTCAGTTTTGTTAATTTTACCCTCATTTACAACATACCTGTTAAATTTTGTAAATCTGACTTAATGTCACAAGCATCCCTAACATGTCAGAAGGACCATGAATGAGGTCCTGATTGCATCGACTTAACGTTTCGACGCATTTTCCCGCTCTTATTTGTAGAAATATTTTGGTTTTGTTATAACTACCCGCGACAATAATGCACAGCGCAGTAGCGCAGTGGTTTGAGATGGATAACAAACCTCTAAGTCATATGCAAAAACACATTAAAAGTGCAAAATGCCCATTACGTAAGTAAAAAAACTATCAGCCAGTCTTTCTTACACTTACTACGTGACTACCTGCTTGGCGTGTCACATCTACTACAAGTTTTACGGCAAATGTTGTGATTAGTCGAGCTTTCAACCAATCACATCATTTGATTTTCGATGTGACGAAACGTAATGAGTGTAAGAGTGAACGGCAGCATATCTATCAGGTCCAATTGCACGATAACAGGTTTGACTTAACCCCGGTTTAAATGACAGTAGTGTTGCCGTCAGTTGTTTTGGTCGATGTAGTGTTAATATAACTCTGTATCGTGCAAGTGGGTCTTGTGTGTTATGTATCAATGGCTGGCGAAGTTGGTGGAGAGTTCCTCCTGGATGCTGTTGGAGCGCGTGAGGTGTCGGGGCCCGAGCGAGCCGAACGCCGCCGCCACCGAGTCGGCCTGCGACGCCGCGCGTGCCTTCTGTTCGTGGTACTCGTCAGAGAATTCCTGGAGAGAAATGGGTAGTACTATTAACAGGTAAAAAGTTTTCTCGGGTTGAGTTAGATGAAGTTGCAAATTAGGTTACTGTGTCTTTGGTAAAGGAACCGCTGGTTTTACCTTTTTCACTTTACAGTGTATCGTCGTCGTCGTATCGGTTTTGCGGCAATTTTAGCCAAACGCAAGCCTGTAGCGAGGTGTTAAAATAACACCTATGTCTATGATTAAGTTTGGTAACAATCGATGGAGGTGCTCGCGGGGACAATGCTCGATGGAGGCATTGTCTGCTTATGTGCTCGATGGAGGCACGTTGTCAATGATCGATGGAGGCATTGATAGCATAACGCTCGAGGGAGGCGTTTTGCTTGTGTTGTTAAGGGCATAAAGATGACATGTTCCATTTCTACACCCTTATTCATAAAAACGCAAACAGTGTAATAAATCTGTTTTGACTATTACACTGTTTTGTCTCGTTCTTTCTTGGCGCTGTCATTATTGGACAGAAAGTGACAAAACAGTGTAATAGCTAAAATAGGTTTATTTGACTGTTTGAATTATTATGAATGAGGGGGCTATAATGTAACATGTCATTAGCAGTAGGCAGATCCATCACCGTATAGGACAACCGCGAGACTACGATGCTGCGTAAGGCACCGGCCATACTATCTGCTCCATCGGTCTAACTGACAGACTAATGAAAGTTGAACCGGGAAAATTTACCATTATTTTGGTGTCAGATTGAACGTGTCTTTCGTAGCCGTTGCCTAGGAACTGAAGGCCTACTACGAAAAACGAAATCCGTCAAAGCGATAATCGTTTTGCGGATCCTGAGCTTTTCGTATTAAGGATTCCATACTAAAAATATTTCGGATCCGAAAAACGATAATCGTATTGACGAATTTCGTTTTTCGTAGTAGACTTCCTGAATATTGTATCACAACAAAATGTCACAGAGTATGCTGAAAGCCGCTGAAAGGCTTAAACAAAATTTTCGTTGGCTTGATAACTTTATATTTGCAGTACTGTAGTAATGTTATAACGTACCTTGAGCCTGTTGCCGAGGAAGACGGCGCGCTCTCGCTTCCTGTTCATGAAGTCCGAGTGCGCGAGCCAGCGGTGCTCGTGGCACTCCTCGGCGCTCGGCCGCTTCAGGGGCACCTTCTTGAACAGGAACATCAGGAAACGGGTCGCCTCCTGAGGGGTTAACAAACAAAATTAAGAATAATGCTTTGATTAAAGTAAAATAGCGGAAGATACGGCATGTCATACTAATTGTCAGCGAAAAAATGGCACTACATATTCCTTACGTCACACGTCTTATAATGTCACCCGCGCACGCAATCCCGATTGCAACTGGAGGCAATTAGGCGAAGGGGGCCTGATTTTAGCGGTCCACTGTCGAGTGGCGCGTCACCTATCTTCCGCTATTTTACTTTAATCAAAGGAATAATGTTATGTCCTTGAAAACAATAAACAGAAAAGGAATTTAAAAGATTAATTTAGCATATGGTTGGTTTTATAAGATGAGATGACTTATGAGAATGTACCTATAATTATGGAATTGAATTAATGTTCAAAAGCTTAATATATTACTGACTGAAGAGAAATAACTACATGACAAAACTAAAGATCTCTAAAACCCTCATAAAAAGAGTGTATTCAATTCTTAAAATTACCGAAGAACATTGAGAGTGAGACGCTACGGCAAAAAAATGATTTAATATTTTCTTGACAAGAAAAAGAAAATAAAGACGACATGCAATGCTAATTTTGCTTTGCTAATTCCTTGTTTAACCTTCATAAAATCTTGTTTTCAACATTGGCGTAACCGCAGTGTTACGCCGGGGTTGCTATATTGGCGGGTTGCCCGTGACCTTCCGTGTAACTGAAGCCCGAATTAGACCGCAATAAATATTTACTTGTTGCGTTTTACGACTGTAATTAGCTGTTTCGGTAAATAACATTTATTTTCAGTGAGTCATTATGTAGATCTGATATGTATACATTTATTGGACCAAAAACAAATTAAAACTACTAGATATCCATGACAAAAAATAACTTGAAACCTATCTATTAAAAAACGAAGCCGTTTCCTTGTGGCAAGGAGGCTAGTAATAGTTTCCCACCAATACCGCCAACGTCGGCAGGAAGCACTTCCATTTTCCTTACTAACCCTGTTACGCCAAATATTCATAATAGACGAGTTTAAAAGCTCAGTGAAGTTTAATTTTAGGCTGTTAAGCGGGAAACAGACTAAAGCTCTCGAGACTTCTGTAACGTTAAACTTTCAATAAGGATCAAGAGGGCTTCTTTGTTATATTACCTGCGTGATCTCCTTATAAAGATGCTCGAAGCGGTATCTCACGAAGGAGATGTTCTGTTTGGTCTCCGAGTCGTCGGCGCCGCGGAAGGGTGATACTCCTGACAGCATCAGGTAGGTGAGGACTCCCAGGGACCAGATGTCTGTCTGAGGGTAGGCCGGTTCGTCGTTCACGATTTCTGGCGCTGCAGAAAAAGAAACATCAATACTACATTGTTCATTATTCGGAGTTGTCTTGAGTATTGCTGCACATTTACTATAGCGTGAAATAGCTTGTTGTTATTATAAAAGTTTGTGCAATAGTCCATTAATAGCTAACACCGTTTGGATTTGCGTAGCTTTTTAAAGTTGTTATTTGCATAATTGACATTGTAAGTGATGGGAATGTTTTAATGTAAACAATTTGAAAAGAAAAACAGGACCGAAGAGCTTAATAAGGATATAGATATTTTTATAATTAAATATCCGTCATAATTTCTCATTATTGGCAGTCAGACACGTAATAGTAAACATTGTGTTCTAACCAATCATTTCGGTCTATCCAATTGCTAAGAGGTCTAATAACTTTTATATATATTTATATATATTTATATATATTTATAGTACACTAATTATATTATAAAGCTAAGAGATTGTTTGTTTGAACGAGCTAATCTCTGAAACTACTAGACCGATTTAAAATATATTTTTATTTTGGATAGATTATTTACTTATCTGGGGAGGATTTAGGCATTAAAACATCACGCTGCAACGGGAGGGGAGCAATTTCAAACTCGCGAGGGTTCGCTAGTTGCTAGAATAGCAATAAAGCAATATCAAATCTTCCTTACCTTTGTAATCCAAATCCCCAACTTGCGGCACACTCGTGCCCAACTTCGTGACCTTGTGCGCGGAGCCGAAGTCCACCAGCTTCACCTGGATGGAGCGCACCGACGCCATCACCACGTTGTCAGGCTGCAGGTCCAAGTGGCAGTACCCTCGCCAGTGCAAGTACTGAAGACCATCCAAAACCTGTGTTACTATTGTTGCTACCATCTGCTCAGTGTAGTCGTGACGGCTCGATAAGTATGTCAACACATCGGCGCCTTGCAACTTTTCTAGGATAAGCGCGGTGACCGGAGACCCGGGCGCGTTGTAAGCACCTAACAAGTTAGCTATCCTCTCGTGTCTTAACCGCCTCAGACATTCGAACTCCCTCTTAATCTGTACTTCAGTTTCTGGTCTATTTTCTAGAATCTTTGATACGACGACGCTGTCTGTGGTCTTGTCTACGCCTTTGACGACGATCGAGAACTTTCCGCGCCACAGCTCTGAAATAAAGCTGTATCTTTCCGTGAAGGCGTCGGAGGAATCCCAGTCGATGGGGCTCTCTTCGGTGTTGTAGTTGAGCCTAGGTTTTTCCTCTTGGAGTACTACTTCCTGGCCAGATTCTGTGATCTGTTGGAGATGCCTCATGGCTTTGGTGACTTCGATCTTGGGCGCGCCGGACGCTTTCGTCTTGATAAGGTTGGTGGGGATGCCTTTGTCGCTCCAGCCGATTCTGGTGAGAGGTAAAGAAACATTAAATGAATGTCATTAAAAATAATCAATAGGTGCAAAAAAAGAGACGGAAAAGTATGACGAACAACAAATGTGAACTGTAAATTATTTAACATTTATGTAAAGCTCGAAACTTTGTTTTCTATAGATATGTTGAAATACTACTAAATATTTAAAAGAAAAAGTGGTATACACCATTTGAAATTTTACTTATAATAAGTTAAATGATAATACTTAGAGTTTTCGATACTATACAACATACACGTCACAAATTCCACCGGTAACGGAGAATTCAATATAGGGTATTAAAAATACCGTATAAGCTGTTCTAATGATGAGCAATGATTTATCATAATATCATCGAGCTTACCTATTACGCGAAGACAGTCTGAACTGATAGCTAGTGTCAGGCTTCAGGTTCCTCACCACGAAGAACTCGTGGTCGATGTTATCGGCTACGTCCTTCCACTCCACACTGTCTCCCTCCTTGTACTGCAGCCCGTAGCAGACCACCGGCGAGTTGCCATCGTACTTCGGCTGCTTCCAGCGGAGGAGCACTTCCGTGTCCGACGTCTCCGCAGCCTGAGGGCTGTCGGGGGCGTTCGGAGTCGTCGCTTCCACGATCCTCGTCCGAGCGACGGTCTGGCCCATCTTGTTTCGTGCGACGACCTTGTAGTATCCCACGTCGTGGTGCATCGCCGGTTCGAAGCGGAGCGTCGAGCGGCCGTCCTCGTCTTCTATGATCTTGACCCTCTGTCCTTCAGCTAGGACCATGTCGTTTTTGAACCACTGGACGCTCGGCTTCGGGTCTCCCACGGCGTAGCAAGACAGGTGGGCCGGTTCGCCCTCCCTGATCGGCAGCAACTGCGGTTTCTCCCGGAAGAAGGGCAGCTGGCCGTCCTTCTTGGACTCCATGAAGGCCTGCGCCTCGGCGTAGGAGTCGAGGCGCGTGCCGAGCTCGTGGCGCAGGCGGCGGATGGTGTAGGAGTCGGCGCCGTAGTTGTTGATGCGCTCGCGCTGCTCGTCCGAGATCTCCTCGTCCATGATGTCGGTGAAGCGCCGCCGCTCGCGGATTATGGGCGTCTGGGGAGAAATAAGGAAATGAGAATTGGTTCTCTAGTTTTTTTAGTAATACACAGTATCTGCATATACAGTAAACGGTCATATATTATTTAAATCATAAATGACACATTGTTGCAATAACTCAAAGCATAATTAACGAACGGATGAAAGAGATGAATAAAAATCGTGACGCGCGTACTAAGCGTACGTAGCGTTTTCAGAGTAACGACAATTTTATCAATTACTAGCTTTTGCCCGCGACTTCGTTCGCGTGGACTTCAGGTTCGTCCCGTCTAGTAGCGCAAAAAATGTGTTTTTTTTACGACCTCACATTAGAAACCTCAAAAATTGTAGCCTATATGTTATTCTGATGTATAAGCTATATTGTGGTAAAGTTTCATTCAAATCCATTGAGTAGTTTTTACGTGAAAGAGTAACAAACATCCATACATCCATACTTACAAACTTTCGCCTTTATAATAGTAGTAGGATTGGCTACAATTTAGTTGCATTTGATGGTGTGTGGAATTTCCAAAAATCGATATACACGAAGTATAGAGACTCTTTTAACTTTATCCTGTGTCCTGTGTCCTGGCCACTCACCCTTGGGTCGTAGGTGTCGTGCACGCTGATGCTGTACCCGGGGTGGCGGTGGCAGGCCACCTTCATGTACTCGCGCAGCCGCACGGGGAACTGCACGTCGCGGAGTTGCAGTAGGTACGTGTCTGGGCCGTTCTGGTAGCTGAGGATAACGTGAAGGATGTTAATGTAAGGACATGATGCAAATACTGCTGTAATTCAGGCTACCACATGTAATATCAGTTGCAGTTCAGTCGTTCGTCGGTAATGAAAGATTACGAGCTGTTTGCTATATCTCCTATCTTTTTTTTTTGCGTTCTGACTGTCTAGTTCTATGATATTGATAGAGACAGAACGATATTTTAATCCAGTAGCTAAGTTTTAAGCTAATATTGACTTATGCAAGCGCGCCTGGTAGGTAGGTAAATACATATTTTAGAAGATAATATAGAAAGGACATCTAGGATAGCCTTTTTGTCTCAAGAGCAACAGTTAAAGTAAATCAAGGGTTAAGTTCGAGTTTGCAACTAGCAGTCGACACTTTCAATTGTTTCTTTTAGTTTATACTATAAATGTATAATTTTTATGATACTTACTGACTCTCGGACTTGGCGGAGACCTCCCAGTCGGGGTGGTCCCACTGCTTGAACTTGAGGTCCCAGCCCGCCGACCGGTCGCGCGACGAACGCTCTCTTTCAGGTGTGCCTGTCAATACATAATATTGTTTAACTTAAAAAAAGAAAAATTACGGAGAAAGAAGTGATTATTATAGCTACAGCCAAGACTTTAAAACATCTTGAAAACTTGAAACACTGAATCTATTGTAGAAGGAAGTTGTCTTGAGGTTCACAATAAAAACAAGTTAAATATTTTTCTTTATCTGATCAAGCGCGTCAACTAATAAGCCCTGTCCGTTTTCGATTAATAAAGCACTCGTATTAATTTGATCATTACTTTCTATTAGACGAGCATGTAATAAAAAATTTAAAAGTCACAGAACAAGGCATTTGTATTGAAAACTTATCACATTCACGTTAGACACGGTAAAGCCATCAGTTTGGTTGGCGTCGGTCTGGTCCATCAGCCTGATCAGAATGACCGGTAAGCTACAGACTGACAGACTGATGAAAATTAAAGCGTGAAAACTGACGCCGTTACTATCGACGTTAAACCATACCAGACTGAGCGTGTAACCTTTGCCTTTTAACATTCTCTCTATCTCTATCCGCAACAGTACAAACAAATGGCATCCTGGCGGAGTTTGGCTAACTGGTGGGACTCGCCGATAGTGCTAGAGCGCTGGATAAGTTTGCTCGCTACTAAAACTGCCAGCTTCCTCTAGGCGGCATCTTTCATTGTTTTAAATTGTATTTTACTAACATAGGCTAAGTTCAAATTTGTTACTAACATGGATTTCATTCATTATCTCTTTCTCTAGAAGATGCATATGTAAACTCACCCTCCGGCGTGTAGACCTCGCCCGGCGGGTAGACCATCTTGGAGGGGTGCTCGAAGGCGCCCTGCAGCGGCCGCCGGCGGAACCAGGTGCGGCACGCCGCGTTTCCAGTCCAGTCCCTGGCGATTTGCATCCATTGGATCACCCACGACTTTACCACGTCCATGTTCAACATCTTATCCATGGTTTTAGATATAGGGGAGACGGTTTGCACGAAAGAACGACGATTTATCTACACTTGGTTCAAACTTTCGAGATGTAGAAGGGCCCGCGATGCGCGATGGGGAAAAACGAAAACGTTATTGCACTTGTAGAAAAATTGACACAGCTTTGAAGGGACGTTACGTATACTGCCACGATTTGATGAAACTACCGACTAACCGGACTACCGGACTTAACGCATGTCAAAACTACTCACGGAAAAAATACTTTGTTTGAAAAATAAGTGTCAGACTGCCCTCTGAGTAACTTTGCACTGCACTCAAGATTTCAATGCCGTAAGAAATACAATTCGACAATATTGTTTAAATTTTAGTAAATTTTGTTTTTAATTAATTTAAAGCATCGAGTTTAAAAAAAAAAAGAGATCTCGTCTGCGTTTGATGGCTACTCGTAAAGTGGGAGGTATGAAGGTGATCTTTACGACAGACGATTTCCGCGACCATACGCAACATGATACATTTGATTTAGTATTGAATAATCGACGCACCTGTAATAATTAGGACCCTTGTCCACATAAAGCACTGTCAACGTTTGCTATTTTCATGTAAAAAAATAAATTTGATCACAATTAAACGTCCAGCTATGTAGCCAATTACCCAGAACTACTATTTTGGCTTTTTTATGTATAAAATATATACTATTTATTAATAATCTTGTCAAGAAATATTAATGAAACTACGGTTTGTCAGTAGAGGATAGCCCTAATCAGCTTTATAACAGGTTTATAAATAGGAACTTGGCCTATTGCCATGCGCTAATTAAAAGCCAATCAGTTTCTATTGAGGAATTAATCATTGCAGACGGAATGGCAGCTGCTAATTTAGAAGGCTGGTGCGTAAATTTATTGATGGCTTGAGTTTGTTATGTGAGCGTAAATTGTGATTACCTCCAATCTTAGCATTTTTCATGCCACAAATACACGCAGAAGGTTCCTAGACTGCCCGTTAATCAATGGTGTATGTAGTAGCTATGCACAATATTCCCTAAAATCATCATCTTCAGCTGTTTTTAGATTCAAGTTTTAGATCACAATTGGTTTTTCTACAATTTTCTTTCCGAGTTCATGCATTAATGTTTATTTGGTTGAAGAAACAGGTTTAAAAACATTTTGAAGGTGAAGGCAACGATCTGAATATCTCTTAAGCCCCCCTAGCAAAACTTCACTTGGTTTTCCGACTCAACTCTATCTATCTATATTCTCTTACCGATAGTCGGATTTTCGGTAATGGCCCCTCTAAACAGAGACAGGCCAGGTACGCAGGAGATATTTTAGTGTACAGATGTGTGCAAAATACACAAGTACACTACCTGTTCCTTCACTCTCATTAATTCGGTCAGACGACTCAAACATGACCGATGACAGATTCGGGATTCGAACCCGGGACCTCTTGGGTAGTGCAAACTAACCTATACAGGTTGTAGTAGTTCCTCAGTCTGTCAGTAGTGATGTGGTACTCCTCGTGGTAGATCTTGTCGGCCAGCGTGAGCCAGGGGTGCGCCAGGGCAGCGTCGACGTCGATACGTTCGTGCCAGTTGTACACGAGCAGCTTGCTGATGAAGTCGCGGCTCTCGCGGCTGAGACGGGACCACCATTCTTCGTCGTGCCACTCCCACTGCGGAGGGAAAAGTTGGTTAATCATGGTATCACCATTTAGCCGAATGGGTTTTGGTAATTGGTGACTTCATTCTCTTGGGCCGACCTACAACGCAGAGCTTGATAACTATATTTTGACGATGTGGTCTTAGCAGACCTCTGTTCGTTTTTGGTGTGTTTTGTAGCTGAGCAATCACGAATAGGAATACCTTTATTAACTCGTCAAGTATGTGTGAACGAGACACAATAGAAATTCCATTATTATGCGACTCCCGGCAGTCGTTTGATACCTGACTGATACAAGAACATATTCTGTCTTCCCTGATTCTGGTAAACGGTGAATTGGACCCTTTCACCGGAAGCCACCTCAGGTGTTAAGAACTCCAGCGTGTCGTCCAGCACTTAGTGTCGCGTGTTTACCAAACCGGATGATGGGCTTGGATTAACTGACAACTAAATAAGTACTAATACCTACCCTCATACCTTTTACCTATGCTAGTGTTTGATAACTGAAGCCGGCACGAAAAAGTAGAAGACAAAAGAACCTCGATGAACCAATTCACCATTTCGTCGCCTTTTATATTGTGGAACAGACGAGACAACACTGTCTATGTATTATTGTATAATAACCCATATGGGATGTCAGAAAGTGTTATAGTTGTTGCTGTACTATATTGACTATGCCTCACAATGAGCACATTTTCATCTGATGCGAACTGTGTAATTAAATGCCTCCACGCCTCTAAAAGCGACAATAGGAAAAAATACTCACTCTGCCTTCCCTGATCCTCGTCAGCGTCTCTCTGTCATTCACTCCTCTGAACGGCGAGTGTCCACTCAGCAGAATGTAGGTAATAATCCCCACGCTCCACAAATCAGCGGCGAACGAGACGCCCTCGCCCGCGGCCACCTCGGGCGCCACGAACTCGGGCATGCCGTAGTCGAGCGAGGCGTGCTTGCCGAACTGGATGCGGCGGGAGAGGCCGAAGTCGCAGATCTTGAGCTCGTCGCTGCCGGCGTGGGAGAGGAGCAGCTCGCCGATCTGTGGATGAGAGGGTGAGAACAGACTTTCGTTGTGGTTATAGAACAGTTACGCGATGCAAAATTTTGCATCCGATTCTTACTCGTCTATTTTTGTGGAAAGTAAAGCAGAGTACATATCATTTTATGAAAACTATACGAAAAAAACTCGTACATAGTTACAGGTCAACTGCTCTTATAAAGCTTAGCAATAAAAGCTTCACCATCACCATCGACAAATAAGCACTAACCACCGAATAATTCAAATATGGAACGACATCTTGTATGAAGTATCTGGCAGATAATTCAATTCAATTCAAAATCTTTATTTCAATTTAGGTCATGAAATGACACTTATGAACGTCAAATATACAGTGAAAAAAATAAAAATAAATGTGCCCTGAAAGGGCCGAAACATGTCTCGTCATCTTTTGGGCCCTACATGGATAGTCCTAACAAGAACTTATTGAGGCATTGTGAAACAGGTCGATGACCTGATTGTCGTTTAGTTGGCGGAATAAATGTCAAAAGATTAGCCAGAAATATGCTGGTTCGAGTCCCGCCCGTGCGCAATTTTTGGTTTCATATTTCATCTTTTAAGAATAAAATATGACACTGTAAATGTTAAAATAATTGTAAAACCATTGAGTAGCGAAGCGTTATCATTTCCAAGTTGAATTTATTCTGTAAAGAATAACTACTTGGCCCACTGTTGCATAAACAGACGGGTAGATGGCGCTAACGTCACGCAATGACGTATCAATGAGACCAAGAATTTCGCGCGGTCGGACAGACAGCACGGTAGCTCAATTGGAAGAGCAGTTGGCCCGGTTAGCCAGAAAGTTGCTGGTTCGAGTCCCGCCCGTGCGCAATTTTTGGTTTCATATTTCATCTTTTAAGAATAAACTTGTATTACCAATGAATTAGTATATATTTTTTTGGCTTAGGTGAATCCATCTACATTTTTTTCTCTGTTGAGTGACGACTGTTTCTTTATTGTATTTATGTTCTCTTTATTTATTTTATTTTTTAGTTTAGGAACACAAACAGCATCACACAAATATTAAGTTTAAACAAAAGGCTGGACTGTAACCTACAAACAGTGTTCATAAATTGATTAATACAATGAAACATTATAATACAGAAAGGGGATCTATGAAATTAAAATTACAAAAGACACGGTCGACCCGCCATACATTGCTTGCCCCAAAAGTAAAAATCCATGCGTCACGACCAAAACTAATTTTATGGGTTCGTTTCTTCGCCTTTTAAAATAATATAAAGTAATATAGGCCGTAAATAGCGGGGGTTTCACATAAAACGAAATAAAATGTGTGGGGTCAATCTCTTGCACACTATCTAGAACAGGTCTTTCTAGATCATAGCGCCATCTGTGTCGAAAAACCGCCATCTAGGCCACCACAACTAAAACATAGAAAACTGCCCCGCTAGGGTGCGTAACGCGTGAAAATTACGATGATGCAAACAATAGCCAACAAAAAGAAGTTCCTTGTCACAGTTTTTTTTTCAAGTTTTAGGAAGAGGTTGGTAGGTTTAAAGGTTAGTACCTATGGGAGGCAAACGTCATTTTCCTTCTTAAAATAGCGATTGCGAGCGCTTACTTATTTAATTAACTGCCAGTTCTATGACACAGTATGACACAATATGCCATTTCGTTAAGCGGTCGTCAGTTTGCTAATAAGTGCTCGAAACCGCTATTTTCTGCCAAACACAACAATTGTTGGGGACAGGAAATTGTATTCAATCGTTGTCCTATTTTTTTTGTAGATTTATATGCCGCTAGATAAAAGCAAAGTAAATTAACAATATTGTATTAAAAATTCAATATATTTTTTGCAAAATGATATAGTCAAGTCTCTTAATGCTTTTCTTTAATCAAACATAAAACGACTCTGGGGCACGATACGACCGTGTCCTTTAATCAGAATTATATTTTTTTATAAACCTACATCACCCCACTGCCCAATCAGTTTGATTCCTGTGCTTTCTAAACTATGGGAGAAAATATTTCTTGGTAGACTGCAGTGCTCAATAGATTCATGCAATATTATCCCCATGCACCAGTTCGGCTTTCGGAAGAGTCATTCGACGATTGAACAAGTGCACCGTGTGTACCAGACGGCTATACAATGTTTTGAGCAAAGAAAATACTGTTCTGCGGCTTTCCTAGATGTCCAACAAGCTTTCGATCGCGTCTGGCACAGGGGGGCTTCTGTACAAGATAAAACAGAGCCTGCCCCACTCGTTTGTTCCAATCATAGCATCATATCTCTTCAACAGAACCTTCTTTGTTATAGTAGGTGACGCTAGATCAAAATTGCATTGCATTCGTGCTGGAGTGCCCCAGAGGTCGGTGCTGGGCCCGGTCTTGTATAACATTTACACCTCCGACCTGCCCACCTCTGACGATGTCGTGGTGGCTACTTACGCAGATGACGTTGCCTACCTTGCAAGCGATGCTGACCCGAGCGAAAAACGAGCGCCAAACTACAACATCTGTTAAATAAAACCAGTGAATGGCTCAAAAGATGGCGCATCAAGGCTAGCGCTCAAAAATCAATGCACACAACGTTTACTCTGCGTAGAGGAGATTGTCCACCCGTGGAGCTCGGTGACGACGTTCTACCTCACTTGGATTGCACAAAATACCTCGGATTTTACCTGGACAGACGTCTTACGTGGAAAACCCACATAAAACAGAAAAGAGACCAGATTAACGCAAAGTTTAAAAATCTTTATTGGCTCATTGGTAGAAACTGTTCTATCAGTCGACAACAATTTCCTGGTGTATAACTCAGTGTTGAAACCTATCTGGACATATGGCATGCAACTATGGGGCGTTGCATCAAGGAGCAACATCATGTGCCTCCAAAGAGCACAAAATAACATCCTGAGTTCAATCGTGAACGCACCATTGTTCGCCAAAAACGAAGAAATTCACGACTACACCAACACACCCAGTCTTAATGGAGATAGCTCGTTACAGGGATCAACACAGAAATCGCCTAACCTCACACCCTAATCCACTAGCCACTGGATTACTAAATACAGGAAATCTCACGAAAAGGCTCAAAAGGAGCCACATCCTATGAGGTGGAAGATGAGACACTGGTCTCACCTACTGTTCCCGACCAAAACCCACAAAAGATCCGATTATAGTCTGGCGACTGATCGCGGATAACCTGGGAAGAGAAAAAAAAACTTACTGCTGGGCTAAGGTCTCCCCCAACACCTTAAAAAAAATATTTTTTTTATTTTTCAAATAACTGACCTGTCCCTGACCAGCTCCCCGCCGGCGGCCAGCTCGGTGACCAGCGCGAGCGTGTGGTCGTGCTCGTAGGCGTCGTGCAGGCGCACGAGGTGCCGGTCGTTCAGCATGTTCATGATGTCCAGCTCGTTCTTCATGAACGGCTTCAGCGCGGAGTGGCCGTGCATTATCTTCGCCGCGTAGTTGCGACCTGGGGATGAAACAGATGGTTGTGAATGGTGTTGTTTTATAGAAAATTCTAAATGTTAATTCGTAGCTTAACACGCAATATCTTCGTGGTACGTGCAGCTACCCTTAATGATTTAGAATGTTTTTAACACTCAGTTTTATTTTTGTATTCTTATAAGAGGGAAACAAGGAACCAAAAATTGCGCACGGGCGGAACTCGAACCCGCATCCTTTGGCAAACCGAGCCAACGCCCTTTCCAGTCAAGCTATGGTGCTGTAGGTCCGAACGCGCAAAATTTCTGGTCTCTTATGGATACCTCATTACGCGTGACATCAGCGCCGTCTACCAGACTGTTTTTGCAACAGTGGGCCAAGTAGTTATTAAGTACAAAATAAATTGATAACGCTTGGCTTATTATTTTCATCTTATAAGCGACCCTTTACTTTCAGAAGTAACGCCGTACCCGCCGCGGCCCCCGCTGAGTTGCAAGTGAAAATACAGTTGTTTTATGCACGGGACAAGCGACAGTTTCGGATTTCTGCACGGATCACCAACCTCATACGCATCTATTGTATAACTTACCGGTGAGTCGCTCGGCGCAGTGGTACGCGACGCCCTGCACGCCGCGGCCGAGCTCGTCTCCGAGGTCGTAGAAGTCGCCGAACGGCTTCGAGCGAGGCTTCACGCGCGGCGGGTGCTCGCGGATTCTGTGCAATATATTACGTTTAAGAACAACTGTAAATATTGTAAAAAAGTATATTTTATATGTTGCAAATCTCCACATGAGCGGCTTAACTTCGACGTAAAACTTCTAGTACCTGAGTAGGTACTATTATATATATTTTGCATTTGCTACACACACAGCGGCAAACATAATCTCATGAAATCATAACTACTGTTAGCGAGTACAAAATCGAGAAGCATGTGAGCAATTGATATTTTTATAATGGTTTATTGACAAAACACTGTAAAAACCATTTCTTTATATATTTTTAATTTTTCTAACAAAAACATTTGGTAATATAAATTGCACTTGTAAAAAGACAACTGTGAACCTGTGACAGACGAGGAATTGAACCCCGTGTCTTACGCAATCCGGGCGTATGCCTATACCACTCGGCCACCGTCACATTAACAGGCCTGTTGAATTTTGCAAGCGCTTCTTAACGCGTAGGCTGCGTGACATCATCAATGTTGTGAGATTGCTCTCACAATATCTGAAGGAAAATATTTTTACAAATATTTTAACAATCAGTTAAGATGATGAAAGCCAATTTATAGTTTATTTTTGTTTTTATAGTGTTTTGTCACCATACAAACTTTATAATATAAATTGCACTTGTAAAAAGACAACTGTGAACCTGTGACAGACGAGGAATTGAACCCCGTGTCTTACGCAATCCGGTTCACAGTTGTCTTTTTACAAGTGCAATTTATATTATTAAGTTTGTATGGTGACAAAACACTATAAAAACAAAAATAAACTAAAAACATTTGGCCACAATCTCACCAGATGGTAAATGATGATGTGGCCTAGGGTGGATCATGTGTGACTAGTAACATCATTAATATCACCTGTCCGAGTAGATGTGCTCGTCCTCCTCGACGTGCAGCACGGCGGAGGAGCTCACGGCGCCGGCCACGTTGCGCGCGGACACGGAGTACAGCCCCTCGTCTTTCAGGATGGCGTCGTGGATCGTCAGGATGGTCGTGTCCGGCTCCACGAACTGGATCTGTGAAATTAAGAACATATTAATGTTTCTGACAAGATTTGAGGGTTTAATTAAAATCATGTAACAAGGCTGTTTTAAATAATTAACTTGTGTTTTTGGTTTCGGAAAATAAACACGAAATAATTAACGTTACAGCTGTAGAAATTAAAACATTTGATTAAGTATATTTAATTAAAATATTTAATACGGATTTTGATACTCAGTTCCATGATAATGATAATAAGTTTCAAAACATAATTTCGTTACCCAGAACAATATTTAATAAAGTCCATTTTTCTTTGCATAGCGACCGTTGTAAACAATCTTGATATTTATTTTTAACAAAATGATTCATTTTAAAATAAGACAAACCCAACCTATGAATTACCTACATAAGTAATTCATCATGGAATACTAAGATCTTTCCAAATCAAATGTTTCATTAATTTTTTACTGATATTATTATAAAAGTTATTTACAATATTCGTCAAGCAAAGAAAAACAGACTTTGATTCTTCTTTCAGACTCACTTTGATCCTTGTACTTGCAGCAAGCGGCTGCCAGTCCTTATACCACTTGATATCGGGGAAGGGTACTCCGGTGACCCTGGCCTCTATCCTGACGGTCTTCCTCTGCAGCACCACGGCCTCCTCGGGTCGCCTGATGAAGGTGGGGTACTCGGCGAGCTCGAGGCGGACGCGTTGGCGCGCTTGCCCGTGCTCGTTGGTGGCCACTGCCTCGTACCAGCCTGCGTCACGCTCTAGCATTCTAGATGGAAAAAAAGATATAGATAGATAACTCTTTATTGCACATTATCAAACCCAGTTTAGAGTTTATATTTTTTTCAGAAATATGTACAAATAAGGAGGTCTTATCGCTAAAAGAGATCTCTTCCAGACAACCTTTTGGGTAAAGGAATAAGCTATTCATAGGAAGAAGGAGTTCGTGCAGAGTATAACAAAGTAATAAAATGACCAGAATAAATCGATTAAATAATGATATATTATATAAGGTCACCTCGTTTTAAGTGATAATATTGAAAGGGCCGATTCAGCACAATAAATTAATCATTTTTTGTAGAAAACACTTTGGGTTTTTTATCTGCTAGTTTCTGAGAAAATTTGAGACAAAGTTAATAATATTTTCAGTTTTTAATTTTTTATTCATTAAGGATAAGATTAGAGAAAAAGAAGGTTTGGCCATTGAATTGAGAGAGGCGAAGCCGATGATGTAGATAACTTTTTAAATTGTCAGGGTGCCGTTTAAAAAAATAATATTGTCTATGTTAAAGAAAATTATAAAAATTAAAATCTCTATTTTCCAAAAAATAATGATAGTGTCCTGTTTCTATGATGTATACAAAGCCACTGTTAAAATATTATCACTTAAAATGATTTGACCTTATATATTTAAAAAAAAAAAATTAATGGTATCGGGAACTCATTTCCTTATGTAACTCAAGTTGTTTTCATTAGTAGTAGGTGTACTTAGTACTCTTACATAATAGCAGATTGTAATACACGCAAAATCTATGCACATCTAAAACTTCTTACGTCAAATAGAAAAACAAACAAAAAAAGAGGATTTTAGAGAATTTTGGTAATGGAGGACGCAAAGTTTATCCCAGGAAAAAACGAGTAAATTTCAATCAATTCAGTCAGTCATAAAACTGTCCTATCAATAATATCAATATGATGTTACGCTATTTTCATTGTTTCTCTTATGCAAGATGAAATAGAAATTAATGTCAAATTCAAACTCACTTGTTAATAAACAGCGTGGCCTGCCCGTTCCTAGTATAGCTCCAATCATACCGACCGCCGAGCTCGATCGGCTCATCGTTGAACAGATACGTCATCTTGGGCTTAGGGTACCCGTACACGAACCAGAAGAGGTTCGCGTTGTGTCCCTTCACGCCGTACTGAGAATCGTACTCCTGGCGCAGGAAGCGGGGCGCCTGGGCGTAGCCGTCGTGAGGCGGCCTCTCGATGTCGAAGTCTGTAAAAATGTTTTAAAAGTTATTATTAAAGGCAATTAACCACTGGCCATAGAAGGTTTGGTCCGCGGACAGCATCGGATATACTTATTATCAGTTAGTATGTAGCCCTAAATATTAATAAGAGAAGTATAAAGTTCCTCAAAAAAAGTAGCTACATAAAAACCCTGAATTTCGCTAAGAACGATTAAAATTGAAAAAAAAAACTGAGAACATTTCTAAGGATATTAATATTTGTTTCGAGTATACAAAAGTAATGATAATTGGGATTTGTTTCATCTTTGTCCGTGGCTTGGAGCTGTCGAGCCTGCATGCAGGCTGAATACAGTTACTACTTACTTTTAAGACCTGCAGTTTGTAACTTGCAGACTTTTGTGTATTCTGGCAAATAAATGATTGATTTGATTTGATTTGGGCCAAGAATGAACAGAAAATAGGACGTACCCGATGCCGAGAAAGGTACTTGCAGTGCGCCTGCGCATGCTATCGATCATGCAATCTCATCCACTCACCCCTCGGGAAGTAAGGCGAGGTCTCCGGCCTGAAGTCGATGCCGGGCTCGAGGTAGGGCACGAACTTGGGCGGGTCGGGCTCCAGCTTGGCGCGGTGCGTCTGCGCGTGCGGCGAGGGGTCGCTGACGCCGTACTTGTTCTCGACGCGCACGCGGAAGCGGTAGTCGCGGAAGGGCTCCAGGTTGCGGATGTCGCACGCGCACGAGCGCAGCCCGCTGCGCGCCGTGAACCAGTCGCCGTCCGGCACCTCGCACATCTCCACCTGGAGATAAAGGCAAGGTTAATATAAATATAAATAAACTAGCTTTTGCCCGCGACTTCGTTCGCGTGGACTTCAGGTTCGTCCCGTCTAGTAGCGCAAAAAATGAGTTTTTTACGACCTCACATTAGAAACCTCAAAAATTGTAGCCTATATGTTATTCTGATGTATAAGCTATATTGTGGTAAAGTTTCATTCAAATCCATTCAGTAGTTTTTACGTGAAAGAGTAACAAACATCCATACATCCATACTTACAAACTTTCGCCTTTATAATAGTATATAAATATAAATAAATAAATATAAATAAATAAATAAATATGCGCCAAACAACACACCAATTGTCTTGGTTTCGAACTAAGGAATTTTCTTCCTTGTGCTACGAATACCAGACAACGATTATGACGGGGGCGTCTCCCATAAATACTTAAATACATATTAAACATCTATGACTTAGGTACAAATGTTCGTGCTCATCACTCAAACATTTGCCCCTTGCGGGATTCGAACCCGCGACGCCGGCATAGTAGTCAGGAGCGCTAACCATTACACCAAACGCGTCGTCAAGGTACACGCAATAAGTGTAACGTACTAGAACTAAACTGTGTCTCAATCTAAACGCTGTGTACGTTATGCTGACGATGTACGGACAACGGCACGTCGAGGTGAACGCTACGGTATCTTATGCAGTTGTAATAAGGAATAGTTTGCAACAAAAGTGAGTAACCTGATGTGCTGGCGACTGTACCTAAATAAATAAACAAAAATAAAGTTAAAATAACGCGACGAATTCAGTATTTAAGAAAACTAATACGATTCGGTAAAGAACTCATTTGCCTTCATCATCATCATAATCATTATCAGCCAGAGGACATAGGCCTCCCCCACGGTTTTCCACAACGACCGGTTGTGAACAAAATACACCTACCTACCAAGTTTCAGCTATGTGATGCTTATGGTTTCAGATTAAAGTGGCTGTGACATACGGACGGACAGACAGACAGACAGACAGACAGACAGACAGACAGACTTGACGAAACGAAAAACCGCCATCTAGGCCACCAAAACTAAAATATAGAAAACTGCCCCGCTAGGGTGCGTAACGCGTGAAAATTACGATGACGCAAACAATAGCCAACGAAAAGAAGTTCCTTGTCACAGTTTTTTTTTCAAGTTTTAGGTAGAGGATGGTAGGTTTAAAGGTTGGTACCCATGGGAGGCAAACGTCATCTTCCTTCTTAAAATAGCGATTGCGAGCGCTTACTTATTTACCTAACTGCCAGTTATATGACACTGTATGACACAATATGCCATTTCGTTAAGCGGTCGCCAGTTTGCTTATAAGTGCTCGAAACCGCTATTTTCTGCCAAACACAACAATTAATGTTGGGGACAGGAAATTGTATTCAATCGTTGTCCTATTTTTTTTGTAGATTTATATGCCGCTAGATAAAAGCAAAGTATATTAACAATATTGTATTAAAAATTCAATATATTTTTTGCAAAATGATGTAGTCAAGTCTCATAATGCTTTTCTTTAATCAAACATAAAACGACTCTGGGGCAATTTACGACCGTGTCCTTTAAATACTGAAAATTACCTTCCATCCAACTAGCAAAAATCAAGTTTTAGCATAGTTTTGGCAGACAGATTTACTATTCCACAGTCTTGTTGTTTACCCTAAGAAGATGTTAAATGTTGTGGTCATAGTCATATCGCATAGTAAGACTTATTCAAGGAAACCTAGGCCTAAGGGAAACGGACGCTTCTATCTGCCCCGGGCTGGTCATGAATATGCCTTTTTTATCTTCAGACTTCTGTTAAGCTTGCTTAAACAGTATTTAGTTTAGTGACAGCTTACCTGGTAAGTGACAGGGAACCTCGGGCCATGAGGTATGGACGGTTTCCATGACAACGTGAGGTGCCTATCAGCCATGCGCGAGATGATGGGCTTGTCTGCCAGCGGCATGGGGATGCCGGTCTTCTTCATCTTGTCGAAGTCTGTGTACTGATCGCCGATGGGACGTCTGTTGGTTTGGGGCTCGAGAGCTGAAACAGAGAGATAAGGAAATCAGACCTGATGCGTTTGGACAGTCACTAATAGTTTTCAAAATAAATGCGTTTATTATTTTTTAACAAGCTCGTTCAAGTGTCAAGTTCGTTTTACGCGACTTTTAACCCGGATAAAAGGCTTTTTTTAATCGGTCGGTTTGAAATGGACGAACTGCCTTTATTTCAAGATATCTTAGGAAGTTCATCATAATCAGCCGTAAGATATCCTCTGCTAAACGTACTCCCCTACTGTTTTTTTTTCGCAGCGACCGTTTAGTATTATACTGCGATCGCTATAAGGTCGACTGTCCACCTTGTCTATGGACGTTGTACGGTTTCACCGTAACATATTAAAGTTTTAGCTAACTTGCATCTTTGCGCGGCGCGTGCGTCACGGCCGTCGCCAAATAAAACTTGTGAATTTGTTTATTTTAATTAAGTATCGCATAACCACGCTGTGCCGTCGGACATTGTCCTACTTATTGTAACAACATCTACAATATACGTTTTATTACGTTCACGGTCATCGGAGTTTTACTTCTACCATCTGAGCGGATTGCGTGCTTCATCTTCACCTGTACATCCACTGCAAAGGCCACGCCGTGGACTGTACAGACGTCTTTAGCTGGGCTCTGGGCTTTTGATCAGTGCGCTTTTGAAGGGTCTCCAATCTAGATTTTTATAGGTAATGAAACATGTACTGACTGTCATAGGTGAGCTGCGCGGAACAGACGGCCTCGCCGTGCGGGTTCCAGATGCGGCACTTGTAGGTGCCCACGTCGCTCGGGTCCACGCCGCCGATCGTGAGGCGGAGGAGCCCCGTGGTCTCCTTGTCCATGCGGATCCGCTCGCACGGGAACAGCTTCTCGTCGTTGCGGAACCTGGGCGGTAACGCAATCAATATAGATACTCAGTTACGGGGAATAGCAATGAGGAGAAATAAAGTCCGCTAAGGTCGAAAAATAGACTGTTCTGTTCAGATTTTTAGGATTTTGGTGAATATTAGTCATTACTGTAATAGGTTAAAAGGAGACCATCTGACTACATCGGTAATGTAGCACTCAATCAGAACCTACCGGGCCAAAGGCGAAGAGGAAGGCCTAAACTGCGATGACGGTCACGACGGCGTTGAGTGTCATTAAGAAAAACCTAGAATGCTGTGACCTAACCTAGAACGACGTCCAGGATAGGGCAAAGTGGAGGAAGAACAGTTGGAAAGCAGACCCCGTCACCAGACGGGACAGTTGCTAGGAAGAAGAAGAAGAAAGACTGTAATAGGTTTCTCTGCACTTATAAATAAATAGTATAAAACGTGAATTAAACCAATGTACAAATCATCGAATCGTTCCAGATATCGTTCCAAATATTCAATGAACATACAAAAATGGTGCATGAGCTGTCATAAGAAAAAATTTTTGGAACCTTAGCTTTAGGTGAATAAAAAGTAAAAAGGATAGTAGACAGTAAATCTGTGTTAATAAAGCACAAATTACCACTCGACATCAGGGTCGGGCGTGCCGGTGGCGCACGCGGTGAACTTGGCGCTGAGGCCGCGGTACACCTCGGTGTCGCCGATCTTCTTGAGGAACGCGGGCGGCTCCATCTTCTGCTTCCTACCACTGTGGAAATAAATTAGATTTTATACGACTATTATAGGCAAATTTAACCACTCATTTCGTTCTTATTAGTTTTAAAGGTGCATCGTTCGGCACGAATAGCCAAGATTTAAAGGAAGTAAGGTCATTCAGCATGATGCTATTCATCATTATCAGCCAAAGGACGTCCATTGCTCCCCTACGGTTTTAAACAGCGACCGGTTGTTACCGGTCTGCATCCAGTGTGATCCTGCGATCTTTACAAGGTCGTATATCCATCTTGTCGGTGGACGTCCTACGCTGCGCTTTTGGTCGAAGGGTCTCCAATATTTTCTGATGCTATTAGTACCTAAGAATACTTACATCTTATCAACGACTTCTAGGGCGGCTTCACACGAAGCAACCCCCTCCCTGTTGGTCGCCACACACTTGTAGGCCCCCGCGTCATCGTGCGTCAGGTCCCTGACGTACAGACAGCACGCGTCGCCGTCCCGCTTGATGTTGTACTTCTCGCTGTGGTGCAGCTGGACGCCGTTCTTGTACCAGGTAATATCTGGCGCTGGGACGCCGTATACGCGAGCGGGGAATTTCGCGTCGAATGTTGGTAGCTGGGAAAAGAAAATTTACAGGTATCTAAAGAATTTATCAACTGAAAGTTTCGTCAGAATATTTACTACAGCAAAGATTAAATGATTCATCATCATCATCATTATCAGCCAAAGGACGTCCATTGCTAAACATAGGCCTCCCCCACGGCTTTCCACAACGACCGGGTGTGAGCGGTCTGCATCCAGTGCGATCTTTACAAGGTCGTCTGTCCATCTTGTCGGTGGACGTCCTACGCTGCGATTAAATAAAATTATTCAATTGTAATTTAACTAATCTAAAAATGTCTTGTAATGTCTACCATAAAGATAATATTAAGAGATAGCGTTCGTACAAATGTGATTTTTGAATGGTCCCCCTTCAACATTTTATTTTGTTTTTGGTATTTCTTGTTATAGCGGCAACAGAAATAGATAATTTGTGAAAATTTCAACTGTCTACTTATAGCCTCGTGACAGACAGCGAAGTCTTAGTAAAAGGGTCCCGTTTTCACACTTTGGCTAAGAACGGAACCCTAAAAACAACCGGTACTTAGTTACCTGCTGCAGATCAGTGAACCGCTGCGAGAAAGTAGGCGCCATGTAGACCTTGCGCACGTTGACGGTGCCTTCCGAGCTATCCTCGCCCAGAGGGTTCACGAGCTTCACGCCGTACTTGCCCGCGTCGGGGAGTTCTACTGGGGTGATCTCTAGGCCCACCTAGAAAATGTTGTAAAGCGTCTAAGATAAAGGTAGGCAAGAAATTAGAAAAGTTATTTTTAAACAGATAATGTGACAAAAACTATCGATCCCTGAGCGATAAATATGGTATTTTGTGATGTCCCTTTTGTATGTTTATAGATCATTACTCTACAACAAGCTTTAATATGCCATGAGACGGTTAAAGCAAATAACTTTTTGGTCTTATTAATGGTAGGCTTTTCTCTTTGAGTCTTGATGAACTAAAATTTTGCGTTGCATCATAAATACATAGACACACGGGGATTAACGCGATCGCGATAGTCATAATTACTTTATCAATCACAGATCATCAGTTCGCCTGTGACCACGATAGGTGAAACCAGTTCGAAACGTCAGGCAATAACATAAGGTTATAACTATGTTTATTGCGATCGCGTTAATCCCCGTGTGTCTAACGTATTCTTGATGAACTAGTCACAATACTCACCCTCTTCCCGTCACAAGTGAGCACGACCTTCTCGCTGGGCAGCAATGGCTTCCCGTCCTTAGTCCAGGACACTTCGGGCACGGGGTTCCCTACGAAGGGCGCCGAGATGACGAGGGGCTGGCCTTCCTCCGCTGTCATGTCGCGAAGACCGTGCAGTAGGCGCGGGCGTTCTTGAGGCGATGAGTCGTCGACGCGGCCTGATAACAGAAGCGTATGACGAATTACTTGAAATGGTCTATGTATTCTTCACGACTTTAAAATTAAATGTGAAGTCGAGATCTTTTTTCAACTGCACAAGCCTTTTTAGGGTTCTGTAGTCCAACCTGGAACCTTTATAGTTTTTTCACTCTTATATTTTGTGTTTACAGGTTTTTTTTACTATCTCGGTGGCGCAGCGGTTAGAAGATCGCATTTACCCATAAACAGAATAAGCCTAAATTACATGGAGTTCTTCCTTCTTCTTCTCCTTCTTCAGTATTTTATCGTTTGAAAAAATATGTCCACAAATAAGGTCAGATGTAATAATTTGCATCGAAATCATTAACACATTGAGCGCCAAGGTGGTCACTTGTGACCCCCAAACAATATTTTTCTATTGTGTCTAGTTTCGTGGCAGTCAAAGCCTTACTCTAATACCTTAGGATTTAAAAAAAAAACTCAAAATAAGTCAAAAGAAGAGCAAAGTAAGATGTCGTGTACTCACTAGCAACTGAAAGGTCAGCAGTGCAGCTGGTCTCGCCCCTGTCGTTGACGGCGACGACGCCGTACTGGCCCGCGTCGGCCGCCGCGGCCTTGTCGATGAGCAGCGCGTGGCTCCCGTCCGGCTGGGACACCACGCGCACGTGGGTTCCGTCCGGCACGATCTCTTTGCCGTTGTGAGTCCTGGCCACAAAAAAAGATACGATGTATGTCAAGTAATTTTTAACATGGGATTTAAATAATAGTTTAAAAAACACGCTTTTATAAATGCACTTAAAAACCAAAAATAAATTATAGATCGTTCAAGTTGTCTCTATTTCTGAGCTGAAAGTGTAGGGCGCTGGAACAGTAAATACTTTTTGTATAACTTGCTGAGAAATCGAGTTAGGCGATGTTACGAGAAGTAGGCTACAGAGATTGGCGCTCTAACTGGAGTATTTATTAGCAGATGTTGTCATTGTTGATTTCATAGAGAACGTATTGGGATCGTGCGCGACGACAGAGCGTCACAAAGTATTGGAGGACGTTAAAATGACAAATAGCTGGCAGTCATTACTAAAAGTAATTGAACCAAAGTTATTTCTATGAAATATTGTATTATCCATGTATTCTATTCAATCAATTAAATTTATAGTGTCGGTTGGTTCTTTTAAATAAAATACAATGCACGGTTACGTAAATTTTGTACAGACGTCCGCCAACGTTGTTTTTTTGGCCACTGCGAGCGCTGTCATCGATTCGTGTTCCCCCACCACCTACTTCGCACACAACGAATAGGTTGAAAAAATACTCACCATTTTACAGTAGGCTGCGGGTGTCCCAACAGCTTGACCTCGAGCCTGGCGGGGAAGCCCTCGATGACGGCGGCGGGCATCAGCTCGGCCACGAACGCCGGCTTGCGCTCTTTCTGCGTCAACTCCACCTTGGCCTTTGACGCTACCTACAAATAGAACATGAATTAGAGTTGATTGTTGTGTGTCGTTAATTAAATGTTGAGTTGTTTGCTGCATATAAGTGAAACTAGAGTGGTAACGCGGAGGACGATCCCGTAAAGAGCGATAGGATTTTATCGATGCGAAAAATTAACCACAACCTCGTATACTGGAGCATTACAAACATAAAGAAAGACAAATGATGAATCTTTACACGAGTATGTAAGCGTAAATCCAAACACGGCGTACAATCTCAATGAGGGCTACCGTTTACGAAATTGTTCATCGGCGCGGGATATAGTTCATAGTGTTCAAGTGTGTGCGCAATACACAAGGGCACTCTCTGTTCCTTCACTCGCATTATTCGGTGAGACGGCTCTGACACGACCGGTGAGAGATCAGGCGCAGGCCCAACGGCTTAACGTGCTCGCCGAGGCACAGGGGTGTCAACATTTACACTGTCTAAAGCTGCCTATTCACTTGGAAATATATATTAATATACCGAGATATAATCGATATCGCTCTCATAGTTTACAATGGAACCCTTCTCACTGAGAAATATGATATTTTATATCCCGAGCTATAATATGTTTTGGAGCGATTCGAGAAATATACATTTTCCGCCCCTCGCACGCCCCTCCGTCCCCCGCGGTGGTGGACAATCCCATACAAAACTATATCTCGGGGTATAAAATATATCGTAATATATATTCATATATCATATCCCACAGTCAAAAGGCAGCTTAATGCCCCAAATAAAAATCCAGATAAACTAAAATACCTCTCCGAGCTTGTTGGTAACGGTGAGGCTGTAGACACCGGCGTCTTCGGGCTTGCAGCAGTCGATGCTGAGGCCGATGACGCCGCCCGGCTGGTTGATGAAGTTCACGGCTTGCGACGGCCGGATGGGTAGACCTGGGAATGAACCATTTAAAAGGAAACTTAGTATAATTAAATATATTTTCATTTTACAACTGACACCCTATATGTTTGGTATATGAAACAGAGGAAGGTTTCCGCGTCCTTAATACTCTGAGACGCACTGCTTGGCTGGCATTTATGTAATAATCAATGTATCTTGTTTTTTTTTTATTTTGTTTTTTGTTGGTGTATAGGTATTGTAACATTTTCCAAATTTTATTTTTGTAATTTTGTTGTGAGCTCGTGTTTGCGTTTTCAATAAACGCTTCTTTTTTTCTTTCAAATGCTAGACGAACTCAGTAGAATGTGTACATGTGGCTTGCAATCAGAATTTCAAGTTCTATATCACTGAGTTGTGGCAAGATACAAAAATATAGGACTAGGTTACTTACCGTCCTTGAACCACTTGACTTCCGGCGCGGGGAAGGCCATCACACGGGCTTCCAGTTTCAGCGGCTGTCCTACAGCGGCCTTCACGTCCTCCAACTCCTGGGTGAACGACGGCTTGCGAGGGGTCGCTGTGGACAGTAGTTTTATGAGTATACATGCGCACATAGACGTTATGATTTTGGCGATGGCGGTCATATTAATACAAAGATCCGCAAAGAGCGCAAGAGTTATACCCCCTTATTCATAATAACTCAAACATTCTAAGGCCCACTTGCGCATGATGGCTTAACCGAGGTTTACGCTAACCCTTGATACGTTGACAGAGACAGAATGATGATTTAATTCACGATTAGCGTAATCCTGGGTTAAATCATCATGCGCAAGTCCCACTTATAAACTTATTTTAGGTATTACACTGTTTTGTCATTTTCTGTCAAATGATGACAACGTCAAGAAAGAAATGCCAAAAAACAGTGTAATATTTAAATACTGTTTTAGGGGGTTAATGGCCATTCTATTTTCCTTTACTCTTATACTTCAATGGTAATGGGAGTCATCGTGACGTCATCATGAGCGAAGAGATCATGCGCAGGCCCAACGGTTTGATGTGAGCACAAAGTAAGTCACTAACACACTACGGACAAACACTATGAGACGTAGCTGGTGTTTATGATTCTATTGTACTTCTTTTTAATTGATTTTATCGTCGACAGACAATGAGAGAATCAGTTTTTTCGGTAATTTGTAATTTAAAGTTTAGACGTCCAGTTAATGCTATTTTGAAGTTTCAAATTTTACCTTATAGGATATAACATTTATAGGATTTTTTTAAATTTAGGAAGTTTGACAGTCTTGCCATGAACCCTGGTAAACTTATAAATTCAATTAAGTGTATTATTATTTTCTTGTATGAAATACTGACGGTTGACAGCTACGGCGCAGAGCGCGGCGCTGTCGCCGTGCGGGTTGGTGATGACGAGCTTGTAGGCGCCGCAGTCGGCGGGGCTGGCGCGCTCGATGCGCAGCTGCACGGCGCCGTCGGGCAGGGCGCTCTGCACCACGCGGCTGTCGTCTTTGGCCAGCTCCACGCCGTCTTTGTACCTGGAGAACAACCAAATTTAATGTATGGCTTTTTTTTTAAACACAAACGGCAGTTTACGTGCGACGTAAGTTACGGTTGCCTCCGTTATGAGGTGGCGTAGCTATCGTTTTTTAGCCGCTCGGTGAATGTTATTTTGACGTTGTCAATTTCGGCACAAAATTTATGGAAAGTATGTAAAATTTCCTGACTGAAACTGCTCCTATAAATTTGACATTATCTGAGTGGCTGAATTATAGTTACTCGTCGTATAGGCGACTAATGTTCAATAGTAGATTATCAACAATCGCAGAGGTCGAAGCGACCAGTAGATGTTGACAGATCGATGTCGACAATATACGGTAACGACATCTGCCAGTAGCCCTCTGTACCGATACCATGAGTTTTACGTAGACGACGTACGACGGTTTTACTCGCTAGCGACTACGTAAAAAAGTCTATGGAAAATTGCACAACGCCCCCAGCGGTCACTTGCAAAACTAAAATTTTCCGTACAAATAGTTACGTCGTCGCTAGCGAGTAAAACCGCCGTAAACTCATGGTAACAGTAACATGGACATGGTGTCAAAGTGTTTTACCATGTCATAGGAAACCTGTAAATTATAAGCTCACTGAAATCTCACTTCACATTTTTGGTGCTGTTGGTTTTTTAATGTTAGTTTCAGTTACTTTTACTACCTCATAGTTGAGATAAGGCCTTTTCTCAGCAGTGAGATGTTTACAGGCTAACTCAACTTAACAAGCATAGGCATCAGACTTGCACTTACTCATGTTGTTTCTCAATGTATGTTTAAGTAATTAAAGAAATTTGAATTAACTTTTTTTGATTTTTGCTTATCTACTCACCACGTGGCCTTGGGTATTGGGCTGCCGTCCATCTTGCACTTGAGCTCTAGCGGCTCGCCTTCATCCACGTCCTTTTGTCGCTCGAGCTTGTGAATGAAGCCGGGCGTCGCGCGCGCAAGTGATATTTCAGCTTCGCAGACCGCTTCGCCCGCTAAGCTTACTGCACGGACTTTGTACTAGAAAAGAGAGGACGATAAGAATTTAAAGATATGCGAATGTGTGATTGGCGTAATCGAAGTCGTTTCATCACGCGAATTGATGAAAAATAGGTGCTTAAATAATAGTCCGAGATTTCGCAATGGATCTTAAGGCTGCTGGTTTGGTGGGGTAACGTAAATAAACTTTACTATAGTCTTTATTAACAGTATAATTTATTTTAAGTCATTTACGATATTTAATTGATTGATTTGTTTTTTTTTCTGAATCTCAAAAGTTTTATTGCATAATTTTGACATAGAGATTTTTTTTTGTGAAGCATTAACCTCGTGCATAAACATTGTTCGCCCACAAAAAATTGGACAGTTCTGTGAATAAAATTTTGATGCGTGATTTGATTTGAGTAACTTACTTTGCCAGCATCTGAAGCTTCGAAGTGCTTGATAGCCAGCTCGCTGTTGACTTGCCCCTCGACTTCCGTGGTGATCTTGTGCCTCTCATCATCAGTGATCTGTTCCTCGTTCTTGTACCAGAGCACTTCGGGCTTGGGCACGCCGTCGCAGCGAACCTTCAGCGTGCAGTCGTCGTAGTCTTTGACTGTCTCCTTCTGAAGAGGCTTGGTGAAGATTGGCTCGCCGGCTGCGAAGTGGAAAGATATATTTAAAGTTTCTTTTATTAACGGTAGAGGGTACTAGGAACTTAAAAACACAGAGAATAACTGTAACAGTTCTTAGATGCTAATCTTTGTTGATTAAATCTTATTTCTGTTTCTGTCAACGTCATATAAACTGATAGAGGCAGAATGATGAATTAACCCAGGATTAGCGTAAATCTGGGTTAAAACATCATGCGCAAGTGATATTTAAACTTCGAAACTCTATGTACAAAGGTCTAAAACATTCCACAAGTTTTTTTAATAAAAAATTCCGAAATCAATCAGAGACATGAATGACATTAGTATAGTTAAATCTAAATTGCATGAATACTTAATTGAAAAATGTTTCTATAGCATTAGTGATTTAATGACAGAGAGAATTTAACTTTGTAATTAAAATTTTGTAGTATGTTATTTGTGTAATTACTGTTTGCAACACCTTACAGGTTACTAAGTCTTAAGTACATAAGTATTATTATTTTTTGAACTTATGTAACACTTAGTTTGCAAAATAAAGTTGAAGTTGAAGGCTTTGTCTTAATATTAAAATGGTAGGTTGATATTGATGATTGATCAATGTCACCACATAAATAATGGGGACATATTTTTAATGTACTTTTTCGTCAGGTCAAATTAAATATTTTATTTCAGACTAGATCCATAGATTTTTAGTAGTACACGAAATCTTAACTAGTGTTAGTTTAAAGTAATTAATATGTCAACAACATTGATTAATAGACACACACGTGCGCCTTTAAGGGTGTGCAGGCGCATCCATAATAATAATGATTGAAACCAGCTGACTTTTTGCGATAACACTAGTCTTTAACCTAAGAGGCACTCACTATGTATAGTAAGCTTAGCTTGCATAGACGCCTCTCCAAGCTCGTTCTTGGCGGTGATGGCATAAACACCTCCGTCGTCGACGCCTATCTTCTTGATGGCGAGCTTGTGCAGCTCCAACGACTTATCTTCGGAGATGTCGAAGTGAGTGGATGGCTTGATGACCATGCCGTCTTTGCTCCTGAGAGATTAAGAGAGAGTTTTAGTATAGCGGAAATAATTGGCACGCAATAATTTCAAAGAGATAAAGTGACTTATGGTCATGTCTATGGATTGGATATACATGAAAAGACCCATAGTAAAAACTTACAATGTGCATTCATATAAAAAATAAGATTTTGTTTTCAAAGTTTCAAATATCACAAGAAAAAACAATGCTAAGAATCGTGTTATTATTCCAAGTTATTCAAACTATGGCTTATATGTCTAAAATCTAACCTCCTTATTCATAATAACTCAAACGGTTTTTTAAACCTATTTTAGCTATTACACTGTTTTCACCATTTGACAGAAAGTGACAAAACAGTGTAATAGCTAAAATAGGTTTAAAAGACCGTTTGAGTTATTATGAATAAGGGGGTAAGTCAATTTGAGTAGTCTCATAGTTGACAGGGCTGCATAGGTTTATCGCACTTTTAGCTATTGTTCGTGAATAAATAATATACTTCATCTAATAACGTAAAATAGGCCTTAAGCACGGTTTCTACCGCCAAAAATTTTTTTATTTACACTCACCATTGAACCTCAGCAATGGGGTTGGCCCTCACGTTAGCAATGAAGGTGGTCTCCTCAAACGGCACGGCCGTCACGTCCGCTAGCCCTTCGATCTCGGGCCGCAGCAGGATGTCCAAGCGAGCGGAGCTCTCACCGACGCCGAATTCGTTCTTGGCAAGAATGGTGTAGACGCCCGTGTCCGCGTGGCGACCTGGAATAAAGTTAAGGATAAATCTCAAACAATTGATAGTACTCTAGTATTGATAGTACTCATTACTCATTAATTAACATTAATACTGCAGCGACGCAGCACAGCTCTAAAATACGCGTCTGTATCGCTACAACACTTCCAGTGTTTAAAGGCATTGCATACAGAGACTGATCACTGCAAGTCCATGGATAGTAAATTACTAGAATATCACAGGCGGACGTCGCTTGAAAGATAAACAAAGTTTGGCTATAAGACTTACCGGTAGGAATGTTCAGCGTGAAGACACACTCATTCAGGCCATGATCAATGGGCGTGGATTCGACATCAGTGGACAGAGTTCCATCAGGGATCAACTCCTTGCCGTCTAGCAGCCAGGAGACGTGAGGTAGAGGGTCGGCCGTGCAGATCGCCTTCAGTGTGACAGGCTCGCGCTGCATCACGCGTTGGGCTTCGAGCGGGCTCGTGAAGATCGGCTTGCGGTAGTCGCTGGCAGCTGTAAATAATAGTGTTATTTGTTAACCCTTCGTACAAGCGATTTTAACTAGGTCCAATACCAATATGACATGTACGAGTATATTCCTGTGAATAAGAAATTATGACGTTTACATTTTTCTCAATTGTAGCGTATGTTTAAGGAAGCCTTTGTTCTGGGGTTTATTTTTTTTGTTAAAATTATACATGCTTTAAAAATAATAAGTATGTTAAATAACGATGTCCATTATGGTATGATAGATAATAAGTAAGTAAGTATTTCACATCTATTGATACTTCAGTGTACCCTACTCAAATGCAAATAAAATTATTCTATTCTATTCAGCACAACGATAACTGCTGAACCCTCCGAAGAATTATTACGATATAAATAAAATAAACTTTAAAACTTACGTTGAACAGAAAGCTGCGCCTGCTGCACCTTCTTGCCCAGATCATTGCTAACTTCACACTCCCACTTGCCCGCGTCCTTCAGGTCCACTTTATCAATCACCAGCTTGTGCACATCACCCTCCTTAATGATGTGGACTCGCTTGCAAGGCTTGACCTCCTTGCCGTCGTGTAACCAGCGGACAGCGGGCGCGGGGTTGCCGGACACTTCTACTGTGTAAGCCAAGGGCAGGGACTCGAACGCTGTGCCGTCCGACATGGAACTGTCTTTTATGGTTGGGGGTGCTGCAAAGTTGAAGAGTGGGTTGTAGAATTTGAAGTATGCTGATGTGCAAGAGATAGAAAAAAGATTATACGAGTTGCTTTATAAGGTATTCAAAAGAAGGTCCGTAATCCATAAAAAAATGATCAAGAGATATTGTAGATTATATAGATACTTGAGTAGAAGTCAGATTGCAATCAAGAATTAAGGATCTTCAATATTATTATAGATATTTTTTCTTAAATTCTATCAATTAAATCATGATTGGACAAAATATACGAGTTGCATAATTTAGAAAAGTGCTTAAATACCTACTAGGAAATATATACAAGAAGAAAAAATACATAAAACAGATATTCGATCCAAGCGATCACTGAAGCACCTAGAATAGAAACACCTTTATTATTTACGATAAAAACGGATAGAAGAAAGTCTTGCAGTATATACAGCAGTTATATTGAAACTTATAAACTAATAGCTTGACACTCACCAAATGTTCCTGTTTAAAATGAGAATATTATACATAGTAATGTAAAGTTGTGTCGGGATCTGTGTGTATACGTACCATGTCTGTTGGATTACAGATAGACCATACAACAAAACATATAGATGCTACATGCAAAGGACGCAAATAAATAACAGTTTGATTTACCTTGATGATGTGATAGTCGTCGCGAACGCTTTCTAATATCTCTGTCGCAGGGTAGTCCAAGTATTAGTATGCCAGAAGGGAATGTTATTACGCATGCGCGCTAAAACAAACATACGACAGAGCATTAGTACATTGCTGTGATGCTACATCGATAGGTAAATGACGATGACCTGTTATTTTTCTAGTACTACAATATTTAAGTAGCACGTTTACGAAAAATGACAGATCACTTGCTAGTTTTAAACATAAATTAAAGTTTTCAATTTCAAAAGCAACACATTTTACCCCCAATCGACATTGCGTAGCGTTACATTATCAAATGCCAGCCTCTTTCATCAATAATCCCCTTGTAATATGGTATAGACTTGAAATTTACCTTTTTCTTCTTCCTGCGATAGAATATCGTCGAGGATGCTCCTCTGTCTTTGGCTTCGTCTCAACAGTGCTTCTATGTCGTCATCTGCTTCCTCTTCTACGCTAAACAATTTCGATCCATGCTTCTTCTTTTTTTCTACGGTCGTTTCTGTTATATTTTTCGTTATGCTATCTACATTCTTCAAAGGCCCTAAAACTAACTCTTCTATAATACGATTTTTGACATCATCTATTTTTTTATCTACAGATTTTATGTCGTGTTCGTCAAATTCTTTCGTTATGTGAATAAGTCGCTCTGTGATATCACTTTCGTAGACTTTTTGAGATGTTTCTTTGACAATCAGTGATTCGTCTCCTTCATCAGTGAAATAGTCTTCTTTAAACGAAGACTGGCGCACGTATGAATCTTTACTGAATACTTTCTTTGTGTCATCAATTTCGAAGATAGATTTTGAAAGATCTTCAATCGAAATTTCTCGCGAGAGCGGTTCGTTCTGCCAGCTCATCTCATCCTCGGATACGGACATGATGGAAACGGTCCTATTGTTGTACTGTCTCCCGCATCTAGAGTTATTGTCAGCTTCGGAATCAGTTTGTGGTTCTTCGATGATTCCGTACGTGCCTCGCCTCACGTGATCGGGTATAGTATAAAAGCCCAAATCAGTAAGGAAATAACTATGGCTGGCTAATTCTTCGACCTCTAAAGAAGTTGTATGCGGTTTGGTCGGTTGTATTATTCTCCTGCCGTCAGATTCATCATCATCGTAATAAACGGCAGTGGAAGTCATTTTGTGTAACGTGCGCGTTTCGGCTGGACCTAACAGTTAAAATAGTATTATGTTGATTTCGGTACAACAATTATTCAATATTGGATTAGACATGCGGTGAGGTCAATGCGTTACGGTTTCTATTTCTTGGAAGATTTAAGCAATCTGGGTGATGGTCTGTTAGAATCGTGGGGTGACTACACGGATTGTAATTAATATTATACAAGAAGGTAGTAATGACCGCGGATATAAACATTGTGAATCACAACAATAATAATCTGAATTACGAATAATTATATGCAAAACCTAAACCTCTAGTGTTCATTTAATAGTTTATGTAGTCACCCCTTCAAAATAATAAATATGAGATTAGAACTGGGAAGAGAAGGAGTAAGCTGTATACTGACCTGTGATGATGGCGCCATGAGACCGCGAGCTGCTGACCTTAGACATTATAATAGACCCGTCGTCGCCAGTCTTGAACGTGGTTACGGTTTCGAACACGCGCCCTAAACAACAAATCACACTACACAGTTAGAACACAGGCCGAGCATGCAACGGTGCGCGAAAACGTGACATTCTCGCCTACTAAAAGCTGTTCAATTGAAGGGAAGCGTGAAGCGGTAAACGAGTTTATACCTTCGGTTTCAGCACTTAAAGGCTCTTCTGCGACAGACTTTTTTTTAACCGATTTACGTTTGGGTGTTTTGATATCTTCATCTATCGAGACTTCTTCGATGATTTCGGATTGAGTGCGGGACTTCTTGCCTGTTTGTGCTTCAGTGTCTACCTCTTCAACTATGGGTTTCTTATTTTGTTCGTTGTGGTTTTCGTCCCAAATGGATTTCTCTTCGGCCACTTCAGGTTCGGAAACTGATTTTCTGCCTTTGCTTTCTTTCGGAGCGTTTACGTCGTCAACTTTGGCTTTTTTGGCGAGACCATCGTCACCCACATCATCCCAAAAGGACTTTTCTTCAGCTTTTTCAGCTTCGGTGACCGATTTCTGAGCTTTGACTGGCGCCGGTGTTTCAACTTCGTCGACTTTGGTTTTTTTGACAGTTTCCTCTTGTGCGTCATCCCAAAACGATTTCTCTTCCGCCTCCTCTGGTTTCGTTTTACCTTTCTCAGCTTTCTTCTTGCCCCCACTGTCGACATCTTCTTCTAACTGTTTCTCCGGTTTAATCTCATCTTCGATTTCGTTTTCAACAAGCCTTTCCTTTGTAAACGAATGTACTTCTCTCGCTAAATGATGGAATGAAAAAAGGTTATGATAAAAATGGTCAATCAAAATGGGGTCGGAATAAAATAGGACGTCACAAATGATAAAACAGACACAGTGCATAACGTTCGTAAGTGCATAACTATGGCATTCTAGTCTATTGAATGCTTGTGGGGTAATGTTCTACCAGACTCGATTGGCATCTAGGGACACCACGACAGATCGTGCGGCGGTGATGCAGACTAACCACTCTGTTAATCCAAACTACTACTTTACCGACTATCGTCCAGCGGCGTGCGGTGTCACTGAACCTAGTTGGATGTGTAATATACTTTACCATGGTGTGTATGTGTTGATATGTGTGTATTTGTGTAGTGTGTAACCTGTTTAAACTTTAGCTACACAGGTAATCAATACAGTTCTTAGAAATAGTCTATTTTCATTGATTTTTATGTTCTTTTTTTAACTGAATGTCCTTTATGTCAAGGGGTACCTCTTGATGCTACTCACTTTGTATGGTGACGGTGCTCTTGGAAGATACGCTTCCCATCTCGTTCTCGGCGCGCACCTCGTACTCGCCACCATCTTCTTCTTTTACCAGATTCACGGTTAGATGGTAGTTCTCCAATCTATGGAAGTATTTTAATGTAAAATCAAATAAAGAATATAATAGTTGAAGCTAAGTGAGGGCGTTTCCGTACTCATTGGAATCTTGTTGGAAGTGCATATGGGATACAAAAATGTTCGCATCTATACTAATATTAATAAGCTAAAAAGTTTGTTTGTTCGATTAAACGCGCTGATCTCAGGAACTAATGGTTCGATTTGAAAAAAAAAAATTTATGTTAGACTACAAGCTACAAAAACCCGTCTGAATATTTCTTGGACATCATTAGTCATCCAAATTATGCCACCCAAAAATAACATTATATAAAAATGCTTAACAAACTGCATTCGATGATTTTCCAACAATTAATACCTTACTATTTTCTATAAGTGATATACTATTGTATATCACTTTATGTATGTATGCAGTTTGTTAAGCATTTTTATATAATGTTATTTTATTTTGAATCTAGGCAACATGTTCGTAACAGCATCTTTCGGTGGTGTACCTCCTAAGAAACTTCTACATCTCATTGTCACCTCACCTCTTAGTATCCCTCTCGATCTTGATCCTAGCGTCCGTCGTGAGCTCCTTCCCGTCCTTGTACCAGCGCACCCTGGGCTCCGGGCAGCCTTCCACCTCCACCTCCATCTTGAGCGTGGTGCCCGCGTCCACCGTCATGTCCACCAGGCTCTTCGTGAAGCGGGGCTTCCCTGGGGTATAGTGAGGTTAGTAAGCACATGTTACTTGACTGGCATTTGTCTTTCAGTGTTTGTCTAGAGTAGAAATATATCATACGTAGTTGTAACACGATAGATTCGACAGAACAGACAGCAAGATGACAACGATTAGGGCTCATTTTGTATAGCCTCTTTTTGACGGTTTTCTTTTACATTACGAAGATAATACAGAGATAGATAAAGAGAGAAAGAGAGAGAGTATAAAGAGAGAAAGATAATAGAGACGGCACAGCACGTAGTACATAACTACAGCATTTTTTTGTAGATACGCAGGTAGTAGAACTAACCATGCTCTAAAATTATGTAGGCGTACGCCGTACTGCTAACATGGTACGTTAGTAGACCCATCTTGTACTATGGTACCACGAGAACAATAGAAATGGAATAGAATGGTCCATAGAAAGAATAAAATTTTATTCTCATACAAGAATTATAGGTTGATCAATGTGGACAGTGAACAAATATTGATCAATTGCAAAAATCTTATTAAGTTAAATAATTTCCTTATTGTAACGTACAACGGAAAATTAATGTGACTCACTATTGACAGTGAAGGTGGCCTGGCAGGAGTCCTGGCCCAGCTCGTTGTGGACCTTGCAGGTGTACGTCCCCGCGTATTCTGCCGACACCTCCTTGAGGATCAGCTTGTGAGCACTGCCCGAGTCCACACGCGTGAACACAGACTTCTTCTCTGTGATCTCCACGTCGCCGAGGAACCTGAGAAAGTGGGAGAGTTGTGAAAGTGTACTGTCACAGTTAGTTATACGTGGTAAGGTTAATTTTTACATAGAAAAATAATCGTGAAATTTGCCTTTAAAGTTTACAAAACTTTTACAAAGTTTACAATACCTTACTTTACAAAACAAAATTTCCTAAAGTTTACAAAACTAAATTTTCTTCAAGTTTAGTAAACACTGTTGTATTCAGATTACTATACAATTCTGAATGAATGAATGAATGAATGATTTATTTGTCACACAAGGGGTGCTATTATAAAAATAAAAAGGACAATAACAAAAACAAAAGATATCAAAATAAAATGAAAAAAAAAAAATTGGACGAAACGAATTCTGGCTTCTTTTATTTTAATTGAAGATACGTAAATATTCTGTTATTAACTGAAGTAGATAAGAAATCATATATAAGCAATTATACGCAAATGAAAATAACCCTTTCGATGCTTAGTGAAACTTTTTAATTGCTGTTAAATAGAAAAGGGATCGCTATTGTTGGCAGAATATTATTAATCTATGTACGTGGGTTTGATTTCATGCCTTCATAAAATGTGAAAGAGTCCTCTTTTAGGGATTTTCTGCTTTTTATCGGTCTCATAATACAATGTACTAACCATTTCACTTGCGGTTCAGGGTAGGCCTCCACCGAGACAGTAAACTCGACGTTGACGGAGCCCTCGCTGGCGGTTACGTCGTTCAGCTTCTGCGTGAATATCGGCCCTGAGCGGACGTTGAGTTGACACGAGTCCGACGCTGAGCCGTGGATGTTGCGGATCTGTAGGGAGGAAATTATGGTTGACTCGTAAATAATGCTTTTGGCATTAAGTTCACCATATGTATATTTTTATGATTTGTGCATGAAGTTTTAAATAATAAATTATGTTAGTCGGAGTGGTGAAGAGCCTGTCGTCTTTTCAGTACATTTTAAGAGCGGACGACAGCATTAGTCCTGCAACTTCTATTTTGGTATTAAGCAGTTACGTACAAGTAAGAGCATCATCGAATATCATAATAATTTATTAATTAATAGGGTTGAAATTGACACAGTTTAGAGTATTTTATCGTTACGATTTAACAGCATTCATAACTCCGGATTGAAGTCATTTGTAAAACTATAAAACTCATTTATTTAGTTCAGCGCAAGTACGCAAAGGCACATCTATATACATAAAAGTTTTAAACAAATGACAGTACGATGGTGGGTCATATTTGACCTGTGATACTACTATTTTAGATTCACAATCCTGAAATTAATGGTTTAGTAGTTATATAAAATAAACTTTGAAAGCAATGGGCGGAATGTCTTTAAATAAAATTAATTATAAATTCCTCTATTTTAAGACATATTTCACCTCGCACGAGTACTCCCCGGCGTCGGCGCGCGCAGCCGACGTGATGACGAGCTGGTGCGCGTTGCCGGACGACGTTATCTTCACTGCCGTGGACTCCGTCAGCTCCGTCTTGTTCTTGAACCTGGATAAAGAGACGATTGAATAACATAGAAATAAGGTATATTGATAGGCCCGGGACGATACATTTCATAAAAAGACATTCCACTTACGAACTCTGTAATCCTAAACATTCAATGTACTCGTACAATACTACTACAGCTAGTGGCTACAGACCAGAGACAAATTAACCGATGCGTGTGACAGCTGCCCTTCTTAGAAAAGTACTTAGTTCGTAGTAATTAGATGAATATACCGAAACCGTAGCACGTAGCTGGTAGCGTAAGTATTAACAATGACTGTACTCGTAGTAGAATATTTTCAGTTGATTAGAGATACTCGATCTGTAGACATCTTTTTAGTTTATTTCACCTATTCTGACACGTGTTTATGTAATTATTCTTTGTATGGAATCATAAAAAAACATTGTAACTGAAACTTGATTCTACAAGGCAATGTCTGCATTTTCAGGAATAGCTTTTCTTTTGAGTCGCTAGGGCCATGATGCCATTAGCGCCATCAAGTAAGGCTTATTTATCGAACTTAGACTCTTTGTTTTGACTCCATCAGGTCTGAAGTCAATCTAAGGCGATAAATAAATTTGTAGAAATAATTCGTACCACTTGACAGTAGGCGCGGGCTCCGCTTCAGTCTCCACCTTGAAGGTGACGGTCTCCTTCTCATCGCAGACCTTGCTCTCTCCCAGCTTCTTCAAGACGCGTGGCGGTGACGTCACGTGCCATTGCCAGAAGTCCGAGCATTGGTTCACTTCGTTTCTGGGAATTGATTCAATGTTAGTTTAAGTACGAGGTCTTAGAGCATATGTACAATCAATAGTAACGAAAGGAAATTCAACTTTTGTCTTTGGTAGACAAAGTTATAGGAACTAATATTTTTTCTTATTATTTTGCATCAAACTTGAAAAACAAGATGTAATAAAAAATGTTGAATCTTTTTCACTATACAATTAAACATTGCTGTTGCTTTGCCATAAATGGTAAAAATACTTATTCTAGAGAGGAAGATGAAAATACAGGGTAAGATATAATATTGATATAAAATAGAAAGTGCGAAGGAGCCAAGAGACATACTGAAATTGAAACAAAGAGAACAACAGTGAAAAGTTATTCAGACCAGTCAAGCGCACTTACTTAGCAACAACGGAGTAAGACCCGCTATCAGTGAGCTTGGCATCCTTGATGATGATCTTGTACACCTCATCTGACTCCTTGACGATCTGGACGCGCTCGGAGCTCTTGATCTCGGCGCCGTCCTTGTAGAACGTCACCTCGGGGGCGGGCTGGCCCTCGATCTCGATCGTCACGGTGTGGGTGGAGCCGAGCTGGTGTGAAAATGTACTTGGGTTCAATAAAAGTGCGTTCCACTAAGCGTTCACAAAGCCTAAAATTTTCTTTAGACGTTTCTGCATTGACCTAAATTCCGACGTGTTCGACCGTGGATAACATGTGCATTTTAATATTTAACCACTTACCTCAAGATATGAAAGTGTTAGAGGGTCTGGCATTTAAAAAAAAACTAACCGATTGGCTAATGTTACATTGTTTTTATAGTGTTAAAGAGTTCCTAGAATATAAGACCAATTAATTAATTAATTACTATTTATTTGTAATATTTGCACGTCTGCTTGCAGGCTGAATACATTTACTTTGTTTGCAATTTAAGATCCAATTTTATGTATGTATTCTCGCAAATAAATTTTCTGATTTCTGATTTCTGATTTCTGATCGTTGTGATGGCGTATAAGTACGACACCGTATATCGCGAAAACATCAGAATTTACGCTCGTGCGAAGGTCTACAATCCACCTCAAGAGATAGCCGAAATTAATATTGAGATACCGGATGCCGGAATTTATAAAACCAGTAAAAAAGATGGAGGTTGTAAAAACACCCTCGAGTAAAGGTTGATATCGTAATTATTGCTGTACATTATGATGTAGTGACCCTTTTTGTTGACATTTGATAGCCCAAAACTGACCATATCATTAACTTACCATGCAAGTCTGGTTCTCCACCTTCTTCTTGATCTTGGGGGCTGCTTTGACGACGAGCTGCAAGGTGGTGGTGTCCTCCCCGAGCTCGTTGCTGGCCGTCACGTGGTACGTGCCCGCGTCCGCCGCGCTCACGTTCTTGATCACGAGCGACATGCTCTCGTCGTCTTCGTATAGGAACCTGAAGAATGGTGAATTGAATAAGTTTTATGCTTAAAGGAGTTTTGTCATTCTTTTTTGTGTTCTATTATAATATATGTATATATAAAAAAACTAAGGGCGGTCTGAAACATTTGTAACTTTCATACATATTGCTCCTATATTAAATTCAGAGCGTATCTAAGATTTAAGAATGAGAAAGAAGGGGATAAGAAAATAATCCTTAGATACACCTTGGCTATATATATATATCTTTTTATCGACCTATCTCGATTACACAAACATTTAGGTTGTGTAATCGAGATAGGTCGATAAAAAGAAAATTCCGATTCGCCTTACGAGCATTTCAGCAAGCAAATTTGAATTAGAAATTCTAGTTATAATAATGCGCAGTTATAGTAATTTAACACGTTCCGGGACAGTGAACGGCTACAGGCGTGAAAACAATAAAACATATATTGTGTTTGGAGTAGTGTCCCGGAACGTGTTAAACGGATTTGAATGAAAAAATAAGGAAGGTTGAGAGTCTTTTTATTTACGTTTTGATGTACTATGAGTGTTTCCGTCATAATACTTACTTGTGCCTAGTATCAGCTTCAATGATCTTGCCATCGTGCTTGAACACGACCGCCGGCTTGGGGAAGCCCTTGCACTGCAGCTCCAGCATAGCAGACGCGCCAGCAGACACGATGGCCTCGCGGTGCTCGATGACTAGCGTCGGTTTCTCTGGCTCGCGGTGGAGTTCGTGGATCGCACCTGTAATTTAATAAGTTACGAGTGTCAAGAAATAATCATCAGTTGGGTTATTTAAAATATGTAAACCGCTGGACATCATGGATCAGCTGGATATAACGCTGCGCTAATAGTTAGTGATAACATGGCCAAGAATGCAAATAATTGCATTACTATTAATGAAAAAAATAAACACGGTTTCACGAGATTAAAAATTCAAATAAAAGAAGAGGAAAGAAAATTACCATCTCGGCAACGAGAATCAAGTAAATTCACATGTCGTAACAATGGCGGTCTACTTTATAGAAAAATATGCTAAGGTAACCCTAGGCGTGGGCAGAATTAAAAAAATGACTTTAGCAGCGTTAATTTGCATCTAACCATAAGCTTCTTCTTCTGTGCCATAAGTCTGTTGATTAGAGTTACTCTCATTCCTGCCCCACAAACTTTCTGTTACCCTATAAATAAATAAGATAGCAATGAGAAGGAGATATAAAAACCGTTTTTCTTCGGTTGTCGAATATTGTAAACAATCTTGACATTCCTTTTTTACGAAATGATTCATTTTTAAATAAGATAAACACACTACCTACATAGATTATTCGTAGTTTAACAAAGATCTTTATAAATCAAATAGTTTAATAATTTTATTCGCTAATACCATTTTAAAAGTAACAAAAAGATTGTGTACAATATTCGACTAGCAAATATAAACAGACTTTAATTACCTTGCACAGTGAGCTCAGCAGAGCAGGAGATGTTGCCAGTGCTGGTTTTGGCGACGCAGGTGTACAGCCCGGCGTCTTCTGGCTTCACGTGCTGGAACACCAGCGCTAGCGAGTCCTCGTCGTCTCCCAGTAAGACCTGTGAAAAAAACAAGAGGCCTTACAAAAAAGATTATGAGCAGGCACGACCTTATTGGTAGTAACTTTTTAGAAAATATTGCCGGTATTTTTATAAAATTCCTCCATATGGGTTTCCATCGACACGCTAAGAAGAAGTATTTTTATGTTGTAGTAACATTGACCGCATGTTTTACATTGTCCTTATGTTATGTCTGTGCAATATTTCATATAAAATGACGGTCCATATTTGAATTATTTGAGGATTAGTGCTTGTTTGTCCATGGTAAAACGGGCTTTTCATATAACATGTCACCTTATTGTTGTTTATAAGAAACATCTCCCTGATGACCCTGATCAGTATGTAACGCACCTTGAATCTCTCTTCCGGGTCGAAAGGCTGTCCATCTCGCTTCCACGAGAATGATGCCTTCTCGCCCTTCGCCAACAGCCCTTCGCCGCCGGGCGGCAGCTCAAAGAAGATGTTCTTGTCATCTGGGAAAACAATCCGTTACAAAGGATAAATAGGTGCTTCAGTGCTATTTAACTAAAGCCAAATCAAATCATGTTTCCATGCGCCTTAAAAAAAACTTTATGAAGCTTTCAATCGAACTATGACGTCATGACATTACATTGTACTGTTAACAGTGCTCTATTTTGTACACTTTACTGGGTAATCGGGGCAAGAAACATGGCAATGAAAGCGTTAACATATTTACCGAACATAAAACAACAAGTTAACTCTATTTCGAGCGTCGTATTTATAGCGCACATAAATACTGGAGGGTGCCCAACGGTAAAAATGTGGCACACTTGGTAAATATAGCGAATTACGTCCGTCCATCATTGATTGCGTGGTTTTGAGACATCATTTAATAATCCAATTTTGAATCAACAAGTTTTATGTGAAAGTTATTTAAGATAGCTTTGATTATTCTTTACGTTTATGAAATAACGTCTCTGAATTTAAAATCAAAAAATTCTGCGCTGCGTCTACAAACTACACTTTTCTTTCTTTAATGTATAGTCGTATGCGTTTCATGAAAACTTTTAATAGAAAATAAGAGCTTACTTATTATAAGAGCCACTTACCAACTACGGTGACCTTTGCTTCTGTGGTGACGTCTCCATAAATATTCAGCGCTCGGCAGGAGTAAGTTCCAGCGTCTGATTGGTTGACGTCAGCGATGACCAGCTCATAGCAACCCTTGTCAGCTCGGGTCCTGATGATGGACACTCGGTCTGAGTCCGATGTCGTCACGATCTCTTTGCCGTCGCGGAAGCTGAAAGAAAAGAGAAAAAAATAATTCCTATCGACAAAAATCGAAGCTGCGCAAATTGTTATCGAAGATAAGTCAATGGGTAACAAATTCTTCTCAAAATGTGATTACTTTTTACTCTTAGAAAAACATAAAAACTCTATAGGATTATCTTTAAATCATTAGTAATTTTACTAGCATAATTTTAAATAACTTACAATTTCACCTCGGGATTCGGGTCACCTTTGACCTTGACCATGAAACGCAGGTAGGTGTTTTCCAATATTTCAGTGTCTTTCAGCGCCACTAAGAAGTAAGGCGCATTCAATGCGTTTCTCTCTTTTCTTTGTTCTGGCGTCACTAAAAATTCATATAGAAAAACGATTAGAAATTTATTATTCTAAAATATAGCAAGTATTATACTATGCCGCATACACTACTACTATTATACTATATATATACTATTTATTTTTATACATTCTGCAGTGTCACCTTTAACGAAAATTAAAGACAAACACTTGCTATATAATGCGACCTATAAAATATATTCTAGTAACCTTTAAGTCCTGTAAGAAACATTTTGTGAAACATTAACAAAAACTACATCAACATGCAGATACGACATTATTTCTAAATAACTGTGCTTACATTGAGTGCCAAATACCGGAAAATTAAGAGATAGAGTAAGTTCTACTTGTTATACTGCTGTACGATGTCTTAATCGATGATTTCGCGTGGCATGCAGACAATTAAGTATCAGAAAGATTTGAAATTATTATTGTGATTTAAGTTGAGCAAGTCATCAGAAAATAAAATAATTAAAATATGACCAATTTATAAAAGGCATAGGTAATGACTTTCATCAGATGCCGATGGCTTGCTCATCTCGCAGAAAAGAAAAAAGATAGACAACTCACACTCATGGACGACTAACTGAGCGGTGCAATGGGTGTTTCCCTTCACATTTTCGGCCCTGGCCGTGTACAGGCCGGTATCATCTTCGTGGCAGTGCTTGAGCTCCAGTTTGTGGCTGCCGTCGCTTTTTGACGATATGTTGACGCGGTCCATGAGCTTGTCGGTGAGGGGCTTGTTGTCTTTCAGCCAGGTGACCTTGACGGAGTCTGTGGACTCGCGCAGCGTGCATTCGAAGTGTGCATTCTCGCCCGCTGGGGATTCAGACACTTGTTACGGGAGAGCTCGTACTAGGATCAATTTTGGTGATAGATAATTTTGTCTATGAGTCACAAAATATGTGATTAAGGACATAAATGTGTTTTCTTGCTTCAAGTAACAGCGGATTGAATATCTATATTCTAATCTTTGGTAATGCGTTATCCAATATTCAAGAATAAAAGGTTAGTAGCAAAAGACAGTAGTGTCTGATATAAGGTAATTTCACACAAAGTTTGACATTACTTTTAATCTATAAAATCAAAAAATTTCAAAGTACGAACCCTCAATAAGACACATAGGATGTAAGCATGTTGTTAGATCAATGTGTAGTGTAAGTTAGTCATCTACAAGCGTATATACAGGCACTAACAGTGTATACTCTACTTCTATCATGAAGTGTTTGTCTACTGTCTATTCGTGTGAATACTTACGCTCGATGTTCTGGCCCTCCAAGGTTTTGGAGAAAATGGGCTTTCCATCTTGTGATTCAGATTTGGAAATGGCAGTTGCTGATGCGTACTGCCCGGTTCCAGTGCTGATCGAACCGTTGGCAATGGCGGTTTTAGAGTACGATGTCTCGGATGAGACGCTGCCGTTTTTGATGCTCTCATATCTAGACTCGGACGAGGATGTGACTCCTTCTACCTTGTCGCCATCCAGAGTAGCTTCAAGGCTGTACTTGGTCGAACGGCCTTCGATCTTAGTGCCGTTTCCGTTGGTGTCTCTTCCATACTTTGACGCGATGCTGTCAATTTTGCTCGATGCTTCATAATTTGATTCAATACCGTACTTGGAGGCTATGCTATCAAGTTTGCTGGCGGTGTCATAGGAATCTGAGGATTCTGCGCCGTATTTCGACGCGCTCTCGGTCTTCGAGTACTTGGACTCGATCCTGGAGAGGGCGCTGCCTTCGACAGCGCCGCCGGTCTCGTACTTGCCGCTTTCGATGCGGGTGCCACTCTCACGGCGCGAGTACGAGGACCCACCGGTACTTTCGTACGCGGATGATGATGACTCGTAGTTGGATAACTTACGACTACTGCTGGAGTATTCTGAAATAAACCATATTGTTATGGTTTTCGAAGTATGTACTAGCATTTTCTTTAATATTAGTCATGGTGATTATAATTTTATTAAAAAATCTTTTTGATTTCCATATTTTCATCAAATTGAAACAGTTGGTTAAAGCTTATGGCAAATTTACATCAGACGAGCGAATGCTCATTCTATCCCCACTTTATTAAATTCTTCTTATGTAAACAGACTCAGAGCATTCGTTCGTTGTTCTATCTATCTAATCAAGCTTCCGTTAACAATAAAAGATCAAGAAAGAATGTTCTTGTTCTAGCTCTAGTTCTTTGTTCGTTTGGTCTTAACCCATCTTAATACGAAAACAAGTTTTCGTTCTTAGAACATCAGAAAAAATAAAAAAGTTATAAGTTGCGTTGTAAATGTTTGTGTAAATTTTGTGTTCTTACCTCCAGAGAGTCGCGAACTGCGACTATACCTCGACATTTCTTCGTCCGCTGCCTGCTCTGTGGTTACAGCTTGACCGCTTTCGGAAACTTTGCTCGCAGCCTCAGCTCCAGTTGAGCTGACCTCTTCGCTGTTCTTCACAGAAGTCTCGACTGCTAAACTCTCGACAGTTGACTTATGTAAGCTGGCAGACTTAAGCGTCCAATTAGTATCTTCTTCTACTTCAGACTGAACAGTCTTCTGCGATTTCTGATTCACAGCAGACTGACTACTTGATACAGTTTTTTGAGCCTCTTCTACTTTTTGCTCAACTACAGAAGATTGAGCAACTTTAGATTCTGTCGATGAAGTTGTTTGCTGCACCGATTCAGCGATTGATTGAGCAACTGACGACTTTTGCTGAGTTGACTCTTGTTGAGTACTCGACGTTTGTCGAGCTGTCGATAAAACTGTTTCACTTGATTTCTGTTCGACAGATGTCGCTTGTGTTACAGATTTTTGTACTTGTTCACTTGCTTTTGAGGTTTGCTCGATTGTGGCAGATTTCTCTGCAGTCGACACTGAGGTCTTTTGAACTGATTGAGCTTTTTCTTGTTCAACTTTACTGGACTCAGAAGTCTTGACTACAGAAGAAGCCGCTTTGACAGTTTCCTGTGTAGTAGCGGATTGTGAGCTTTCTACTAATACAGATGATGTTTCTGCAGCGGATGTGACGCTGCTGACTTTAGCTGACTGTGTTTCACTGACTGAGGAGACTTCGGTCGCCTCAGATTTTGATATTTTAGTCGCTACCTCAGTTTCCGTGGAAGCTTTTCTTTTAGTGGTCGACTGTGTTGTTTCTTCTTTGGTAGTTAGTTGAGCAACCTGCGCTTCTTCTACGCGAGATCGTTTCTCTTGGATCTCTTGTCCCGCTTCCGCCTCAGCGTGTTCTCTCTTCTTCTTTTTATCTTCTGGTGGTTCGGGAGAGGCGACGTGTGGTGGTGAGAGTACTTGGAGGTCGTCCGCCGCGTGTTCAGCTAGAGCAACTGTCAGAGGATAATAAATATGATTAGAATAGTACAAACTCATACACATAAGTGCATAAAAAAAATACTAAGAGTTAAGAGTCCCTCAATTTCTAATTTTCGAAGCTTGAACTCACCGACGTCACTAGCGTTAAGCTGGATTTCTTTTAGCCAATTGTTCTTAACGTGCTCCTTGTGCGCAGCAAAAGCGATGCTCTGCGGAGGGTTCTTCTGCACCAGATCGAACCTCAGAGGGTCATCGGGTCGGTCCCTGGCCTCGACCTCTGGTAGCTGAAACAACGCGTAAAACGACCACTTTTTGGACTGACTCCAAACAGATGTGTTATCTTAATTCGAGCTATTTCTGTTTTAAGAACGTCAAGATTATTCAACATTATGCAACGTGCTAGCGACGGACGTAAAGTTACGCTTCGGGGTTATATAGGTACTTTCATCAAACTAGTCGCGGACTTTGACGGTAGTTACTGTCAAGATGATATACGAGCTGAACACTAAGGGAATTCTCATTATTACTGTATTTTACGATCTCTTATCTTCATAGTTATATTATATTGAGCACTCAAATAGTCAGTAATTACTTCTGCTTTACTATCTAATACATACAATTAGTTACAAAAGTCCTAAGACTAGGTCTTACCTTAACGATATCCTTAAGAACGAACACCGACCGGTCGTCAGCGACTCTCTTAACCTTGCAGATCAAGATCCTCGCCTTAAACAAGAAGCAGTACCGCTCCTTCGCCTTATCCTCAGCGTCGGTGACGGTGAACCAGTCGTGCGTGAGTAGCCGGCCTAACTTGTAGATGTTCCCTCTGTAACCTTCGATGCTCGCGAGGAACTTGTTGTCTGTCGCTCGGTTAGGCACAGACAAGAAGAGGTCTAGAGCCTTTTGCAAGTCGGTGCAGTCTTCGCCGAGACGCTTCGAGTACTTCACCAGTTCCTAGGAACAAAATCGGTATGTGAATGAAATGCGAGCTGGTCCTAAGATCTTGTTTTATACAAATATGATTGGCGCTTATGATAAGATGGCAGAAGTCCAACCGGATGTTGGTGTTTTCGTGGTTCTCGTGTAAAATAACATTTTGTTAAAAGATTACAAATTTATCAGATGGACGAAGTTGGAATGAAAACTTAAAATAAATAGATATTCAATTCAACACTGTTTCATGGAACCCGTGTACCATTTACTGGTCTGTTCATAAGGAAACTAAATTTGAGTTGTTGAAGTTGCAATGCATTACAAATATTAAAGATAATTCGTAGGAAGTGAAACGATAAGAAATAGAAAAGCTTTCAGTCATTTTAATAATTGCTCCTTTGTAGAAAAAACAGGGACATTTGTATTTTCTTTTAAACATTTCAAATTTCTTGGTATTATTCTTGCGTACACGTAATTGTTAGCTATAAAAACCAAATTATCTCTATAAATCCTTAATGAATCAGTACCGTTTCCTGTGACGTCATCCCCAGGGTTTAACTATGCATCGATCACTTTGATAATACATCGTATTCCAGTAGCAAATGGTTGCTATTCGTTTGCGAGTGTTCGCGCGGTACATATTGGCTATCTTTATCCGTCTGAATCTCAGGAGCGGGTGCCAACCACTCGAGCACGCTTTTTATTCGATCGCTTTAGCATTGCGATCGTATATTGTTTAATTTATGCTCGTTATAGGTCAACGAACCGGCGAGATGGTGTTATTGTAGCGATGAAATGAAATGGTAAGTGGAAGTAATAGCGCTTCGTCTGAACGTAATAAACTAATTATTTTAAGTACTATGTAAATAACCAAAAATTACTAAATCTTGGTACTTAAACTATCATCATCACGCTGTGTTTCTTCTTTTTAAGATTTCCAGGCTGTTTTATTACTAACTTACGAAAAATTGTAGGTTAATAAAATGATCAGGCTAAAACTTTTTTGTTTGGGGGTTTTTGGCTTTGTCAACTAATGTTTACGACATACTCTGAATAAATTACCACATTTTAATTACTCACTCAGTTTCGTAATTAGTTGAAACTGGTACCTATATGAGTATTGGCTCCAACTTCCGCCGCTAACGTAAACAAATTACGTAACAAAACATTACTTGGTAAGAAACGTACCATACATTCCCCCCGCTAACACCTAATTGGTATGAGCACGTGGTGGGTTCGATATTGTTTACTTTTTACGAAAACAAGTTGAGATTGATGAGATCATTGGTTAAAATTACTTTTAAAACACCAATAATAAAACTCTGCATTTAAAGAAGGCTCTAATAAATATGTTTGATGTCCCTTGAATAAGTATCTCATAGCCTCTAACATATTCAACATTCATATAGGTACCAGTATATATACGAGTATATATAGTTTGGCACGCTCTTTTTGAGAAACCCTGTATAAAGGGTATTCATATACAGGATGACTTTGAAAACAATTTAAACTAAGAACCTCCTCATGGTTCATAGTGCTTTCCACATATTAAAATGAAAACCAATTTTTATGAAATATCATTTCAAAAATCGTACAGTATCACTTCGATTTCCGTTTAGGCAGAGTAATTTTTTGATACGTTTACATATTATATAAGTATTTTATTTAAATCTTAAACAAAGTTTTAAACAGTAATTTATTAGCTTAATTTGAAGCAATGATCATTGCTAAAGTGTTTGATATGATTTTTCTCAGTTTCATCATAAGATACTTTATATCAATTGATTTTCATTTTAATATGTGGAAGGGACTATGAATCATGAGTAGGTTCTTAGTTTAAAATATTGCCAATGTTTACAAAGTCACCCTGTAGTATCCATTGAGACCATTGTGTGTTCTTCATGGCTGTTATGACTCATTATTCAAAGTAATCTCGTTACATCTTGGAAGAACAACACGGGTATGTAGAGAAAAGATACTTACGATCAAGACCAATCTGAATGTACCTCTACAATACTACGTATCAGAGCGGTAATGTTTGAGACGTGCACTTAACTCGTCAAGTATGTGTGAACGAGACACAATAGAAATTCTATTATTATGCGACTCCCGGCAGTCGTTTGATACCTGACTGATTAAATATTAAAAAGCTCTGATTAGTACTTCTGGGTTTTACCAGTTCAACTTATTGCCATCAATGTTGTATTTAGAGCATTAAATTAGGGTCACTTATTATTGCAAGAAGTATTTATTACCTTAAGAAGAAGCTGGTAGTCGTTGATCCTCTGTATGGGGAGCTTCAGGTGCTCAGTGATGCCTTTGTCGTCACCGAGGTTGTCTGCTAAAGCCTAAACAAATAGAAAAGAAGGTTAATAAAAAACGTTATCAATCTTTAGACGAAAGCGGCAAAAGTGCGCAATGTTATTCTTAAAAACAGTGGTAGAGTCGTATCATAAAGTTTGGCTGCGTTGAAAATGTTAATTTGTTTTCAATTTTGACAAATACGCATAGGAATTCCATGGAATAAATTATTCCATTACTATTCCTGATTAGCATATGAAATTAGCATGCTATTTTATGATTAGCAATAATTCAATTAATTGAAGTTGCTAAATTTCGTGAATGCTAAAATTCACAGACATAGCGCGAATCGTAGCAGCGATGCGCGAAGCATTGTATAGCCGTCATATAACTTCATAGGTTCGCACGCACTGCTATTTTAAACATTTTATTTTTATTTTTTAGCAAGATTAGCAGGTTTGCTAATCCACGTTCGGGTCAAATCCGAATGAAATACGAACAAAATGAAAGGGAAGGAAGTAACATTTTTTCAAAGTTCATTAATTAAGTAAAATGAAATGAAATACCTACTTACATCAAACAATTTATTGAAGTCAAATTAAAGTCTCAGCACTAACAATTTATTAAACAACATGTTTCAAAAAATATTAATTTTCATAGTTAGCATAGCATTCACGATTTCGAAATTTAATTAATTCGCTATTTCTCATATCGATGAAATTTCATATTAGCATAGCAATAGCACTCAGCATGCTATGCTATGGAAATTAGCATGCTAATTAAATTAACGAAAAATAGCAATAATTGCCATTACTAGTTATGGTCTCACATTTACCACATACATAGACAAAATCAAGTCACTGCAAATACGAATGCTGAAGCTTCTAGTAAATAAATATATAAAAAATGAATGTAAAAGCAATTATGAAAAATTATATAAAATATGCAAAATCGTCCCAATTGATAAAAAAATAAAAATTCGGTTAATTGTTGAACAGTTTCTTAAGAGTGAGCATAAAATTGAAAGGGAATATAACTATCCAACCCGTCAATCAAAGAGACAGAAAAAGGAGCTCAGAGTACCAAAAGTAAATAATTATTATGGTAAACGCACGAAGCGGTGGGTGATTCCCACAATACATAATCAGCTACCACAAAACCTACTAGATAGCGTTATGTCAAAAAACCACCTTAAAACGGTACTTAAAAAACATTACCTATCATTGTGCCCATAACTGACGAGTTTACATAATTAGACTTTTTAGTGCTGTACGGGCGACAGCACATCAAGTTAAGCACTGTGTTATCTGATGCTGTTGGAATAAGGACTATTTTTCAACAGTGATGTGTGGTCTGATGTGCTGGCCACTGTACTTACTTACCAGGGTGGTCCAGGTGGTGGTAAACCTATTCCGATCCCAAGGGACTGCTCCCGAAGGGCATATGGGGATACATTCGTATGCACACCTGCACACACACACACACACACACACACACACACACACACACACACACGCACACACACGCACGCACGCACACGCACACACACACACACACACACACACACACGCACGCACGCACACATGCACGCACACAAACACAGACGCGCGCGCGCGTAATCAAGAAGGCTGTACCGTAAATTAATAGTGTAATTATTAGTGACTTTTTGTTATATCTATTGTCATGTTATTTCATTATATTCTTAGATTTTTTTCAGTTTTCACGTTCACAACGTGTCAAAATGTAAAAGGTCAGAAACAACTGTACATGTTTAACATAAGGACGAGAACTACTGCCGACAAACTGCTTAGCAGTTTGGCAGACATGTTATTGTTAAAATTTTGTGTTCTTTTTGGTAATAAATAAAAAAAAAGTCAGGAAGTATGTCATTATTTCTTAACATTGTATGTAAAAAACTTTGAATTGGCATTCACTGGGCGGCTAAAATTTAATTAATTTGGCAAGTAGAGCGTTGAAGAGACCTTAGAGATAAAGAATAGAGGATACAAGACATTCAGATAGAATACCTAGGTAAATATCAAATATGTCATCATTATAGAACACGAAGAAACAAAATATTTGCGCCTTGATATTGTTTACTGTCAGCGATTTTGCAGACAGACTGTTATGCTTCAAACACATACGCTGCAGCGCTGGTATACGCATACTCGTGTACGAGACGTGATAATACAAACAAAGCTCAAGCGCCCTTGTCCAGCAAGTTTCATTCAGTAAACAACACATTTAATTTACTCTAAAATTATTTTGATAGCACTTAGAGTTTCATAGAGGTGAAGCATTCAACCTGAGTAACCTTGGCCAAGAACGCCCGGACGAAATAAATTCCAGAAGAATTTGGGTCAACAGAAACTTGTTTCATTTTAGTTTAAACAAGGGCGATGTTTTTAATGATAACGTGAAACTAACTGCACGTGTATAAATGTTAAAACTGGGTGTTGAAATATTTGATTTGAAGGAAATGGATTTAAAAAATAACAACATTATAAAGATATCGGTAGAATAGTTTTTTTTTGTTTCAAACAAATAAAAAAAAAACACTTATAAATAATACATAATATTTTAAGCTACAATATTCAGCGGTTATGTTTGGTTACCGTACGTATGTATAACGAGGATACCAGACTTGGATATTAAAAAAACGGAACAATCTTAATCGTTATAAAGCGGGCCAACTTCTATAACGCACAACGAGGCCAGTACAATAAAGGCTTTCCCAAAGGCGATAGCATCTTTTCACTACTTACACTATGTTACTGACAATCGTGTCTATTGTTTACAGTATCGTAAAGCATTACATCAGCCACCGCTGGTGACCAGCCAAGCAATTAGTGTGACACGCGACGAATGGGCGGTGGCTTCCTATTTAATTGCCACTCGGGTATCGATCATACGTCGGGCTGCAACGCTCATGAGCATGTAATTAGTGTTGATGTAGATTATTTGGGTGATCACATGTAGCATGTTTTCTTCTGTGATGATCTTACTAAAATAGGGACCTTATAAATAAGGTCAAAATCAGCCAACGAGGGACGAAGAGGGATATGTTCGGTGTTTCTCAACGAAATCAAATCAGAAATGAGGAGATACGGAACCTAGTGCGAGTCGGACTCACACACGAAGGGTTCCGTATCTATTATGTATGTAATCAAAAGTACAATCAAAGGATTGCCCTAATATCGTCTTGGAAAACATGATTAAGATTGTCTTAAGGTTTTGATTCCCTTATAATAACAAAATATCTGATGGCACTGACTTACAATTTTAATTTTTTACAGCTAAAAGAAACAATCAAAATCAATATTTGAGTAAAGTTTCATATCTTAAAGCGTTTTAGAGCTAAGTACATGAAAATTATTTTGCTTTATGTTTATGGACTACAACTCTGTAATTTGTTTACTTATCATAGCCGTGACAGTCTTCCTTCTTAATTCGTCATATAATATGCTAGACGTGTGAATTTTTTCACCTATCCTCCTACTACTATTTAGTTAGGAGAGAATGGGAACACTGGAAACGAAACTCTAAGGGTTCCTTTTAAACCTTTCAAGGGCTTTTTAAGCCAATAACTTATTGTTCTCTTCACGAAAGTAGAAGTTGGTAATTGCAATGAAATCTCCGGATTCTATGCCAAAATAGTCAGTAAGTAATAAACGATCTTTAAATCTATTCTTACATGAGTATTTACGCGTGAGAACACCAATACCGATAGCTACAAAACGCTTAAACCCAAAGTCGTTGAACTAAATCGGCGGAACGGTGTGTGTTGTGCGCAAGCGCATCGTAGTCAGGCCGCTACGAAATAAGATCACCTTGACACGTGCTACGAGCTACGGACTACGGCGTAGTTGAGCTTTCGATGTTAGCCGCGATTGTAGCCTCGTAGTTGTTCAAAAAATGTGTAATTAGTGCAGTAAAGCTATATTATTATTGTTTAGAATAAAAATAAACTAAATTGTGTTTTGCTTCATATTTGGTTCTGAAGGTTACGCGAATACTACGCAAAATCAATCCATAAAGTGTGTTTTAATCAATGTAACGTTTCATAACGAGGCTGATGAAATTTTCAAAATTCAAGAGCAATATGAAATGTTGCAAGAAAACTTTTGAACTTAATAAACTAGGCATGTTAAATGTTTTGTGTTTTAACCAAATCTTGTAGGTAAACAGTATAAATATTTAATGGAAATCAAATAAAAATGAATTGAATTTTCATAATGTAGGTTGCGTCATTTGAGCGATGAAAGTGAGAAACCTGTCAGAGCTAAATAATTTTAGCAGTTTTCTTTTTCTTGCAGACATTAATTCATTGCGGTCAAGGTATCCGTGGATAGGGAAAACATTTTCATACGGTGTACTTTTACTAACACCTAGCATTATATGCAATTATCACAAATGTTTTCTTTCTAAATATTAATAATTTGACGACACGTTTGGTGAAGTGGTTAGAGCTCCTGACTACTGAACCAGCGGTCGCGGGTTCGAATCCCGCAAGGGGCGGTGTGATGAGCACGATCATTTGTACCGAAGTCATGGATGTTATATGTATTTAAGTATATATGGGAGACGCCCCCTTCATTATCGTTGTCTAGTACTTCGTAACACAAGGAATAAATTCCTTACTTTGAAACTAGACAATTGGTGTGTTGTCTGGCGCATATTTATTAATTTTTATTTATATTTAATATAGTTTAAAACATATCATAATTACTAGAGGTTTTATTGGAATATCTTCCACTAGATCTCGATAAGATCAGTAAGCTCAAGTGGAAGTGGGCAGGGCGCGTAGAATTGATGGCCGTTGGGGTAGAAATGTCCTAGATTGGAGACCCTTCGACCAAAGGCGCAACGTAGGACGTCCACCGACAAGATAAACAGACGACCTTGTAAAGATCGCAGGATCGCATCCAGATGCAGACCGCTCACAACCGGTCGTTGTGGAAAGCCTTGAGGGAGGCCTATGTTTAGCAGTGGACGTCTTTTGGCTGATAATGACGATGATGATGAGATCTCGATAGGTTTTTTGGGTTAGGTTCTTTTTGGGTTAGGATAAATACACAAAAGTGTTCTTTACACTATGAAGACCAAGCTACTTTAGCATTTCTTTGACTAGAAATCATAATGATTTGATTCAGGCGTATTATCACACCACTGCACTGCGCCCATCAGGCATCGATTATATCTCTATAACTATATGCAGATACTTTTAGAAGAATCCGAAGTACTCCTGTACATGAAATAAATAATTTAGAAATATAATTCATTGTCAGGTCATTTATCAAACTGTGTTACTGGAGCGCGCAGCAATCTTTCACACAGTTTATGCGATATGAATAGACAAATCTGAACTTTGAAATTATTTAATAGACAAATCTGAACTTTGAAATTATTTTGACAACTGGATGTATGTGTCTGGCAATGCTCATGTAAATATTGATTATCTATACTAATATTATAAAGCTGAAGAGTTTGTTTGTTTGTTTGTTTGTTTGTTTGAACGCGCTAATCTCCGAAACTACTGGTTCGAATTGAATAATTCTTTTTGTGTTGGATAGTCCAGTTATCGAGGAAGGCTATAGGTTATATAAAATCACGCTACGATCAATAGGAGCAAAGATATAGTGGTAAATGTGTAAAAAACGGGAGAAAGAAGTCATGATTCCACGCGGACGAAGTCGCGGGCAAAAGCTAGTGTAAATATAAATACCACATGTTGCCGAGCGTTCAAAGGTTGAGTAAGTAGTATTTGAAGCTGGTTTATCGGATTTAGTTGGTGCGCTAATTCGTTAGAACTTGCAAAGGATTTAGGTCTAGATATAGGTACCTCGTTTCACTTGATATTTCTCAGGAATGATGACGTTGTATAGAGTAATTTTTTAGCTAGTTTTATACACCGATAAAGCCAATCCATCTCGGAATTTATAGTACTACCTACAAGTTCGACGATAGAAGTTCGACCAACTTGTTCAAGAATATATAGAACATTTTTTTAATACAGTGGAGTAAGAAGTAGCTAGTTTTACTTTCAACGTCAGACCGAAAACAAAGCTTACTTGATTTAGTTAGAAACCAAAACAAATCGAAAGCTGCATACAAAGATGCATGCCGTTAAAAATAGCATCCTAATCCCTACCACATGTATAAACTAGGTCAAGGTCACCCGTCGTCTGATTCTATGAGCTGGTCGGCGCGAACGCGAAAAATACAATATTGCCGAGCTTTCCGCAGCGCCCACGCACCGACGCCCGAAATAACCGGACGCTGTAACACTACACCGCGTCTCACCACGCAGGTGGAACATCAGCTTTATTGAAACGTACCTGGTCGAATAGTTGGTAAGTCCTTAGTCACGTGAGCACTATCACAGTCACACACTTCACTCGGTCGAGTGGTCGGTAGCGCTGGAGCGAGGCGTGCGCGGGCGCGGCTTCCAAGCGACTGGCGCGCGCGCTAATCTTAGCGCTGGCTGTTAGGATAACGCCATTTCACCGGTGACGTCGCGGTGATGCAAGGTCGCCAAACAAACCTTGGACCGGTCCTTGTTGATGCGACACAGAGGAGCAGTCTGGCGTATTAGATGAAGTTCATGAAAGGTGCATCAATAGACAGTCTATTTCAAACAAGATGGGTAAATTTTTTGTTCATGAAAAACGTTAAGATACTCGATCATATGCTAAATCCCAATAGCATGTTTTTTTTTTATTGTAAGCGGAAAAGGAATTTTAAAAAACTTAGGGTCTATTGAAGAAGAAAGGTTCAACTTTATAAAGAAAACAAGCATCAAAAATTTTTTTTTAAAATTAAGAGGAAATTTTGTAAAACAGCTTGTCAATACAATATACTGGAAACTTCTTTGTATTTCTGTTTTATACGACACAGACGTGGGCAATGACTGCCATAGTATTTAAAGTAACACCACTCATAAGAATTGAGTGATATGTTGCCTCACCATGACTCAGATGACCAAATAACCAAATGAACGAGACATAGATAATGTTACCTCAATATTCTATCCAAATAAATACAACAACATTTCGATCAATCTTGTCTCTTGAAGGAGTTTTTTCCAAAACTCCAAGTAGTGTGGTTGTTTCCCTTTTGCCTTCCACAGCGAAGATTTATTAACCGGGGGTTTCCCGCCTCTTAATGCCCAGTCAAAAGCCTTTCATGGAACACTATCTCTTCAAACTTCTGCCAGAACTGATATTGCTTCTACCCAACACCAGGGGCACGCTTATTTAATTACAACAACACACTAAGGTCTTAATGCTTAGATACATGTTCAAAAATACAATACACCTAGTAGTGCGATTTATGTTGATTTATACTTATAATAGAAATGATGATGAAGATCAGATTTCTGTCGAAATAAGCACAAACATATGCAAAGATGAAAGGTAAACATTCCAAAGAGTAGACAAGGATTCCAGAAAAAGCTATGACAATGAACCATCTGATATTATTAGGCGCTCTTGAATCTGAATGGAGGCAGGTGGGAGGCGGCGTGGGAACAAGCGTTTATGTGCAACTTGACGTACAAATGCTTCTCATAACGCAAATAGAGATATTTTTAGAAAATAATTACTTGACAAACCACGTTTATGTTCCAAACCAAGTTCAAATGTAACATAGGTAATTAAAATATTATGTCAAAATACTTTGGCCGTGTTTTGTTTTAACCAGTCTGACTTTCATAGAAACTCAAATCACCTGTACCTGAAGATTAAGGTTTAGGATGATTTGCGACGAATAATAATTGAATGACCATGAAATTGTGTTCTCTAACAGGTACAATACAAATCCGCCAAGTAGCTTGAATTAGGGTAGAGGTATGGGCTCAATTGAAAACAGTCGAAATTGTTTGGCCGACTTCAAAGACAGAGTATGATACGACAAACGATTCATATTCGAATTAGATCATTATATTTTTACATCGCTTATTTTAGATGTTTGTTCATATAAAAATATGTCGTTGCGTTATTATCGAATTCCTTTCAGGTCATATCGTCTTATTACAGTTGGCATTCTTCCACGCAGTCATGTAAACATATCGACACGGGTTGGGCCCCTCGCAACAATTATTAATCGACAAACAAGAATTTTATGCATAGATATTAGTTGGACAATAGTTTGCGCATACGCTAACATATTCTGAAGATGAAGATCAAAATATTTTCAAATGAGAAACTTATGTCACCCGTTGAAAATCTGGTGTGTTAAATGCAAGTCGTTCAAAGGAAGTGGACGAGCTTTCAAGATAAAATAATGACACGTTGAAATCGTAAAACAATAGTAAAGCAGAAAAAAAAGATACTTTTCTAACTCCCAAACTGTAAATCACTAGTTAGGCTAGCTAATGACGAATAGTTGACGCTCTCTAAATTTCAGTTTTTAGTGAATACGTTTTTAACACTACTAAAATTAATATAAACATCGTCAGCTTTACGCAACAGCCTCAATTTGATAGCGAAGACCGTCAGATCGGAGAGTTTGCGCCAAAAGTGATATCATAGCAATTACTACGTTGATCTGAACTTACAAAATTACAAATGTTTTCGTCATTAAAATCTTAGTAAACAGAAAAGTACAAGAGAAATAAAGCAAAACTCTAATGTTAAATCTAAATGTTATTATAACCGATTATTTTTCTTTCGTTCATCACCATCATCATCATTATCAGCCAAAGAACGTCCAGGGCTTTCCACAGCGCCTGATCACAAGCAATCTGCATCCAGTTTGATCCCGCGATTTTTACAAGGTCGTCTGTTCGTCTTGTCGGTGGACGTCTTACGCTGCGTCTTGTCAAAGGTTCTCCAATCTAGAACTTGCCTTCCTGCCCCAACCTTCTTTTTCTAGTTTCATTCGTTAGTTTCATAAAATCCATTCACGGAGATAACTATTGAGCTTATTTACTAGTATCTGCTGTGCACACCAAATTTAAAGATAACCCAGCCAGGACCTCAAAGAAGTTGTCATCATAGAGGTCCCGGCTTCAATTTCTGGTCATCCAATCCTCTTAAAACTACTAATATTACGAATACGAGATTGTGTATTTTAGTATTTACTCTTTTCAGGCTATATAGGTGAGCTGAAATTTGAGGTTAACTAAACCATGAAAATGGACATAATAGGATAGTTTTGGGAGCATTCTCAAAATGATGAAGTTTACAGCTACAGGACACCACTAGTACCTATATAAATATTTAAATCTCCAGCTCTAGACTCCAGCGATATTCCCGCCCGCCTCAATAATGTTTACGGGATCGACGTGACGCGGCGTGACAGCGATCATACGCGGCATCCGAACTATTCTAGGACTGGCTCGCTGCCTAGCGGGCGCCCGGCGAGCTTCGTTCGTAATCCTCTCGTTAAACTGATCGCTTGTTGTCAATCGGATTGGAGAGACCGATTGAACGGTGGGGAAGAGGAGCTTTAAGAATTTGAAGATCTCTATAAGTATTCACAGCCTTTAGAATTGATTATAAGACATGTTTGAATAGACAAAACTGTTGATAATAATGTCCTCAGTGCTTATTCACAGAATTAAGTTTATCTTGACGATGAAAAGGCATTTTCGCGTACCCAAGGATACACTGTAGGAATGAAACAGAATAATTAGATACTAGGTGAATTCACTATTCATATTTCTACATATAATCCACATTTAACACTGCCATACGCATAACTTGATAGAAGGAAACTTATTGTTTTGATTTTTTAAATCATTAATTACAAATAAAAGCTCTATTCTGAAAAGCTTTTCACTTATCCTACGCGTTGCGCCATCTACACTTAAAGCAACGCAGTTCAAACCTAATGCATGAACTAACTGAATTTCATGAAGCGCTGCGGTCTGTAACGGAAAATCTCCAGTAGTTCTAAGACGAATAAATAGAGGGCGCCAGGTTCGATGTATTTTTATCCAGCTGAGTCGGGGAGCTTAAAATAGCGTGTGATGAGTTGAGTACTGATGAAGTTCAAGCTTGTGTTGTGCAGATGGCGCTGTAAGGATTTATTAAAATAAATATTTTCTCGAGACTGTTTCGATGAGCTTAATCTAAGTAATAATCTTAGTATTACCACTCTACTAGTTTTGCGAATAGGCCTACTTTATTTGCCAGGAATTAGGAGATAAATAGTGGTCTACCTGACATTTGTAGTTTGATTATCTTTGCGGTAGTCCACAGAAAGCGCGAAAACAAAATTATGATTGCCTTGTGATGTTTGAGTGTTGTATAGGACATGAGGCATGGTACAAGAAAGACAAGCTACGATGTACTGTCCTGAAGTTACTTAACCCTTTGTGGGTCAATAACAAGTAAAAGCTGCGCGCGCAGCTTGTCGCGACAGTATACTTCGTGCTGGTCGAGCTCGCACTAGAATTTTGTAGGATAGTGAATCCAATTTCCAGGCAATAAAGACCCGGTTTACATACCTGAAAGTACTTGTTGACTTGCGGGTCATTCGTGAGTAGGTGCTGCGCGCGCGGCTCGTCGCGGCAGTACGCCACGTGCTTGTCGAACTCGCGCTCCATGCGCAGGAGTGCGCGGCCCAGCATGCGCGGCTCTGATGCGTAGTACTTGATGCCTTCTAGTAGGGCCCTGTGGAGAAAGTAATATGCAGGTTAATTGATAAAATATTATTCTTTTAAGTTAAGTAAATGCAACTATTGGTCACTGTACTGTGAAACAAATAGTTTTTAGACAATTGCCACTCAGCTCTGTGTTGAGTTCGATAAGAAAATTGAAAATTTTTAAAGGAATACCCCACACACTGAAAATCTCTATTGTTTCACTTAATTACTGACGGGCTGTAAATTGTGGGCATAGAGTACCTCCTCTTAAAACGTCTTAGATGTTAGGTAAGTATAATTATAGAGGGCTGAATTTTGCGGGTCCAGATGTAAGTAACTTCAGACCCCTTATGGCTTATTGATAAGAAAGTTAATAGTGACAGATGTCCCATCGGGCTATGAGAGTGAAAGGAATAGAGAGTGCACCAGTGTTTGCGCACACACTTGTGCACTATAATATGTTTTGCGCAGTCGGTTAGTCGTTGTGACTGTCCACCGTAGTCGAAATCGACTATAGTTAAATCGCTTCATTGAGACTTCGCCTGCAGGGCTCAGGATCGTGGAGGGAGACGAGAGCGCGGTGCGTCAGAGGCGCGGATGGGTGTATCCGCGCCGCCTGCACCCCTCAACGCAACCCGCTCTCACCTCCCCCCACGCCCCTAAGCCCCGCAGGCGAGGTCTCAATAAAGTGATCTACCTATAGGGGGACTAATAATTAATTAGTTAGAAGTAGGCGTCCGAAGTGAATCGATACAGACGTGTTATGGAACTCGCAGATCTGCTTGAAGTTCGAGAACAGCAGCTCGCGGTTGTCGAAGACGGGCTTGGGCGTGGAGCCTTTATCCATGGGCTTCATGTAACGCGACACCACTTGCAGCATATCGCGACCGAATTCTTCTTCTGTTTCTATCAGCTCGCGGACCACGGCTCTGCAAAAAAACAAAAGAAGTTTTTTTTTTAAATTGACGATTAGGTATCAAGATCATATCGCCTGAGAAAAAGCGACGATAGAACAGAAGACAGATTATGTTAATTATCGAGTTCAAGATAGGTAACATTTGATTTTATTACGATGGCATTGAATAAAATGTTTGTTATGCCCTACATACGTAAACGATGATGAATAGCACACATTTTATCTTTGAGGCGTTGAATTTCACATTAAAGAGGTATCGTCAAGATGTCATTTGTAAGGAAGTAATTAAATTACTTTTATTCAGTCTTCTTATTAATTGCTTGATGAAAATCACAACGTCACATGAAAGTAACGTTCTGAAGTAACGACAGATTTATCTGATTCACATCACGTTAATTTCCTGAGATTTGTGCAGCGACAGAAGTTAAAAGCATGAAAAGTAACCTCAAAATACAAATGAATGGTACAAAAAGATAGAATTTAAGATATTTCTTTGGAAAAGCTAGTTATTTGAGGTTCATACATAATGTGAATTGTCTACGAAATGAAATGAATGTAGAATAGGATCCTGCAGGATTCTGTGTCGGTGAACGTTTTTTTAGGTGATTGGTAAGCTATTTTTAAAAATTTACTTGGTATTTTACTGTAAGTTTGCTGGCTGTCTACAGCAACAACATGAACCTTTACTGCTTTAGAAATTAACAATCAGTACTAGTAACGATTTCAAATTGCGTATGCGCATCGACTAACTTTCATTATTTTTCCGTTCAGTTGCAAGGCTTTAATAAATAACACTGACATTGAATTGGCCACTATTTTTATAGTTTAGCACTAACTTTGATCAGTCGGACATGTCAGTTGACAGTTCTTTATACTTTTGCGAGAGTGAAAACGGCAGATAGGCGAGGACAATAATAAAGATAATTTATTATAAAGGTATTTGTTGGGCTTTGGGTCAGTGTGAATGTATGCGGACATGGCGCCAAGAGGTGAGTGCGTGGGCGCATGCAAACGTGAATGAAAGGATAGAAGCCATCAATAGAACAGATGGAAATATGAGCGTTCATTTGTATCTTTTTAAATAAGCTTGATAAACATAATGACATTGAATGTGCAATAACCACAGCTTCTGCAAAGCAAGTACGAGAAACTTGCAAAAATAAATCTTTGTTGTGATGTGTGATGTTCATAACTTCATAAGCGTGGTTACAGTGACAGAAATACCAGTAGGAACTGAGATTTTTTAACCATCCAAGGATCATGGCAAGGCAAGTGTGTTGGATATTGTATTTGAAGTTATATGTTTGAAGTTATTGAGAGTATATAAGAGCAAGCGTTGAATAAGAACAGTTTCAAAGTAGCTAGCAAAAGTTAACTGGTGGTTTGCTCGCGACATTTAGCTTTTCTCAAATGGGTGTGCTAATGTGGGAGTGGAACAGGCGACAAAATGTGTCGGTGGATGTGGCATATACCGATGATAAAGACCAACTGTCATCTTCACAGACAGGAAACACCAAGAAGTCTCTCTTATTGGATATAACCATAGTTAGCCAGCAGGAAATTTATCGTCTCATTTCTAAACACGGAACTGACTTGTCATCGTCGCTTTGAGCACAAATTACTTCGACTCCGTAACTAGATGTCCCGTGTAATTGGCATCGGGATGATTAATGATCGAAAACCAACGGTTTAGGTGATTGGCGCATGTGCAACAAGTAGGTATTTTGGGAGCGTGATGCATTTGTATTTTTATATAACAAAATCATTCGATGATGATTCATCTAACTACCAAAATAAGTAACAGCATGAGAAAAAGCCTTTGGGTGTAGTAAGGAATGGTGCCTATGAAGACATAACTCGCTCGGAACCAGTGGTAAACCCATGAAAAAAATAGTGCAACAAATTATTATGGCTATCAATGAAACGTCGAACATTGGGTCTGAAGTTTTACTGAATATTGAACTTTCAAAGATGCTGAAACATAATCTTATTGCGAGCAAACCCGTACCATTGGAACTAGTTTACAATACCTAATGAGAAAATTTACTAGATAACCATTGCATTTGAGGGGTTGACAAGTTAATAAATAACTCGACTGGCAAATGATCAGATCTGGTGGCGAAACAAGTACTAATGGCGACAAGTTTGGCTTGGACACCGTATGCATCACGTATCGCGTAGCGGCCGAACTATAAGTATTTATCACCGATTTACGGTGAGAGCTTTACTGGAAATACATTGTGGAATACTTGGGGGAACAAATATTGGATGCCTGAATTTATGAAAATGAATAGGAGTATGTTATAAATAAGGATAAAGAAGTATATAATGAATAGGAGTAGGTTATTTATTAACAATAATATCCTGATGAGCAAACAGCGGTAACAGGGCAGGTATACTTTTATTTTCTAAACGGTTGTCATTTTGTTCTTATGACTCATGGAATATTTCGTTAAGACACAGACAAGTATCACAAAATTTAACTGTATATCTACAATTTTAGGTGGCAGAAAAACGATCATGGCGAGAAAGTTTTGAAAATAAAGCAATGCTATTTCCGTACCGTTAACTGCCTGTTAAATTTTGTTCAACAAAGACGAAGTTGTTAAACAGTTATATTTGTTTGATTTAGACCTGACTAACAAAGAATGATAAATAAGCCGTCGAGAACAAAGTACTAATGCTTTGCCAATAAACACTAACAAAGAACGCTTTGTTACCTTTAATTAAATAAAGGCTCAAAATGACGCAGGGTTATTTGTTCGCAAATCAGTTGCACACGGAAGGCATAATAAGCTCATTCGATGACAGCCTGATGTTTCTAACCTGAATAACTTAAAGCTGCATTTGCAATAAATACGTTGAAACACAGTCCCGAGAGGCCATTTAATGAAGGAATCATGAGTGACAGGCACTTTTTCGCAATTTCGTCAGCGTCCTGGATTTTTCCCTCAGATGTGGCCACGTGTTGTCAGTTCCCGACAGGATGGCCATATTGTTATGGGTTCATAACGGCGGGAAAAAGTGCATCAGGATATTTTTTATATTAACATTTTCTGCGATAATCTTGAGAAATGACCGTTTGGTTAAGCTTTAGCTGCAATTCAAACTTAGCTCAGACGGTAAGGACTTCAGGCAAAATATTGTGTGAATTGAAATTATAACACGTCAAATGTCTCCGGATTTGTGTCCAAAGAATTACAAGTTATATGATAAATTCAACAACACAATATCCCTGTTTCAACGAACAAGTAAACATTTCCATCAAAAGCATGTCATAATAGGCTATTAAAAAAATGGTCACTAAAATAGTCTAGAAGTAAGGCGCTATATAAAAGAGACAGCTTAATTTGTTTAAGGAATGTGACTTCGTAAATATGATCAAACCGCCATGCCAGGTAAAACTCGTAGACAGCGTGAAATTCTCGTCGAATGTTCTATGTATGAATCACACAATCCATAGGTATTGTATCAATAGGTTTGTTGAATCACTCGTCCAGATGGAGACAGTGCCAACGGCGTAGTAGCATGGGTTGTTAACTTTTAGGAACGAGCGCCGTGATGAGACACGTGATTTGACACCACGGTGTTGAGCTTACGTGAAGATGGTCATAAAGGGTAACTGCCAGAAAAGATCTTCACCCATTTTTACGTATTTACTGTGTGTGTAACTCGAATAGTGACTACATCTGCGTGTTTCCGTGACTTCGTCCGGGAAAATAACAGATTCTCGATTCATTCTCTTATTTAATTATCAAACAACAGAGCCGTGTTGCTATCACTGTAAATTACTTAAAAATGTTCGAGGAGCGGTGAGCCAGCGTACCTAGCCGAAGGTTGTCAGAGGAACTGAGAGAACGATCATGAGTTTGACTTATAAATGGAAAATTATCTCGAAGATAAGAAGGGGAAGAGGAGTAATACAGAATAGTGTGAAGAATGCAAATAATTCGAGAGTCTCGACGTTGATTAAATGGATTAGCCATATAGTAAGCCAATTCAGGATATGGATAAGCCAATTCAGTTGTGCTCTGTAACTAGAGACCTCTGTAACTGGAGACATCGATGACAATGGTGTTTGTGTGACCAAGGGAAATAGGACTTTTTATTTTTCATAGCTTTATCTTAATATTCCACTAAAAACTATTGTCTCGATGCCATAAATGTAAAAATAGCTGCGTGGGCTATTTTTACCTAATGTGGCACTCATTATTCTTTGTCGCGAATACCGCAGAACATTTTTGAGCGCGGTTTTTACTCGTGTTTTATTTGGAGCGTTTGAACTAATTACTTTATGGATTTACGACCGTACACAAAGCAGCAAGATTTATTAAAATTAGCTTTATTTCGAACACTGTAAAGGTGATTAACTGTATATTGGGTAGTGCAATTCGAGTAAATGACATATAGCAGTAATAAGAGCAATGTAGTAGCTAATGTAGGTAATCGTTTCTGAAAATCTATTTTTTTTCTGTGAGCACATACGGATATTTATATTTCAATATAAAAAAATATTAAATCCCTGAAATAGCTGGTTATCTCTTATGTAAAAAATGGTATGTGTATAGGTTCAGGATTTCCTGCGATTACTATGAGTTGCGCTATTTAAATATGGGTAATTAACCGTGATTCATCTGATTGTAAGCTTTCTCAAATGACTCAACCTATAACGGATTATACATAATATCTGGCTAGTAGCTGCATATTCACATAAAAAAAGTAATTCTACCGTATCCTCTGTGGCAATGACGTGCGCCCCAAAAGACGGATCGTCCGATGTAAACGCGTGTGTTATTTTAAATACACTTGTTCGTTCGGCAATTATTCGCTAATGAACTAAAGTGGATCGAGCGTGTTATTGTGGGATGAAAGGCGCTCGCAAATCCCATTGTAGATCTATACTAATATTATAAAGCTGAAGAGTTTGTTTGTTTGTTTGTTTGTTTGAACGCGCTAATCTCCGAAACTACTGGTTCGATTTGAATAATTCTTTTTGTGTTGGATAGTCCAGTTATCGAGGAAGGCTATAGGCTATATAACATCACGCTACGACCAATAGGAGCAAAGATATGGTGATAAATGTGTAAAAACGGGATAAAAAAAGGCACTGTTCCACGCGGACGAAGTCGCTGGCAAAAGCTAGTATGCAATATAATTTTGGACTGTGATTTATGGTCTTTAATTGATTGCTATAGAAAGTATGTTATCATTTGTGATTATTTTAACGTTATTGTTGCCTGATTGAAACTAGTTTGTTTTACTCATGTTGTAAAAAAAAATGAGAGAGAAAGCGCTCACGATACGAGCCCCGTCTGCTGCAACGTCTTCACGATCTTCTTACGTTTACGTTAGCGTTATCTGTCCAATACTTCATACGAAAATACGTTTTTTAAAATTATTCCTTGGTTAATGCATAGTAAGGGCAAGGTACTCACTGTCTCCTCGCAGCCATGGCTGTCTTGTCTTGTTCAGGAGTCTTGGTCTCCTGCAGCACGCGTGCTGGTACGAGCCCCTGCCGTGTGCGCAGCTCCCCGTCTGCCACGTCTTCCACAACGCGGACCAGCCATCTAGAAAAGATAAAAGGGTGTTTTAAGTTGTGGAAAAAAATGGTGCTAGACCTGAACAAAATACATAGTGCATTTTTAAGTAGCTTAAAAACCTATTTAGAGATGAGAGGGTAGAACTCTTTATTGCACATCATACAGGTCAATTACAAAACCCTTTCTTTTGGCACCCATGATAAAACATCGAGATTGTGGTACCAAAGTACGAGTATCATACTGAAGTCAATTTTACAACCTTAATCTATAATTTAAAATACTGGCTGGCAGGACCAAAGACACCACCGTGAAAGGACAGAGGGTATTTTCGTTGAGTCTTCTCCCAACAACTAGAATATCAGTGACCGAATACAATTTTGGTTGTCTAAGTTTACTAAGCACTCGCTTCTTTTAAATGGTGAGTAACATGGTGACAATGACCGGTCAGCTAACTTCCCGATGCTGTCAATTTAAATTTTTAACGCCGGAAGCTGTCATTCTGATATCGGTACACTTTGCCAACGTCTGCATTTTACACGCCCATCCATTCAAATGATAATGGTGGAAAGTTTTCATACGTTAAGCTTAGTTCACAAAAGTGAGCTAGAAAACGAGTTAAGTAAGGAAAGCAAGGAAAGTATGAGTAATCTACTAGAAATTTATCATAAAGATAAGATAATACATACTTTTATGAAAATAGCGGTACTGGTTTCAGTTAGTTGTTATAACCTACTTACGTGCCTAATAAACTAAATAAAGGGTAAGAATGTGTTTAGATATAACACGATCTAAATTGATAGTATTTTGTTATAGTTTAATTTCATTTGTTTTAAATCGACGCAGATGTAGACCTTGCCTTACATGCTGTCATAACACTGCAATGGGTTCGTCGACCCAGGGTCAGCATCCTAGATCTCAGCCTGTCTAGTGTTTGTCAGACTTTATAGTCCAATCAAAGTCACAGCTTGAATCAGTACAGTTGCTTCCGTCAAATACAAATATATTTGTTTGTCTTGAATTCAAAAGACGTCGGAATTTTCAGAAGAATCTAGACCTTACTTTTTAATGATGAAAGTAGTTTAAAATATATCTTCTGTCTGCTATCAGCGCGATTTAATAAATAAAATTATTATTATGTGGAGATTTCTGTTACATAAATCAAAAACATTTGTTCTGAGAAAAACCTAAAAGACTCACACATCAATGAATAGACGCAGAAATACAAATGAGCTTATTTTGTATTCTCGGACACCAGAATGTATAAACATCTCATAAATATCCCAACACAAAGTAATCGCACAATCCGCTTATTAGATCATATCTATGATTCAGATTCAATTTAGCAGGTCTTTAGCACCATCCATTTTGCACACTGTTCCAATCGACCGACTTTACGATTGCAATAAAATCATATCGGATATTAATGGCGACACAAATAAATATAAATATGTCATTCGAAAATACCAAGCGCCTTTGTATCGGGGAAAATTCCAGGAGAATCGAATAAATCTCGGGATTTTTTCATATTTTTTAAGGTCAAGCCGTTTTTCAGCAAAATATCTACTTGACGTGGAGGTAACAAATTAATGTAAAAATGAGGTTGGGATCGGGAACATTCTTGGAAGACAATAATTTATTCATATCAATGGCATTTTAATTGCTTAAATTGCCCGTATTTCACCGTGATTGTTTTATTATTGAGCATAATAATACTGAAGTAAAATGAAGTACGTAACTCCAGACTCTTTTCTAAAGGAGACATTTTTTTTTGGGCCCAGTAGCAACTTGTAGCGTCTAATAATGACATTGCTCCCTAAATTAATAACTTATTTTTGTAGATAATTAGACGAAAGATAACGTTTAAATGAAACCGGAATAATAAAATCAAACTAAAAGACGCGTTGTTTTGACTACTTTTCATCACGCCATTCCTCCTTTACAAATACGTGAAAAGGAACGACGGGTTGGTCAATATAAAAACAATATCAATTATTTCAAGTACGTGATTTTGTTTAGAACACGTTTTTTCTACTTTTTTTATTTTAAACAATTGGAATCTCCGTATAAAATATTTTTATTGTTTTTTTAAGATTTTTGCATAAAATGGTTATCTAGTAAAGCCGTGGAACGGATAGCAACTCTGACAGCTATCACTGACATTGACAGGAATGGCTGGAGTGTCATTTGTCACACTTTCTGTTTGGCGTTTGGCTTTCCGTCACCTTCCGTTTGTTTTGGTTTGTTTTGAATTGAATGTTTGTTTTCTCCGGATTTTTAACGAAAAATAGAAGCAAAAATCATCAAGTACGGCCCCATTCCACTAAATCGTTATTGTGTAACTGTGCAGTGAGATTTCAACGACTGTGATTTTCAGAAACGACCGAAAATGTGTGTCAACTGGTACGTGTGTGGATTTAAATTATGACGAATTTTCAAATATTCCCGTTAGATAACGAAAAACTAATATTGTTAATGTTTTTAAGACATTATAAGGAACATTTTAATATATGTTTCATTACTAGACGTCACAATTTATGGGTGGGCCCATCCTCCATACAAGAAAAAAATGTCTCCTTTAATTGACATATAAATTTATATTTCAATATTGGAAGGAGTTCGACGGATTGCTTATTTTTTACAGATGTAGAGTAAAGACTACAAAAATCTCAATAAAGAAGCACATGCGTTACATAATGCAAGACCCACCCGCAACTCTTACGCAAATAAGTATTGATCTTCGACGTGGGATGAAAATATCAACGATGTCTGGCTTACGTTATGTTGTGTTGTCAGATTTTCAGCTGAAATTTCAACAAACACGCAGAAATAAAAGTAAAGCGTGCAATGTTAGCGTTGGATTATATCAAAGGCATACAAAGTACGAGTAGCACATGAAAACATTTCATTTTAATAAGTTGTGTGTTGTATTTATTAGTCGTATTGTATACTCTCAATTAAAAATAGAGATACAACAATACGAACACTTAAAACAACCCACTTCTTTCAATCTTTCTTAATCACAGTGAAATAGGGCAAAGACCTATTAGTAAAGTTAAATAAAACATGAAAAACGCTAATCTGCGAATGACTTCGGCGCCAACACTAATGGGTGAATCAAAACAAGACTGCTAAATTGCGAATATGAAACAGAGGAGACGTAAGAGCTTTTTAAACCGAATTAAAAAAAAGGAGGTTATCAATTCGACATAAGATAAGATAACTCTTACTTGCACATTAAATAGGTTAATTCCAAATTCGTTTAAAGGAAATGAACGCTGTGGGCTATCTCTTCCAGACAAAATGTATGTATTATAAACAAATCGAACTAGTTTTGAATGCGAAACAACTCCTATTCGTTCAAAACTTTCCTATAACCCAACACACAATTAGGGTGTGTGTAAGTAGCGTTCTTATGATTTCTATAAAATCGGATACGTGCAATACGCTCCTACATTTTGCCTATATTATCGGATATAGTCACTCCTTTAACTATCATGTTGTCATACAGAGAAGTTTAGATTCGCAAATACAGACACCGGGATACTGAATAGATCTGCTGATATGAACCTAGTTTTAATCCGGAAAACGGATTAAAGAGATAAGTAATTTGGGTTTAAAAACAAAACCGGAGATATTAAAGGAGCAGGTCTGTTTGATTCGTGTCCCACTTAGACGATGTAAACGCGTAAGCTGCACAGTGATAGAAATAAAGCCAACGTATGAAACAGAGCTAGATGCAATATTAATAGCGAAAAAGATTAGCTGTTTCTTGCGCCTGTCCGGATAAAGTCATTTTTTTATATCTACCTTTTAAAATCAACTACTTGGATGGATTAACAAACCCAAAGCAAATAATGAAAGCTTTTTCTAAGTACTGATTATGTAAACAATCAGAGTGACAAGTAAATAATTAGTGGAAAAGAACACATAAGGCATGAGGGTATCATATTGAGTAAATACATTTTTGCAGATTTTTGGTGAATTCAGGTGAGATGAAATCAAAGAAGCTTTTCTAGCGTCCATTCATATCTAAACATCGCCGGCAAAACAACGTAGAGATAGCGTTTTAAAATTGAATTAAGAATTGACGGAAACATAATAATTAACAAACTATCTTACCAGCCAGTGTGTCAAATCTGATAGAATACTAGGAAGAGTAAATTGGCGAGTATCAGGAAGCGCCCCGCTGTCTGTTCACCTACTTACCACTTGGCACATCCATTGCACTTAGGCTTAGAACACACTATTAGATGTCCAGAACCCATACGACGATCGATACCTATAAGACGGTCCACCGCAAAGTTAAAAAACCGGTTAAGTGCGTGTCGGACCCGCGCACTGAGGGTTCCGTGCCACCCTTAACTGAATTTAGGGTCCACTTACTTTCACTTACCGAAAACATCACAATATATTGTGACAGCAAAAATAACTTTGTTTTTCATAGTGTTTGTATGAAAGACAAAGTTATATTTGCGGTTAATAAAAATGTGCAATATCTCAAAAACTACTGGTTCGATCTCCTTCAAACCAATTTTCGTTGCAAGTTTTTGTTGAGATCTACATTATGTATTTTTTTCAAAATTTTCACTTCCTTAGTTCAAAAGTTAGATGGGGGGGACGCCCATTTTTCCACTTTGGAAGCGTCTATATCTCAAACCTTACACTTTTAGAAAAAATGGTTTTAGAAACCTCAACATCATTTTAAAAGACCTATCCATGGACACCCCGCACGCATAGGTTTGAGTAAAAAATATATTTTAGGTTTTAGTTTCATGTATGGAAGCCCCCCCTTAAATATTATTTTTTCTTACTTTTTGTATCTGAATCGGAAAGCGGTGAACAAGATACACCTACCTACCAAGTTTCAGCTATGTGATGCTTATAGTTTCAGAATAAAGTGGCTGTGACATACGGACGGACGGACAGACAGACAGACAGACAGACTTGACGAAACTATAAGGGTTCCGTTTTTTGCCATTCGGCTACGGAACCCTAAAAATAAGTAGGACTCTGGTATTGTTTTTTTTTAATTTTGGTTTTGATTCCTTGGATTGGTTAACTGGATTAGAAAAACTAAAGTATGAAGAACTTCAATTGATTTATACCCTTTATATTTTAAAATCAGGACGAAATATTGATTAAATGAAAAGAAGGTATAGGGTAATTCCTTGACGTCATTCATGTATTAGACAGAACTCAGGTAGAATTATTTAACTGTATATTATGCAGTACTTTTTTTTAGTTATAATATAAACAGAAAGTCGTGGTAACGTCCGTGGTTTAAATAGGTATGCAAGTAGCACTAAGTTATAATTAGTGTAACTTTAAATATTTTCTGTATACTGTAGTGTACACTTGGCTCTAACAGTATTTTGCCTGCTCATATTATTATTTTACGACGTGCTCCAGCCGGCTATAAACCAGAGCTGACTGGCAGCTTGTCATAGCGAACGACTACCCTTAGCGCAAAGTTTCCACATTCAGAAACCTATTTACCTTCATCACCAAAGAGCTAGGCTTGGCGGTAGAGATTTTTACCGAAACTCTAAATTAGGAAATAGTGTGGTTGTTTCCCTTTTGTTTTCTTACAAAATAATACAAATATAGAACTGATGCGAGGCCGAAGATCGATATTTAATTTAAAAACTTTGACGCACATAAAAAAGATCCCTGCCCCTTTTCTTTAACATTACTGTCCAAAAGCATTTAATGTAGGTTATTCCCACTTTATATACCCACTAAAATTTATAAAACTGAACTACATAATTCACGGATTAAAAGATAACCTAACGCTAAAACTGGGATTTTCAACGACCCACAGTTGTTTTCAAATATTTCCGCGTCATTATTCCCCAAACAACAAAGCTGACACAGAACTCAAAATCTCTTTGATCTCCACAAAGATCACTGTTATCATATTTTTAAGATGACCTACAACCACGAGCCACTTAGATTTCATGGCACAGGGTTATTATAAGCCCGCTAATCTTACGAAGCTCTTCAGAAGACAGTAAATTACGACGACGCTGAAATATACCGGACAAAGACGTAAACGTACTCTCAAAGGAATTAATCCGATATTATGTACTACGGCGCAATCACGAATAGGGACGCAAAAGAAGGCCACAGTAATAAACACTAAATCTATGACGTCTATTCATAGATATTGTTTATGAGTTGGGAAATCAGACCAGCGTATTTAGGTTCATTAACGTTTATATTATTTTTAGGTTTATTACCAAAAGTTGCGATAGATGTTGCCTTGGCAAGAATATGAAAATGATCATGGAACTTATGATGTGCTATAAAATTCTATCTGGTCCCTTTAACTGAGGTTTCTTTCAGTAAAGCAGGGTTGCACCATCTTATTTTAATTATACTCAACGCAAACAAGATGTGAATTTCATACAAAAACACGAGTGAAGCTATGGTTACAGTATGGTAAGATTTTGCAACCGGGCCTAAGTGCGCGACAGAAATGGCATTTTCTAGAAATCATAAGCCTTTTTATTACACCTTAAGTCAAAATATATCAAAGTCAAGGGCGCTTTCAGCAATTATCGTTTAACACGTGTCTCCTGCTGTAAACCTTTACTGAGCATTAGCCGAAACGTGTAATGTTGTTTGATGGCTCATAAATTTAACGCCTGTTACGGCGGTAGGTGCGTTCGCTACCAGATGCATTATGTGGGGGAAAATCACAAGCAATAAAGGGTTAAAATGGTTTATGAGTCACTGCATCAAAACAGTGACTAACGGGTTTCTTGTGCATCAAGTATCGATTTTGAATTTCATGTCTGAAGTGGAAGCTTTTTGATGATTTCGTTATGCAACAACTCACTGCAGTCAATCACTGCTAAAAGGTATGTGAAAAATGGTAATGCTAAATTAAAAGTGATAGAATTTACACGTCATCACTGTGTGTGGTAATTTGGTTCCATGAAAGTGTGTTAAGTACCTACTGAATAACTATTAGGTTAAAACAATATCACACGCTTTAGGTGTAAAGACTAAAAGCTACATTATGCAGGAAAAACTAATGAAAACAAATCACTTTTAATCACAATTTATTTACGCACACAAACGTTGAAACATACATAAAATGATGTAAAGCAAAATAATTAATTTATTTCAAGCAATGTGTGTGAGTCTGAGGTCTATTACAGTGCACATCAGCTTTACTCCACCGTTTGATGAGTAAATCTATATATGCGTTTTAAAACATATATAATTTTTGATTTCATCATACCTATAACTGCAATCCAGAAGCCACCCTGTCTGTGATTATTTTCTTAACCCCACGTTTTGGAAGCGGATGATTATTGAATGTAGCATTGAGCTTGTACGTACGAACAAATTACGTTTCGCCAAACCTGTCTACTCAGTCAGTAGTATGCCAGTGTTGAGTGATCAAAGGGCCAGAGTATAACTCACTGGGTATTAGATGATCACATACGAGCATAACTCACTATTAGATCACTTACTACTGCATAAATTACGTCTTTTCCAACGAGAGTAACAATAAACCTAACAGATTATCACGCAAACTCTTTTCAACGATCGTAAAACGTTATGAGCGATTTAACGACCTCTCAATTTGACTGTTCATTAACTCGTCAAGTATGTGTAAACGAGACACAATAAAAATTCCATTGTTATGCGACTCCCGGCATTCGTTTGATACCTGACTGATTAAAATAGCCCGGCTCATAGCTGTAACTAGAGAGCGGTTGGGAACCACAGAAAATTATTTAATGGCAGCTGCTTTTTAAAACTGGACTTTTATACTTTGAAAAAACCCTGTTTATGGGTTTGGTTTGTTTATTGAATATGTATTACTTTCATGTCAGATGAGATCACTGAATAGTTAAAAAAAAGGTTAGCTATTTAGTGGATGGGATAGTTTTGTAGTAGTTCTAGCTAGATTTTGAGTGATAGTGATAAAAAGTGTCATACCAACCCAAGGAATGGTAGCGCCAAAACAAATTAGGTTGCCTCCAGTCCCAAATTAGCGGTGCCCAAAACTGGGACAGGTGGGACACGGTCTGAAACTGTATATCGCCCATTTGTTCGGAGTGGGAGGCAGTCATGTTAATAACGCTAATAATGTACGTGGATTATTTTCAGAACTGTGGCTACGCCAATTTTTGGTACCAACTATAGTTGAACTCTAGACCCACGTTCACACGGCGACTACTCGACTAAAATAAATTATATTGTCCCCCTGCTAGAAGGTCTTGGTGATCATTCATGCTCCTACCGCGATGCTTTATTTAAGAAAACATTTTACGAATCCGGAAAAATAATACCACGTAAACGTAGCATATCCGTTTGTTCACGGCATAAGACAATACATTACAAAGTGTTAGGAGTATTTTGAAGGGTCTTGGTAAGCTGGCGTTTTTAGGTGCACGTTGGAGTAATACGCGTAGTTTTAATTCTTAGAAGTAGGGCCGTTGACCCAATCAATCTTACGTAGTAATGACGAAATATTTGCGTTAGTTGCACTTTGTAGCAATGGTAATACTTTGGTGATACTGTTTAGAATTATAGACAGTTTTCTTACAAGAGAGCGAATGTTGAAAATCTATCAGGTTAATATTTTTTTTAACATAAAATAGCCATATTTGGCTACTATCAAAACCCATAGTAAATGATGATGTGATGCAGATTAAATTATCCACGTGGATATGGTGGTCGCACAGTTATGTAGGTACTACTGTAAAATAATAAAATGCCTTAAATCTTCTTGTAGTGTCTAAATCGCAAGACTATATTATACTAGCGGCCCGAGCGAACTTTGCTTCGCCCCGGCCCCGTCCCGCCCCAGCTCCGGCCCCGTTGCACGGGATAAAAAGGATCCTATGTCCTTCTCCTGGCTCTAAGCTACCTCCCTGCCAATTTTCAGCTAAATCGGTTCAGCCGTTAGGCAGGGTACGCAAAATAAGTAACTTTTTTGGTTGATTTTTTACACCTTGTGTCCGAAAAACCCTAATATCCGAGGAACCCTATTTTTGTTCAAAATTAAATATAGCCTATATTACTCGTGGATAATGTAGCTTTCGAATGGTGAAAGAATTTTTAAAATCGGTCTAGTAGTTTATGAGCTTATTCATTACAATCAATCAAACAAACAAACAAAGTTTTCCTCTTTAATATTAGTGTAGATTTAACAGGTAATGTAAGTTTACAGCTATAAAATTTGCATAACATTTCGAAGTATTTTAAATGTTACCAGTAATACAGCAATAAATGTAACCTGACCTAGAAAAATATTATAAATTATGGTACAACCTGGATTAATCATAACAAGTAGGTAGGTAAAAGATGAAAGTAGGAAATTAGGATAGTATGTAAATCACATAGTTGATAATATCTGCAAACGGCGCGGATGTGGCATTGATAAGTGTGCGAATCTTGGAAGCCATCCGTTAAATTGGATCTACAAAGATGAATAAGTACGAAGAATAAATAATGTGGCTGGAAACTGAAAATTATTAAATTATTTTACTGACACAGTTACATATTGTCACCGTAAAGCACCATCGCTTGTTTTGATTGCTACGGTGACAAAGAGGTAATAATTATCGTACAATAAGTTAGAGAAAGCCACTTGCAATGGTACGGCCATATCAAGAGGCGTGCAGAAGACCACTCGGTTAGGAAATCCCTAAATATCCCGAACCAACCTAAAGAACGAGGCGCACGACCCGCCACCTGGCTAGCGAATGTGCTGAGACAGACAACCCAGATCAAAGCTTTCTGGCGCAGATGTGCAAGTAGACCCGACCTCAGATGAAAGGGGAATAAAGGGCTGGAAATGATAATGATGCTGATGAAATAATTACTAAATCATAGCTAAAAGCTTCGTCATTCATCAACTCTCCAAAGGTAGATATAGGGCATTCTTAACACTACCTAAACTGTCTTGCTTAATCAGACAGGCTAAAAGCAATTCTTGTTTCTATCAATCTGTTCTCAGAAAACCCAGATCAAAAGATATTTATCTAAAAGGATTTTAGTGTAAAAACCAAAAAAAAATACGCAATAAAACCGCAAAGCGCAATCACTCAAGCATAAACAGCGTTAACTTTTCACGAGCTTTGACATTATTAACCAAGATTTATGGTCTCCTGTGACACGTTTTGCGAATTTCGTAATAGTTTCTAGGTCACCTAGTGTTCAAACTAGAGGATCACATATAAATGCGTTATGTAACCGTCACTGAACTAAATAGAGTCATTTAACAAATGACTTCGAGCGTTCGCTCCAAAACACGGTCACACTACAATACCTATAATAGTGGCCGATACAGTAAGCTCAGATTTTCTTTCAAATAGAAATTGATATAACCGTATAAAACAAAAACTACTTACTACTCTTTAACACTTTCCGGGGCAGTATCCCAGACACAATAGAACTTCTATTGTGTTAGCCGTTCACTACCCAGAGAGTGTTAAGCAGATTAAAAAAAAAGTTTTTCTAGAGATATGTCACGTCTAATTAATAACTGAAATGATTACAACTTAACCTCAATCGAAAAAAAATTTGGGATTATAATGGAAAATGAAACTAATAGAATACACTAAGATAGTGAAGAATCAGGCTGTAAAATACTCCTATTGTCTAGTTGTAGAGAATACCTTTTATTTGTGTTTAAGTGATAATCATCACGACATTTAATGTGATAACTTTAAAAAGTGAGTCTACTGCATCAACTTCGATAGCGCTACATGTAATTTATTTTGATTAATTTTCTTCAGTGTGAAATTTCGATGTAATTCTATTAGAATTGGGGAATGGGACCACGGTCGGATTCCAGATGTAATGTCTCGAGGAGTGAAGGTCGTTCGTGAGTTTAAGTGGCTATGAAAAATGCAGTTACTGTGAGAAACGAGATCTAATTTTTTTGTGTTTAGGTCTTAAAAATAACAGGTTCGTAAAATGCTGCAAAAAATCAATTTGTCTAACTCTACAAATACTAACAAGGCGCTGGAAGCTACGAATTCTCCTATTTTCTACTATGAAGAGACTATCTTATAGGAGTTTGTAGATATTTTATCTGGCTACGATAAAATTTTACTCATCATTATAATGGCTGATTAAAGTCTTCTAAGCCAAGTTAAAGCCAGATAGTCAGTCATTTGAAACTATCATTATCGAATTGACAAAATACATCAGCGCTAGAGGTTACAGCCTTCAGCGTAAGCTTGTTAATCGACAACGTATAATGAAGTGAGTGTAGAATCCTGAATACAGACCTGTTTCCCTCAGCTTTGATCCCATTGGTTCGTGTCTTGGGGTGATTCTTCTTAGGGCGCACGGCGAGCTTGTGTCGCGCGGCTGACGTGTCCAGTAGCTGCGCCTGCGCACCCAGGTCCAGGGCTGGGTCCGGGGCCAGCCGGGGACTCCTGGGGGAGGGGATATGTTAGTGGTGGTGCTGGTATGGGCTCTATGAGATTTTATTGGGGTCGAATGTGGAAACAGAATGTGTATGATTCTGAAAATTTTGTGTATATGTTTTCCATGTTTAATAATAATTCTCATATTACAAAGCATGGAAAATAAAGTCAGTTCAATGAAATGGCATTTTTAAGCAGCCAGTGGAACCATCTTTTTACTATATTTTGTAGAGAAACTATTAAAAAAGCAGTTCACGAGTTTCTTTAATACGTAACTAACAGAGGATCACATTTAATTTTGGCATTATCATCACAAACATTTAGTTTCTAGTGGATATATTTTATCGGGCAGTAGTAGGTAATATCAATTACTAGTATCATAACCTACCTACCTACCTGTTGATAGGTATGCCTATTTAGTAGTATGCACACTGTGATATCGAGGACATCACCGCCTAACCACATAAGAGCTTTTGCTGTATCGAAGTAACGCCCGTTTTGTGTCGTGTTTACAGGCGATTTTCGTTTGAAAGTGGTTACGCGGCAGAGACTTCGCCCATACATAGAAACTAAAGTTTTTAATATTCATATTTCGACTTAACAACAAGCCCTATGAGCCTAGTTCCCAGTTCTAGCTCACATAAAGGCCTCAAGTGGTGTACGGCATTGAGAACGCAGAGCTAATCTACACATCACAACGACCAGACACTTTCACATTAGTATATTATCAAAACGCAAACAAGCATCAAAATAAAAATAATTTCATCAGTTTATAATACGAGCGCTGTCCCGTCAGTCACCGCAGCGGGCGGCAGGTGTCACAGCTCGGGTGGACACCTCAATGTCAGGGTCTCCGTCCGGCAGATCCGGTTACCTCATGTGATCTGTTATTTTTGAAGAAAAATTCTAGGAATACACTCAAAATGAAAGTTGACGTGACTCGGTAAACATCACTACTGTATGTGTGACCACGTGTGGCCACAATCGGTGCAACACGATCGAAATGTCAAGACAGAAAGTTGACAACCGAATTGCATCTACAATGCAGCGTGAAAATCCTGTTTACAGAATGGGTAGGTATCTATGAATACGTGTGTAATACGTACATGGGGTTAATCTTATAGGGCCAATTCTCATGCAGTTCAACCGACGAAAATTTCGAATGGGCTCTGCACGAGAATTGGCACCCAGGTCTTGGAAATAAGTTGTGTTACTGTAGAAGTTAAGAATCTTAAACTACTGGCTGTTGTGCCATCATTAAGCATCTAATAGTAAGTACAATCATTAAGCTTTGCATCGCATCGTAGTAGTGAAAGTTCCTATCGTTTAGGATGAAGGATAGGATTGGGAATAGAGCATTATGTAACCGACCATCCATGATACTGGGGATAACTGTAAGTGTTCTTATTTCTCATTTTGTTAGAAAGTTGATGCGTTAATATTTTAGATTAAAAATAGCTTCTTTGTTATCATTATGTAAGAGGATATATTTTTAATATTAAATCGACGACAGGAAGTTTACTCTACCGGCACTTTCCGCAGACTGAATTGTTATAATTTTTGATTGAAGCGAATAATATTCGATTATCGTCTTTGAAGTGGCCACTGGTTCCCAGCCAAATGTGCGTGTTGCGCTTTGTTAGCAGTAATGGCACGATAGTTTTTGCAATAAACAGTAAATTGGCGTTTGTTCTGGAAGACATCGGTGCCAAATCGACGTTAGCTAACGTTATGAGATGTGCTCTTACCATCAATATTGTTAAACGCTCTCTCTCTTTCTTTCGCGATACATTTCCTCTGTATTTACGAGTAAATGCTTAAGGACTTGTCCCTGAGCGCATCTGACGGCCTACTACGAAAAACGAAATCCGAAATTAGTATGCAATCCTTACAACAAAATGCTTCGGATCCGCAAAATGATAATCGTATTGACGGATTACGTTATTCGTGGTAGGCCTCCTGCTTACTAATGTAGCATTAGGTTTTTTCATTTCTACCGTTTAACGGTTGTACTATCCATTTCATCTTCGCTACATCATAATGAGAGTCAAAATAAATAAAATGTCTGTACACATTCATTATTTTGGACTTATGGGTAGTTGTTAGTGAAGCTTTAAATAAGCTGTCATAATTACGTTAAATATCATGTTACTATAATTTCGTTATGTGGGATATGCAATAAAGAGTTTCCATAAATCAATCTCTTAGAGACTTTACATTCTTTTTCGTTTTCATTACAAAAATATTTATATTTAGTCCAGTAAAATTAAATTTGAGCTAACGTTGGGATTTGGGACCACGAAAATCAAATAAATATCGCCAAAATCTGTAAAAACATCAAAATTTTAATCCGTCTTTTGACAAGGTTTCTATCGGAGCTCGAGGTCACAAACTTGCAGTAATCATTGGCCTATCGTCATAAACGAGTGCAAAAAATCTGATCTACCGGATTTAACACCAGGCGCCCATACATCACCAGACAATTTAACTACTACGGACTTATACAAACCAAAAAAACATATTTCATCATCGTCTTCTACGTAGTGTACAAAAAAATAGGCCGTTCAAACATTATTAGCCTTTTTCGTCAACAAAGCGTCGCCGACAAAGGTGTCAGTGGCTGCGCTATTTCAGACGGCCCAGAAACGCAGTGACGTCAATGCGGCACAGATTCGCTCCAGCGCTCCAGCCCGGTTACAAGTCAGATTTAACCCTGGTCTCGGTGCATATGGTAACGGTCTTAAGGACCACCTTAATATGTTAGAAGCAGGGGTACACATGAGCTTACTACAGCAGATAGCGCCCACGAAAGAGTGACGCGTTAACATTATTATTTAAAGTATATTTTAATGAGATCCTAATATTAATCACCAATAAATGATTTCAATGTTCTGTACCCTATGTGTGTATTGGATCAAATATATTAATATCCAAACATACATTTTCAATTCATAATTAATAAATGTATTATTACTAATAGGCCAAGGATATAATGGTTGCTGTAAAGACGGAAAAATATGTGAAAACTTGACGACATTACACGCACGCATTACAATAAGAGCTTTTTTTTTTAATATGTGTAGGTGCAGTACATAAGTTTATTTCTACTTATTAATAGAATTTTACAAGGTTAATATTCTTTAACATTACGTAGTATATATTCCTATAATTTATTCATATTCTATGAAACATAATTTTGAATTATGTATTCTAACATGAACCAAAGATTTGTCACTATTAAGTCATTGGAACACCGCTCCACGCGAACGGTTAAACGTATTTAAACCTGTTATGCAATTAGTTGTGTAAACAAATCAGCATGTAAACAGGCCCTATTGAATTTGTTCCAAGACAATGAAATATTTCAGTCAACGAGGCTCACTTGCCACTTGCCAGCTCGTTTCTTGTGAAACACTCTGATTCGTATGTAATTACCCAGTTGGATGGAAAACTAGTTCGTTTTGCCACGGAGAACTTACCTACATACTAAGACCATTCTTGTGAACGGATTGGTTTCGAAAAAAAAATAGGAAAGTTATATCACTTGTAATTGTTCAGAGAGAGAGAGAGAGAAAACAGCTCTTTAGTAACATTTTTTTCTTAAAAAAAGTCTATATTAGAGACTAGCGGCCGCCCGCGACTTCGTCTGCGCGTTTTGGTTTACTTCGATCCCATAGGTCGTAGCGTACTGTTTTATAGCCTGCAGTCATTGAACTACCTTTATATCCTTACCCGATTAATATGTAAGCCACCTAATACACACTCATGATTCTAATCGGACCAGTAGAGTAGGCAGATCCTAGATTAGTGCGTGCAAAGTTGAAACTAACAAAAATCTCTTCAACTTTATTAAAATGAAGTAAAGATAAAATGTTGCCATATTTTATGAGCACATAGCTTGGCCTTTAATCTGGTGAAAGTTAAAAAAACTTTGTACAACGAAATTGAAATACTGCACCTATCGTCAATTTTTTTTTCGGGTGCTAGAATTCATCAGATTTACCAGGCCACTCTGGTGCATATCACAGTTGCCTTATACAACCATACAACAGGCCAGTGCCAGGGAGAAGCAGCTTTCTCTCAAGTCTACTCCCGCTGTAGGTACCTATCTTAAGAGTTACCCTTGAGCTTTATCATTTCTAGAAAGTAATCACCATGTACAACCTTTTTTCTCTATGGTAATCACAAAGTTTTTAAATGTGACGGAAAACCCTTAGAGAAGAATTGACTACTCAAATGTCAAAACCAGGCGCGTAAATAAATTGTCAAAATAAACAAAATAGTGATGTCCTGCTTATTGCACGAAGTTTTTTGATATCGATATCCGGACTGCTTTGCAAAAACATTTTAGTTGATATTTTTTTCTTGGTTTTGTCTTTGTGTTGACTTATTGTCGTAAAAGTATTCACCACTGATTAAAACCAATGTAAACTTCTATTTGTATTCAATAAAATTGGCTAGACCAGTTAAAAATATATTTATTTACTTTAATTGTATTTTAAGTTGCTCTTATATATCACACTTCACCATACAAATAACCTGACACGACCGGAGAGAGATCAGGACTATGAGAGTGAAAGGAATAGAGAGTGCACCTGTGTTTCCGCACACACTTGTGCACTATAATATGTCCCGCGCAGTCGGTTAGTCGTTGTGACTGGCCACCGAAGTCGAAATCGGCTAGGGGGATTATTATTACTATTATTACAAATAACCTAAAACATAAAATAATTAAATTTGCCTTTTGTTAAATTACTTTTTTATAAAGAAAATATTCATACTCGAAAAAGCAGCAAGTTGTAAACATTGATCAAGTAAGTACATTTAGTTAAATCCTAGCTATTCCGCTTCATTTATAATTTGAAATGACCTGAAACCAAAATTATGCATTATTATTAATTTCATCTCAAAAAACATTAAAACATAGGGATATCCTTCAAATCTAAGCCTCCTTCTCCGCCACGGCCAAGATGACCCTCAGATAAAGATATCGATATCGGTAAACAAAACATTACGCATCACCGCACTATTTTATAGTATAAAATAAGTAAGTTTTAAAACATTTAACTTGATGCTATTTGGTATAAGAAATGCTGCTACTTTAAATTAAGTTTAAATAAACTACTTACCGAACTTCATTTCATCATTGGAAACCCGTGATAAAATAATGTTTTGTAGAGTCTTTTCGTTTGACCTCATCACACACATATCTCATATTGTCTGAAGCTATTTATTATTAACAAACACGAGTACAGATTTGGACAATAATTACAAGAATATTATTATGAGAGTATTTTTCATTCAATTTATTGGAAAACACCATTGAAAACATAAATAATATCCAAGTGTACCGCATTGACGTTTAGTGACTTTAAATTTGACAACTGAGTGAGCGAGAAAGTAGTGGATGTGAGTGAGATGACAGTAAATAAAATAAAAAGCACCGAGAAGTATTGATATCTATTTTGTAGCAAATCATCCCCAAAATAACTTTCTACCCCTATTTAACCCCGTTACAAGATAAATTTAAATAAAATTTGATACACACTTTTCGTTATTATTTTTAAAGAATGTTTATGCAAAATTTGAAGTAGATTGGACCAAGGAATCACATTTTCCCATATAAAATTTGCACCCCTTTTTCAACCCCTTAGGGGCGAAATTTCTAAAAATCCGTTCTTATCGGATCCCTACGTCATACAAAGAACACACCCTCCAAGTTTCAGGTCTCTACGACCAGCGGTTTAGGCTGTGCGTTGATCCGTCAGTCAGTCATTCAGGACAAAGCCTTTTATATGTATAGAGATGACAGTGTGGTGGTTTTTCTCTTGTCTTCTGCACTAACAGTAACGTAAGTATAATAGTGTTCTCATTTTTGCCTAAACTTATTAAATTAATGTAAAGATTTTTTTAGTATCCTAATTTTTTTAATAGCATTATCCAGCTGTCGTATCATTTGACACCTTTTCGAGTTGAAACCTAGCGCTAATCTAGCCGTAATAAACTTCTTTACTTTTTAGCTTGGCGAGTTAAACATTAAAATAACCATTTATCCACTCGCAGCTTATAACTTTCAGCGATAATAACTGTAAAAAGCTCAATACTAAATCCCCACCAGAAATTAAGTCGTCTTCTTCCTACTGGACGTACAGCAATTACTATATTGTATTCGTGCGATCAAAGTGCGATTCGCGTCACATTAGCGAATATGTGTCGTGTAAGACAAAGAGAGGCGTCGGGAGCATGTGATGGAATTATAGCGAAAAGTTACCTGAATTGCCTTGGCTGGCAGCCAGCTCGTGATTGGCAAGAAAAGTGGACAGACTAGGGGTTTAATGCGGCTTTGTCTATCTAGATTGTTATCTTTCGAGAGATAATGAGCTTAACCTGGAATCAACGGGATTTATGTTATTTGATTGCCCTTGTGTATTATTATTCCAAGTCTAATATCCCATGATAAGTTAAGCTAATTGGTTTTTATTTGGAGAGCAGTGCACAAGAGCAGCATCACGGAGTCATAATCAAGTAAAAAATTAAAAAAATCACACGGACAAGACGTTTTTTTTTGTATCATAAGATGAAAACATGAGTCGATTTCCACTGAGATATATTAAAACTATTCGGTAAGAAAGGACTGGCAAGTATAGTGACGTGACTCACCGGCATACGTCATGGGAAATACTTTAATTCAATTTGGTAAGATTGTTGTGAAATTTTGTAGGTAGAGACGCAAATAAATATTATTATGCATGGGCTGCAGTCAGGTGGACTTCTTAATATTTTTAAATGATTTATGTACAAATATAACGCGGAATATCCGCCAAAGTGTACTCTTTGTACAGCTCTAACTACCTTATTGTCACATTAAACTAACTGAAATGTCAGCGGTTGCTGGCTACTAACATTGTAAGGCTACTACAATTGTTGCCAAGCTGTAAGGAACAAAATAACTAAAGAGCAAAAAGCCCAAAAGTAAGTTCATAATTATCAATTTAAGCTCTGAGGAGCTTTCAGACTCTTAAATAAAATAATGTTAGTGAAGAGATAAATAAAAACAAAATACAATTACCTTTCTATGATTTTATTCTTAAAATTAAATTAAGAGTTCACCTAAAGCGCAAAATTTCTTAGATTCCAATATCTAACTTCAAATCACATTTTTGGATCAAGTTTTACGAGTACCTAACACGCGTAAGCTTAATATTTGTAACGGATGTTTTTACTTATCCGTTTTCGAGGCTTAATTTAGATAGTTTGTATTATTATAATAACACAGTTTTTGATAAGAATGAGATTAAAATATCATTAAACTAGGGTTAGAAATCTGTTCTACTTTATTTATAGACATTTAATAAACACTTTCAGTGCATAATTTTAAACTTACAAACCTGCATGGTTCATGACCATAACAATTATTGATATTTCACATAAAATAATTTGCATATAACACTAAATGATAAGCCAACACAATGGCGCAAAACAATACAGATTATCACAATAATGTAGTTAAATGTCGGCCACAACACTTATAATAATGATAACATACAACAAATATTCATGGCACCTCTTGCTTGAAGCGGGATATTTACAATGCAACAGTATGATCTGGTGATCTTCTTCTCAGTATCTCCTGGATCAGTAATAGTACATTCTGTACGTGGGTACGCTAAACACATAGTCTAGAGACGGCCCTCTGGACTGGAAGAAATGGTTCTCGTAACAATAAACCCGCCCTCTGTACCTGTGTCAACAAGTGTAACTCATTACGTCAACTGTGACGGTGGTTTGGTGAAGTCACACATGAGCGATGATGGTGTTTTTGGTTAGGTGAATGATGTGGCGTGAGGATTTATTGACAAAACCGGTGAAATTTATAGACAAAACGTCGGACGCGAGTTGCGCAAGGCCGGTGCATCGACCCGGGCTATATTTACCCGGTATCGCAGTCCCATGCGGAATGTGCGCATCGCAGCCGAAACCACAACTATAAGCGCATTTTTGACATTTCCCTTGCGTAACCTACTTCCAAAACGAATTAATCTGATTCATTTAAAAATGCAATTTATTATGTTGTCGTTAAAATGTTTTCGTGGCGTTTTGTTAGGCGTTATTTCTGTGCGGTTACCATGGAGAGTATCTAACTATTAGTGCGTTGTGTCTGTTTAATATTATTCGTACGCGAAAGCTAACGAGGTTTAGAGCCGAAGTAATGACTCGGGTTTCACAAGACGCATGTCCGTTTAGTTATTTATAAATTATGAAGTACACCAATGGGGGCACAGTTGTGCAAAGCTCATGCTGACGGTAAGGAAGTGGGGTACTCACTTGGATCCGAGTGCGGTCTTGGTGTCGAGAACCTCGACGATGTCTCCGGCCTTCAGGGACACTTCATCGTCCGCCGCGGCGGTGTAGTCCGTCGTCGCAACTACTACGTCTTCTACCTGTAACAATAGAAACAACATTAAATAAAAAAGTAAACTTAAAGTTGTAAGTATATAACTTTCGCGTTTAAACAGCTGTTAAGTACCTTAGGCGGACTTCTGCTACAACTAGAGCGAGATCGAGACAAGGATCGGGACGGATATCTTTTATAGTTTGACGTATTTTCTAAACTGCTCATTCGACTTCTGGTATTTTCTCTGTCCAACAAAACTCCACTGTATCTACGAGGCGACCAGCCGCCATACTTTGTGATCCTCTGATTGTTACTAATATTACAGTAGCCGGTGAAAGTTTGCAAGTCATCGTCGTTGTTATCTACTACCGGACAACTGTACATCGAGAACCGATGGGCTGTCGGCTGGCTGAGATTTAGAGCGGAGAACACGTGCATCGGCTCGAAATGTCTGATGCCGTTTTCGTCAAGGACTGTGTATGCGACTTGACCGGTTAACACGGCGCGGCTGGCTTCGCGAGGCACCACCGCCTGCAAACCTTTCTTCATTATCAAGAGCGCACCACGATGCTTTTTGCGTTGGAATAAGAAGTCTTCCATTGCCAGACTGTTTTCAGGGTCGAGCAAACTGAGCGGAACGTCATCGGAGGTCATGAGAGGCGGTTCTTCAGGGACGATCATAAGAGCTGCACTTTCTCGTACTAGATCTCTAAGCTTGGGATCCGTGCGAGCCAGATCTGGATCTGTCTCTAATTTTCTAAGAGCAGAATGAAGATTAGGCGTTTGATCGGCTAATTTTCTCATAACTGTCAATCTTTTCAAAATATTAAGACTTGTTTCGTCGTTAGCAATCTGCGCCATACTCTCCTCGTCGTTAACGACGGACAATAATTTCATGGCTACGTCTCTCATGCCTAATATTTTAGCCAGTCCTACTGATTGCACAATTAGCTCCTTTAGATTTTGCTTATTCGAGTCCTGTAACATTACTTCTAACTCTTTGCTGCTAGCTTCTTGTACTGCAGAAACGATGGCTTTCTGAAGCGTTTCTGTTGCTTCATGGTCAGTTTTGATAAATGAGATGGAGTCCGAAATATGACCTAACACATGACGGAGCACGCTAGTGTCATTCCTAGAAATGTTTTTGAAAGCTGGTCCTAAAACTTCATTTTCAGAACTCAAAAAGTCACCAAACTTTTCTATAATATCTTCTTCGGTGAAGGAATGTCTATGCAAGCCGTTGTTAACTGCAATTTTGATCAACTCAACTTTCGGTTGTGTTGAATTTTCAAGTATTTCTTCGCAAAGTGTATCCTTGTCTTCTTCGCTTTGCAGAATTTGGAACATAGATGTAACAAAATCTTCATCGATGGCTTTCCCTAAGATGGTGTCAATAGATTTGAGAATGAGTTGATATTTTTCTTTACTATTGTTATTATTTACTTCCGCAAATTGCTCAGCTGTCACCAATGCAGCCAATACTGCCGCGGCGATAGAATTTTTCACGTGTTCTTGCTGAGGATTTTGTTTACCGTCTTCAGTAGTTCCGTTGTGTTTTTGCATCTCTATTTTCTTTTTATCTGACCGTCGCTTTTTCTTATCACTAATGGACTCATTTTCAGACTTGTTATCACGTATTTCAGATTTCAGATGGGCACTCATTTCAATGATGGAAGTGATTACTTGCATTAGCTGATTAGCAACGTCATCTTTCAGTCCAAAATCAGAGACAAATACTTTCAATGCTTCTGCATTTCTTGTTTCATTCAGAACTACGTTGATGGCAGGTAATTCAGCAGGAACTTGTCTTCCAATGGACATCCCAGCTTCTGATAACTGCCTTAACATGTTTGTGTCAATAGTTAATTCACCTTTAGTTGATGTAGTATCATTTGGATTTGTTTTAACTTTGAGTAATTTTAGTTCTTCCGGGGTGACGACGAAACTTTGAACTGAAAATTCAAGGCCTTCTTCACCTTCTGTAAGGTCAGGGGCAACGAACTTCAAACCTTCAGGCGTTTGAACAATTTGTCCAGGAACAAATGTCACACCGTTATCATCTGTTTCTATAACTCTCCCTGGCACGAATCTTGGGCCTTCTTCAGTATCAACTACTTGTCCTGGGACAAACCTGGAGCCTTCATCTTCTGTGGAAATTACTTGTCCGGGTATGAATGTTGGTCCTGCTTTTGTTTCAATAATCTGACCTGGCACGAATCGAGGTCCATCAATAGTGTGTATGGTTTGCCCAGGAACAAATTTTGGTCCATTTTTAGTATTGACTACTTGACCTGGAACAAATTTAGGTCCATCTGCAGTGTCTACCACCTGGCCTGGCACAAACTGTTCTCCATTCTCCGTGAACACAATTTGTCCCGGCACGAAAATTCCTTCAACCATCATTCCAGGAACAAAACGTGATTCATTAGCTTCATTTTTGACAAGTCGACCAGGTACAACTTTTCCTTCGATTTTTGGTATCCTTGGTCCCGGGTAGAACTCAATACCTTTAGCTGTTTGAATCATATGCCCAAAAACGTATAAAGATTCTTCAGACAGAGAACTGGTTTTGATGTCGATGGGCAGTCCCACAGGAGCTCCTTCCGAGAAAGCAATATCTTCTATAGTTTTCGCTACTGAAAACTCTACGTGTCCATTAGCTTGAACAGTCGTTTTTCCTGGCATGAACTTTTCTCCGAACTCAGTGTGAACTATTTGTCCTTCAATAAACTTCGGCCCATCAATAGTCTCTACCGTTGTACCAGGCACAAACTCTAATTCATCGCTATTTCTTGTTTTAGTAATACCCGGAATAAAACACGTTTCACCATCAATGGCCACTGTCTGGCCTGGCACAAACTTGAGTCCATTAGGAGTAGCTATAGTTGCACCGGGAACAAAGTGAAGCTCATCATCTTGATGAACCACCTGTCCGGGTATAAATTGCCATTCGTTGTTTATTTTGGCGTTTTGTCCAGGCGTGAAAATAACGCCGGTGGTTTCTGTTATTGTTTGGCCTGGCACGAATTGCACACCTTCCGGTGTCATAATAGTCTGACCTGGTACGAATACTTCCTCTGGCCCATTATTTATGATTTTTCCAGGGACGAACTTGAGTCCCTCCTGAGACAGCACTGTTTGACCTTCGACAAACCGGTAAGTGTCATCTTTGTTTTTAATAGTTTGTCCACACACAAACTCTTCTCCGTTTGCAGTTCCAAGCACTTGTCCTGCGAGGAAAAAAGGTTCATTAGTGTACTCGTTTGTAACAATATGCCCTGGAATGACAGCAGGACCTGCAGGTGTATTTACAGTTAACCCAGGTACAAAAATAGGACCAGATGGTGTTTCTACTGTCTGGCCTGGAATAAAGATGGGGCCCTGTGGTGTTTTTACGTGTTGACCTGGAATGAATTTCTTTGCTTTGTTTATATCTAATGTGAGACCTGATATTTTGGCAATCTTCTCTCTTTTACCCTTTTTTATATTTTTAACAAGGTCTGGCAAGTTTTCTAGAGTAGGTAGCATGTCAATTTTATTTTCCACGACTAACTTTTCTGTAACATCTAGTGTTTCAGATAGACGTTCTTCAGTCAACGATTTAACAGCAATCAGTACAGTCTCATCTGGTCGGGTCTTGACAGGTTTAAGGGGGTTCACACAAGGCACATTTTGTAAAGCAATAGAAATATCACTAATATTTCGGTCTGTTTCATAAACTTCAGTATAACAATGATAAGGCGTCAACTTTACTGGGGTAGGCAATTTACTAGCTTTTGGAACAACATGCTCATCGTGAATTTCTTTTTCAAAAACATCCCAATCCCAAGTTTCAATAATAGGATGCATTTGATCCCTCCATTCACCACTGCACATAATAATACTTGATTTAGACCTCATATGGTTTACATCAAAATTCGTCGACGTGAAAGTTTTGACATCATGCTTCTCATGCCTATAATCCAACTTTGCTTTCTTGGCCATTCGCTCTTGGCGATGTTTTTCCTCTTCCAGCTCTTGCACTTCAGCCAACTTTTCTTTGTTTTCAAATATTTTCTTCATCGAAGAAAGAGCTGCTCGTTTCCTTTTCTTTTTCTTCTCCTCCAATTCTTCTAATTCTCTTTGTTTCAATACTTCAGCATTTGGTCCCTCTCCCTCGTACATTTCCACATCTTCAGTAAAATCTTTGAAGTCCATCGATACACTGCGGCCCTGTTTCATTTTGATAAGAACTGTATCTGAATCTTTCGCCAGCATAACATCGCGCACATCACCATCGCGGACAGCCGCTTCCATTTGGGCCGAGAAAACTAAACTACACCTCCTCTCTTGCACCGTGTACACATAACGCTTGTCTTCCGTCACTTGTTTCCCTGTCAGCATTTCCATTAACACCTTCTGCGCCTCGGTCGAGCCGTCCAAAACGGGGAATATGTATCTGTAGTCCGGTAGCATTTCATGTTTTCTGTTGCCGTAGTTAATTTCGGGCGCATAGTGATGCGGACCGAGTTCACCTGATACGTTAGTAATTTTGCATTTGGTTTTTCCCGAACGGGACGTGAGTAGCACTGGAATGTAATGATGAGACGGCAGCCCGTAGGACTTTCCGGTGATCCTGCAGCATCGCTTGGCGTCCGCCGGCGAGATAGGCAGGAGAAGCGGAAAATAGTTGGGTTTGGGCAGCCCCCTGCTGCGGCCTGTGATTCTGCAGAACGACATTGTTGGTTGTCGGTTACGCCGGCATAATATTATTTGTTTGTAAACTTGAGGAGTGAGATACGAGTGTTAGGCGTGCGCGATCGATCCTGGGCGGTGTCGCGAGTGGTGCGTTTGCTCGGTGCTGTGCGCGCGGAGCGACTGGCGCGGGCGCACACTGCGCCGGCGGCGGCGCGCACCTTCGCGGAGGCAGACGGTGCGCCCGCCGTAAGCTTGTTCCGGTTACAGGTTATTTATAAACAAAAGAAAGATGAATTTATTTTTTCAGCAAAAAATATATGACACAGTTCCATAGTGAAACCAACACAGCAGAAAATTATAGACCGATGAGTTCAGTGGCGCAGTCAAACAAATATTGTTTTTGTTACTCAACTTTACGGAAAAAAATAAATGTAAAACGGTACCTGAAATAAAAATTGCCAATGCAATTATTTCACAAAAAACTTGTGTTATTGTGTGTAAGTAACTCGGAAAAAATTATTAACATTATCAAATCTATTCTACGTGCAAAGTGAAATATTCGTCTTGACTAGCTAATCAAATTGTAGCAGTAATTTCAAGAAATTGAAATTAATAAAAAATATATCAATTCTTGATTTTACATCAATTGCATTTTCTTCGAAGTTAATATTTCGTGAAAATACAAGAAACAAGGTAACCAATGTCAGGCAATCTTATTTCCTTGAATCTTTGCTCCCAACCTAATTGATTCTCTGAAGTTTGATTGACGGAATAATCTAAAATGTTGCATCTCATAACTGAGTCGTCACGTTGTCTGCAGCAGCTAACCTCGTAAGAAACTATATATTTATCGTCGCTAGGAACCTTGCTCCGGCACAAACCGTGAAGGAAAGTCTCTATTTTTGTTGGTTTCAATAAGTGGGCTTTGAACGCGAAAGAAGCGGTCGACCAGTCCATCTATTTGTTTCGAGATTCGTTTGATATTTATTTTTAGGTACAAAATGGTTTTATTTCATAATACGAGTGTCGAATATCTATAAACTATAGTATTTTTTCAAAATGGGAAGTTATGATCTTGATTTTATGGGTTGCTTGCTTTCAAAAATGTGTTTCATTTCGTTGATGCAACTAGGGCAGAAAAAGTTTTCCTCAATATATTTTTGTGCGTACTAAATGACAAAAAATGCACAACCTGAAATTTAGAGCTCCTAATAATGATACATTCTCTACCTCTATTATCTTCGTAAATTAAACAATTTAACGGAATTTGAGCGCAGTCAGACCGTGTGTGTTTTGTTTAAATTAAGATCAAATTGTTTCTGTTACTTACATCATATTTATTTTTGTTGAATTTAACCCAGATGTTTATTGGAGCTAACATTTTTCAGTCAATTTTAAATACGGGATGAAGGCTCTTGGATTAAATTTAGTAGCAAAAGTAAAGTTTTCGTAGCACCAGAAGCTTTTACGTGAATCGAAAGTTAGCTAACTTCACTGTCATATGATATTAAACCCCTAAATGGTTCCAATCTGCTTTTGCTTGATATGTTTTGTGAAGTAGAGCATATGGAAAGGGGAAAGGGCTTGGACTGTCTAGCTAAGGATATCAAAACTGGTTTTACACTCGTATAAGTAAGCAAATTGCTTGATATACGACATTTCAGTGACAAAAAAATCAATAGTGTACTTTTATTTGAAAACAAATTTCAAGTAAATAGTAAAAATAAAAGTCATCATCAAAAAATTAATTGCATTTCGTCCTCGTCCGTCTATTGGACACGCAAGGTAAATGTGGACAGGCTTATCATACAAGGTGACTCACAGACAAACATTAAGGTCACTTTTGTACAGTTTTCATTTTCGCTATTACGAAAAACTTTATGAAGCGCGATCCAAATAGATGTAGTGACTCAGGAATAAAAACATTGTAAATTACATTTTCGGGAAACATTGGCTATATAATTTGGTTCGTCATCGTTTCTTTAGAGAAGAAGCAAATGAGTACTGGTATTTTCATTTTTTTTTAAATCGGACGGTTAGACAAAAATATCTTGATGCAGCAACAATGAATAAAATATTTTCAGCAAGTAACAATAAAAAATTCAAACCCGACTACTAAAAACACGCGCTATAAAGTTCGAAACAAGAAATAGTTGATGAAGAATAGTTGGGATGGATCAGCCAAGTACCAACTTGAAGCACTAGACTCAGTGGAGCGCAGAGCCAAGAGATTAATAGGTGATGACAAACTGGTAGATGCTAAGCTCCATAGCTTGGCCCATCGCCGCAAGGTTGCCAGGTTGACAGATTTTTATAGGCTTTACTTCGGAGAGTGTGCGAAGGAGCTCCATGAGCTTATACCACCAGCCCCCTTCTTCCATCGTTCTTCAAGGCGTACCGCGGGATACCATCCTTACCTTGTCGATATCCCGCTGTTCAGAACTAAGCGCTTCTCATCAACATTTATAATGCGCACGGCAAAAGAGTGGAACTCGCTGCCCGCGTCGGTGTTTCCTAGTGACTATAATCCGAATCTATTCAAAGTTAGAGTGAACAGGCTTCTTCTGGGCGAGCTCGTTCCATCTTCGACTCCGTCTTAGTCGCACTTGGCTTGGTCTGGAGTCAAGAGCAAACCCATACTAAATAAAAAAAAAATAAAAAAAAATAGTTTTCGCTGAAATTATTATGTACAAACTCTTAAAAAAATACTGCCTAGTAATGATACAACTTACTTACACGCTGCAAAATACATAAATAATAAGAAAAACGAGTAGTAACATACATAGCTCCTCTTACCACATCCATTCAAAAAACATTACCCTCGTTTCGCAACAGGATGATTAATAAAAAAAACAAATGTAGAGCTAGAAACAGCTAGAGCGGCGGAAACGTCAAGAACTGACAACACCTGCGTTCACTTCCGCCGGAAGTCGTATAATTAGACCCGACGATGACATTGCGCGGGCGCAAGTTCACCAGTAAATCAATTTTTGTATTTCGAATGTTTACTTGTAACGTAAGATAAACGGAAAAAAACATCAAATTAAGTTAAGACTACGATCAACAAATCCCTTCTTCTTCTTCTTGTATCACCTCAGTATAATAAAGATGTTACGGAATTCTAAAATATTATTCCATATCAAAACCAATATATCAAAAAACAAAACACCGTTAACAGAATGAAAATATCTCATTTCTACACTGAGACAAAGCAAGTTATGTGTGAAGGTACGAAAAAATGCGCGCCCGCAGCAAAATTGCGCTGTTACCAAGAGAGATCGGCGCGTAAAAAAGCGAAGCCTTCAGAGGCTCGAGAGGTTAAAATTTAACAGGATAAATAACGTGAAACGATAATTTAACAGCCCTGACGCAACGATAAACTTAGTTTTATTTCCCTCTACGAAAACGTGTCATTATTTTGACTGAGTTAGTTTTTTCAGGCCTAGCCATTAGCCTACAGTTTGGAACTTTGAACACAGTTGCAATGATAGATAGACTGAACAAAGTCTTTGTCTGAGTCTAATTTATGGTCGACAACAAAGCGCCAGACCGTCTGCCTGCTCTTTCATCTCGCGGTAATAAATATTCACCACGTTTTATGCGTAATTCGAAAACTGTTCAGGGATTTTCCAAGACCCGTTCTTGAACAAATCAAGTTTATCATATCACTATGAATATTAAAAACAGAGGTTTGGAGGCAACATCTTATTTAGAGGTAAATAAGAAACGTTTAGTTGCAGTCAAAATCTATGAAAAGGAACACGAGTAAAAGTTAGAGTTAAGTTTGAGTAAGATGGTGCAACAACGCCTGTGTTATAATGAAGTCTAAGATTAATTGTTAAATCTTCATCTGTTCTTACAAAAACGAACTTAACTCGTCAAGTATGTGTGAACGAGACACAATAGAAATTCCATTATTATGCGACTCCCGGCAGTCGTTTGATACCACTGATTGATCACATAGTTAAGGAAGTGAAAAAGAAATCATGCCTACTCATCGTGTTGTCAATGTAGGTACACATAAAGTTTTGCGTGGAAAGCGGTGATTGAATCAGTTCTTAGAACGTCGGAAAACTCGTAAAAATTTGCGTGTAAAACTCCACCTCCGATCGTGGTTTGAGGAAAAATAATGACATAATAGCGATGGAAAGTTTTAAGTTCTATTTGCGAAATACCCATTTTAGCTTTTGCATGAGTGATTTATGATGTTATTTATTCAATCAATGAATAAAAAAAAATTAGGCATGTGTCAGAAAAAACACAATTGCCTATGTATGGCCGCGTTACGTAATGCATGTACGTAGCCCATTGGGCCATCTTTAATAAACAGATAATGGAAGGAATAAAATAATCTTATATTATTTTATAAGATTAAAAATAGTAGTGTGAGTGTTAAAAAATTTCAACCCATTCAAATGGATTTAGAAGTAAAGATCTAGGTAGCTCTTACTAGAAAATATGGATATATGAATTAGATTCTAAGAACTTGAACCCTATTGAACATACTAAAGGTCGTCTATCTTGCCCGAAGACGGTAGGCAATGTTAAAATTGAAGCTGCAAATAGGTATTCCGGGATACATTGGGCCCTCACCTTCATCTCAAGAGCCCACCTGTATTCGCCCGTAAACAAAAGCCACCCAAAATAGATTCCATCCTCACGAAGTCCTCAAAGTGGAGGCGTGGGAGGGCATCACCTCAGCTCGCCAACACCAATAATAAGAACTAGGTCTTTCGCCCGACGCCGTCTCACTAAAACAATAGTGCACTCGAAATTTCTGGAAAACAGAAATTAAGACTTGACGAGACAACCCATATTGTTTTATCTGAGCAGACGGAGGATATTTAGTTGTTCCATTTTTTAAAACGACAATAGATTTTGAAGGTTAGTGAACCATAAGCTTGTGATCAATTCAAAGAAAACCTAAGAACCATCACAACTAACTGAAACCATAAAGGATTATGGTACAATCTTAGGTAGGCCTAAACAAATAAGGCTTTGAAAGCAACTAAAATGACAAAACAAGTTTTTAAATATAGGTAGATGTTACATATTGCAGATTAAAGTTTGATGACTTTTATTTATAAGAAAAACAATTATGAGTAAAAGAATACACGAAGATAATAATATGTGTACTGTGTGTATTAATGGATGCATTTGAAAACAACCATTGCTGATATTTTTGAACCATTTACAAGACAAACACATCACATTTTTTTTTTAATTCCTACATTTATCTTGCAGTCAGTCAGAATTGTCAGTTCAGACACGATGAAGAACAATGCATTCGTTACAACAATATAATAACTATTTTTTTAAATGTTGATATGAATCGCATTACATTAGTAAAATAACAGCTGCCGATCTTTGGATTACAAACTGCTGCAACAATTCACAGTAACGTAGTGCCAAATAATTCGCGCGTTCGCGTTTGTTCTGCAAAAAGCTCGTATTAATAGCCGCTGATGGACGTGCTATTGTTTCGCCAACTGGCCATAAAAGAGAGACGAGTAGAAAGTCTACTATAACATACATAACATACTAAGTATTACCACAGACAGAGAGACGGCTAAGTTAGAGAGTAGCGGATTGATATAAGCACTAGAACGAACCATAATAAATGAAAACCTGAAGGCAAGGAAGATGTAAAGAAGATGGAAAGATGATCTGTTTATTTTAAGAATGTGTTCTAGAAAATAGACGATTGTATTTGTAGGTGAACAGATTACATTGTATACTGCTGGCTGAAGGTGGCGACGAATGGCGGCAACAGAAGGGGAGAAAGAGATCACATTTTTTTTTTAGTTTAGGTAAACCATTAAAATATTTGGACGACGCGTTTGGTATATTGGTTAGCGCTCCTGACTATTACGCCGGCCGTCGCGGGTTCGAATCCCGCAGGGGGCAAATGTTTGTGTGATGAGCATGAACATTTGTACCTTTGTCATGGATGTTATATGTATTTAAGTATTTATGGGAGACGCCCCCGTCATAATCATTGTCTGGTACTTCGTAACACAAGGAAGAAAATGCCTTACAACGAAACCAGATAATTGGTGTGTTGTCTGGCGCATATTTATTTATTTTATTCAAACAGTTGTCCCTGCATTGGTTGAGGATATTTGGTTTGAGTAGGTATCACCCATTACAAAAATGCATTCCAAAGTCTCCATAAACTTGTGTTGGATCTCCTTTATGTCAAACTGCCTTACATGAAGGCAGGAGTATACAGCGAGCCTACCAATCCTAGCTATGATGCGAATCGCTAATCGGCGGCGCTAGTGTGTCCGATGACAGCCAGAGGAATGTGCGCGTACGCATGTACGCGGTCTAGACGACACGTGAGCTGCGGTTATCTAACTAACGTATTGAATAGGAACTGTGAGGTAATGGTGACGCGGGTAACGGGTTAGAATTTACTGACTACTTCTCCAAGAAGTAAAGACATCACGCAGACTCTTGAAAGCTCTAGGACACTGGCAGGCATATACTTTCAGCAAGATAGATTTCCTCTCACGTTTTTTATGAGTTTTTCTTATCAATTCATAGAATTAACTTAGTGCTTTGACATTATTTTTACATACGGTTTCAGGTGTTTCGTATGATAAGATGATTAATGAACTGCATTGAAAGTTAGAAAAAGGGATCATTTGAAAAAAGACAAATTGCCAAACACCAAAAACAAACATCTAAATAGGTATCTGTTACATAAAAAAAAGGAAAAAGTGTCATGTCGATGAGCAGATAAAATTAATGTGATGTTGTACTGTGTAGCGCCTTTCCGTAATACGAGTTTCTGCAAATTATAAACTTTGATAAATGCGTCTATAAAATGAATAAATGGGCAAAATTAAATTTTTATACTTATCATAAATTACTGATTAAATTTATCCTTATTACCGACATAAAGCTTATGTTTTCCCATCAACACCTTAGAAGAATTTTTTATTAACTTTTACTCTGATCCGCAACCAAGATCATGTTCTCACTATAATTAAATTCGTTATCTAGGGTAATAGCCGGCGTGAGAGATCCCTAAGATTTGTTTTGACACAGATGGTTGACGTGTAAAAGCTCGTAGTAGATATCTTAAAAGAAAGAGTATTTTTATTTTTAAACCGTTTGAGAAAATTAGATTAATCGTGGGTTAAAATTAGTACATCTTATAATGTGTTTGATGTCTGATGATTTATATAACGATTATGATTTTTTCTGAAAGTATTACATTGTACTTCAGGTAGAAGCATAAGATAAACAATTCAACAAATCTACTGCTGCTGAATTAAACCTATGATTCTATGTTATAAAAACGCAGGTTGTTATAGGGTTGCATTTTATAGCAACGGCTGCGCCAGAGGTCCTGGGTTCGATCCTTGGGTCGGGCCAAAAATATATAGGTACCTGAGTTTTTCTGTTCAGATATTTTCAGGGTTGCCCGGAGTTTGGAGGTTGGCGGTGTTTCACCCCCGTGCCTCGGAAAGCACGTAAAGCCGTTCGTTCTGCGCCGATCTCTCTGTCGTGTCAGATTGCTGTCCAATCGGACTATGAGAGTGAAAGGAATAGAGAGTGCACCTGTGTTTGCACACACACTTGTGCACTATAATATGTCCCGCGCAGTAGGTTAGTCGTTGTGACTGGCCACCGTCGTCGAAATCGGCTAGTATCGATTACGGTAGCTGGGAACAATTAAACTGTCTTTTTAATCAAACGATCAATTCATGTATAAAATAAATCGTTGAAACTTTCCAATTGCCTTGAGTCAGTTCAACGCCATATTTGAAGCGCCCTCTGACAACTAACACTCCAGGAACCACCTTCACACGTGCCAAAGCTTCAAACCAGTCCATAAATCAGTGAAACTTCTTCAGAAGCGACAGAAGACAATAAAACATAAAGCGATAAACACATTTTCCCCGATAAATGATCTGCTCTCCGTTCAGGGAATTGGGTTATGTCCAAAGTAATTATTCTGCTGTAAATCGTGTGTAACCTTTTGTGTAGAACATTCATTAGCAGGTGACAGCGTTAAGATTTAATGACAAAAGCACGGATTATTTGGAGATTTTGAAGAACAGCTTATTTCACACATTTGGTTTGGTTTTTAAGGGTCCTGAAATAGCCACTTCGATCAATGTTTCATCTATTGTGGTATTCCTTCAATTAAAGTTGTTAGAGATAAGTTAAAATCTAAGCTAGAGAGAACTGACATTAGAGAGAGATATACATCACAAAAATTACGGACAGTGAACCTATGAAGTATATAAGCAAATTCACTTATATTCAGAAAGCTTTCTCATAGCTTGATTAAACTAATTTATTTGTAACGATTGCGTTCTCGATAGATGGGCCTTACTTTCTAGGTTCGGCACCAACACATGAAGAGATTTTTCTATTCATTTTTAGTTAGTAGAAAATTATGGATTGGGTTGATTCAAACAATAATTATAGCAAGTAAACAAAACTGCAAGCTCACATCCATCGTCAATTGGGTTAAGTCCAACATTATTAACCGGCCGTAAATCGCTATCAGCCCTTCTGCGCGCGCGCATCGTTTGCGCACGACACGAGGAAGCGGTGACAAATGCCGACAGATTGTGGCCCGAATGGATTATTACCAGCTGAGTATGATTTGTGCAAATTATGATTATGGCGAAGTGGCCAAAGTATGAATTGAAGCTAATTTAGTGTCAGTATTTTTTTTTTCGCTACGTTATCCTCAATGATTGATTGACTAGAAAATCTTTCCCTTATGAATCTGTTGATTTTGATCCTTGAAAAAAATATTTAAATTTAGTGAAATGTACGAATTGATTGATAATATAGAAAAGTAAAATATTGTGTTTGACGACGAAACTTAAGCGGTTACCAATTAGCTGTCACGACAATTTGCAGGGTTGCAATAAATAGTCCATAATGTTAACTAAAACTGCGCCTTGAAATCTTTAGGAGGTAGCTGAAATTATCAGCCGAAAGACACGATAGAGGTAATATTTTAATGGGTTATAAATTTATGAATGGCGTTCCGGGATTATATTAAGGGGCCAGCAGAGATCACAACATTTGTTTAATTTCTTCACAATGGCGGGCCATATATTAGTTCTCTTTCAGCCGCAGCTCCTTAGTACTGAAATCATCGCGGATCGTAAAAATCGCTGTAAGATATGCCATTTTACGACCACATCAATAAACTAGTATATTTAATACAATCCGACGAACGAGACAACGTTTAATGACATTTTTGATACTATTTAAAGTTTTTGCATAATCAGATTATGTAAAAAGTATTCGAATTAGGATCAGGGATTCAGATATTGAAATTTGCTCGGCTCCAAATATGTGATAGCTTGTAAATGACTAAAGCTGGTTAAGCTTCTCTTTCTTGAAAATCAAATTCGCATTAATAAGTTTTTTTATAAAAAAGTTGTAAGTACAACTTAATCAGTCAGGTATCAAACGAATGCCGAGAGTCGCATAACAATGGAATTTTTATTGTGTCTCGTTTACACATACTTGACGAGTTAAATTTATTTTGGAAATGATTTTATTTTGCTTATTTTAAGCGAAAATATTTGCATAAGTTACTGATATAGCCATAAATCGGGGAAAATTAATTTTCAGTAGCCTGCTTCGTCGTCAACTAAATATTTTACGAGGCACTTCATACTGGGGCAGGCTAATTTGTTTATGGATTTATACGCCATCAGCGATGCTAACTGCGGGTCGTTCGGATAATTTTAATTATTTATTACCGCGATACATGTTGACGGATCCCGTTATTTTCGTTAATGGTCTATTATAGCCTTTAAGCTAGCGATGGACAGTACCTTGGTACTGCACGTGCCTCTGATTCCTCTTCACTCATCATTAGAAGTTATGTTTGTTTAAGCCTTAGTTTCAAGTCACTAATACAAGAAATGACTAATATCATCTTGACAATCTTACATAATATCAAATATATGTTGTTTTCTATGCATTTTTTTTCACAGTAGTCACTTCAGATTACCAAAATATTGCTGTTGTCTGAAAAGACTCAAAATTAACTACGAGTAGCAGTTGTCCACTGTATTTATTTTAAAATACAGTGTTTTCTTTGAAGTGGTTCACTGATTGTTTCACTGCAAGGTTAACCGATGTCTTGGTGTCAAACGTCAAGCTCATGCCACCAGGAAAATGAAAGATGACCGGTAAAACGTGTTTTCATTTTATTTTTATCGCAAATTAAAATAGAAGAGCACTAAAAGTTGTTGTGTTCCAGAGTTTAAATGGCCTTTTTAGGCTTAGTTGCATCTTATTATAAACACATCAAAATTTTTAAGATACCTCATAGCATAGACAAACGGAGAATAAAGTGATCCTAGGTTCCTCCGTTTTTTCTTTTGACGTACGAAACTTTAAAAACATGAGTGAAGTTAATATTTAGTAGGGCTTGGTTGGTGCTATTCCATTCTCCATCTGTTTATATAATCTGTGGTCGAGTGAACTTGCTCTATATTTTTTCCTTTGCATTTATGTGCCTTCAAGGCAACGGTACGCAGTGTTACAAAACTTTCATCATATTCTGCCAGTTTTCTATGTTTTCTAATTATTTCTAGCAGCCCCGGAATAGAACAAAGGTCGAGGCGTTTGTTACGCGAAATACTTATTATTTCAGCGGTACTTAGCCCAAACAAAGGTATTACTAATTGGACAATAAATAATACACTACTCATAAACATTGCCAAAATTATGCTGACTTTGTAAAGGGTTTACCAACAATGCAGCTTGTTTTAAAAGCTTGTGCATGCTACAATCTTATTTTAAGTCGGAAATCGGTCCAGGATTTTTTTTCTCACACAGAAACTGAAAAGAAGACTGCAATATTTTAAGGCCTGGTTACAGCATGTTAATTTAACTATGACATTAGCTTTCACCCATGCTTTTTGGATAAAGTTTGCGAGCTTTGGCGTTTGTTATAGTTCAAAATATTATGGTATAACTATATTTTCTTTGGTATAATTGAGCGACAAGAAATAAAGTGCGACAGATAATTAGAGTGCAACAGAGCTTTAGTGTTTTATTCCAGAATACTGGCAGCTTTTCTGGAGTGACTGTAAGTTTGTGACGTAACCGTATTTCAGCTGTATTATTAGTTAACTGGTTCAGGGCCGCCGGTTCAAGCGCCAGATGTAATAATATCGGTTTTCTCGGAACCGCTTGCCACTATTATTGTTTTCTAGATTTTGTTGACAAACGTCTGCCGGACTGGACGAAATATTGCCCAAGATTTGTTTTGACTTATGTAAGAAATCTCACAAGTGGGAGGCATTGCAAATGATCAAGAAAGGATAATCATGTTATACCAGGCCACTCAGAAAGTATTGCGAAAAAAAGTGTTTATATATGGGAGACTGGCCGGTTATAATCTTTTTCGAAAATATGATAATTTATAAGTAAAAATAAGTTTGTTCCATTTTCAAAATATCCCTCCACATTTTTTGCGAGCCAATTCAAAGAATTGTGTCTGACTGAAACATGAATCTGCGCCGTGAACATTTTAGAGCTATGATTTTTTACGATTTCATGTGTCGCCTGAAACCGGAAGAATCGTTCGATAGACTTCAAATGGCATTTATGTATGAAGGCTTCTCCAAAGCTATCGTGTATCGTTGGTATAATGAATTTAAGCGTGGTTGACCAACCTTGGGGGATGAAGAACAAAGCGGTTGCCCTTTGACGGCTATTACGGAAGAAAACGTGCTAACAGTGAAAAATTTTATTCAAGATAATAGGCGAATTACATATCAGGAGATTCAGCACATATTGAAGATTGGATCGGGAAGCGTTCACGAGATTCTACACGGGCATCTTCACGTGAAGAGGATAGTATTACGCTGGGTGCCGCACTATCTCACCGACGCTCAGAAGCAGGGCCGGGTGGAATGGTGCCGTGATATACCGAACAAGTTTAAAGCAGGCTCGTCTCGGCGTGTTTACGACATCGTTACAGGTGATGAGTCATGGATTTATCAATACGATCCAGAAACCAAGCGCATATTGACAGTTTCAAAATGAACCAAACGCCTACCAAAGTGAAGCAATCTCGGAGCGGGGGCAATTTTGATCGTCAGCTTTCTTAATTTGACTGGCCATTTGGTGTCGATTCCCTTACGAGATCTAAGAAGCATCAACGCCGAATGGTATACTACCAAGTGTTTACCAGAAGTTTTCTCTGTTGTGAGCAACAAGGGACCAAACACTGGGCTCCGCGGACTACTGCTCCACCACGACAATGCGCCTGCACACACAGCGCTCAAAACGAGGGACTTCCTAGACAGCACGTCAGTCAAACTCCTTGGTCACCCTCCTTACAGCCCTGATCTAGCACCGTGCGACTTCTTTTTATTTCCAAAAATAAAAAAAATCAGCTCAAAGGAATACAATTGTCATCGCCGGAAGATGCGCTGGGTGCGTTCGAGCAGGCTGTAAACGAGGTGTCTGCGGCCGACTGGAAAAAGTGTTTTGAAAATTGGTTCAGACGCATGAATCTTTGTATAGAGGCTGGTGGAGAGTACTTTGAAAAGATTTAATAAAAATACATGTACCTGTAAAACTATTTTTTTTTAGTGTCGCACAACTTTCTGAGTGTCCCACGTATGTTAGTCAAATTTCGTAACCTACCACTTTGTGTGGAATACGCTAATGAGTACACTATAAAACAATACCATAATCAAGATAAATAAAAACCAAAACACAGCTCTAAAAAATTTCGCTCTAAGGAAATTATGGGCCGCTGGACTAATTTTATGAATAGCAACATGTCCCAAGAAATTGCACAATTATACAACCGATTGCGCACAATTCACTCATGAAACTGTTGACAATCACCAGGTGCTGACCTGAAAAGATGACATTTAACAGGTCCCATAAAAAACGGGGCAGTACTTAAAGTAGTCCAAAGTATTTGGTGCACGGTCATGGACGAGACGACACATGGCATATGAGTATATGAGGCTTTATCAATCAAACCACAAACTTATTATTTTAACTAGTGGATATTTTGCGTATCTGCTCGGACTGTTAATCCACAATTTTTAACGATTAATTTGTTCTTATGATAAAGATGAATTGCATCTTATTTCAGAAGACCCAGCCATCAAACTAACAGATATAATGAATAGCCACTAACGACCACGACGAGCCACTCATTTGTCAAACGCAGGTTAAAATTTCCCTTCAGGTTCGTGAGACGACGAAATAGGACACATTGTTAAATCACATTTAGTTAAAACTTCCTGGGAGAACAGTGGCTATTAATAGACCGAACGTAAATAAGTATACTCAGTCAGTCAAAAATTCGAGTATTTTTCTAGTCACAGGCTGAAAAGACTACTGAATAATAAACAAATGTCGTTTCAAGGACAGTATGTTTTAAGCAGTTTTTGGATAAATGTGAAAAAGTTAATACGGTTCTATTTTAAGAAAGCGGCAACTTTTTCAACAAATTGTAAGAAGCGCCATCTCTTCGATCTCGCAAGAACTCGCTTCTCAAACTTGTGTGGTGCAAGTTCCTAATTTAGCACGGATTGAGTGAAACAACATAGTTCCGAGCTTCGGGGATAGATGTCGCTGTACTGAAATCTCTATTTCGGTATTTATTAATAGAAGAAAGTAAATAAGTTAAAAATAGCAGTGTTTGTTATGTGATTATGTGCGCTTGGCAGTCAAACAATAATTCAACCGTGCACATTACAGCATTGGCGACACATTAAAATCTCATCGCTTATTCAGCCACGACGACTATTCATATCAAAATTACTCAATGTGCTATTTGGGCATCGCATAATGATATGACAAATTGTGACACTAGTGGTACAATAAATAACGCATAAATTACATTTTTAATATCACTAGGCGACAAAGACATTACCCGTGTGTAAATAAAAAAATAACAAGTAGTTTAAAATAAAGGTGGTTGTTTTTAGACGCTCAGTTTTAATTCGACTTTATTTACAGGTACAGGTTATTTGTAAATGAAAAGTATCTGGCGAAGTTGATTGCAGATGTCGATACGATGGTTGCTCCATTCACTGTCAAAAAATGAGTCAATTAACAGCTACCAAGTGGCGCTCTTAAACTAACGGGAAAGAGTATGATTCTAACTCTCAGAATCTTCACCAACATGGGTTAAAGTGGAATCAAACCGTATTATTTGTTATAGTCACTATTGTGCAGTCTGAGAATATAAATGTGCAGTAGGCAGCACATGCGTCGGTTTGAAAGGAAACAAAAACTAATAAATACCTAATTTAATCGGGACAACGACTTTTCGGCTTATGCCACTTAACCCTAAATACCATAGTTCTCGAAATATTACAATCCATACATTGATTCAGCTATAATCCCAAAGTGATTTCAGTTATTTTTTCCTAAATAAAGTTGTTGGGTGAAAGTGTTTTTTTTTTGGGTTTTATTGACATAAGCCGACTTTTCATCAATTGAAAAACTAGAAGGAACAAGTAAAGAAACTATGAATAAAAAACAGTGTCATGAAGAACCCACCACAAAAGAGCTTCAATATGGAACGTGTAAATGTGGTGTTGTGTTTAGGCCCATCAAACAGCATAAGTAGTTCCGAAACATCGTAATCCTAGTTTACGAGGGATTGCGTTCCAGTCAATGTTGCTTGGATTGTTTTACATTGGCGTTACTGCTCTACATTAAAAAATATAATAGCATGAGTAAAATTAGTAAACAAAGCTAGTGGTTGCACTATTTAATGCCAAGTCGTGAGAATAATAAGGGTCTGTAATTTATAAAAGAAAAAGAGATTTTATGGTGGAGAGAGGTGTACCCAAAAACATAATTTGATTTATGAATATAATGTAGACGGTTGTCTGAAAAAAAGTATCTGAGTGTGAAATTATTTTAAAAATTACATTTCTTAGAACTGAAGCGTTATTTTAAGTAACACTGCATAATTAGCTTAGGACATTTCTACCTTGCATTTGGCTAGACTAGCCGACCTCTACCTAGACACCTACAATTTCCTTCGCATTCATAGTAATCATGTGATTTACGTCAAACACACTTATAATTGCGAGCGCATAGTTATCCACTTCCCTCGAAAGATTTACGATCGCCGGGACGCGTTACTATGACCGATTGCAGAACAGCTGCAGATAATTACGATCACTACATGATTACGATGAAAAAAACAATGGTATCCAATAATATTTGAATAACATTGTAAAACGAAACATTTGGCATTTATATTTAAAGGTTTTTGACCACTTCACCGTAGCATACCATGACCGTGCGTTTGTATTAAACTATAACAACTTGCCCACTAGAACGTTCCGTCACCGACCAACACCGACGCGTGGCATGCACGGAGCGTGTCAGCACCGGCAAGATACGCTCTCGCTCTCGCTCCTTATAATGGTGAGACAGAACGGAAGCAATCCGTTCAATGGGCAAGGAAGAGCGTATCGTGTTGCTTTTCGTGCCTGAAGGCCAACTACGAAAAACGAAATCCGTCAATACGATAATCGTTTTGCGGATCCAAAGCATTTCGTAGTAGGGATTCTATACTAAAAACCTTTCGGATCCGAAAAACGATAATCGTATTGACAGATTTAGTTTTTCGTAGTAGACCTGTTCGTTTCTAGCATGCTACTGTGCATTGGGAAAAAAGCTTTAATCTTTAATTGAGAAGACTTCAGATTAATTAGGTAGGTATTGATTTCTAGATGATCAGGTTAGGTTAGATTAGGTTAGGAAGGAATAATTACTTAGGGCAGTTTCAGATTAGTCAGTGCATTTTTCTGCGCGTATACAGCCTTATTACAGCATACGCGCTTACAAGCATGGTTCATTTCGGGTACAAAAACCGGATGCGCTTCGCAAACTTTTTCCAGCGTGTTTGTCCGAAACAGTGAGTCAGTATGACACTCGGATACGAGCTTTAAAGCACGTCAAAGCTCGTGCGATTTGCAAGTCTCCACGTATTTTCAGTTTTCTTAGACACGTATAAATGAAAATAAATGAATGTAGTTTATAGACAAGAACAAAACTTATCAAATAAAAAAAAAGGATTGTAACCGCCGACATGGACGGGTATACTTATTGATTAAGCAACCCTACAAACAGTTTTTTTAACTCGGCCTAACAATAAACTCCAAGGGTACTCACCTCCATCTTGTCCCTGAGCGTGAGCGCGCGTGCGCGGGTCTCGCTGGGGGTGCGGCGCGCGCGCACCAACGCCGCGACAACCTCGCGCGTCAGCCACTCCCCGAACGCTGCGCAACAACACTACACTGCACTCACTGAGCCACTTGAGGGATACACCATGACGGCAACAATACATAAGTACGAGGAGTGAACAAATGGGGAGGTAAACGTTTAAAAAGAGTTATGTTATACAGGATGGAGTCAAATGCAGCAACTTGCTTTCAGTAGGGACATTATGTATCTATAATGACATACAGGTATTCCAGTAACGGCAACTGCAGTTACGAGCAACTGAAATACTGGGTGTATTAAGAAATATTCAAAATTTAATTAGAACTCGAGTCTTTAGTTCCAAAAAAAGTAACAGAATTCAATTCATCTAAATTTAGTTCTAAGTATTAGCTGGTGCAAATTACTTTCAAAATTGAAATCAACATAACTCTTTCAATAAGTTTACAAACTAATCAAGAAATCCAATACATTCTGCTCAATGCATTATTTACATGTTTAAAATTTCGGAATATAAGTGATTATTAAGCTTTCTGTATTAGCTTTTTGTATTAGATTCTTCGATACTCAAGGAAAACTATACAAGTGAAATCATTTACAAATATTTACACACAAAAATTTCCAACGTAATAGCTAACAGGTACTAGGGAAAAACTACAATAAATTACAACTACCAATAATACAGATCTAAAAGGAGAAGGAAGTGATAAGCTATCATCTCGTTAGTATTAGTACTGGAGGCAAAGATGATATCTACAAGACAGAAATCAACAAAGGAGCGTGGAAATGTAACAGATGAAGGCGTGCGTTGGTGTAGTTTGTAAATATGTCGGAAATTGTAGAGTTATATTTTATTCGTGCTTGTTTGAAAACTATATTAATGTATTAGTTATTCCTTCGTCAGTTGAAGAAAGTGTTGTTTGTGTCGAAAAGAAAGAAAGTGTTGTTTATACTAACGGTCAGCGTTGTGTTATTTTTACTATATTTACCGATTAAGAAGTATTTTTAAGCTTTGTATTATTGCTAGCTTAAATTAGACAACTATAGATAAAATCCTCCATTTTCATCAGAGGGTTGTTAAAATTACGGATAAGTCCAATTCACTATTTATCTCAAGAGCGTGGGTCAAAGTCTAATTAATTAATTTGAAGTAGAGCTTATCGATTCGAAACAGTTAACAGATAGAAGTTTACATGCTTTTAGAAATATCTAGTGAAGAATATTCTCGTCCATAGATTGAAGAGTAAACTGACCTATAGCCTCTTTGGTCATGATGTCTGGTGTGGTGTGTTCGTGCATTTTGAATGTGTATAAATCACTGTCCTGTTTTAATGCAACCCAATTTGTTCGTTGTGTCTACTCACTACACTTTATATCACTAATCACTCGTTGAGTCATTCGCGTCGTTCGTATTATCGATTTCCACTACATGTTTTCGTTTCACCAATTGTATATTACAAACTTTCTGTTCAGGGTTGAAAGCAACATGGTGTTCTTTTAAAATTTGCGACGGTCAATAAGCAAGATCTTTTGTTTACCTAAAATATGTTACCGATACTATCCAGTTAACTTAAGTTTCCTTCAGCTTAAGCGTAGGCATATGTTGCGATATAAGCGTGAGTGAAAACTATATTATTATTAGTCCCCCTAGCCGATTTCGACTACGGTGGCCAGTTACAACAACTTATCAACTGCGCGGGACATATTATAGTGTACAAGTGTGTGCGCAAACACAGGTGCAATCTCCTATTCCTTTCACTCTCATAGCCCGATGGGACAGCAATCTGGTACGACCGGAGAGAGATCAGGCGCAAGACCAACGGCTTTACGTGTTTTCTGATGCACGAAAAAACTATATTCGTCTGGGCAAAACTGCATAAAGTTTCCATTAGCACAAATGTACAAAACTCGATATTCAATTTCCGAAAATAATCAGAAATCAGTCGCAAAACAAAGCCAACGGTATTTGGCAGTGCACGACGCATTTGCACCTGCATGTCGATAATGCGGGAACGGCCATGTTCACACGGCGACAAATCGTATATTTAAGTTAACGTCTTTTGGCGGTAGGGAGGGAATACATACTTCCACTGTTTTCTATTGAAGAAAATTTATTGGGCAGTATACGGAAAAGTATCATCATGTGTACATGGCGGTTGGAGCGATGCATGCGCGGGTATGCGTGGCGCAACTTTGCTGTCAGCGGCTGCCAATGCGCCTTGCCAACGTTGCCGGATTATGGACGATACGGTAGCACGGGCGACTGATAATAAAGAATGCGCAGCGTAGCGTCTTTTGAGTTTACAGGTATGACAACAGGAGGCAACTTACAAAGACCTGGACATCGACTTGTCCTTGATATCAATAAAATCAAATGTACGAAGACCCGAAGCCGAATCCCTAAACAAAAGGATTGTACTTCTGGATCGAATTCAGGTTTAAGATAGAGTCGATCACGTCAAGATTTTCAGAAAAATCTAAAAAATTGTTTTAGCAAATATGTCCAAGAGTGCAACTTCAAAACTATGATGCAGACAATGCACAACCTATGGATAATGTTGGCAGGCCAAGCGTGACACATTTTACTATATTTAGGCACGATTGAATAAGACTATTTATCAATCGTTACGTTTATTTTGGTCACTGGTAGACGAATATTTTTAATCGCACTTTCTAGACGTGCTGCAGTACTGTACATTGATGATGTGTGAGAGTTCTTACATAAGTATCAAATAAATTATACGTATGTCGTAAATTTATTTATTTATACTTTATTGCGCAACTAAAATTTGTACAAAAGGTGGACTTAACGCCATATGGCATTCTCTTCCAGTCATAAATTTCATGCTGACTTACAGCATTAGGGAAATGTGTCATCCAAGCATATATAATTAACTTTACAAGATATGATGACGATATTGCTTTAATAAACACGAAGACTACCTGATAGATAGAAGACGACTGGCTGACAGATGAACCTTCTAAATAGAAGACCTTGGCTGATTCCAAGGCACGTACGAGTAAACACTAAACATCCACTGCTATCCGTCAGATAAGTCTATAATTATCGCGAAGATATGCCCATCCAATTTATTGCTACTCTGGAACAGTCCAACAAAAAATCAGACTGCATACAGCAGGGGCGCTTAATACACTCGTTAAAAAAAACAAATAACACGGTTCAAGGCTTTTTTCAGTTCTTTAAGTAATGTTGGAATGATAATTTGATGACCCTTGCACTTGCATTTATTATGTAAATTAATATTTTTTATGTGAATTTGTGAAAGGCCATATGGTCATATGGCTATATGGCAAATGGTCATTTAATTCGAAAAAAAAATAAGCCCAGCCAAAAATGTACGCCGCTTCAAATGAGGCGCGAGGTTTATCGTCCATAAAAAGTTTTTTTCTTCAGGAGTTTTAAATGCTGTTTATGTACAGGGAAATAAATAAATTGTTTAAAAGGAAACTCTGTGGTATACTTTATGCATTTATTGTGCCAATTTCGAAAAGGCGTAGAGTCTGACAAATGATTTAGGTATTAATAGCATTTTTGTCTATGAAATAAAGAGTTTAAACTTTTATTTTTATTAAATTGCCGCTTTTTTCTGTAGACAGCTTTCGTTAGTCAGACTCTACGCTTCATTGAAGTTTTGACTGCATCGAACAAAAATAATTTAAAAAATTAAACCGCCTTCAAAAAACTAACTAAAAGCTTTAAATACGCATTTGTTAACACGCACGCTCGCTCCTAAATAGAAGACGAATGAGTAAGTTTTTTGAATGAGGTTTTTTTTAAAATTATTTTTTTTTATTTCATGATTGTTAGTTATTTACTCATATCTCAAAAACTACTGGACCGATTTTGATGAACACTGTACACTAAGTTGAACTATACTTAATGCAACTAAAAAAGAATTATCTCGCTATGACTTCTCGTTTTCGAGAAATCCTAAGACAAATATACAAACATACATACACTTACCGAATTTTGCACACGTGTTTGGAAGCCTTTATAGATCAACATACTCAAATTTCATCCAATTCTAAAGATATCACATACATACAGGTCGAATTGATTACCTCCTTTTTTTTGTCGGTAAAAATGAGCCTTCGTTTTATGGATTGATTTGTTGAAACGATATTCGACGTAAGTATATTAATTTAATAAGAAAGCGGAATAAAATAATGTCGGATGAGAGTTTCAACAGCGAGACAAGACTATCGCTAAAAAATCCTCGAGTATATTCAAATGTCGATACCGGACAATAACTGACATTCCGCTTATTGGAATTGGCACGACCTGGAGCGTTGATGACGATGATCGTAACGCTACATTGATATGAAAAGCTAGACAAGATCAAACCATTTGGCAGTCTTAGAGAGAGCTGCCAAGGATGGAGGAATAAGACCGATGGAAACCCTTATTATTATGCGCCAGACGATAATTACCAAAAATAATGGGAATAATATCAAACTTGATTTAGCGTGTTTCATACAAATTATAGTTTCATATAAAAATACAATTTACTGTTATGAGAAGAAACTAAAATATTCAGCGTTAAACTAAATATACTTTATGTCAGAAAAAAATATTTGATGAATGATGAGGTTCAAAGACCTTGGATGAAGAATTTCTCGAAAGGCCGTGGGGAAATGTTACAAACTATTTTCCACGTTAACTTTTCGCATGCGTGTTCAATAGTTAAAAATAATGGAACTAACTCCGAAGGTCAGAAGAAGTAAAAAGAGTCACGGAAAACATTTGATAAAGAAAACTGAGTAAGATTCATTAAGAAAGTCAAAAGAAAGAAAAAGTGTCAAAATGGAGATGCGAAATATTCAGTAAGTGCATGAACTTGAAATAGCTGAGTTTATAAATAGTCGCCACCTACGAGCGGTTTCTGTAAATACTGCGTTACGTTGACTCACTAACTGTGACATTTGGGCAACGCGAGTTATGATAATTGAAATGAGAAATTTGGTCTTAAATATGTTAGCAGACCTTATCAATAAATTTGTAGATCATCAGCTAGCTATAATACATAAATAATTTAAAAATACTAAAAAAGTGTAACTGAATTTGGATACATTATCGACAAACACACGCTAATGAAAGTGAATTGATATCGATAAATCTGAATCAATCAGTGACCGCATTGTGGCAAATGTCAGGCCAAGATATATCGAAGTATGAATCACCAGCTTCGTACACCGAGTTGCGAGGCAAGTGTTCTACGGATTTTAGACAGTCAGGATAGTCATAACACCGAACCCTCTTACCTAGTGGGGTAAAATCTATCACACTAATAAAATTAAGAAAAAAAAACTACAAATGATCAATCAATACTTAGATCCTACAAATCCGTTGGTTTAGGAATGACGCGAAAATACAGTCTCACACAAAATGAAGAAAGAAATCGTACTAATACAAATATTTTTTCTTCTAAAAGAAGTCGATTTATAACATCTCCGAGGCTAGAGTAATATGAAAGATTGATAAAAACAACAGCGTGTAAATAAACAGACGCACTACGAGTTTACGAAACAGTTTAGTCTCGAGAGCATTTTGAATGAGATCTGAAATAGACCGGGATGCCGCTGTAGCCATAATTCATTGGGTCAGCGTAATTTATGGACAATCGCGCACAGGATTCAGACAGTTATGTACGATTAACCAAAGATTATTCAACATCAATTAATGATAAGTTTACTGTTGTAAATTTCAGAAGTCACCATGATCCTTCTGAGTGCCTTTTGCTGCTGCGTGAATCTTCGAATGTCCACTACCAGATAGAAATAAGAACCAATATTATCAGTAATATTCACAAAGCTTATCATTTGCTGAAGGACGATCTAACCTCATATAAAGCATTTAAAAGACTTTATCGTGGTTGAGCTAAATGACGCAACGATTTTATAAGATGCTGCAACTGATCTGAATAAAACTGAATTGAAAGACTTCAGCAACCCAAATGTCAGTGCACAGAGCCCCAATCAGGTCCGCGTTCCTCTGTGTTTTCAAATCAACAAGCTTATCTTTTCACACGACGTCACCTCTATATCTGAAGATTAGGGTTTGTAATCCAACGATTTTGAACTCGGGAAAGTTTGCCGGGGTGAGACGTGACAGATTTATCTGTTCATCCATCAAGAATCTTAATGTAAGGATGGTAAGGGTTGTATTCGAATGATTGATCCCGAAGAAAGTTTGCGGGTTGAAGCCGGATAGGCAGATCTAAAAGCGTCGCGTCTCTGACACCGTAGTGGGGCAAGGACGCTTAGCGCCTATGCAGTCGGCAGATTGATTGACCGATTAATCTTCTCTTGAAGACTAGACTTCAAACATTAGCTCTGCAGAGTGACGCTGAGTAGGTAATCCGGGGACTTACAATGTTGTAGATTTCTGAAAAATCGGCTTTAAAGTAGACGAAACCAGCAGTGACACATTGACTTTGCAAAGCTTTTAAGCCCTATGTCATTTAAAATAATAAATAACTAGGTACGGATCATTTTCAATAATCTGGAAAATATTTAACATTATTCTTAACTTCTGTTTGTGTAGTGTCAGTTAGTTCCAAATCTTTGGTGCGGTTTAAATTTTTACAGCGCATTTTATATCGATTTGCTTAAACATCATTATTTTGAACTGTACAAGTGTTTTAACCATTGCTTTAAGTGAAACAAACTTAGCATCCAAGTTTACACTGTGTGTAGCACGCACTGAATGTAAACAATGTGGGTTAGGCAGTTATTCACTGGGGTATGAGTGACCGCACGGACGTGGGTTACGAAGCGATGCGCACGCGGCGGGCGGACGGCTCGGGCGGGATCTCGCGCGGTACTGACACGGTGCCGCTATACTTTTAGCGGAGCTAGCCGACTAGAAGAGGGCAACTTTGAACCTGGACGTGACATTAACTGACACTTTCTTTGCTATACTGGAAAACAAAGTAAAGATAAACGGAGTTGCACTTAACAGAAGCGTACATCTGTTTCTGATTCTTAGGGGCTTGATTTGTGATAGCACTCTTTGAGATTCATTTCACGATTTCTTTTTAAAAAGAAAAAGTCAGTCTTTAAATCAGAACCAGAAACTAGAAATTGAGTGTGTTGTATCTCATGTCGAAAAAACACCTTCAGGTAAATATAGTTATTGTATGTATTTCAAACTAGTCTTATGCAGTGGTATCGAGAAACTGGCACAGTGTTTGTTTAGTATAGCTTAAACGAGGCGACCATGTAAACACACAAAAATTGTATTAGATATTTTATAACAATTTCAATAAATACATTATTCTTACAAATAATTTAAAGGGGAACGAACAATACATGACACTTTCAATATTTGGGCTTCTTATTCTTGGAGCACTTGTTTACGATTTCTGTAAGGAAGGGAGGAAGGGTTTTACAGGGTTTTTTCGGAATTAAAACATAATAATAATCATATTGCCATAAATATAGTTCAATGCCAATTTGAACTTACAGACTAAAATTTGGCATCAGTTAAATCTACAAGAGTTTTACTTATTAAATGTAGCATGTTGAAAAATAGAGACATACTCACTCAGTATACGTTGTACGCCAGATCACCTTCGGATTGGGACAGCATAGCGCTGCGTCGAAGCACGTCCAATCCTATTACCTGTCGAAGATTATTTTTAGTTGAGATTTCATGAATTTGTGTTAACAGCAGGCTTAAATTAGCCTTAAACTGTCACTAAAAAAAATATAAATAAACTAGCGAACCCAGCAATAATTGTTTCGCTCCGGTCCCGTCCCACCCCAGCCCCGGCCCCGACTAAGGAGTATGAAAAATAGATGTTGACCGATTCTCAGACCTACTCAATATGCTCACAAAATTTCATGAGAATCGATAAGGCCGTTTTGGAGGAGTACGGGAACCAGCATTGTGACTCGAGAATTTTACAGTATTCAATTAAAGAGTTCGGTTTCAAGGTAAGGATTTTTTTTGTGTAACGAATACCAGATAACTATTATGGCAGGGGCATCTTCCATAAATGCTTATATACATACATATAAACATCCATAACTTAGGTACAAATGTTCATGCTCATCACATAAACACTTGCCCCTTGCGGGATTTGAGCCCGCGACAGCTGGTTAGGAGCGCCTGTCCACTACACCAAACGTGTCGTCAAAGTCAAACTCTGTAGCTGTAAGCTACTATAGTCAGCGCGTTATCAACCGAGTCGTGAGGCCAGAATGTCAATAGAGATGGAATATGCAGCGCGCCGCTTTATCGTTAAGTGCAAGCGAGATAGACATGTGGAACTCGGGGTTTGGATATTAGAAAATACACGGAATTGGTGTAATAAACACTTGGTTTATTAAACGTCTTCTATAAAAAAAATGTAGGTGTTCACACTAGCTTTCAGCAAATTCTGCATTCATCTTTCAAATTCAAACGTTCATCTCCTTTCTCACTTTTTCTCGTCTGTCATCTCTACTTCTTACTTTCCGTTCCACGTCCATATCCTACAGACATGACAAGTCTTGTGCCTGAAAGAGTAAAATAGATCACCCTGACGGCCAGCACGCCGCACACGCCCTCGCCGGCCTGCGCCGACTGCACCGGCACCACCTCTGTGTAGCTGTCGCTGCCGGCGCTGTACGCCAGCACGTCGCCGAAGTAAAGGTACGCGTGCCTGACAGTTAACGTGCCGTTTTAATGTAAGCCAATGGATTGTAACCTAAACCTTTTGTAAACTGATTGTAAGCTTTCGGTCCGTTGAAAGACGTTTGTGCCTTGTCCTATGCCATTCCAGTCTTGTGATGAACAGGGCATATAGTGAGAAGAACAGATAGATTCTTCTGAAGAGAAATATCTAACTTGCAGCTGGATTTTTATGGCTAAATATATTATTATAAGCAACTACTTTACTGTATACCAGCTTGTGAGCAAATTATCACTAAACCCTATTTATGGTAAATAAATGAATTATGATATTAGATAGAAGATACTTTGATTGAAGGCTCAGCTTAGGTCGTTCAATATGATAGACAAACCCTTGCAAGGGCTAGGGTCACAAGACCACACTTCACACAGACCGCTTCCAACCGGTCGCTGTAGAAATTTTTGGGGGAGGCCTATGTTCAGCTGTGGACGTCCTTTCGCTGTTAATGATGATGCGGATGAGGCTGCCTATAATGATGATGCAGGAGTCACGCACCCGATGTCCTCGCAGTTGTCGAGCCCCAGCGGGTCCTCGGGCGGTTCGCTGATGACGGTGAAGACCACACAGTCTTTGGAGTTGTGCTCGGTCTTGTCGGCAGCGCGGCAGCGCGCCATGTGTCCGAGGATCGGCAGGTCACAGTCATTCAGTTGGAACTCTGGAAAAGTGAAATTTTATGTGAGTTAATCAGTCAGGTATCAAACGACTGCCGGGAGTCGCATAATAATGAATTTCTATTGTGTCTCGTTCACACATACTTGACGAGTTAAAGTGAGAAAGACTGTCGAGAGTTTTTGTCGTCCGTTTATTTGATTCATTTCAAATCAAATTCTAAAGCACGAATCCTACTACTACTATAAAGGCGAAAGTTTGTAAGTATGGATGTATGGATGTATGGATGTATGGATGTATGGATGTATGGATGTATGGATGTATGGATGTATGGATGTATGGATGTATGGATGTATGGATGTTTGTTACTCTTTCACGTAAAAGCTACTGAATGGATTTGAATGAAACTTTACCACAACATAGCTTATACATCAGAATAACATATAGGCTACAATTTTTGAGGTTTCTAATGTGAGGTCGTAAAAAAAACACATTTTTTGCGCTACTAGACGGGACGAACCTGAAGTCTACGCGAACGAAGTCGCGGGCAAAAGCTAGTGAATCATATTTACAAACACACCATGTTTACTAGTCAAATCAGTCAAATCCTAAAACAAATGTAAAATTTGGTTTTTGTCTGTTAGTAAACGTGGAGCTATGAAGATATAGATAGTGCCATCCACGAAGGCGCGCTCCACTCTCTTTAGGATTCCGTAGCCGAATGGCAAAAACGGAACCCTTATAGTTTCGTCAAGTCTGACTGTCTGTCTGTCTGTCCGTCCGTATGTCACAGCCACTTTGTTCTGAAACTATTAGCATCACACCGCTGAAAATTGGTAGGTAGGTGTATCTTGTTTACTGCTTTCCGATCCAAATACAAAAAGTAAAAAAAAAAAAATTAAGGGGGGGCTCCCATACATGAAACTAAAACCTAAAAATTTTCAAGTGACTTGCGCGTCAGTTGCGAGCCGGCCGTCATTCAAAAATTCGTGACGAGTAGTTTTCTCATTTAAAGGATGGCTAGGATACAAACTCATAAGCTTACGTTAAGTAAACCGAAAGAAACATATATCCACGTAGTTCTTCGACTTCAGCAGGCTCACAGCCGTCTCCAACTCCGCCCGGCTTCTTCCTAGAAAGCTGTACGCGACATACAGCCTCTGCACGTTGGGATTGACTATGGCGCCGCACTCCTATCAAGAAGTACTTTACATATTTATAAACTTACTCTTAGTAAAACGGAAGAAGCACTTATCCACGTAGTTTTTGGGCTTGGGCAGGCTCACAGGCGTCTCCAAGTCCGCCCCGCCCCTTCCTAGAAAGCTGTACGCGACATACAGCCGCTGCACGTTAGGGTTGACCATCGCGTCGCATTCCTCGTTGAGCGCCAGCCATACTATCGTGATCTCGATATACTCGGCCTGGACCTGTTCCACACTTGGTTCGTGGTCGTTTTCCGGTAGTTTTTGGAATGACTAAAAAAAGGAAAACTTTGATTGAGTACAGTGAGCGTAAAAATCTAAGTACACTGAAAATAGTAGATTGTTATACACGGGGAGAAAGCGACCCATTTCACTCGAGATGTTTCTGGCGCTCGAACGAAGTGAGAGCGCCAATAATTCGAGAGTGAAATGGGTGCTTTCACCCGAGTTAAACATACTATTTTTCATTTCGACTGTGAGGAAAACATTAAATTTACAAAAGTGGTTGTAAATAAGCCTCACCAAGACGTGAGGTATTATTGTAGTTCAGCGAGAAAGGAAAACTCAAGTTTTGAACAAAATATGACAGTTGATTTTCAGTACTAACAACACCTAACACGATTAGAAAGAATAACGGCACGAATACATGAAAACAGAGTACAAAAAAGCAGAAAATATCAAATAATTAAAATCTTTGTAAAGAATATCGATCGATTTTTTCCACAGAATCCAAAAATATTTTTTTTTTATAAAAGTTTTAACGGCTTTGGACGAATCCTTCCTGAAATGACACTGACAATATAAAATTTAAAAAAAAACATCTTGGCATTATGGCGGGCAGCCAAATATTTTAATTGTTAATTGAATTAAAATTAGAAATTGTATATTTTTTAATCAACGATTATACATAATACCTACACAATATGATTTTCAATTTATAGCTAAGCAAAAATGTTTGTTATTTTAATAACATGATGTGACTCAATTATCTTTGGTCCAAGCTTTGACTGCAGGCCTTGACTCAATGCCATGTCAGTTAAAACTAAATTACTTTCCACCCTAGGGATGGATAAGCTATTTTCCACCCGGCTATCTACACAGGAAAGTTATATTTTCCGAACAGGAGAGATGAAAAATATCTTACACATATTGGCACATATTAAAGAAAAATAGTTCTTACCGAACTATCATCTTTGTCTCGATTTTTGTCAAAGTACTTCGCGATAGTGACAGATTTTTTGGAGCCGTTTTGCGTTCTGTATCCTGAAAAATAATATCCAATTGATATTAGCTTTGATAAGATCTGTCAGACTGCACACCGGCGCTACATTTGTCTAAAGACAGTCACAACTGTCGTAACACAAAATGTGGCGGCGCGTAAACTAGACTTAATCAATTATTACCTTTGAAAAGCTCCATTGATCCATCTTGGCAGTCTGCAGACTGTGTCGGTCGAACTACAAAAGGAGAAAAACATTGTCATAATGTAGCAATATTTTTTTCAGAAATTATTAACTTATTCGAGATAGCGGTTTCACTTCTTACTAAGCGTTGCTATAACGCAATATTTAAGTCTTTTTATTGATGAATATTAAGAGATCAAATGTTACATGAAACGGAGTCTCATATTCTAGATATTCAGTTTTTGTTCTTACAATTCAATCAACATTTCTCGTAACAAATAAAAGTATTATTACCGTTGGTGCTGCGATCTTTCTTCAATAGACTGGTTAAAGAACATTCCATTTTCTACAATAAAATATAGCAAAAAATTAATGAAAACCCTACGAATGAAATCGCAGTCATCATAAAACGTAACAAATTACTTACGGAATAACTGTTTCTTTTTGAGCATTTTGGAATTTGACGCCTTGTGACCAATCCTCTCTAAAATATATGAGAAAAGTATATATCAATGCATTATAGTTAGTTTCAACGATTGTATTGTTTTTTTAATGAAATAAACTTATTTTATTTTTATCACTATTAGTCTAGCCTATAAAGGATATAGTATTTTTGGTGTTATGTTTAAGGAAGTAGGTTCGTTGCCGGCCAGATGACATTCGGAAAAATAAATAAAATTCTACAACTCACTCAACCACTTCTTACCAAAGAGTTTGCAGTTGACTGTGCTTGAGATTCTGCATCCTGTAACATTTAGAACGTAATAAACCTTTAAATAAAATACCTTTTAAATATACTTGATACTTGATTTATTAAAGTAATAAACTTACATTCTGCAGTTTCGAAAGGTGTACCCCCGGTGTATTATTTTCTTGAATTGTGTAACGCTGAAAAACGTTGAAAGAACTTAAAACCTACGCACGTAACTGTCTTAAACAATAAGGTAGTCAACCTCCAGCAAGACAATGATGATTATAATATACATATAATATCACAATTTCATCATCTTCTATGATGAAATTGTGACATTATTATATCAAACTAGCGGTCCCAGCGAACTTCGTTTCGCCCCAGCCCCGTCCCGCCCCGGCCCCGTTTTATGGGAATTTTCTTTACTACAAACCTCACGGAGCCCGAGACCTTTCCTACGAATGCAAAACCGTGGAAATCGGTTCGTGCGTTCTGGTGTTACAGCGTCAGGGAGGAAAACCCGACTTATTTTTATATAGTAGATGATAAAAAATATCAAACAACATTTTAAATTTTAATCTACTTACAGCCAGTGCTTGTTTCATCTCGGATACAGATTTTATATTTGCTGGCTGAAAAAAAGTGTAAGTAAGATAAACAGATAAGGAAACAATACAAATGTTAGTAAATTAAATATTAAATATTCTTACCACTTCGTTGGCTATTACTGACTGGATTGATTGTACCTATTGAAAATGATTAAATGATCAGTTTCTTCGTTGCATAATGTGTACACCATTTTAGGTAGTTCTTGGAAAAGAAGGACGCTTCTTTTGTTTATTTGCTACCGATTTTAAGGCTAAATATATCCTTACTTTGGCGTCTTTAAATCCTACTTGACTGCGCATCAATGACATCTTCGACGGGTGTCCAATATCGCATGTCTGAAAATGGAAGTTAAGAGATATAACAATGATCTTTTTTTTATTTCTATGTCATTAAGCGCGCTTTCAGACATAGGTGTTTTATAAATTGCACTTGTAAAAAGACAACTGTGAACCTGTGACAGACGAGGAATTGAACCCCGTGTCTTACGCTATCCGGGCGTATGCCTATACCACTCGGCCACCGTCACATTAAATTCTTCATTCCTCGTCTAAAAGACTATAAAAACAAAAATAAACTATAGGTGTTTTAGTAGCGAGACTGTAGCGCTTCTAAGTTGATCTACTGAGTATCCATACGTATTTAAGTAGCGCTTCTACTCCGGCGCTGCTGCTACTGCAGCGCTACGAGGCTGTGTAAAAGAATAGGCTAATTTCCACTAAGAACAAACCACAATGTAGGTAGTTTCTAGTTATCAATTATAGTTTGAAGATATCCTAAAACGAATTAATTTATGAATTTAAATTAGGAATATTAATATTTTAAATAATAGTCTGACCAAAACGCACATTTGGTCACACGACTTCAAACGCCTATCAGAGGATGTGACGTCATGCCTTATGCGATGGCGGACGTTTTTTGCTGTCATTGACAACACTTCATAGTATTTTGGTGTTAAAAAGACTTTCTTACTTCCGTCGAGACGTCGTTTAGTACGCCATGACAGTTCGAGCATTTTTGATACGTATTCAAATTTGATTTTATTAATCATAATTAAATCATGTAAATATTGAATATTTTTAAAAATATTAAGGTATTTGTTTAATATATCTACTGAGGTATGGTATTATCTAGTTTTTGAAATTTAGTCAACTAGCCGAATATTCGTTTAAAGTATAGAATAAGGACCAGCAGTAAGAGTCTGCCTCCGTTGGGATCCCTATTGTAAATGAGCCATGAGCCATGAGCATGTGAAAAAGCTTTTAGACTGATCCATTTTCATATAATAATTGCCAGTAAAGTCATACCTTTATGATCACATTATACAATACCTTGTCCAATTGAGTGGATATTTGTGACGCTATGCTGCGGCGAACCGGAGCCTGTTGGGTGTTTTATTTTATATTAATACCGGTTTTCTGATAGAACAACAGGCATAGCCGTCGTCGCTCGAGTGAGAGGTACATAAAAAAGAGAACTGGTAGCTGTTAGGGCAAAAAAAATATGGAATTGCTCCAGGAATGGTATGTTCCGATGACCTCGGACATATTGGATCGTTGAGCCTGCGGTCAAAGTCACACCTAGTATTGTTTATCGTCAAGCCACCGGCAATGCCACCAGGCTGTGCATATAGATCCACCGTCGGGTATCCATCATAGGAACGTGATAGGCGATTTAATTCAGTTATTCACCGAAAATATCGATGGCTAGTTCAGAAAACTCTCAGCGTTTTTCGTTTATATTCGGATTATAATAATGAAAATACACAATTCAATATTTCAGCAGAGTTCGGTTGGCAAACTTAGTGGGCCCACGTTACAATTTAATATTGCTAGTATTTCTTTATAATATATCCTAGCCGGCAAAGCTAGTTGGGGTCATACTTTAATACAAATCGTCACTCACGGGTTGTATATTTTTAACATCGGCGATGCTTTGCTCCTGATTCCCGAAGATGCGACGATCTCGCTCTGGAGAACGCTGTGTGATAACAAATAAAAAAACTAAATTGACGAATACCAAATATGGGAGAAAACGGTTCTAAAAACCAAAACATTCAATTTAATTATATTGCTGAAATGCGATAAAGTAGAGGGTAGAATACCATGCTCCAATTTAATCTAAGCGAACAAGGAGACCAACAAAAATTAAGGTCTTTCTAGAAGCGTTGTGATTCATTATAGTTACTATCATTTCATGTGCTTAACTAAACTATTGCTATTTCCTATCCCTTTAAAAAGTATAAAGGTAATAATTTTAATTGTTGATATCGTCGATACTGATTGTATTTTCTTACCAAAAATGCACCTCGTGCTTACATAACCGTTACGTTACTACATACGTTTCGATCTACATTTATGGTACCGGCTAAAGCTATAGCAATATTTATTTACGGTCACGTTGATTTTTGGTATTTACGGCAACAATATAGCATAGATATCTACGGTCACGTTGGCTCGTGACCACGGCCGGTGCAATCCAGCCAAAACGTCGAGCGGTGGGTAATAAAATTACTCATAAGTTTTATTTGTATTTAAACCCGTCATGTCTATGGGTGAGGATATGAAGCTCTAGGTAAGCGGGTCCGACGATCGAGTTATGTGCAAATCTTATTTTTAGAAATTGTAAAATTTTCGATATTGGTAAAAAAAATATGAAATAAGAACCGAAGTCCGAAGACAGTATTTAATGAAAACTAGAATATCGTTTAAAACAATATTCTAATTAGGACTCGAGTCGGAAGACTCTATTTATAAAATTTATAGAATATTCCAATCCAATTCCAAAATGTAAATAGCCAACTCGGCACATTACTAGCTCGTCCAGGTGAGTGGGTCGGTGCCGATAACCCGGCGCTTTATGTCCCCACCCTATTTTTTATTGCAATGCAACGCGAAAGTTTAAAATCTTATGTGCGGTCACGTTGTACATTTCAAAATGAGCGCCCGCCCCCCTCCCGCCGCTTCACACCTCAGGCTAGCTAATCCGCGCGCAATTTATCATAATTTCCCCACCAAGTCATACAGCTCCGACCGCTGCCTCATGGACATGCTCTTCCTGCTTCTCTCCTCTTGCTTCGAGTTGGGGAACGGCTTTATGTCCGCGGTGCCCTTGTGTACTTTGTGCGACGATTTTTTAACATCCAGGTCCTGTAATAAATAATAATAATACATTATCCTACCGATATTCGGTAATGGCGAAATTCGGTAATTAAGAGAGAAAGACCAGGTATGCAGGAGATAATATAGTATTTAGTGTGCGCAATACACAAGTGAACTCTCTGTTCCTACACTCTCATTAATTTAGCGTGACTGTTATAGATCATCATGTTTAAAGTATTTTTTATAAATGTACGTCAACGTTAGCTGCTAGCAGCATGCGGCAATGCCACATGGCTCGGAAAGGGTTCCGTACACTCTCATAGTTATATAATAGAACTCTACCGTTGAAGAGCTAGTTAGTATAAGCCCGGCTGGCAGTGCGGCGAAGAGAAAAGCCCTAATTCCATAATTCATTCCTTATCTATACAAACTAAGATTAATAAACGAGCCATTATCCAATAAAAAAGTGGTTGGAAAAAATTTTTAGGCATTGAATTTTCAACAGTGTATTTTTTTATATTAAATTAAAATCTTCTCTACGATTCGTATCGTATTAATATGAATATCACTTACAAAGTCATAAAGTTGGGCGCGTTCCTTCATGCTGATGCTCTTCCTGGACTTCAAGTCTTGCGAGTGTCTCGGATAAGACGGCTCCGGGTCGGGCGCCCCCGGCGCGTCCTTGAGCGAGGTCCGCATGTCCAGGTCTTGGGAGAGCTGTTCCTCGTTCAAGCGGTCTTCTTCCACCACCCTGTCGATGTAGGCTGGCTTCGATGGAGCGGCGACGTTTTGCTGGGGAATGAGTAAGAGATGCTGTATACTAAATTATACAATTATACCATAACAGTATAAAGTATAGATATCAGTTACCTATCGCACAAAACGGATTAAATTGACAAACAGCAGTTACTTATAGTGGTAATTTACTTTCAAATGTCTACAAAGCACCACACTGACCATAAATGATAACGATAGCTTAAGCATAGGATAAAGTTATGTACCACCTTCTGTGAATATTACCTCCTGCAGTGCACCGTCAATCAGCAGATGTCAGGATAGAACCTTAACTGATGGCCGTTGGGTCAGAAAGGTTCTGGATTGGAGACCCTTTGACACAGATATACAGACGACCTTGTAAAGATCGCAGGATCAAACTGAATGCAGACCGCTAGTGATCGGTCGCTGTGGAAAGCCAAGGCCAAGCCAAGGTCTATGTTCAGCTGTGGACGTCCTTTGGCTGATAATGATGATGATGAACCAAAACCTGGTGCACCGGTAGGATTCGAACCCACGGCTGTACCAACAAAGCTACCGTGCAGTTATCCATTTCTGGGCTCTTATGCGTACGTGATTGCGCATGACGTCGTCGATAATATGTTGTTTCAGAAACCTATCAATCGTATCAAGTGAAACTATGTTTTAATGAGGTTTCAAGCCTCACCCGGGCGATGGCGCGGCTGATGGCGGGCAGCAGCACGGGGTCCACGTGCAGCATGCACCACAGGTCCAGCACGCCCACTTCGTCGCCCGAGTCCAGCGCGTCGTGCGTCGTGCGCATCATCGGGCCGGCTATCTGCAATAAGTCAGCAGATTTATTTGAGACCTTGCACAAATACGGCTGTCTATTACTGGATAGATTTAAGTATGTTATTAGAATAATTAATGTTGTGTGCAACTAAAGCGTAATAAGTACAGCATAAGTAACGGTAGCCACCGACAGAGGCAGTGGCCGGAATCGACGTGACGTTGGCCTGACCCTGCTGAACTATATACATATCTTCTGATCGGTTCGCAATTACTTACCATACGCAGGTGTTGGAGAGTGAACCTACCGAAGCGTATGTCCAAGTTACCAAAGCGAGAGACATATCTGCGAATCTAGCGGCGGCAGCACACAAGCCACGTTCGGCTCAATATCGTTGATCATAAGCAGTAAATCTTGATACTATAGGAATATGCACCTTAAGCTGAGGGCCAAAAATACAACTTACCAAAGCAAGAGACATGTCGGCGCGTCGATTAGTGTGTAGCACCGCGTCACGCAGCGGCAACGCACACGTCGCGAATGGTTCGTCTTGCTTGCCCATCTCACTGATCACAAGCTCCATTCTTTCCTATAAAGCAATGAGGTGACATTAGGACGAGTGAGTGTAAAAATGGTTGTGTTGGGTAATAGGCTAGTTGACTACATTTCAAAAACTAGACAATACCATACCTTAGTAAACATATAGATCAAATACCTTGATACTTTAAAAAAATATTCATCATTTACATGATTAAATTTACATTAAAAAAATGAATTTTAATAAGTCTCAAAAACGCTCGAACTGTCATGGCGTACTAAATGTCGTCACGGCGGAAGTTCGAAAGTCGTTTGACAGAAAAATACTATGGAGAGTTGTCAATGGCAGCAAACAAAGCCCGCCATTGCATAAGGTATGACGTTACATCCTCTGATAGGCGTTTGAGGTCGCGTGACCAAATGTGCGTTTTGGACAAACCTAATTATTAAAATATTAATCCTAATTTAAATTCTTAAATAAATACGTTTTATGATGTCTCCAAACCATAATTATTCACTAGAAACTACCAACATTTTGATTTATTCTTAGTGGAAACTAGCCAATTGGACCGAAAATTAACGCATTAACAATCAGTTTGATTCACACCTACTCCTGAAGATGTCTACCGACACAAGAAAAACTACAGAAGGCTTGAATCATGGGATTCACGGGGCATGCTGTCGTTAAAAAGTTCATGAATTTACTACCCGGTTATCATAAGAATAGACCTGTCAAACATGTCACATTCCTTTCGCTTCCCCGCTTACCTACCCGCGTGTCCGTTTCGTTTTTTGCACACGTATCTCACAGCGCAGTGACAGTGATAGTACCATTCTTACGATAACCAGGTAGTACCGGGTCGTCGAGCCTACATTAACCTGCTAGCTAGACTGCTGAAGTGCAACATGGTAACATGGCTCACATGTTTGAGATAGTTGAGGAACTCGTCGGTCAGCTTGACATCATACTCGGTGGAAAAGTCAAACAGCACCACGCGGCCGGCGCGCATGCGCGTCATCGTCGCGCTCTGGTCGTAGAACTTCCACGTTAAGACGAGGTTCATGTCCCGGGAGTTTATCACGGCCTGGGGAAACAAAATGATTCTATTTGATTCTATTGCGCAACATTGAAAGATATAGCCCTTACTGATTAATTACGTAACAATTATCAGCGGACTAATGGCATAGCTAACAAAGGGTTCAGAAGAGCCTAATTCAAGTTAGATACAGAAAGAAAAACAGTTTGAAAAAAGACTTCAAGATAAAGAGATATTCAGATGGTTTAGAATGATCTTAGTGTTATTTTGTATTATTTCATTCCTATAAGAGATATTTTGGTTTAGTCTGGCTGTAATTTTAGATCCAGACCTCAAACCGCACCTTAGTTTTAAATGCATGAAGTATATCTTGAAGAGAAGAAGTTCCCTCAAAACTTGCTTAAGTCAGAGCGATGGGCCATGGACGTAAATGTCCTCCATCACACTACCGACCTAATTCTTCTGGTCGTAATGTGCAGGCTAAAACTTTCTTTAGAGCGAAGTGACTGGTCAGGAATTTCGTGGTAGAAGCGACCTTATTGCTAATGTCATTAGTCAGTTTACCTCGTCGGAGAGCACGACGGTGCCGATGTGCAGCGTGAAGATGCATTTAGGCGTGAACGCGTCACCGATTTGCGGCGAGCCAGATGCCTTCTTCAGAGCTATGGGCCCCGGGCTCAGGTCCACCAGACACGCCTCTTCTGACGCGTTGCGCGTGGGCTGAAGACAGTATTGACATTTACGCAACGCTATTGTTGTAGTGTGTACTGCCTGAGGTATGTGAGCGACGAGAGGGGGAGGGGGATTGAAAAGATGAACACGGAGTGTAGATATTAGTAAGGATTGAAGACAATCTCAGGTCACCGCTCATATGCCTCAGGCGGCGACACTATCGCACACAATGGCTACCGGGTGTATTGATGGTTCAGACCGTTCAGACACAGACATCGATCCCACTCAAACATAGTGAAAAATATAAAATACGCATAATTATGTATCGTTCTTTCAAATTTATACTCATTCCATGTTTTTGAGCGTAGTAGATTACGACCAAAATTTGGTCTTGGTGAGCTCAGTTGCAAGAATACCAGCCATACAATAACTGTCGACGTTTGACGCTGACTATCTAGCCCCCACTTCGTCACTTACCGCCAAGAACACAGATCTCTATAGCCAGAATATAGTTATATTTAGGGATCTACCATAAGCACTAACTACAGACAACGGTATACTTACTTTATAACAAGAAAACCAGCTATATAATTCTACGTACCTTCATCAATACTTACGCGGCGATGGATAATTTTGACGTCCATTCGACGAAATACTGCACCCACGAATATTTTTGTTACAAAATAAAGTCACTGAATAACAAGGCAACAATAAAACTCTGGTTACGTAAAATAATGTATTTTTCATTTATTTCAAAAAATATTCTTAGAGGAATAGATACTAAGCTGATTCAATACAAATATTTCCCAATGCTAATATAATGGGAAAGAAGGCACTATTCGTATGAGCACTATATGCTTCCACCAATATAACGTATATGGCGTTACATACTTACGTACGTACTTTAAACCAATTATTATTATGACAAACATGCAATTAATATTCTGACCCTTTTAAACTCCAGGGTTAAATTATAAATTAATGTTATAACCAGTATGTTTTTCTTTACAATTTAACAAAAATTAAACTAAAATCTTACATATATTTTTAGAGAACATAACACGAAGATAAAACATATCAGATTTTATAAGTAAAAAAATACTTTGGAATCATACTTTGAGATCAAAGTTACAAATATAATATTACCCACCACACTATCTACTTACACCACTATTACACTAGCTATAGGTAGACTGTTTCATTGACACCTCGCCTGCGGGGTGGCGGGGCGCGCGGGGAGCGTGAGGACGCGGCGCGTATCCCCGCCGCCGCGAAGGCGAGATCTCAATAAAGTGGTCTATTTATACTGCCTATACTACAGTAAAAGCACAAAATAGGTACTCTGATTTTTTATGCAAGCATGACGACGACACTATTTGCATATCGACCACATCGATAAAACATGTAGAACATAAACTTATTAATTTTAAAACCCATTATTCTACGATGGTTTTCAGCAAATAAACATTATACTATTTTATTTAAATAATTATACAACATTTTTTTCTCTTCCGTCTCTACCATACTTCATGCATTACCAAATTTACCATAAATATCAGGTCAAAATTGGAACTTTACTAGCAAAATCGGACGAACATTAAATTTTATTTACTAAATTTTAAAATTACTTCTAAAGAAAATGGAAGGTTTAATAGCGCTTTAACATATTTGTTCCAGTCATTTGAGATATAAATGAATAATAATTAAGACTCAAACTATACAAAGACTTTATGGATGCAATGCAAATTTATACCGTCTGCTATATTAACATTAATAGCGCTGCTAAAAGTAGCATTATATTTCAAATTTTTAAAGCCAAATAAATCATATTTTTTATTATTCCCAAAATTCTCGACTTTATATCAAAGATATTGGGTTCAAAGTATGTTGAACCTACTAACTATTTTACGCCCTTAAAGCCCACTTGCGCATGTTTGGATTAGTTTGATTCTGTATTAAATCATCATTATGTCTCATACAACATCAAAGAGACTGACAGGAACAGAAAGACCAACTGCACATCACATAGGTTTATTACAAATTCATCATCATCATTATCAGCTAAAGGACGTCCACTTCTGAACATAGGCCTCCCCACGGTTTACCACAGCGACCGGTTGTGATCGGCCTGCATCCAGTGTGATCCCGCGATATTTACAAGGTCGTCTGTCCATCTTGCCGGTAGACGTCCTACGCTGCGCGTTTGGTCGAAGGGTCACGGTCTCGACATTCGAATCCTTCGCACGCATCGCAAGTCCAGCAAAATGTAAATTCATCGTATAAATACTCCACTACGGGTCACCTCTGAGCGTCGCGCCTGGAGCATGCCGCGGCACAGATCCAGCTCGTCGTTGATGGCAGCCAGAGCGTCCTGCATGCGCTTTGACTGCTGCTCAAGAGCCTCTGGCGCCGACCTGTAGATAGAATGAAGGTTGATTTCATATTGACGTGGCATAAGCGTATTATTTCGTCAAAACCACAAGGAAATCATTTACTTTAATAGACCAATAGCAATGATTTTGCACTAATAAGGTACAATCATAAACATAGGATACAAAAACATGATGGCAAAGTGGCACCTACCCTCCACGCTAGTAACAAAACTGTGTTGCGGCACAGTAGTTACGTCGTTTTCTAATGGCGAGTTATTACAGTATATGTAAAAAGAACAGACAATTTTTTATGATTATTGTTTTATTCAATTAAACGCTGAAGTTTAATAACATAAAATAAAAAGTGAACAAATTAGTTATGGCTTTTCCGCGCTAACTATAAGCCACTGTTGATTATCTACATAAGTAAATAGGGCTACTTTTAGATTAACGCGATAACGTGACCAGAATAAAGTAGCCGTCATTCTGGCTATTTGATACCACAAAAGAGACGATCTGCACAAATAAGTATGGTTTCTTGGTGGATACAAAGCATAGTAAACTTACAATTTATTTTCTTGGGCCTCCATTTTTGCCTCTCCATCTGATAATTGTTGAACTGCAAAGAACAACAAGCTTTGAACTAAATATAAGTCGCCGACCGCAGCTACCTGCGGTGTGTGCGGTGTATGTCCAACCACACATAGATTCTCCAAATTATGAGACCGACCCGAAATAGGGTGCAATTGTTTATTGTGCACGTGTCTGTTATAATGGGCCAAAAGTCGCTGAAATAGGTGGAAGATAGATAAATATAAATTTCACTTGTAAAAAGCATCTGTGCCAGTCAAGGAATCTAACCCTGTGTCTTACGCGCATGGCTATACCACTCCGTCACCGACACATTGACAAGCTCATAGGCTGCGTCACCTTATTAATGATGCGAGACTGCTCTCACAATAATATAAAAACAAAAACTATAGAAACAAAAATATAAGAAGATAGAGTAGTTAAAGTACGGTGTACCTTACTCGGAAAGGGCCCAAAAAACCTGCGCAAGAGTCTACAAGGGGCCGGGATTATGCTGATTGAGCTGGCATTTACTGATTTACAAGACGTGTTTTTTTTGTGACTTCTTATTTAATGGTGTTATTTTGTACGATTTAGTCAGTAAATACAAGTGTGTGTAATGAGTTTTATGATGACGTCTCAAATTATGATTTATTTTTCTTTCTTCTGCTCAGTGGGTAAGATATAAGTTTCCTCTTACCTCCTACCCTAGGCAGCTCTCCCTCGCTCAGATTGCCGTACTCAGTCGTGTCTGGTGAGTACGAGCTCGAGTAGGTAGTGGTTTGCTTCGTTTCACCAGGGGACAGCAATTCGCGCGGAGACTTGTCTGAAAACCAATAATTTGATAAATTATAGTATTACAATAGAGTTGTTACTTTGGCAGAGTAAGTGAGATTTGTTTCCTTCTTTTTTCATTAAGTGGATATTATAATGTCTTTCAACTTTGAAAAATGCTTTTTGTACTTATGTTCAGCAGTGGACGTCCTGCAGCTAATGATGATGAGTCTTTTAATTTATCGACTGTAAGATTCAGAAGCTGTCACTCACCGTCCCTCTCGGAAGGCAGGTCCGTCATGGTGGATATCTCGCGATCAGTGTTGTCGGGCGAATGCGAAGCGGGGTGCGCTGGCCCCTTGCTGTACGTAGCAGAGCGCCGTCTGAACTCGCCCGTCAGCTCCATGTTATCGGTTTGAGTGGCTGCGAGCATAGGTAAAATTTATTGAACGGAAATTATAAAAAAAAATTCGTGAGCATCGTCTTGTTTTCAAAGTAGGAATTATCTTCCTTGTGTTACGAATGCCAGACTTCAAAGTCGTTAAATGGTTTAGAGAAGGTCGATTTTTTATTTCTTAAATAAAGCACATGCACTTATTTAAGTGGTTAGTTCGACGCGTGCAAGCAAGCAGTGCAGGTTTTAGTACCATTATGTTTATCGTGATCGTTCAGCAACCATTTGACACTACCGATAGTAAGAATCAAGCTCACCTTTGTCCAGAAATTTCTTGAGACCCATATAAAGGACCACCGTCATTGGAGCACCGAGCGTTATCGTAGGGCTGCATCGTTGAAAGCCGGCCTGCTGCGAGCCTGTTACTGTGCAATAAAGAGTACCTTTCTGGCTTATAGTAGGCAGCAAACTAACCTCGTCGGGCCCTTATAAGGACCGGCACTGGAGCAGCGAGCGCTGTCGTACGGCTGGGACGCGGTGCACTGACAGTGCTCGAAGGCGGGGCTGTCGGGCGTCTGTTACGTGCAATAAAGAGTATCTGTCTAATAGTAGGCAGCAAGCTAACCTTTGTCCACAAACTTCGTCGGAACCTTATAAGGACCGACATTGGAGCAGCGAGCGCTATCATACGGCTGGGACGCGGTGCAGCGGCAGCGCTTGAAGGCGGGGCTGTTGGGCGCGACGGGCGCGGTGCGGAAGCGGAGCGTGCCGCTGCACGTGCGGAACACGGACACGTCGCGCCGGCGCGCGCCGCTGCACGTGCACACGCGCGTGTGTTGCAAGCATAACTCTGCGTGAGGTTGAAGCTCAGCTAAGTTCCATACATACGACGTTTTTAAAACCAGAAACAGGTACAACGTGCACGCTCACTAAAGGCACATACTATTAAAACACATATTATTTATTTGGGTGCAAGTTACTACAAAACCATTTAGCGTAATGGTGCACATTGATGCGTGTAATAAATAAATTGCTAGTGCAAGATTGAATCATACTAAACAAGTCATTCAATAGACACAATGTGAAAAACACCAATCGCTTTTGCTCACCGAGTGCGTTGTTATCCTGCGGTGCGTCAATTTGCTTCTCCGGTATAGTCGGGATGAGCGTAGCCGAAGACATGGCCGGGACGTCTAAGTCCAACTCATTGTCGATGAATTTCTCCGTCAGGCTGCCGACCTTCTGGGGAGTTTTGGAGCTGGTCGCCTCGGCAGGTCTATCTATGCTTATCCGAACTTTCGTTTCTCTATCAGCCTCGGCTTGACTCAGGGTCTCATCGTCATCGTCTCGGATTCTCAGTGGAGTTTCACCGCCGTAATTTATGGCACCGAAGCTTGTGACTTTGCTGCAGGGTTCTCTAGCTTTACCCGGGATTTTGGATGGTATTTTGTATTTAACACAGTTCTGTTTGTTAATTTTACTAGGCGGTGTCTCGGAGTTTTTGAAATCGACGGGCATAGGTCCAGGAATCTGGTATTTGTTGTGCGCGTCATTATTGGTCTTGAGTTGGGGATTCTTCGCTTGGTTTGGGCGGTCTCTTTCTGCATCGTCGACAATGACACCTACACTGTTAAAATACATAGGCCATGTAGAGCTTAGTTAATATTATCCATTAGTTTCTCTCAAATTGGGACCTTTCATTTATAAACCTTAAATAAATTGCTGCAATGTTAAAATCTAAATTCTCATCTAGTTTATGAATGAATCGTCAGAAAAGCTAAAAACAACCGTGTCAGGCACGGAATGGAACCTGCGTCTTACGCTATCCGGGTCCATGCCTATACCACTCAGCCACCGACTTTTTTTAAGCGCGTAAGCGTATAAAGTCCGTCTTGCTTTGTCAAACACTATAAACAAAATTTGTATGACTTTTAAAGTAATATCAGTAAATAAAACAAAAATAACTATTTTTTTAAATACAATCTCAGTGTTCAACGTTGAATTACCTTTGTAGGTTGTGAAATAGTCACAGTGTTTGTCTTATTTTATTTAAAATAAATTATTTGTTAAAAAAAAAGGAACGTCAAGATTGTTTTAATTTTCGACAAGCAAAGAAAAACAGATAACACGTTATTTTAATAGTGAAAAAAACACTAATAAACCTAAATTAAAATTCTTGATGAATTGTGATAATATTCACTCACTTGACACCGTAGTCGGAGTGGATGACATCAATGTTTCCCTGCGCCGGAGTCTCGGCGGCTTGCTGTTTGTCGGAGTCGAGGAGCGTCGTCAACTCGGCGCGGGCTGGCGTGCTGTCCGTCGCAGCGTTGGGGTCTAACGTTCGCTGACAAATATACATAGATATAAATTGCACTTGTAAAAAGCAACTGTGAACCTGTGACAGACGAGGTATTGTGAGAGCAATCTCACAACATTGATGATATCACGCAGCCTACGCGTTAAAAAGCACTTGCAAAATTTAACAGGCTTGTTAATGTGACGGTGGCCGAGTGGTATAGGCATACGCCCTGATTGCGTAAGACACGGGGTTCAGTTCCTCGTCTGTCACAGGTTCACAGTTGCTTTTTACAAGTGCAATTTATATTATTAAGTTTGTATGGTGGCAAAACACTATAAAAACAAAAATAAACTATAAATATACATAGATTTAGTTAAAAATAATACAGCTACCAAATTTTGTTTTGTCCGAAAATTAATCGTTTCCACAGGAAGGCTTGCGCGTCTTGCTTTTGTACATTGATTTTGACGTTTAATCTGTTATTGGACATTTGCAAGAAATAGTGATAGGCTGTTACTGGTCCATCTTTATATCTTAAATTAACCTATATTTGAGTACAAAAAACTAATTACTATTTACCACAACATAGTTAACTATTTTCCGGGCCCACTAGACCTATTAGACGGCCAATATCTAATAACTCACATTGACAGGATATTGTGACAAAATATAACTGAGATAACACAGTACGTATATCGCACGCTACCGAGGGTAAGCTACTTTGCCAACTTCTAGAAAGAAGAAAGAAAAAAAAGAAAAAGCATTTATTGGAAAAAGGAAAAAGGACAGCACAAACACACACACATACGCACGCTTCACAACAGAAAAAAATAAACTAAAGATTACAGTAATAATATGTACACAGAACAAAAAAATACAATTAGACAAAAACGTAAGACAGTTGAATGCCAGCCAAGCTGTGCGTGCCAGACGCAATGTGTGTTGGTGACGTCCTGACCAAGAGGACCTCACTCAGCATAAGTCAGGTCCAATGGAGGACCTGACGCTGGTTTTCAGTGGGCCCCTGCCGAGTGAGGTACACGGACAGTGACGCCAACATCACGTTAATATACTAAACATATACCTATTACTTATTTAATAAACTTTAAACATATAAATTTATTTTGAAAATGTATCTCATAATAAATAAGTGTGTACCTCTATATATAAAGAAAGATGTGATTGTGTGGGACTGAGCGGCGAACATAGGTTGAGCTGAGCGGGCACTGCGCATAGCGTACCTGCCCGCCAACATTCTAAGACACATACCACATAATAGCTCACCACAAGTGGCCTATCTTACCCTAAACAGAATAAATACTTTTCTTCTCATTTACCTTTAAAGTATCCGCGAAGTTTGACTCATTAAAAGAAGGCTCATAGCGTTCGGGAGAAATGTTACTAATCGATTTCGAAATAGACGGCTTCTTGTCATCTCTTTTCGTCGCAGTTACAGCTTTCTCGTTTAGCGTATCAGTTTTTATCTGAAAGTGGAAATTAAAGCGGTTGGACATAAATGGCGCTGCTATCGTACTTTAGTAAACATGCGAATGAAATACGAACTGTACAATAATTAGTAAAATAGATCTCATATAGTAATAAGGCACATGTCAGAACAGTATTGAATTGTAGTTTGCAAACCAAAAAAAAGGAATAAAAATTAACGCATCATAAGGCATGTTTGTCAAGATTTATAATCATTGTAAATATGCTCTTTAGCGATGTCGTTTATTGCGAACACTCACAGCCATTAGAAGTTGATTCATTTGTTCTTGTAAATGGGTTATCCTATTTTTCAAATCGTCATTTGTTTCGTCATTTACCTATAACGAAAAAAAGAGAAAACAATTTAAATAATAAATTATTTATTATTATAATAGGGGTGATGTGTCTACTATTATAACCATTACAACTAATAGCAGCGGAGAGTCAATCAACAAAGTGTAGCAAAACCAGGCGTACGAATCCGCTAAGAACTACTACTATTTATTGAAAAAAAAAACAATAAATAAATATGCACCACACCACACACCAACTGTCTATTTGTGGAACTAAGGTTTTATCTTCCTTGTGTTTCGATTACCAGACAAAGATTTCGACGGGGGCGTCCCCCATTAATACTTAAATACATATAAACATCCATGACTTGGGTACAAAGTTTAGTGCTTAGTTATCACATAAACATTTGCCCCTTGCGGGATTCGAGCCAGCAGTCGCGGTTCGTAGTCAAGAGCGCTAACCACTACATCAAACGTGCCTTAAAATTATAAGAATTTTAATTTAATGAATAATATTTACCATTACAGCTTTATCATTTTCTTTAGGGCTGCTATACGCCTCGAGAAAGCCGGATCGGTTGTAGATCCGTCTCTGACAGCTTCCTGCAAATGCGTCAATTTCCGAGCCAAGCTTGTCAGGCGACTCCGCAAACTGCACAGGACTTGCGGTAATCACACACTGAAAAAGTCTCCAAACTTTTACTTTATAATAATAATAGTCCCCCTAGCCGATTTCGACTCAGGTGGCCATTCACAACGACTAACCAACTGCGCGGGACATATTATAGTGCTCAAGTGTGTGCGCAAACAGGTGCACTCTCTATTCCTTTCACTCTCATAGCCCGATGGGACAGCAATCTGACACGACCGGAGAGAGATCAGGCACAAGACCAACGGCGCAACGTGCTTTCCGAGGCACGGGGATGAAACACCGTTAACTTCTTAACTCCGGGCTACCCAAAAAATTTATGAACAGAAAAACTTTTTGGCCCCACCAGGGGCTATTATAGTATGCAATGCGGGATAGTATAGTATGCAATCCTAAATGCGAAATGCTTTGGATCCGCAATACGTAAATCGGGTTTCGTTATTTGTAATGACCCACCGGCCCCTTTTCATCTTCGTAATACAAGACGCGGGCGCGGCTTCCACCCCTATGTCGTTGAGATTCCATCAATACGCACCCAACGATTTCGGTCCACATTTCTTTTACGTACTGCTAGGGTGTGGAATTCGCTGCCGGCAGAAGTGTTCCCTGGCAACTACAATTTGGACGTTTTCAAGAAGAGAGTGAATAGGCTATTACTAGGCAGACATGGTCCATCTTAGGCTACATTGTCACTTAACATCAGGTGCAATCGTAGCCAAATGTCTGGCTATCTATTATAAAAAAAAAAAAAAAAAAACCTCCCACTCGCCAACTTTATTTATCAAGAGTTACTGAACTCGATCGAAATGTTAACGACCTTGAATTACAATTTTGAAAGTCACGAATAAGGTGATTACTTTTTATTATCATTATTTATGGCAGTACCGAAGAAAAATCAAAAAGCACCAGAATCTTGATGATGCCGCTAGCCATCACTTGTGATCTTGCTTGTTATACATTAGTACACAAGCACTGGCACGCGGGCGCTTGTGAAATGAATTCATTTTATATTAATAGAACATTATTTTACACTCACAGTTATCTTTTCATTTTTCGTCTCACTGACAGTTATCTTTGGAACCCTCTCATCTTTAGGGCTCTTGTACGCGTCGATGTATCCTGAATCGTTGGACGCGCGCTTTTGCTCGCCTTTCTCCGACGACTCGTCTTTGTCTGAACAGCAAGGCTTGTCTGTCCCCTCCGAGGTAGGGGTGCAGGGCTCCTGGTAGGGGGTTGTAGGTGCCTCTAACTGAAAAAACAAAGAAATAAAGTTCAACCTTATCAGCTGTAGGACATCCACTGCTGGACATAGACCTACCCCATGGTTTTACTTAGCGACCAAAAGCGATAAACGGTCTGCATCCAGTGTGCTCGTGTGATCTTTAAGAGGTCGTCAGTCCATCTTCTTGCCAGACAAACAAATAAAGTAATGGTAGGTATACTCTTAAAATTACATTACATTTCAACTGATTTTATGTATATCTATTATCAACAATAAGTTTTCACTCATACGGCTATTGATATAAAGCTCAAAATAAAATACTCACAAGTTCAGGACTGTATGGGCAGGAAATATAATATAATAAAAAGCCACTTCCATGATATGTTAGCCAAAAACTTTTAAGGTGCATATCCATCCGATTATCTGATTCTCAGTAATAACTCGTTTGACCAGAAAAGGCTATAAAGGTATGTAATCGTAGTTATCATGTCATACCACTGGCGAGGACGCTTTATTCCTTTGTGGCGAGAAGGCCGGCGATTCAGCGCGCTCGGGCTGCTGGTTTTTAGCTTCCTCGTTCGCTTGCTGTAACCAAAGGATATTCATAATATGATATAAAATACCTTTTATTTTAGAAGCTACACTTACTAGCATTATCTAGCCAGAGAAATCCTACAAAAATTATAATGCCAAGGTTTGTATTTACATTCCGTTTAACGCTAAACAACTGGATAATTTTGATAAATTCTAACATATACATATTAGATTAACAGAGATACATAAACAACTGTTTTGATCAAAGGAACACATTCTCAAAGGAATTGAAATGAGAATGAAGGTAGTCCTAGAATCCGTGTGTATGCGCGAGCAAAACCGCTTTAATTCATATCACTAAAAATAATGGCTAACACCAATACTAATTGCCAAGCGATTGCTAATTGCAAGAGAGTGTCACGCTTGAGTGACTCTACTAAGCGGAAAGCGAGAGCGGGGAGTGGTGGTATGGTGAGTCTGCGCCGTCCGCACCCCTCACTCTCCCCACTCCCACCTCCCCGCGCGCCTCGCCACCCCGCAGACGAGGTTTGTACCTGGTTAACATTGTCGAAGTGTTCCTGTATGGTCTTCGCGACGGCGGCTGCGCGGCCGGCCGCTTTCACGCGCGCCTCTAGCTCCGCCACCCGACGCCTTTCCACCGCCAGCTCGGCTGATAGCTCACCTAGAAATAATCGGTAGCACGACTGTAATACTCAGGGCTAAGTCCTACGCTATGTCGAGCGGAAACCGCGCGGGGACGTAACGCTGCGCGGATCTTCCGTCCCGCTCGGCGCATGCGACGGAGTCTAGACGCATATCTAGATGCAACAAACGGGCTAATTTTCTTGTTATGAGATGTTTCTATCACCCAGAAATGGCGCTAGCGTCACTTTAGGAACTAAATTATTAAACTTATTTAAGAATTATAGCAGAGGGTAATTTATTTTCGCCAACGTAAATCATAAACAGTAAAACAATATAAATGTAAACCTTTAGTACATAAAGGACATTTTAATCCCAAAAAATAAGCATGCTAATTAATCCATAAGTTATTAACGCATTTTACAATATTTACTTACCCACTTTTATTTCTATGTGTATGGTTTTCCGCCAACGTGAAAAAAAAATTATCCTAAAGTGACCCTAACGCCATCTAGTGAGAGCTGTAAAACGATGGGAGAAAACTGCTCATTGGCCGACGATTTTGGTGCGCACGTCGTCATTTGGCTAGATAAAAAATTCAAAATCTTTATTTCAATTTAGGTCATGACATGACACTTATAAATTCTCATAACATAAACTACCGTGACGGCGTCCGCGAGAGCCTTAATCCCGGTCAAAGTTTTAGCACTACCCTCTCACCGACTGCGGTGAAGGCAAATCGCACCAGAGATCGACCAAGTGTGAAGCATATTATTGTGGTCGCCGTCTCTTAATCAGCTGGTCTGCTTCTGGGCCCGCACTGGCAGCTGGTGGTCGCAGCCAGCCCTCTCGGTACGTTTGTGGTAGTTCGCCACTCGGAGTCGCGAGATGCTCTCCAAGTACTTGGCGTGAGTCTTGGAGAGTGAAAGTGTAAGTGAGTTCTCACCATACTTAGCCTCGGCGTCCCTCAGCCGGGCAGACAGCTGGTCTGCTTGCTGGGCCCGCACCGACAGCTGGTGGTCGCTGCTAGCCCTCTCGGTGCGTTCGCGGTCGTTCGCCACGCGGAGGTCTAACACTTCGGTCTCCAGTCGCGAGATTCGCTCCGAGTACTCGGCGTGAGTCTTGGAGAGTTCCTGGAAAGTGATAAGCGTGATATGTAGATGTAACGATCGTGATCTTGTCACATGCATACATTTTTTTTGGACAATTATAAATTGTGTGTGCGTGTGTGTGTGTGTGTGTGTGTGTGTGTGTGTGTGTGTGTGTGTGTGTGTGTGTGTGTGTGTGTGTGCGCGTGTGTGTGTGCGCGTGTGTGCGTGTGTGCGCACGCATTAGTGTGTGTGTTTCTTAAATAGTAATCATTACAAGAAATAGGATATTATGAGTATATTGTATCTTTCCTATCGTAACTTTATTTTTATGGTGGTGGGAGCGAGTTCACTAACTGTCCACCATCGTTGAATGCCGTCATGGATTCGCCAATAATAAAAGGAGCCGCTCTGATATCCAATACACAATACCGCGACCAAACATGAAGTCTTATTATCAGATAATACCGTACCTTATTTGTGTGTAACAAGTATTTACCTCTTGTAAATCTACGATTTTCTGTTTCAACTCTTCCATCAAAGTTCGACACCGGTTCTCATTGCACAGTCTCTCTGTGTTCTCTCTGAAAAGTTGTTATATTATTGAGCATTTATGAACGTGTATATAACATAAGTATCAAATAATGAGGCAAGGTTTCAAAGATCACTCACTTTTCAGGTTCTTCTGTTTCAGTTTCCACAGTCCTCGTTGTTAGCACTGTTTCCCTAGAAATAAGTATGCTTAATCAAGTGTTGGACTAAAGGATCTATTGACTGTCTGTTGAAATCAAGCTGGCTTTTTGATCTGGCTTAGATCTGCATTAGTGGGTCATCTATTACACCTAAATACAATGAAATAATAATATATACTACATTAAACTATATACTAAATATATACTATCTGGAAAAATTTTCTTCCTTAAGATAGTCTAATATTAAATAATATCTGTAACCTGATTTTTAGCTGACCAGTATGATGTGCAATAAAGAATTTTGAGTATTTTTTATACTGACTACGCAAATATAATACTTACTTATCAAGGCTCTGAGTGGATGCTCCAGGTTTCATTGCACCAACACTTTTTTTTGGATGTAATACACTTACTGACGAATTTCTGCCAACAAAAAAATAAAATTATCAGCAAACACATATTTATCAATTCAATATTATTTGTGTTAAACTAGCGGTCCCAGCAAACTTTGTTTCACCCTGGCCCTGTCAGGCCCCAGCCCCATCTTGCCCTAGCCCCATTTTTTCTGATTATTATCCCTATTTGATTTATTTCCAACAAACTAAAAATTATGAAAATCAGTTCTTCTATTGTCGAGTTAAAATTGGTGTAACTAACACACTTTCATTTTATGTATACAAATATTTATCCAAACTTGTCACATGGCTTTTCGGACAGTAAGAAAATACAATCATCACATTTTGGATTTTAAAATATTATTATGTTTCAATATTATTCTTTATCTATAAATTATATCCTTCTGACAAGAAAGTCCAAAAGAAAATATCACCGACTAAATGCAAAAAAAAAGAATGAATGAATGCATATCTCACTTCAAAGAAGAAGGTGGTACTGAACACTTAGTGCACCTTGATGAGGAATCAGCAGGGCTCCGTCTGAGGAACTGCTTCGCCGAACACAGTCTCATGCTTAACACACGGATACGCTCAGACAGTTTCTCATTGACTCTTTGTAGGTCAGCAATTCTGTAACCATATACAAAAACAAGGTAAATTCCCAATGATTTAGATCTAGCAAAGGATTAAAATTAAAAAAGTCAGTGCATAAAGATAAGTTATTAGCTACAGTACTAGGTACTATCAGTAAGGAGCTGAACAACTGATAATAATCTTTCCTTCCTTCATTGAAGTTATAAATTTTGCTTAAATCCTAAATTTAAAATAGATCATGAATGATGATGGTGGAACTTAAATAATATTACTTACTGTTCCTTTTGATCCATGACCATAGCCTTTGTATGAGCACAACAATTTTTCTCTCGGGCAACATTACTTTTCTGTGTAGCAGTCATCCTCTGTAGTCTTGTAGACAAAACTTTGATTTGATCCTGTTGCGCAGTAACAGTTTTCTTTAATTCCAAATTCCTTCCAAGCAATGTGAAGTATAGATCCTCCAATTCCTTTCTACTTAACTTTGACGGACACACTTTGTATAACTCTGAAAAAAATATTGTTTCAGTTTCCATATTACTTTATTATTTACTAGCTTTTGCCCGCGACTTCGTTCGCGTGGACTTCAGGTTCGTCCCGTCTAGTAGCGCAAAAAATGTGTTTTTTTACGACCTCATATTAGAAACCTCAAAAATTGTAGCCTATATGTTATTCTGATGTATAAGCTATATTGTGGTAAAGTTTCATTCAAATCCATTCAGTAGTTTTTACGTGAAAGAGTAACAAACATCCATACATCCATACATCCATACATCCATACTTACAAACTTTCGCCTTTATAATAGTAGTAGGATAAATAGTTCCCCTACATTTATTAATATGTCTAGCCAATTATATTTCTATATCATTGTGTTGTTCTATACCTCCTAAATTCTTCTCCATCAAATTAAAGAAGAAACTTACCTCTTTCGGACCTTGCTGTGTGGATTTTGCATAAATCACGTTTAACTTCCTCTTTTTTACAATAGCTCATTATTCAATCACTGCTTTTTTCAACCAAATTATGGAAGACCTTGAAATACGCTGATATTTTATTTTATATGCCAAATATTTTAGCCAAAGGGAGAATTCGAGGGACAAAATTTACGAAGCTTCTTCTTCATAGTGTATTTTCTCACTTATATTTAATGATTTTTACCGTTCTTTATTTAGTAACTTAACACTGAAATCACATTATACCGAAAATAATTACACAAAGAAACGAAAATGCCGCCATAGCAACTATTTTCGAAAAAGTGTCAACAAACAAAACAACACAAATCCATCTGTCACTGTCACTGTCGACTGGTCTGTCAAACGAGAAGGACAGTAAGAAATCATCCGATCCCATTTACACACAAAAATAAATCATATAACGACCAATTAAGGCATTATATGACTTGTTAAACATTACAACGACATCTGGTAACAGATATAATCAAAGTCGTAAATAGTTCCCATGTCGGAGTTGGTCGCAGTCAATGAGGTTTTAAAAGTAATACGGGCGCGCTATGTGAAGACGCGAAAAGATCTTAATTAGGATCTCTTACCCCCAGTCGGCGAAAAGCGATAAAACGAGTGTGACGTCTCGGTTCGTGATTGTAAATCGGTTTGAATCCATCAAAATGCCATCGTGTGTGTTTCGAAGGTGTACGAACTATGACAAAAAGTCTCGTATCACAAGTAAGTAGGTAAACAAGAATAATGCTTACCTTGCTTAATCATTGCATTTTATTATTTTTTACATAAAATTCATTTCACAATACGATTACAAATGCGAAAGAGATAGTAAATAGCTTTTTTACAAGTGTGAAAAGGACGCAATGTCCTGCTTGGTGCCTCGATTGTTGAAGTTGGATCATTGACCAATCACGGCAAGTGCATTGCCGTGATTGGTCAATAGTGACATTTGGCTGACACTTGTGCGTAGCAGAGAGTTACCAACTATCTCTTTCGTTCTTACTGTTTCAATTATGCTTTCTATTTCACCTCAGTCTAGGAATGTGGTTAATAAGAATTGCGCATGTGTGCAGTCGCTTACGACCGGCACAGATTTGCCGTTTGTTTTGTGAGCGTATAGCGTACATCTATTACTTTTAAAATATCATTGGTCGCAGCGCAGTGCAATCGCTGATAACAAAGATGCTAAGATCGACAAACCCTTGATTGAATGTCTACTGCAATAATTTAGAAAATCTAAGTGTAGACTGTAGACCAACATTAATAAAGTAAAAGAAATTACTTGCGCTTGACTATCTATAGGTAAAATAAAGGGTTACTTCGCCTAAGAAACCGTTGTTGGTGAAAAAAACGGTGCTTAAGGTGATAATCTAAAGTAAAAATAATTTGAAGCATCATGATTTCGTCAACATCTTTTATTCAAACAGTAAACATTTAATACATCTAAAACTTCTACATTGTTACTTTTTAATCAAGATGCAGAGGAATGGAATCATTTTTATCTTAGCTTTATAGTGCCTAGTTGGACATAATAAAGAAAAGTCTAAACGATTAAAATTACGACGTATGCGTTAATCGTTATTTAACATTTTTCATATTATGTTGGCAATAGTTATAATGTTGTTGATCCCACAGAACATAAAAAACGTTTTTTCATCTCTCCTGTTCGGAAAATAGCACTTTCCTGTGTAGATAGCCGGGTGGAAAATAGCTTATCCATCCCTAGGGTGGAAAGTAATTTAGTTTTAATTGGCATGGTATAGAGTCAAGGCATGCAGTCAAAGCTTGGATCAAAGATAATTGAGTCACATCATATTATAAAAATAATAAACATTTTTGCTTAGCTATACCTACATTGAAAAACATGTTTATTATGATCATTGATATAAACAATATTCAATTGATTCAATCTATAATTAAAATATACATTAACTAATCTGTGATTAAAATTTTTGGCTTCCCGCCATAATACCAAGATGACACTTTTTTTTTACATTGTCAGTGTCATTTTTTCTTTTTGAACTCTATGCCTACTTTTTAAAATTTTGGCAATTATTATCTGTGGGGAAAATTCGATCGATATTTTTTACAAGGATTTTATAGGTAAACCGCGAAATTGAGACCTCGCCTGCGGGGTACAGGGGCGCGGGGGGAGGCGAGAGCGGGGTTTGTAAGAAATGCGGGCGGCAGGCACATTATTTTCAAAATTCAGTACGCTCGCTACACAGGTAGCGATAGCATCTGTTGACAGTTGCGGACGCTTTGACAGAAGTACACAAGAGAATACTGTCTGACTGAAGTCTGAAGATGAGTCGCAGTATATTCGGACACAAAATCTATATTATTGTATTTTTGTCGTGTTTTTTTAAATTCTATTTTACATCATTCTAGCATTAAGTCCACCGTTTGAACACTGTTAAATAACAGTGTTTAAATAAATGCTCTAAATATATACGAATATTATATAATAAAATATAGATCTAAACTCAGTGGAATATAAACTAGATATGAATATGAACTCGATAATACACTCAAACAAAACAGTCGCAAAAGTTACCAGGGAATGTTATTTGAAGTTTTCAATTTTGCCAAAAAATCTATCTTATTTTAAAATTCCATTTTATTTATTGATCAAAATCCACTATTTTGGATAGTAACATTTAGAATTAATTTACACTTATTGGTGTTATTGTATTGAATCGAATATTTTTTTCCAATATGTTATGTAATGTTTATAAAGTGTCGACACTGACGACCACTATTGTGACCACTGACGTCACATATCTTAAGAACTGTCACGGCAAATTTCGTCTCTTGTGTATCACCGCCGCCCGCACCCCTTACATTCCCCGCTCTCGTCTTTCCGCCCGCACCCCTGTACCCCGCAGGCGAAGTCTCAATGAAGCGGTTTACCTATAATTATTTCGTATCGTCTGCTTTTTGTACTGTTTTTATGTATTCGTGTCGTTATTCTTTCTAATCATGCTAGATGTTTGGAGAACTGTAAATTAACTGTCTTTTTGTGCAAAAACTTGAGTTTTCCTTTCTCGCTGTACTACATAATACCTGACCATGACATCTACAACCACTATTGTAAATTTAATGTTTTTCCTCACAGTCGAAATGAAAAGTAGTATGTTTAACTCGGGTGAAAGCACCATTTCACTCTCGAATTATTGGCGCTCTCACTTCGTTCGAGCGCCAGAAACATCTCGAGTGAAATGGGTCGCTTTCTCCCCTTGTATAACAATCTACTATTTATGTTCTGTGGTTGATCCAGTCAAAAAAGTTTGTATTCATATAATATATTTCTACCGATTTTCGGAAATGACGACCCGTCTCAATTAACAGAGATAGAGATTTATGGTGCCAAGATGTGTGTGCAATTCTCAAGTATACTCTCTGTTCCTTCACACGGATGAATTCAGTGAGACGGCAGTCCGACATGACCGATGAGAAATCAGGCGCGCAGGACCAACGTCTTAGCGTGCTTTCCGAGACACGGGGGTGTCATCACTACCAACTTCCTGACTTCGATCGAGCTGTTTCCGAGTATTTCCAAGATATAGGAACGACTGCCTCGTACGTAGCGGTTACTTCGCTGGTCAGTACCTAGGAGTTCCCAGGTTTAAATCCCGGGTCGGGCCAAAATTTTGTATTCTTAAACCTCCAGTACAGCCAAGTATAAACAATTTGAATGAATCATGAAGTTTAGACATTCTGAAAAACGCGATATAATTTACTCCAAATAAATATACGTTTTCAGAATCTATGCAAATTAGAACCTGAGTCTAAAGAAATTATATTATAACGAACATTATAATATTATGCGATTAATAAAGATTCCTATTAGAAACACTTTTCATTACTAATACCAAAAAGTAACCAACTCGGACCATTACTAGCTCGTACAGGTTTGTCAGAAGGTACCCGTGAGGTGCCCGTGACCCGGCGCTATACATCATCCTTAGACGTAACAAGATGTATTTATACTAGTACATATCTAATACGTGGAACCATAACACTGATGTAAAAAATACACTTACAAAATAATACGTTTCATTCACCCATTTAATTTATGCATTGATTAGGATGATAAGATTTTTAACACTACAAAATGCTCAACGAATTTTATGTTTAGCTTTTGTTTGAATTATTGTAGGTATACCGTGTTAGCATGACATACGAGTTTCATGTAGACAGATATAATTATTTTTGTCAATCTATAAATATAAGGGGAACCTACTAAAACACCCACAAAAAACATAATACCTATTGTTATTTAATTTCCCTGTGTTGTGTTGTCACATGGAAATTGTTTATACATCTTTTTTGCCAATTCTTATGTACTAAACGACATTTGAATCCTATTTCTACGAAATAATTTATTATGTACTATTTAATAATACTGCTTTCTTCACACACAGAAACAAACTTCAAACTATCGATCAAGATTGACATAATTAATTAAAGGTACCACAAAATTCTGAACATTTTCATTTATAAATAATCACAAGCCTTGAATACACTTTCTAGTCTGGTAATGAAGGTCGCAGTTTTAATTCACAGTAATATTTTGTCAAAATTTATTTGAAACGACCTATTTTTACCCAATACATGGTGGCACAACATAATCGAGCTTAATAAAATACGACGAAAATTAAATTCTATTTCTGCTACTTACCTAATCTGTATTTTTTACTTTAATTAATTACTATTTTTAACGTGTTCACATTTATCATTATTTTATCATCTAAATCATCTTAGAGATTGTAGTGCATTATTTCATCTTCCCAATCGTCAAAAAGATCAATAGTATACAATACCACTTTGAAATAAAAGCACAACATGGATCACTATGAATAATTTTGACGTGTTGTACTTGGAATGTGGTGAAATTTATTCATACAGTAAAATTTTTAACCACAAAATACATTTAATTCTGTTTCCTACATTTAGAAAAATCTTACGCCATAACAATTTTGGCAAGTTTCCTAAGAAATACAGTCATTCTTTATTGTCTTGATTACAATTAGCTACCATACTTGATTGGTTATTAACCACACAAACATTTAATAATTTTATATATCTACGTAAAATTTCTATAATTTTATTTTAGCTGTTTGGTAAAACAGTGTCTTATAATCAAAGGTTATTGTACAAAATATTTCATCAAAAACACAAAGCATTCGTTTTACGATGTTTTGTTATGATGACCTATCGCAGCGCAGTGAGAAAAAGGAGACTGCTCTGTTGCGGGAACGTTGCAGTGTGCATACGTTTCAACATACATTTAAAACTCCACTAAGCAGTAAGAGTTGTCTTTAAACGTATTTCCGTAATGATGATTCAGATTGTAACTACGAGTATGTGGATCTTTATGCCTTAGCCTCTGCAGCTTGGCGGCGCAAGTCAGCGCGAATGGCCGCGGTGATGGCGGTGCCGAGTACGAGCAGCGCACACAGCGTGAGGTTGGCATAGCGATCGTGTACCGCGCCCAGCATCCACTCGTAGAGGAGCGTCAACACGATGCCGAAGACCTGCAATTTAATTTTAAGTCATTTGAGCTAAAGTGAGAGTAGAGCTAATACAGTTGAGGAAAAGAAATATTTCGTAACAACGAATCCATCCAAAATCAGCAACCAGGAGTTTTTGATTTTCATACATGTGTAGATACACCAGAAGATTGTATTGGTTACGTAGGTAGGTACAGGTATGTACTTAGGTACAAAATCGCTTAGTTCTCTTTAATATAGTGTTGATTTTATTTTATTGTTGCAAGTGGCCCTAAGTACTTAGAGAGCTATAGTTGATTTTTGTTTTTATAGTGTTTTATGACAATACAAACTTAATTATATGTACTTGTAAAAAGAAACTGTGACTCTGTGATAGACGAGGAATTGAACCCCGTGTCTTACGCAATCCGGGCGTATGCCTATAACACGGGGTTCAATTCCTCGTCTGTCACAGAGTCACAGTTGCTTTTCACAACTGAAATTTATATCACTTAGAGAGCTCTTAAAAAGATCTACATACCTGCACAACAGCGTTAAGAATCCCCGATGTGGTTCCTTCGGGTTCAGGGTAAGTCACTTCGGAGGCGAACTCAAATCCGACGGGCAGGTAGCCATTCATGAAGAAGCTGAAAATAATTATATTTTGTTCATTTCTGAGTTGTTTTAGATCATTTCCTACTCTTAAAAACTATGTCATTATAACTATGTTACATATTTTTGAAACTAAGTAAAGTACTTATCTACCAAACAATTAAAAAATAAAAAATGATACATAATTATGTCCTTACAAAAATCATAAAACATAAGAAGCACTTTGCCGTAAAAAAAACTATTGATTAAAACATACCCAAGAAGTATACTGCTCAAATACACGACCCCTATGATGCCACAATTGAGAGTGAATGTGAAGACGACCATGCCCACAGTGGACGCGGCGTAGACGGCCAGGGTCGTTTCTTTAAACCGATGGGTCTTATCCAGGACCAAGCCACACATGACTGAGCCAACCATACCAGCCACGACCATCACCAAACCGATACGACCAGCATCTTCATTTGCACCCTGGAAAAAGCGGTATAGTTGTATTTCGATGAACTGTGAAAACCGAAATACTCTTTCAAGGTTTTAATGGTAATTGCAATGGATAAATGATTACTCACTGGATAATACATTAGAACCAACTGGTTGAGCAGCGTAGAGATTGCGTAAAAGACGCCCACGTTTAGGCCGTATGAGATCAGTAGCAGCACGTAGTTCCGGTTCGTCATCAACTTCTTGATAGACTGAAGGAAGTTTGAGTCAAGACTAGATCCCATATCAGCCGCTGCAGATGGTGGAGTTGGGGGTGCTGCCTTGAAAACTGTAGAAAATACAAAATTAATTATCAACGAAATCAAGAAACCACCAATTGAACCAATTAAAAATTACGCTCGGGCGGGACCTGCAACTTTCTGGCTAACCGGCCCAATTGCTCTTCCAATGAGCGAAATCTTTTGTCTTTTATGGATACGTCATCATTAACAGTGGGTCAAGTAGTTATTCATTCATTACATAATAAATTCAACTTGGAAATTGATAATGCTTCGCTATCCAATGGTTAGAATGTTTTTAACACTCACAGTGTCATACGCCTTCTAAAGTTCCGGGAATCCGCATCTCGCATAGTCCTGAGATTGAAAATTTCCAACATAATAATAATAATAATTAGTTTTAATAGTAGTACTCACATAGTAAAATCAAGACGGAAAGCACACTGGTGACACCGGCTACCAGGTAGAACATCACTTGGAAGTCGGCCCCAATCTGTTCTATGGTGCCGGTGGCTCGCACGATCATCGGGGGCAGCACGAACCCGAGGGCAACACCGAGCTGTGAAAAAAGTAGAACTCATGAATTGCTACTTTTAAAAGTAAGGAGTTTTTCCTTGTGTTACGAATACCAGACAATATAAGTTACACTTGGCTTGGTCTGGAGTCGAGAGCAAACCCACACTAAATAAATAAAATAAAAAAACGATTATGAAGGGGGCGTCTCCCATAAATACTAAAATATATTATTTGAACACCCATGATTTAGGTACAAATGTACGTGCTCATCACATAATCATTTGCCCCTTGCGGGATTCGGACCCGCGACGTTACGTTATGTTACAGTTACTGTTAACTGGAAAGATACAAAATATATTTGAATAGTATAACTAAAAATAAGTAGTCCTACATATCTTTTTTTTTCCTAGTCTATACTGTCCCACGGCTGGGCAAAGGCCTCCCCCAAACTACTCCACGTGTCCCTGTCAGCGGTAAGGGTTTGCCAGTCTTCACGGTATTGGTCCAAATCGTCTCGCCATCGCTTTCGGGGTCAGCCTTTCGGACGACGTCTCTCGGTAGGCAGCCAGTGGGTGACGATCTTAGGCCATTTCTTAGGGCACATTCTGAGAACATGGCCCGCCCAGTCCCATTTCAGTATCGCGGTCTTTTTTCCAACGTCCACTATGCCGGTCTTTGAACGAATCGAGGTGTTGCGGACTTGCGGCTTGCGGATCCGATCTGTTCGTTTTATCCCCATATATCATAATTTTTTTTTTATTTATTGTGCAGTCAGCCTGTTCTAAGCATGTTCCCACAGCCCCTGTTTTCAAGTTACGACCTGTGACATTACAGAAACGTCACGTTCAAACACATTCAAAATAGAGATAAACCTTAAGTAGAAACAAGTGCGTAAAGTAAATTGTAGATGGCGCTCAGACAGATTCATAGTAGGGATGCAGCTCATACAGCTGAAAATGTGGCTGATGACTGTAAATAATTTGTATTGCAGATAAGCACAATTAAATCTCAAGAGATTACTTCAATCCTTTAGCCCAATAGCCTCACACCAAACTGTCTGTGTAGGTATTTTTCACGGTATTTTTTCGTCAAAATATTCGAATGGCCCGGAGATGCCCCACCGCCATTAATCTTCTATTCACCATGGCTACACGACGAAAATCATTATTGCTGATTTATAGCGTGTATGTACTGTTAAAAATTGCAACCACATGGTGTTGGCGTTGACAGAGGGAGTACCTAAAGCGTTTTGCTGACGTAAATGTACCTATGTATATGTATTTATGAAGAAAAAAGTAAATAATATGTGTTATTATTAGCGCCTGACAGAAACACTGACAGAGTGCCAGTGCGTTTACTGCATTGATAGGGCAGGCGTCTCTACATTTATTTAGTCCGGATCACTATTATACCCATGTGAGATTGTATCATCACATCAATTCTGTGTTCTTTGTCTTTTAAACATACTCTAACTATAATAATCTGTGGTCCTATACCTACCAATTCTCCTAATAAATGTCAGTTAAAATATTAAGTAAACATTATGTTGTCGCAAAAAGAGGAAAGGAATGAATAAGGGAGAAGTAAGGACACGGATGTCCAAATATAAAGAGGAACATTTTTATGATAAATCAAGATCAAACAGCCGTGAATAAAAAATGTTGTCGTGATCCGTAAAAAAAGTTTTTGTAAGTATTTTATAATAACAAATAATATTATGTAAGTGTGTAATAAATACCTAAATAGGCATTGAAACCTTGGTCACATAACTACTTCCGCGTTCTAAATTGAGTTTATTGTAATAAAACGCAATTTTCAAAATACCATGTTCGCATCAAGTTCTATTGTAGGTATTCATGGATGGCAAAAAATTCGTCACACAAAAAGCTATTATAAGACGTGCACCTATTAAAATTTCTTCACGATCATGATCACGGTCCCTTGTTGTTTATTTTTGATCATGAGTAAATCCATATACGTACTAAAATGACCAACCAACTATAGTTATTGGTTTTGGCTCTTTGGACAGACGACAAAAAATCTTTATCGAGTTTAAATGTTCTGTTGTGAGACGTACCTACCGCAGTATCTACTTATTTAGAAAATGGTATAATACTGGCCTAGAACTCCCCGGCTTGCCGGCCCGACTTTTGAAAACGTCATGCTATTACTAATTTTTCAGAAAAACAATGCTATTGATGTGGCGGAAATTTTGTTGCGATATTTTTATACTTATAGCCTACTTACATTGCTGTTTACCTTTACATTGTTTTAACTTCCTAGGTTAACGGGATTATTATTCTTCAATTTCCTTACAGCTATCTTGGTAATTCTAAGAATTTACGGTGCCATGCCATAGGCGTAAAAAGATTTCAGTTATCTTTTCACTGTGGTTAATCTGGCACTCGTTTTATTTAAATTCGGCTTAGAACAATAGCAACATGATCATCACACAGTATCCTTGTGTAAAGAAAGACGTAGCATCAAAAGGTTGTAAATTCCTAAATATAAATTAAAAGATAAAGGTCTAAGGAGCACATAAAAAACCCAGAGCAGCAGTCAAGATTCAAGAATCGTTATGGTACACATTCGCATTAGGCGCAGAAATGATTAAATGAAGGTTATGGACAACAACACGTCCACTTAGTCCGTACCAAAAATTGAACTATTATTTATTTATATAGTATGAAACTGACAACGATCAAATCTCGTGCCACATGATTTGATGATGAAATGACGCCACTTGTCATCAACTCATACAACGGTTAAACGTTTTTTTAATCGCACAAAAATATTTAAGGAAAACGTCACAATCTAATATATATTTTTTGCTTGGATTAGCTTCTCTATACGTAAAAAACAACTCACTGGTACCAAATGCCAACTTATGTTCTGAGTACATTCATGTATTATCACAATCAGTTGAATCTCGGGTGTAAACCGTATCATTGAACACCTATTTATTTAACTGCACCATTATTCTCGAGATGAACGAGACAGCACGGACCCCACACTGATAGGATAAACGCTTCCGAGTGGCGCAATCACACTTGTACTAGTTGTACAGACATTACTGTAAATAATGCGTGTAGGAATCTATCTGCCTACTTACACCAAAGAAGGTTCATCTATTGTTAAAAAGCACATGTGACCTGAGGACCTGTCCTGCGCTATGGCCCGCAGCGTAGCTGCTATGTAGGTATGCTGCCAAACCAAATATTATTTATGTAAAGCTTATAGGATTAAATACATAATAGAAGATGAACCTATCATGAGCATATTATTATATTGACGCGTGATACTACGATACTATCTTGTTCATTTTGAAACCGTTTCTTTATCGTACCAAAATATATTTTTTTTTACAGTCACAAATTAGTAGGATATGCAACTCCAAAATCAATTCAAATGCTCTGAAATTCCTCCTAATGAGTCGATCTCTAGAACAGATTCCACATTTGCACTTCCTTCTTCACAAACAGCAAGTCGTGTGAACTCGTGAGATGCGGTTTACCTCCTACAGAAGTTATTTATAAGCTTCCGCAACTCTCCAACTAACCAACAGCTCGCGAAGTCGCGAACTATGACAGTGAAGAAATGCTAAACTTAGTTTGCGCTCAAACTGTGGCCGCACTTCGGGGCTCTACATATCAATGTGACTTTATGAGGGACGGAAGCATTGAACTAAAGAGACTTTTGGCCAGAAAATAATAAATGAAAATTACACAGAATACAATCCAGGAAACAAAACTTTATAATGAAAGGGTTATCATTTACAGATTTTGTAGAAAATTACTTCAAAGTATATTAAGAATAAATCGAAGTATGACAGATACGATGGAGTCATTGATATATGAATGAACTGAAGATGTACAAAACTAGCCATTTCAGGTCCAACTACTAAATTCGCATCAGCTGTAGATGTACTATCTTTGGCATAATAATCTGATTTAGAAACCTGTGTAACTAATCTAGAGGTATTGCTGAGTGTTGCAATAAAACGACCAGCTATCAGCGTAGCCCTTATGATAACCACTCAATTTTCCATTAATGGACTGGAAGAAGATTCGCTTTCATCAGAGCATACAAAATTAATTGTTTTCTCTCAAAATAATGAAATCAAGTATGCATGAAATCTCATTTACCTTGAAATTCGTGGCGAATTCATTTCATTTCGCACACTTTGATAGCAGATCGAAACATTGATAAAAATACACTGCGGGTCATATCGGAAGGGTCTTCGAAATAAAAAAGTTTCGGTATCAAATAAAAGGCTTTGCTTTTAATATTATTTTTCTGTTGGAGATTTTCTTTGTTATAATTTTATTGGATTTTTATGTTCCCAAATCCGAAGTAAAGGCAATGGGGTTCTATAGAGGTAAGGCCGCAATAAAGTTATACTGCACGGTTCAGCGATATTATACAAATGGGAGAGAGGCAGTGAGTAGTCCAATTTGGGAAAAGGAGGCAAAAAGAAATGGTATGAATGATGCATGTGATAAGTAGCTGATTATTTCGAGCAATTGCTATTTATTTCGCGAAATATAGGTTTATATAGGTAAGAATATTTGGATTAAAGATGATTCCTGCAAAAGTAAGTTTGTCTGTCAATAAGAATAATTTTTAAAACGGTGCAATTTTATTTGATAATTTGGTCTTGCCATAGGTAAACCACTTCATTGAGACTTCGCCTTCGGGGCACAGGGGCGCGGAGGGAGGCGATAGCGGTTCGCGAGAGAGGTGCGGGCGGCGCGGATACACCCGCCCGCGCCGCTCACTAACCGCGCTCTCGTCTCCCCCGCACCCCTTTGCACCGCAGGCGAGGTCTCAATTTCCCGGTCTACCTATAGACGTAGTTTTACTTAGATAGGTATTGCCATGTAAGAAATCATTATTCTGTCCTTGCATTATTTGGCCAAAAAGGAAAATGTTACTCACAGGACTCCACATTAATTCCCTAAATTGCATGCGCTTTGCAGCACATTAGTAATACTTAGTAGGTATGTCTAAAGAAGAAGCTTTGCAGTCTGTTTTTAATAAAGCGCTTGCGACGCCATTTTTTATTATTTTTTACATAAACGTAGGTAAATGGATATTGTTAGTGGTTATGTGTTTGTTTTTGTTTTTTTTATTTTCTTTTATGTTTTTTCTTGTTTTGTGTTTTAACTATACCCACAAGGCACCCTCCGGAAATCAGAAAGATTAATGAGAAGCCTTTTCGACTCATACTCGATGATGTTTTATAAGTGTTTGTGTGTATCTGTTTATTGTATATGTGTTCATGTATTTGTGAGTCGAATAAATGTATTTTCTTTCTTTCTTTAAATCTATGTATGTAAAGTAGTACAGTGTATATAAAAGTGGTATGTAATTGCTAGTAAATGTTATACTTAACGCTATCAAATAATATTTTTAGTAAAGTAATCATATTCGTTTCGTTCGTTCCGCTCTCGGAAGCTGAAAATTTGTCCACATCATCTCGACGGCAAGCGGCTTGCGACTCTATTTTCACGGCCTTAAGGCCCATAATTCAGAGGCTCCCCTTATCGCACGTAGCCAGCTCCTGAGCATCATAGTAAATAATATCAGTTATATTTTCCCGTAATTGGAGTCCTGACTCTTGACGGTAGCGCAAGTCATTAACTTCGAGTTGAGATACGCTGCTTAAAATTTTAAGTGCTTTGTTACATTTTGCAGAACCTTTTTGACTGGTTTAATAGCCCATTGACTCAAGTATACTTGTTGGTTGTATTTTAGATGTAAGTAATGCAATATGTGGTCTTTAGATTATGGAAAATGGGAAAACTTAGTTTGGCAGAAACTCTAATTAAGTTTTTAACAGCACAATTTATATTTTTTGCAGGCTAATCTTTAATTCGCGAGTAAAATGAGAAATATAAGTCAAACCACACCTACCAGCTATGATGCTATGATGAGGACAATGTGTTCTCATCGGTCATCAATGACGACGCCATCAACATGGGTAAGTTTACTTAGAGAGCCAAGTGTGGTTCATTAGTGCTCAGCAAGGGACAAAGGCTGGTAAGTGGCCTGCTGATAGGGTGGCTACAGGTTCCACCGAGCGTAGGTTTTGTTTATTATAAAGTAGATGATTATTTAAAAGATGTATGGACATGCATGATCACCACAAACATTGTAAAAACCTTTTGAAAAGATATAGACAATAGTGACCGAGTTTGTTGCGCTGCTTCTTCTCAGCACTAGCCCACAATTGTCCCGAAGCAGTAATAGGTTTTATGTTGGGACGAGTAGTCCCTCAGTGGGTCTGTATGAAAAAAAAAAACCGGTTAAGTGCGTGTCGGACCCGCGCACTGAGGGTTCCGTGCCACCCTTAACTGAATTCAGGGTCCACTTACTTACACTTAACGAAAACATCACAATATATTGCGACAGAAAAAATAACTTTGTTTTTCATAGTGTTTGTATGAAAGACAAAGTTATATTTGCGGTTGATAAAAATGTGCAATATCTCAAAAACTACTGGTTCGATCTCCTTCAAACCAATTTTCGTTGCAAGTTTTTGTTGAGATCTACATCACATATTTTTTTCAAAATTTTCACTTTCTTAGTTCAAAAGTTAGATGGGGGGGGACGCCCATTTTACCACTTTGGAAGCGTCTATATCTCAAACCTTACACTTTTAGAAAAAATGGTTTTAGAAACCTCAACATCATTTTAAAAGACCTATCCATAGACACCCCACACGCATAGGTTTAAGTAAAAAAAAAATTTTAGATCTTAGTTTCATGTATGGGAGCCCCCCCTTAATCAGTCAGGTATCAAACGAATGCCGAGAGTCGCATAACAATGGAATTTTTATTGTGTCTCGTTTACGCATACTTGACGAGTTAAATATTGATTTTTCTTACTTTTTGTATCTGAATCGGAAAGCGGTGAACAAAATACATCTACCTACCAAGTTTCAGCTATGTGATGCTAATAGTTTCCGAATAAAGTGGCTGTGACATACGGACGGACAGACAGACAGACAGACAGACAGACAGACAGACAGACAGACAGACAGACAGACTTGACGAAACTATAAGGGTTCCGTTTTTTGCCATTCGGCTACGGAACCCTAAAAACTTACAAAGGATAGCGTTTTTCTAGTGTGAATGGCAAATAACGTATACATTTACTTAGCTTTTACCTATATAAATACTTAGTCCTACATAGCTAAATAGTAACGTCACAAGATATTATGGTTTTCCTCCCATTATAGTTAGTATAATTTTCACATACAAAGCTCATTTTCTAATGAGCTTTGTATGTGAAAATTATAAGTAAAAATTATAATATGAAAACGCCAAACTGTTGGCAACCCTACAAAAGGCGGTAGCTCCCTTTATCCCGTAGTCCCATTAAAAATTCCATTATCGCCCTATTGGCACTTCTGGAGTACCCTCATTAGCTGACTTCGCTTGAAGAGTTCGAACTCGGGTGAAGTTCTCTAATTGTAGGAAGAGATTAGAATTGTAACTAGTTAGTTATTGCAACGATGCGTGGTTATGTGGTCTTTATCCCGATTATTCCAAAAACTTGTTACCAGGCTGAGAGCCGTGCTTAGGTATAAACCGAACAATTAAACACGTATTACATAATGACAGCATTCAATATTGCAGGTATACTTTCTTAATTGGTCGGGTAACCTTAGTCTTGCTTTATACCTGGGTACATTAAAAAAAGGTAAATAAAAATATGAATAAGTATTGTTTTTTTACGTCTGTACTTCTTATTCTTCTTTGACTGTGAAAGAGCGAGTTTCTCTAACACAAATTCCTATGTTGATGCTGTGAGTACTATTACAGGATTTTTGTTTTTTTTTTAATTTTGAATTTACTTCTAGACAATTTATTGAACAACGTGTACTACATATAAGTCTAAGCTATTCAATATATTTAGTAGGTATTAGTAACTAATTTACATGTTAATGGTTTCTTACTTCGCGCCATAACAGTTTTCGTCACATAACTCAGTTTCGCACACAAATGGTCGTTAAGAATGACTAATTATTCAATTAAGGAAAACGATTATCTAGTTGTACCTACATGCTTGATAGTTTTTGCAGATTGCAGAAAATAAACTGGTATATTTTTGACTTTTGATATGTTTTTAAAGAAAATCAGGGTTATAAAAACACTAACATTAATTATTTATTTAAGTTTAATAGTTTGAAGTGAACTTTCTAGGTGAAGCTTATTTACTCCTTTTTTAAGGCTAAAAATCATAAGCAAAATATTTGCCGGAAAGGGTTATATACCAAAGTAAAATAAAGCCTTAAAATATTTTGAGGACGAAGCATGGTTGTGATATCTTTTGGTTACTTTGCGGACAACAACTTGAACAGGTATACTATGCAGTATTTCACGCAGTTTTAACGAGGGTTAGCCATCAATAATATACTGGCGACTGAACTGAGATAAAATCGAATACATACTATAACCTAAACTTTGCTTGAAAGCCTCCGCATATTCCGATAGGTGCAATGTAAAATCACATATTATGTAACACATTTTTGTTTAGAATTGGTTATCTCCCTCCATATTTCCTTTTTTGGACTCAGTTATACATATGTAAAAAGAGTTAGCATTTATTTTTTCTTTTATGAACCTTTTTATTAATAGAACTGGCCACTATGGTGGTAACTGTCAGAGATGATGACACGTCACTTTTGACGGACACAATTTCAGATTTTGAGTTTTATTCTTTGATTTATTGTGAAAATTTTATAATTAATTTCGAAATACGTAAACTGTAGAAAACTGGAAATAGAGGCTTTAAATGTAGTTTCTATAATTTTTACAGGTAAGATTTTGTTGATAAGAGAATTCTATGTGAGATTTTGTGTTGTTTAAAAGACTAATGTAAATAAATCTATAATTTTTACAAAAACGCAATTTGGCTTTTATTTCAACTCTACATTATTATACATATTACACGTGTAGAGTTTACTAAGACCTTTTCTTATGTTACCTACTATAAAAACCGGTTAAGTGCGTGTCGGACCCGCACACTGAGGGTTCCGTGCCACCCATAACTGAATTCAGGGTCCACTTACTGTCACTTAACGAAACATCACAATATATTGCGACAGCAAAAATAACTTTTTTTTCATAGTGTTTGTATGAAAAACAAAGTTATATTTGCGGTTGACAAAAATGTGCAATATCTCAAAAACTACTGGTTCGATCTCCTTCAAACCAATTTTCTTTGCAAGTTTTTGTTAAGATCTACATCATATATTTTTTTTAAAATTTTCACTTTCTTAGTTCAAAAGTTAGATGGGGGGGGGACGCCCATTTTACCACTTTGAAAGCGTCTATATCTCAAACCTTACACTTTTAGAAGAAATGGTTTTAGAAACCTCAACATCATTTTAAAAGACCTATCCATAGACACCCCACACGCATGGGTTTGAATAAAAAAAAATTTTTAGGTTTTAGTTTCATGTATGGGAGCCCCCCCTTAAATATTGTTTTTTCTTACTTTTTGTATCTGACTCGGATAGCGGTGAACAAAATACACCTACCTACCAAGTTTCAGCTATGTCATGCTTACAGTTTCAGAATAAAGTGGCTGTGACATACGGACGGACAGACAGACAGACAGACAGATAGACTTGACGAAACTATAAGGGTTCCGTTTTTTGCCATTCGGCTACGGAACCCTAAAAACGTCTTCACGAACCTGGTTCCCAAAGACTCCAATGCTGCAAGCTGATGACACCTGGTCCGCACCGAACCACACAGCAGCCAACCTCGGCGGCACGTTCAGTATGAAGACCTGCGACATCGCCACCACCGTCTGCCCGGCGAAGCCGAGCCAGAACATGTCTTGGGGCACCGAGAACACCTTCAGCCAGGCTCCGAGGCAGGTGCCGAGGGAGCCGATGATCGTTGTCACTCGGAGACCCTGGAGAGGATACAAGCTGGTTATAAAGAGTTGAACTATGGTTGCAACTTAAAAGTTTCCGGGTTAGACCGGGTAAGAAGCGTTTCAGGCACGGTACACTCTACAATGCCCACTGAACAGATTGACAGCGTTCTGTCTCACCGTTATGTTATTTTTTCTACTCAGTTTTTTATCATCCAAAGACATTCACTCATTGAATACCTCTAATAATCATAATAATGTTAGGTAAACGAAAAAATACCTTATACATAAAATATGTTATTTTTTTTATAATAAAATTACATGTAGTTGGATATTACTGTAGTAAAGATTATAAATTAATTAGATTGCCTACTAGTAAACAATTACAAATTCTTGGTATCATCGAGAGTTTACTAGTTATTCAGTTTTCTTTTGATTGCCTACTTCAGATAATTAAATCCAGGTCACGGTAAAATTGTGATATCCGATGAATAATAAATATTTTGTTTGTAAAAAGGTGTACCTACTGATGTATTATCAGTAAATCATGTTGTTTGTTTTGTAAACAACAAATAGGGTACGTCCTAAAAAAACCGGTTCCATTTTTTTTTCAAAGACGTGATGTTCTTATGTAGTTTGAGTATATAATTTGAAAATAATGTCTAATATCAGAATAGAGCTGTTCAAATTGGAAATAAGTTAGGACCTGGAAATGTGATGAGTTTTTCATGACATTAGGTCCATATTAGGCCGTTCGGCTGAAAGCGTCCTGTTTTGTAGCAATAAAACAAAAACGACAAATTATTAATATAGATGCTGACACATTTCATTACGGAAAAAGGTTTCGCGCCCGGGGAACGCTCCCGAGCTCTACACTTTCCACTAACAATCTGTCAGAGCGAAGGATGTTCTTGATTTTATTGAACAAGCATTTTTACTAGTTTGACATACTCACAAATAAGTCAACAGGAAAATATTTGTTCAATATTCTAGAATTTGGTATTTGAAACACATTTTGCCTCGTAGTGAAGGTACTTCTGAGTTTATCAACATAATCAAATAGATATTAATCATGTTTATTTTAGTTGCGTATTTAAGCAACAACATGGAAAAGCCATTTAAAAAGAAAAATACTTATATAATTAAATTAAAATACCAGTTTAACGTTACCTCATTATGTCAATTGAACTAATTTCTATAAGAATATATTAGATAACTATGTAAATATTTTGGTACCTAAGAAGGAACAACAAAAAGTTGTTTTCACCCTCGAAAATAATCTCTTATGTGTGTAAATATGAACATGAAGGAATAGCAGCAACCGCTAACTTCAGTTTTATCTACGAGTACATTTACCTACGAGCTCTACTGTACAATTTCACAACCTGCGTATAATTGAGTGCTGTGAATGTCCCGTGCTGGGCGCTGTGAATACGGACCTTTAGCTACATTATGAGACTATGTCAAGTTATGTGTGGCCCCTACGAGAGCGTATAAATGTGAATACGTACCACGTATCACGTAGTTTGAGTCGCAAATGAATGTCAGTATTGGCAAGATTTATGTAGATAGGATTTGCAATGTATGTATCGGCAAGAACTGTATTAAGTTCGTCTATCAGCATAGCAAGTAAAAAAAAAACTTGGGAATTCAAGATCTTACAAAAATAACCGCACAAAAGTTATTAGGTATTATTAGCGGTCAGTAATTGGTGGCGAATCATTACATCATTTGATTACGCATCAAACGTTATGAATTCCTCATTATTAATATCGTTGCTTCTTACAAAAGAGAATTGAGTTCTAACAATTTTAATCAAAAGAGGACGGGTGATGTAAAAATCTGTATACGAATATCTCAACTTTGCCTGCTCTGATATTAAATTCTGGAATATAAATTGTTTAGGTCTAAGTTTTTACTGTCACAATGTTATACTATACTGATAAGAGAGGTGGTACTGCTTTTCTATTTAAATTTTATCAAGAGTACCTAGGGCAAATAGAATTTTATTGTTTCTTATTACTTATTCTGTTAACGGAAATATACCCATTTACCAATGCATCTTTGATAAATAGTCAATAATCGTAAACACATCGATACAAATAGGTATTGTTTATGTACACGAGTAAACAAACACTAGAGTCCATAGTGATAATAACTTATAGCCATTATTGCGCAAGTTCAGAGGCTATCAGAAACTGTAATCAATTAAGTAGTTAAAAACAAAACAATGTCTAGTGCATTTTTCCACCTATTGGCTCACAACTCAAACAAACCAAAGTAAATGAAATCTAAATCTTTCAGTTTCATGTTAGGGAAAAATCATTGTTTAATTACTTTTTGCATATAATTTTAAATATGTAGGGAATATCACTAACGCAATAATTGTGATAAATCCCATAATATTTAACTTAGTTTTAGAAAAGTTCAACTGCCAACCTTTGTAAGTTAAATGATTTTTACGAGTATAATACGATACGTTTCCTTCTAATCATGATTACCATACTATTATTAGCTAGACCATTTTTTAGGCTCAATAAGTACACTAAGTGTTGTATGATTCCCCAAGCTGATAAATTAGGGCAACAAGTTTTTTTTTTAAATCTAATAAACAACTAGAACCGCCTTATGTCCCATTTCGTCGAATGAATCAATTTTCAGAAAACATGAAACTGATGTTGTTAAGAGAAAAGAACTTCAAGTATTCAATTACTAATTATGTACTTGCTACTACCCTAATGTGCTAGAGTGAAATAAATGATTTACTTATTTAATTAGGATTATGAAAACGGATACATATCTGCAGTAAGATAAATAAGGAATAGATAACCAGCAACTAATTATAACTTTAATCTAGGGAAACTTAGTACTATCTGGCCTAACTGGTCATTTTGATAAGGTCAGCACAATAGCCGAACTAAGTTTCACTGTGCCTGAACTTGGATTGTTGTAACTTGATTTCATCCGGTGGAATAAATTAAAAGTTTCTTAGATAACTGCAACGACAAGAGAACCTACTTTTCATTTGCTTAGATAAAACGAGTAAAAAAACAATTACTATAAAGAAGAAGATCGACATTGCATTCAATTTCAGACGTGACAGTACAATGGTCACAGTTAAAAGCATTTAATTTCTATCAATATTTTTCTCTTAAGCAAATAAGAAGAAAAGTTTTCTTTTACTTTGAAACTAGATGCAATCAAAATGTCCAAAAAAATATCTGCAGCGTGACATCGCAATTAATAATAGGAACTAACTTTAGCTTGAGGTCTTTCATAAACAGCAGTTATAATGAATATTTACAGTTTTGCTGTTTAATACATTAACATTGCTATAAAGGAGCAAACGAAATTATGTGATAGCGCAACCACATTTTAGCATTTCCATTTCCCCAAATATGCAGACAATTTTAAAAGCACTTGTTGTTTTAGAGAAACGTAATAATAAGACATGCAGTTTTAGTACCGACTTGTAATACAATAAAACTGTCTACTTCGAAGAGAAACAGATTCAACAGGCATGCACTACGTAACTATTTTTTTTAAACTGTCGCTTTATAATTTATCAGACTGATAAGTTTATCTTTTTATCCATTGAAAAATCGGCCCTTAGTTAAACTCAATTTTATAACATTAATGAAACCAAAGAAGTCAGAGCTCATTTTGAGAATCAATTTCCTTAACTGCCTGTCCTACAACGGGGTTTCACGATTTTGCCTTTCCCAAATATTCAAAACCCTTGCGTTGGGTGCTCGCAACGCAATATGGTTCCTTACGCTTAGCGAGACGTCCTCATTTCCTGACTCCGTACTTTTGCGAAAAACTCTATAAACGCTCTGAGTATTTTGCTTGCTAAGAAAGAAAGGAACTGAAGATTTTTTACATCCTCAACTTGTCTATTCTTTTGTCAGCAAATGAAGGAAAAGATACTTTTAAAGAGATTACGTTCACTACATTACACCGGGTCGCGAAAACTTTCTACGAAAAGCTCGTAGCGATTCGGAGCACCCGATTATTTTCGTAGCTATGGACTACGGTTCGTAGCAGCTTCGTAGCTTACGAATGCATTTCTTATACCCTTATAACGAAAAACTTTCGAAAACATAAGCGTATCGCGAAATGTCTATTAGTATGGAAATTGAACTAGCGCCCCTGGCGGTGCGTAATAGAAACACTTTTTAATATGGATTTGACATTTCTTGATACGTTTACGCATTCGATAGTTTTTCGTGCTAGGGTACAGGACATGCAAGTTTTGAAAATAACAATATTTTATAAAATATTGCTGTGTGCACTATTTGTTAAATGAAGAAGATAGAAGAATACTATCTTCATATTCACGATAATTCAAAAAATATAGAAAAGACAGGACGAGTATTTTCTTGACACGAAAAAAAGTTGTTACATTATTAGGAAACGTGCCTATGTAAATCATTTTAACCTTTACATTCCTAATACGTGTCTCCTTATTGAGCCTCGTAAACTCCAAATAAACGTTTTGCTGGTAACATTTAGAGTAAATTCGTTTACGCAACACATTATCGTGCAGTTTAACATACATGACAGTCAGTTAAATATGGCTCGGTAAATTGAAACGCAAACTAAACTGCAATTCCATGTTCGCAGCCAGAGCTTAACTTTGCGGATAAATTTGAACACTTGCGAATTATACGATTTTTACAGGGTGATACGTTGTTAAATGTGTTTGTGATAAGTTATGTCAAATTATATTTATGCCATGATGATTGTGATGTCTTCTAAAGAAAGCCATTATGACGTATTACAAAAGGTGTAGTTTTTTTTTTACATATTTCATCCCACTACTGGGCAAAGGTCTCCCCCAACACCTTCCATTGGACTCCGGGATATTGGAGAGCAAAGCTGGTCAAGTCGTCACACCACCTCTTTTTGGGTTTACCTCTTCGTCGGTAGTCATCTTGTGGTATCCATCGCGAAGCTACTCGGGCCCATCTGTCCGGGTGCATTCTGCACACGTGCCCAGATAATACTTGCTTTAAAAACTAACTTCAAAATTGAAAACTTATTACGAATAAACATTACATTATACCACTAATTGGACTTGTCACGTCTTAAAGTAAACGACTTCAATGTTTACTCAATCACCCTGTATATTAACATGCTTTCCATATCCTAGTATATAGCAGCTGGCAACTATTGCACGTGCAGTGGTATCAGTGATAATGATCTAAAGCGGCGAATCGAAACAGCGTTGAAAATGAAATAGTGGCGCTAACCTAGCAACGCATTGTATTTGTTTATATTACCTAACTTATGACGATAACACTCAATATTATGTCAGGGTTATACTGACGAGTCATATTTAAAGATGATAGAAAACTAAACATTAAAAAAATAGCCACTAATCACATATAATGCTCTAATCTCAAAGTATGTAGTTAATGCACTGTGTTATGGGAATCAAAAACAACAGTGGTACCACAACACCCAGGCCCAAGACACTATAGCAAAATTATGATTTCTGCATTGACCGGGAATCGAGCCCGGAACCTTGGTGTGGCTTGAAATCCAGCGTGCTTGAGCTGCTACACCACGGAGTTCGACTTAGGTCGATTTAGACTCACACCGGATTACAATGGAGTTCAAAATACTGTAAGTTTTGAAGTCAGTGCAGTGGATGGAAAAAAGACGCGTTCGTTGTTGGCGTCGCAGCTTGCATAGCATATTTACTCATACGTAACATTTACAAACGTGATATTAATTTACAAATAAATATCATTGCACTAAATCCTAAATGATCATTATTCCTACGACACAAATTAAAAACTGCACAAGTTTGCGATTCACACTAGCGCTACTTTACGGATAAATCTGCAACGACCCAATAACAAATCCATTTAAATGCCCAGTTGATACACACGGGACTTAACGGTGTTACACTAGTAAGATATCCAACTCCAACCTGCTCAATTTCCCTGCCATGGTGCCTAGTGTGACAGACACTACTAGAGTCAGAACTACTTCAGCTGGGAACTATACCGTTGAATACGTGTCACACAAAAGTGCATTTTCTGTGCCCGTTCATACGTGAGCGCCTGTCTGTTGTGCTCAGGCTTACTCTCAGACTAGGTCATTCATTCACGAATGGTTTAAATCGAGTTGTTGCATGTGGCATCTGAGTTTCAGACATAAGAAGTTGTGTTTATAACCGTCACGTATAATGTGTGACGTTTTCTTAGTGCATGGTTGTAAATTTAAAAGTGGTACTCATAAAATTGTGTTGTGTTGAGATATCAATCTTGATATTTCCCATGCGTCAGTTTATTATACACATTTTGGTAAATGAATAGCATGGAATGTCCAAATAATTACGTTTTAGTCCCCATATCTTCTTGTGATACATAGAAGAAGGTAGCATCGTCTTAAATGATATATCCCTTCTGTAAACACAGATATGTGACGTCTTATCCTAATCATATGCGTATGCGTACTAGGTTACATATGTGGGTACCTACATTACATAGAATACTACAAAGTATACATAGACTTTTGAGTACTTACCGAATACCGATGCCTTAAAATAAATAACTTAACAAAGTGTGCTGACGCGTTTTGTGACGTATGATGATTCAAAATGGGATTTTCCTCGAGTCAATGCTTCGTTCACACGCGTAAGGCTCTACCCAGTCTTTAAGGTAAAATTTGTATTTTGGACTCAAGACATAAAGATATCCTTTACACAAAGCTATAGTAAGACAGCCGATAGCACAGATATATTCAGAGCAGAATTTGACTTGACTAGGTCATCTATTTACCTTGCTCTGCAAGCACTGGAATCCAACTTCACGCTTGCTGTAATCCTGCCTTTGTTTCAGGATGAGCCGTCAACTGTTTGCTGAGATAAAGACTATAATACTCATTGGAATGGAGTTTATTGCCCTGAAGTTATACAGAAGTTGGCATTGTTAGTGATGAAAGACTTGAATACAAAAGTTATGAATGAAACGAAGAGAAGGAAAGTTAATAAGATAGCTCGACTTCACGGTCCGGTGATGTGAAAATGTGATGGTTAGGGGCCGCAATGGAAATTAAAATGTGTTTTTGCACTGGTAACTACACAAAACACCTACAAAATCAATTACACTCGTTACAATCCCCTTGCAAACACCCCTACGCCAATCCGCACTGAGCCCGCGTGGTGAACATACTACCTCACATTTGAGGTAAGGCCTTTGCCAGCAGTGGGATTCTTCAGACTTTACTTTTTTTTACAATCCATTAAAGGTGAGAGTAAGCCAAAGAGTAATCTTATACGATTAAAAAACCAAACATAGATGTGCGATTATTGTACGCAGATAACAACAGATTATGTCATCGCACGTTACACGATGCGATCAGCTGTTTGCTAACTGAAACTGATAGACAGCATCGCTGGAGAGCGTGGGTGGATAAAAATACTTGTAGGGTTGTTATGTATTTAATGAACAGAAGAAAAGAAGAAGAAAAATAAAAGTAAAATACTTGTTTACCTCTTCATGGCTGTATTTTTGCTTAGCTTTTGTCTCTAGTTCATTTATTTTAATTCCATTACTGTACGAACACGTTTTCTAAAACGTGAAAAAGGTATCATGTATTTTCAATTGCAACTATGTGAATTTAAACACTTTAACATTTGCATTACCACGACTTTGAAATAATAAGAGACTAATTCTGATATATGTAGGTAAACATTCAAGGACATCGAATGTAAAATAACTGAAAAAAATTGAGATTGTTTTAAGTACCTACACAGACACACGGGGATTAAAACGCGATCGCGATAAACATAATTACCTTATGTTTTTCCTGACTGTTGTTATTGGTAGTTTTAAGGTTTTACGAACGCAAATCGTGAAAAGCACGCGTG